>JAPSGF010000006.1:19196969-19315347 GCA_035772895.1 Perdix hodgsoniae
GCATTTAGTTGGATTTTATTTTCCGGTCTTAAGATAATCCACACACAGTATTTTTTCTAGCCCTCTTCTGTGTGCTTTGATCATCACAACTTCTACAGTAGCTGGAGAGATTTATGCTAGCAGCATCATAGTATGGTGAGAAAAGAAATAAAGCTTTTAATAAAAAATAAATTTTAAACATTAAGAAATAAATACAAAGAGGAAATATAATCATCCAAGCTTACAAAGTTAGGCATTAACAAGGCACACATCATCACCATTATTCAATGTGTGGCCCACTGCCTTATTTTGGATACCTTATTTGAAAACTGGCCTATTAATTTCTTCTTGGCTTTTCTTTGCATTCATGAATATTGCCTAGAGCTTTACAATCTTGTTTAAAGAGGAGTTGTCACAGATTTGAGGTCACTATCTTAGTAAGTGATGTTAGAAGCATCAGCTGATTTTTAGGTGCCTAATACAGTACATGCTCTAGATTTTTAGGGTAAAAACCGTTGCTTGACTCTCTTAGTGTTTAAGAATTGAACTTCACTTGACTCTACTTGCAACATTTCAGATGTTAATATCCATGGATTTCAAGTTGGCTCACCCAGAAAGGAGAGAGTGTACAATTGTGCCAGTCTGTGAAACACTTGGTAGTGATTTGTCCAGCATCACATAAGTGCTGTATGACAGAACCTTAGGGTAGAATTCTCCATGATGCTGTTCAAATTCTTTAGCTGAGAAATTGCTTTTTCTCTCCCAGAAAATCCTTCATAATTCATTGTAACTTCACCCTTGCAACAAACAGAACACTGCCATACCATCACTGGAACAGGTTGCCCAAGGAGGCTGTGGATGCCCCATCCCTGGAGGCATTCAAGGCCAGGCTGGATGTGGCTTTGGGCAGCCTGACCTGGTGGTTGGTGACACTGCACATAGCAGGGGGATTGAAATGAGATGATCTTTAAGATCCTTTTCAACTCAGGCTGTTCATTGGTTCTACATCCTGCTGCACACCACTGCCCTGCTTTCTATAGAAGAATTCTGTTCTGGTTAAAACTTGTCTCCTGTAGAATTGATAGAAGTATACACACTTAATTAAGAGTTAAATGGCTTTAAAGACTGTTGCTAATTTTTGTAACTGTTCTTGTGTGTTCTTTTTTTTTTTTAAGTAACTTTGATTTTAAAAAGTATATTTGTATTTCTTTATCTATAACTCTTTCCTTCCCTCCCCCCCCCCCCTTTTTATTTTTTTTAATTTTTAGGCAGATTCTTAAAATGCTTGCAGTCCACAAAGGAAACGTAAATCTCTCAGTAACAGGACTAAAAACATTAAATCTACTCCTGATGTCAGGTATTGTCTGTTAATTTTTCCTACTCTAGCTGAGCCTTCAAAACACAGAGCTGTGGTATAAATTGTATGACTGTACGCTTTGCCCTGACTTGTCTGTTTTACTCTCCAAAGTCATTTGTGCTTATATGCAAAGTAATAACTGCACTGTTTTGTACGTTTTTTGAACTAGGTAGAAAGGAATCTTCTAATTGCAAGGCCATGGAGAACATGGCTTACCATGCTTGTTATTAGCATAGACACAAATACTTGCTGTATAATTAAGTTAAATAAGTAAGAGCTTATTCTTCCTTAGCAAAGTATAAACTTGATGACAGTCTGACTTGATTCCTCTAGTACTGGTTTGTAGATTTGAAAGGAGTGAAATCATCTCTGAGCTATTTGTTATTCTGCTCTTCAGAGACCCAATCTTACCAGATACTGAGACCTTTTTTCTCAGTCCTAAACTGTTGAAATTAAAGAGAGATTGCAAAGGAGGTATTCTGCTAGCTTCATTCATGATAGCATATAATACTAAATTATTGTTAAAATAGGAATGTTTCCACTGATTTTAGAAAACATTAGAATCAGCCTTGTTTACAGAATAAAGATTAGACTTTATTTTAGGTAGTTAAAGCTCATCTGGCTGTCCAGGTTTCTGCTACAAGCAGCATAATGAGACAGGCACATTCAGACAATGCTGCATGCTACTGATTTGTCTATTTTTTAAGATTGTTACCTCATGAACCTGATTTCCTCTTCTTTTTAATTACAGACTTAAACTCTCATTCCAACTATCTTAATTCAGAAAAATATTTCAAATTGTACCTTGTCACATTGTCAGAGAAGACTGCTACTGTTCTTTTTGTCTCTGAGCCCAAAAACTTGAACTGCACTCTAGCTGGAAGTGATAAGCCACAATGGCCAAGAGAGTGCAAATAGGATTTCACGATACAGATGGACAAATGTCATGATTCACCCCATTTGCTTTCCTCTCTAAACGTATTCCAGCCCTCTTTATTGTAGCAATTGTATTTGTCAGTGAAATTGTTCAGCTTGAAAGGTGTCCTTTTGGATTGGTTAATTTTCCACCAGTTTAGCAAGTTGGACTGGCTCATTGAGAGGTCTGACAAGTGCCAGTGCAAAGTGAGAGCAAGAGTGTAGAGGGGAAATCTTTTTCAGTAAAACAATAATGTTTTAGAACATACCAATTGTATTCTAAAGTATGACCTTAAGAAATAGCAGCCTCTGTTATACAAAAACCTGGATTTGAGCCACCAGAGTACATTTTAAGGACAGAATTAAAGACTTTGGGATTTTAATGGTTAAATACCTCAGTAAAGTTAAGTGTTGAGAATACATCAGGTCAACATATAATCTCTTCTATTTAGATGTAATTGCTTTCCTGCTCCTGGAGGAAGAAGTGGATGTGTTTTCCTTGGTGTTTAATGCCATGCACACCTTCCCTAAAAATGAAGAGATCCAGCAACATGGATGTAGAGCATTATGCAAGCTTTTTGAGAAAGGTATCTGTACCTTGTGTGTTATTAAATTAGGAAATGTATAGGTTGGGAAGGGTCTGCAGATACTTATTTAACTGAAAAAAAAAAAAAAAAAAAGAATTCTTGCATTTCAGATTAAGTGTATTAAATGTGTTCTTTGGAAGAGTTACCTCAAAACAGGTTTTCACTGTATTCCATTACTTACATGCTCTCTTGGTGAGGAACACCTGAACTTTCTTCTGTGAAAAAGACTGAAAGGCATTTTTGCAAAATAGCCATAGGAAAGCATTTAAAAGTCAGAATTCAGTTACAGAAAATGTAGTCTGGAAAAACTCCTTGTAAAGGGGCTCAATTTTTGTAAAAGGAATCTTAATTGAGGAAAATGGAGAGTACAGGTATGGACAGTACCTATGGAACACATGTTCCATAGAAAATAAATATAAGGAAACTTTATAAAAACAATTATATTTTCTCATCTTGTATCAGAATATGAATTATTTCCTCAATACATACATTCTTTCTTTTCCTTTTTAATTTAGTTCCAGAAGAGCAGCTGACTGAATTTGTTGAAAGCAAAGATCATATGATCATACTGGAAGTATTTAAGGAGTTTCCAGAAAAAGAAGAGGTGATTCTTCCTGCACTTTATTCATTACATTCCTTAGCTGGTCCGTGTAAGTGCATTACTGAAAATCATTCTTCCCATATCTTGTATCAGCTTGCCTCAGTGCACAGTAATCTTTCAGTGACTGAAGAAAATAAAACTTCCATGTCTCTCTAGAGAAAAACTGATGCTGCAAAAATGGTGACTCATTTTGCTAGAGGGTACACTTTTGCAGTGAGAATTGGTTGGGAGTGGTCAGGCAAATCACTTTTCTGTTTTCTGTGGGAAATACTGACCTTTAATTTTTAATGAGATTTCTTCCTTTTCAGCCATTCTCATAGTAATTGTATCCCCATAAAGAATCTTTCTTCTGCTCAGAATAAGTGGTAACTAAGATACTTATCATGGTTGTAGGGGTAAATTTCAAGTTCTCTGCCTTTTAAAAATGATTGAATAATAAGATCTATTTACTGACCAAATGTATATTCAGTGAGTTTATGTAGCCTGTAAGGAACATTGATGGCCAAGGCTATTCCACAGGGGAAGATTTCCCATGCACTCCGATGCAGGCCAGGGCTGAGAAAATGAGTTTGGCTCAAGTACCCCTCTCTGATCATTCAGTGATGTCTGCAATGAGGAACACGGATAGCACTGCACACATTATGGAGTCTCATGATGCTTCATACATCCTGTCTATTTGTATAGGAAGCATGCTGGCCCAGAGAATGCCATAAAACAGGAACTAGACTGTAGTTTCCCACATTTCATCAGGCTCTGAGCTGTTTAGTTTCTCATTCACAAGCTTTTAGCTTTTCCAGTTTGTGTTTAAAAATTAAGCATTCCTTAAGCCAGAAATAGTTGTACCTTAACCCAGAAGTTATTTCTGTTTTCTAAGGAATAGGGTGCCAAATTCTAAGGACTTTTAAAAGAAATAATTACTTAGACAAAGTGTGATAGTTCCTAGAGGAGACTATGACGAAGATTTAGGTCAAGGTAGGTGTTCTTTTTAGAGTTAGCACTTTCAATCTTTGATATGAAGGACTGAAAATAGGGAAACAAAGATAGCTTGTGCATGAATATGCAAAGCAAGGCTACTTAGGTCAGCATTCATACTCTGTAGTATTACATCCCACATTACATGCACCTTGGAGAAGCCACCTTGGAGAAAATCATTCAGTACACACATAGGCTTTGTTCCAGCTCATGTGTCATAAAAAATGGAAAGGTGGAAGTTTATCCCAGTGCTGTACAAGAACTCTTTCTAATCTCAGTCATCTAGACTGAATGAGAAAATGCTTTGCTGCCAACTGTCCAGCAAAGTCTTTAGGGAAGTGATACATCACATGAGTTTTGCCATTTAAATGTTACTCATTGGCACATCTGTCCAGACTTCTCCTGTATTTAATGGGAAGAAACAGGCACCTCCAGCAGAAATTTTACCTCAGGCTAACGAAGGTACCTGTTATTCCCTGAATTATGGACTGCTCAGATCTCTTCATCAGTTTCTGTGAGATCCTTGATGTCCAAGTTTTGGTGGTTAAGATTAGATGTTACACATCCCATCTCCTTTTTTCTAGCTGGTCCTGGGAAATGGAGGCTCACTGTGTATGTAGCACAGCTACAGGATTGCAGGATGTAAATATGCACTTAATTATGCTTTCTCTTTAGTCAGCAATTTTAGAATCTTATGAATATTGTAATATATTGATTATCACCTGTGAATTGATGACTTCTTGTGAAGTGTGCATAACTTTAAAAGGTATTTTCCAGTTAAGAATGACATTACTTAACCACCATTATCTTAAAAGCATTGTGAAAAGTACCTTCCTTCACTAACAGAGTGGTTCAGAAATGCTTCTCACCAGAACTTCCTGTTTTGATTTGCAGAAATCATTATATACAGGAATGCCAGGCTGTTGAAAAGAATATTAAGAAAGTTTGTAGACTTCTGTAGAGCAGATCTGACTCTCCTGGAGTCTCTTTCATTTGTTTGGGCCAGGATTTTGTCCAACATTATCTACTGAAAGGATGCTTTCATGCAGTGTTTTCAATTATTGTAATGCTATTTTGCTTATAATTACTAAATGCAAGATTGCTGTCCTCATAGAAAAGGATGCATTCCATCATTTTACTGGATAATTTGACTGTCCCATTGATTTCTCTATCTGACCTGCATAATAAACTGTAAATAGGGTGAGGTGACTGAGCCCTGGCACATGCTGCTCATTGAGGCTGTGGAATCTCTGTCCTTGGAGACACTCAGAAGCCACTTGGTCGTGGTTCTGGCTCAAGGTGATCCTGCTCGATCAGAGGGGTTGTTCCATTTGACCTCAGAGGTCCCTTTCAATCTCAACCATTATTTGATTCTGTGAAATACAGAATTTGAACTGACTTTCAAAATATTATAGGAACATTAGGTGAATATTTCTATGCCCTCAATATGTAATAATCATATGGTAGAAGTGATTTGAACCGAATTTAGATTTGGTGACTTTCACTCTAAAAATGAAAGAAAACAAAAGAGGAACATGGTTAAAACAAATAAATGCCATCTATTAGGAAAGAGAAATCTAAATTGTTTCCCAACTGTATGTGCCTGGGAATATTTATCATAATGCTGTAAAATATCATATCGAACTAATATTTTAAAATCTGTTCATCTTTAAGAAAGTATTTCCATGCAAGTTGTTACTGAGGAGATTCCTGATACATGGCATGGTGTGAAACGGAACTAATCCATAAAAGCCAATATGGACTCTGAACTTAATGAGTTATTTTCGAGTGTTGGTAGTCATTAATTAATGCTTTCTATGACAAGACTAAGAAAAAAAAATGCCACCCTCTTCTCAAATTGTATGCAGAAGTTGAAACATGGAACCCATTTTCTAACTTTATTTAATGAAAGTCTCTGTTACAACCTAATTACTGTTTTTTGGGGTTTTTTTTCCCTTAAGAAGTAATTTTTGTTTCTGTTTCTTTAGCCAGCAATGTTGAAGTGCTCATGTCTGGAAATGTTCGCTGCTACAATGTTATAGTAGAAATGATGAAAAGTTTCCCCAATAGTGAAACTGTTCAGGAAGTGTGTTGCTGCTTGTTGCATAAGCTTACTTTGGGTAAGTTCACAATTTTTTTTGTTGTTAGTTTAGTCTAACTGTGTAAGAATCAGAGTTACTGATGTCTAGTGTTAAAGCCAACGAGGGCTACTATGCCAGTTAGTCTTCAGGGGTGTATATTGCTCTGTATTTCTAACAATGTGAAGCTGTTGAGGTAACACGGTAACAGTCAGTATGGAATCTTTGGTGATAAATGTTAGTAACAATGACAGAAGCTGCCAGAAAAGCCTGGAGAAAAGAGTTAGCAGATCAATAGATCTCCCATTTATAACATTATTATAGGATGGAAGAAAAGTCCTTCTAAAAGTATTTTTTTGAAATGATAGTGCTGGATGTGTGAGAACTTGCTGCTGCTATGAAATAATATGAAAAGTGATCTCCAAGGCTGTATTTTTCCTCCTTCATTCAAAGACCTCTGCTGCATTCATTCCTGCTCAATTGTGGTGCCTGCCTCAGGGCCCCCTGCCTGCAGCCATGAGACAAGCAGTTTGCTGGGCTTCTCTTGGCTTTAGTCCTTTGTTCATCTCAGCTGACAAGGGCTGGTGTCACATCAAGCAAAATGATAGTAATATCTAAAAGGGATTCAATGTACCTCTTTTCAGCTCTGTGCTATCTCTTGCTGTTATAGTAAGCTGATCTGAGCAGTTGCTAAGGATTATGTAATAGGAAGTTCAAATGAAAATAAATATATTTTTCTCTCTACTGTTTTAAAAAAAGACTGTGAGTAGCAGCTGGAGTAGCCAGTGCTGCATGGCAGGTTCCTCATCACTCAGCCAAGGTCTTTCTCATGAGTTAGACTTCCCACTTCTTGCAGGTGGTGGCCTGAAGCTGCCGCAGATGCCGGTACCACTGCACAAATCCTGTAATCAAATCAATCTCATCCTGTCACCATCTGTTTCCTCTCCTTCATGCAGATATTGTACAGAATACATATCAAACTTGAGTGCAAACCAGGGCAACTTCCACTTCCCCTCCAGAAAGCCAAATAAACATTTAAAGAAAGTGTGGTGGCTTCTGAGATGGTGTTTGCTGCTCTTGGGCAAGAGGTGAAGTTACCCTTGAGCAGCTTCCTGTGCAAGGCCAACTGAATGGTAACAGAGCATTTGTGGGGACACAGCAACTCTGTTGACGTGCTATGATCCTGCCCTATGTGCAACCAACCTGATTTCATGGCCTCTGTCAGTCAGGAACATGCATTTGTCACGAGTGTTTACTGACTATCAAGTAATAGTGACAGTTCAACAGCCACGAGATCTGTTACTTCTTCTTTCAGTTTAACAGATGCCTTTCCTCTTGATAAGCTGCCACTTTGGGAGGGATATGGGAAGAGGTGTCCACAGCAGCAGACAGTGAGGGAAACAAGTGTGAAGTTGCTAGGTTGTCCTTCCTGCCAACCACGTGAGACTGGTAAAGAAGTGGGGTTAGGTTTCCTTGTTTGTGTAATTCCATTTTTGAAGCTCAAATACAGGTATTTCTCAAGTACTTGAGAAACATTGATACAGATTTGAATTTCACCTTTCATGCTGCTAATGTGATTCTCATTGTTATGAACTATAGTTAAAATTATATTTCAAAATAGGAACCATAGCTACTGAGCTGTGTTTTACCATGTGAGTGTTGCTGTATTATGCATGATATTTGTTTTCACAGTAAATTCAGAAGTTATTTTATTTTTCTTGCTTTCGTTTGTGGAATTCCTTATATTCAACATATAATATGTGCCATACAGCTTATGATAAAATCTGTGCTTTAAATACATTAACCATTAAAAGCCAGTTCTTTCTACTGTTCCATGATGTAGGTTTTCTGGATTTACAAAGGTACATTTGATCTATTTTACAAGGACAAAATTAGAAGGCGAAACAGGGTTAAAACAGTCTCTTGGCAGGATAAATCAAATCATTGCAGGAATTCAAGACCATGATTGCTTTTGCTTCCTGGCAGGAAGTCTGCAAATGATGCACAGACTGTATTCTTCTTATTTTGCTGACAGCGTATATTTCATTTTGCATTAAACCTCATTATTTTATATAAAAAAACCAAAAACATCACAAAGAACTTGGATTCCAGTTGGGTTTTTTTTTTCCCTTATTCTTTTCTCATATAAAATAATGTTATGTGAATACCCCTAAAAATATACCAAAAGTTTGCTACACACAGTTTGTGCATTATGTGTTGAGAAATTTATGCTAAATGTGTGTAAAACTAGGTATGTGTGTATGTTCACTTAATATCTTAATCTATTTTCAGGAAACTTCTTCAATATCCTTGTGTTACATAAGGTTCCAGAAGTCATTGTGAAGGCTGTGAAAATGTATTCTGAAAATGCAAAGTTACAGGCTGCAGCTCTCAGTTGTTTGGCTCTTCTCAGTGAGTAAATTCATTTCTAAATACATCAATGCATTACTTCATTAGGAAATTGAGAAAACAGTGTTTTAATATTTAATATTTAATTTCCTGGTCTTCTTAATTCCATTTCTTTAATGTGAAAGCCTCAAATAAGATAGCTTTGATTTTCTGCATGCTTAGTTAAGGTTTGCTTTGTTAATATGATAGTATGACATTCTTGTGTTCATGCCATATTGCTGAATGTTCAGAGCTGGGAAGTCATGCTGAGAGATCCTAACATGACAACCTTCTTGTTCATAGGCAAGTGTTGGATAATTCCTGCTTAATAAAAAAATTCTGGAAACAAAAATGCTAATTTGATGCCATGTTTGCCATGTACAGCAGTACTCATATTGTGCCAGTTGACTGCAACACTAGATCAGAGCTTGTGCTTGAGTTCTGAAATCAATTAAAATGCTTAACCTTTTCCTTGAGTATACCTCAGTTGCTATTTTTAAACAGAAGTTAGTCAGCCAGTGGCAAAAAGCTGATCCTCTTAGTCTTTGAGATATACAGAAATCACTAGAAATGCTGTGTAGCAATCCTCAAAAAAGCAAATGTTAGAAATCATCACACATTCATTCCAGTAAGCTTCAAATAATATAGTCAGCATTGACGCATTTTTTTTCTTGAATGCTGAAAATCACAGGTATAAGATGATTTATTTTATATTTATTTGCACTTTGTGGGACCAAATACTTTTCTCAGCAACCACAATTTGTGTTTTTAAATGGTTTCACCCTTCAGAGTGAAGATAGCTCTGTGACAGGTGGTGTGCAAATGAACCACAGTTACATTTTATGTGTGTGTTGTTCTGAATATAAATACTTAATATAACATAACATGTATGTGCAGGTCTTTTCAGAACCTCAGCCTTGACTGATATGTAATTACCTAATTACAGATACACTCAAGTACTACGTAAGAAAATTTTTGATTCCCTTTATAGCTCTCTTTCAATTAGATATTTTTCAATTGTGTCACAGAGCTTATGTCAAAAGACTTCCCCTTCCCTAAAAAACATTAATGCTCCAACTGACTTTCCCACATAGGTAATGTGAGTAGCTCTATGACTACAGGAAGGTGAAGACATAAGTGTTTTGTCTTTACATTAAGAATTAATTGTAAATATCTTGTATTTCAAGCTGAAACAATATTCTTAAACCGAGACTTAGAGGAAAGAAAAGAAGAGGAGGAGGAAGAAAAATTATGCTGGTTAGAAGCATGTTACAGAGCATTAGAGCTGCACCGGAAAAATACAGATGTACTGGTGAGAACTTCTGAATAATAAGGGTGTGAAAAGACTGCATTACTCATTAAATGAAATGTTATGGAACAAAATTATCTCCCCTATGTCCTCAAACAAACAAGGCCTCAGGGACTGGGTCAGCTTATAGGAAAAAATCTTTCTGTTTTTGCCATTGTTTCCTTTGTTCACCTCAACCAGTTTCACTCTTTGGATCAAATGTAGTTAGATGGTTAAGAATTACCACCTGGAACCTTGGTCATACAAAAATTTGTTGGCATCAAAACACAGGCCCATCGAAGGAAGGCTTAATGTTGGTCTAAAATGAATCTCAAAATAAAAATCAAATAATGAGAGTGTGGCACATGCTTGTAATTCTGGCCTACCCCACCTGGCAAGGAATAGGCCAGGCAGTACTTTGTTGTATTTCCACATAAAGCCACTTGTATCTTTTCATAGAATCGTAGAATGGTATGGGTTGGATCATCTCGTTCCAACACCCCTGGTATAGGCATAGAATGAAAAACACTCCACCTATTTGGAGATTTTTAGATTTCATTTTGTTATTCTTAAAAACATATCTCCTTAATCCTTTTGTCTCCTCTTGTCCTATTTAGGAGGCTGCATGCTGGGCTTTGAAAAATCTGTTTCTATATCAACGCAGTCTTCATGAGAAGATTGGAGATGGAGATAATCAGTCAGTGTTAATACCTTTAACTTTATTTCTTTTATGAAGAAGTGTTTCTAATGTCTAAATGTTTCTAGTTATGTCTCATGTTTCTAATTATTTTTATTTTTTTTACTTGTTTTATAACGCATGACGAAATGCATGGCAATCAACATGGAAAATTTATTTATCGTAAAGTATGCTAACCTCTACTCAAGCCAAATTGCTAGTGTTTTAGTAAAGGATCAGAACACAGTCTAATAGGACTAATTTGTACAGTTCACAAGAAACTTCTTCAGCACAACAAGAACAGGGAGTATTACAGATGTAGGAATGGGAAAAGTAGAGAAGATTAGGATATGAGTATGGAAAGGCAGTGCATGCTCTTCCACAAGTTAGATGAAAGGGCATGGTAGAGAGAGTGCTGCTCATCAGGGAGAATCTAGGCATGCATAGGACAGACTTTCCTTTCACTTATACTTATTCTCAGAGTTTCTGCTAATATTAATAATTCCAAATTACATAAACCTGTTTTTTCACTCCTTTCTGCACTTGAAATCGCTTGGAAGTAACTGCTGTAGTACGGTCAATGTATGCTGATTTATTTCTCTGTGAAAGGTTCCCCATAGATAGAGCAGTGATGCTGTCCATGCTGATGCATTCCTCTTCCAAAGAAGTGTTTCAGGCAGCAGCTAGTACCTTGGCAATTTTGTCACAACAGAATGGTAAGGGAATTTAACTATCTTTGCTTCCTAATTCCACATGAAATTACTGCTATAGTACTGAAGAGTGTTTAAAGTGTGCTGTTGTTTGAATACGGTGTTCAAATTGAATAGAATATTATTTTGTGTTTTTCTGTTGTGTTCAGTAGGAAATTTATTTCTTGTTTTGGAAAAGTTGCTCTTAGCTAGTATTGAGGAGTCTATGTAGAAGTAAAGAGGTCTCTTGAATTAAACTTCTTGGCATTGTATCAGTAGGGAAGAGTAGCCTGAAGGGGGAAAAAAAAAGTAGATCTCATGCTGTTTTACACGTGTTCACTGTGAACACTTTGGGATTTGAAATGAGCTGTCAAGTCTCAGTAAATGACCAAAAAGCTCTGTCTTTTTTCTTTGGATGGTTATCTGCATTGGGGAGTTCTGTGCCACCCCAAGCAGCAATTGTGTTGCATTTGCAGAAGATATGAAGAGGTTCACCTCTTTATATGCTTGTTTAAGTATCTATCGTGTTCACATTTCATCAAGAGCAGTATTTGTTGAAACTCACCAGTAATGACTACTGACAAATTCTATTTTCTTGCTTAATACAGGGGATTTGAGCAGTCCTGTTGACTTCAGTGAATCAAATCATGTGTAGAAACCTAAGCATATGCATAACAATTTTCAAGATTGTTTCAATCCTGGTTATGTCCCCTAACTTGGTTTCCTAACTGTTTTCAATTTGCAGACCCCCTGAAAATTTTTCAGTGGAGATGTGGACCTCTGGGTAGAATATTTAAGCCTACTGACAGTTGGCCTTCTTTTGTTAGATACCTTTCCCACAATCCATTGACATGGTTATGGACCTCAAGTGGTTTGTAGATTGCACATTGATAACCACTGACTAGATAGGAAGATAAACACTAACAGTTAATTACCATTCTGTAGGTGAGAAAGCTTTTATCACTGGGTTTCTGAGCAACCCAATGTAACAATGTAACAATGAAGAGTTGTTATTTATTACAAAATTATGTATCTACAGGGAGAAATCTCATTAATGTAACATACTGTTGTATATTAGATCAGGTATTTTCATAATGGGTTACTTAAAAGTAGGCCTCTGATTCCAATTAGAAACCCACAGCCAATTTTCATGTTGTCTTTTTTTTTTTCCTTCCTTTTTCCCCACCCCAAATTAAGGTGTTTGCACCAGAAAAGATAGATGTAAAGAAGCATAGTAAAACCCTATGATACAATGTAATATTGCATTAATTAGCCATCTGAAATGGATGCATGGATCTGGGAATGACAAGAATTGGTGATAATTGCCATGATAATGAGGAAAGTTTTTATAATATTCCGATCTGCAGTGGCTACAGTTATAGCTACAGCATGTGCTTGGGTATTTGAATATTAAGTTATGTGTTAAAAAAGTAATTACAGTGGGTTAATATTTCATTTTTTAAGTCTTACCTTAAAAGTTAGAAGCTTTTTTGGAAGTTTTACTTCTAGCTTTCCTGCTGGATCACAGAGTACAATTCAGAGAAAAAATTCTTTAAGAATAAATATCTTACAAATAAAACTATAAAGTAAATTAAAGTAAAGCAATATATTCTCCTTCCTTTAAGTTAACTTTGTGCAAGTAAAGATAGCAGATGCATTTAAACTTGTTAGTCACCTCAGGGATTTTAATGTTTTTGGTTAAGATATGCAAATTGAATTTGGCTCCAGCTTGATTCGTTTCCCATTCTAAATGACAGTTCTATAGCATGTATGATTTTGAGGAAGAAAATCAAAAAGAAAAAAGTTAGCAGTTCTGTTGTTTCTGAGATCTCTACAGAGAGAAAGAGAGTAAGATACTTGCTTATATGAGGCTTGCTGTTATTGTGTTGTAGTAAATATTAGGAAGACACTTTTGGCTAAAGGAATACACATGAATGTTTTGGAGATAATGAGGAAACACCCACATTCTCCTGAAGTGGCTGAAAGTGCCTGCAGAATTCTGAATCATGTTTTTGAAGGAAGGTAATGTACTGAGAAATAACAGGATGCTTCCAAGGTGAAGGTTGCAGCAAAGAGATGCACTGCTGTAATTGATTACAATTAATTTATTCTCTGTTTCATATATGTTAAAATTGATTAGTCTGACACTGAATCATATCTACCTTCTCTTGTTAACCACACTAAATTCCCTTGATAGCTAAGAAAATTCTTATAATATTAACTCCATTTGATAAAAAATTTGTGGTAGTGTTTCTTTTGTATTGGCTTTTGCCAATGCTCTAGAACACGAGTGCAAAACAAACCTGTGACTCAGAAACATTAGCATAGGATGGAAACATGATTCCATTCCAACTGTTTTGCCAAGTTTTTCCAGCCTTCTCCAAAACCTATATATAAACCATATGCTAAGCTGTCAGTGAAAAAATGACAGACTCAATATATATTCATAGAGCTTTCTACAAATAATTTTGTTTTATAAGGAAGAAAATTTCAAAACTTCCATAATCATGCTTGTAGAATAAAATGCTTTATAAAGTAAAAGAAGAAAAATTGCCTTAGAAGTGAATTAGTGGCTTTTGGCCACAAAGGCTTTATTTTCTTCAAAATTTGAGCTTAACATGATTGATATTTTTCTGTTTATTCTGCATGTATATGGCAAATCATCAGTATTTTATGGCAATTGGAGAGCAGTAAGTTAGAGAAGATGTATCTTCTCACATAGAATCAAAGTGAAATATGTAAATCCACCATTCACCCTGAATGAAGTACTATACTCTCTGTGTATCAGTATTCTGGACTGAATTGAAAATTACCTCTCAGTTGTCTCAAACTGAATTAATTACATACTGTGCATTCATGTAATGGCTCGAAAGTAGCATATTTGTTATGCAGCTAAAACATACTTACAGTGTTCAAAAGCAATATCACACAGTGATTAACTGTTAAGAGAAAGAAGCAAATGTATGTACAACTTAGAAATGCAGTATTCTTATTCATGTTAAAAATAACATTTTCAGTTTCCCTCATTTGGATATAATGACGGTAGCTGCATCCGAAGTTGTAAAAGCCATGAGAAAACATGAAAAATCACTCTCTGTACAACTGGAAGCACTTCGAGTCCTTTTACACTTTATGATGCCTGGTAAGTTGTCTAAAAACGTAATCAGTGTGGCATCATACACCACATTGGACAATTTAATTAGATAGTTGGGTTTTAATCTTTCTCATCTTATGTGACAGCCTTTACCAAAAAACTACCAAAGCTGCATGTTCAACAGAGCAGCTCGAAATCTTTAAGATTTTTCAAGATAGAATCATAGAAAGCAACAGGCCGAAATTATCACTGCTGATATCCCTTTGATTTCATCAGTGATGGATTAGCTCTACTACAAAGAATGAAGAGAATGACTGTGGAGTCATTGCTGTGGTTGTATACTCTGATCATGGATGATCTTTTAGCGAGAGCAAACAGTGATAATGATATCACAAAATACAATTGTTTTGGTAATATATCTTGAGAAGAACAGCAAGATTGGATCTCTGACACCAAGACAGTGATTCAGAAACATGAAATATGCTATTATACACCATTTTTAACAGCAAAGGAAAAAATAAATTGATGAGAATGAATTGAATTCCTTTTTCTCCTCCCAAAAATCTCTGTAAGGACTAATGGAAAAATATGTAGTTCTTTACCTTTAATACATGTTGGGGAAATTTTTAACTCATCTATACTGTTTACACTGTGTATCCCAGTTTTTCCCCTGATGTTGTGTGAACGTACAGACCTCTGGTACTGATTTTTTTTTTCCAAACTGTATTATGCAGTTATCTTTCAGCAGTTTTAGTTGAATATTTGCAAAGCCAATAACTTTGAAACTAGCAACTCCACTAACCTGCAGATTGATTACGGGTTTTCAGTTCCTTTCTATTCATTGCATTGTGATCCTAGCTCTGCCAAACTTTTTCAATAAACAGGAGGATTAAGACCTTGTATATCTGTTCTATCGTGTAGGCCAGGGTATTTTTTTGCGAGAATCCTTCAGGTGAGACCTTCCTGAAGTGTAATGAAACAGAGAGTGCAAAGTGGGCATTGGCATTTGCACATTAATTGGAGCGTTAAAAGTCTTTTGGGGTAATAGGAATGAATATGAATGCTGAAGTGACTTTTAAAGGAAATCTTAGGACTTTCTGTACTGCCATTTTACTCTGAGTACTGTTGGCTACAAGAAAAGTAAATCTCATAGACCATTCTGTGTTCTTTAATTTGCATTCACATCCCATTGATGCCATCTGTGGGTAAAAATTGCCCTCAGATGTGCTGCCAAGTGAAAAAGCATGATTAGTTTGTGGCTTCTTTATCATGTCTCCTTCCAAGAAGGAAGAGGCATTCTGAAGTAATCAGGAGCACCAAGAAATCGAGTAACTCAAGGAAGTAATAATGTATTGCAGTGCACCCTGGGCAAAATTCTTTGGCACAATTTTACATTTTCACAGTAAGTGCTGAACAAACATATGGTGAAACTGTCATTTCAAACACGGTGTACTCAATACTGCAACAGTGTAAATCCAGAGAGGCTTCCATTTCTGTGAATACAGTGTTCTGAAAACATCATAAAAAATCAAAAATATACCTGCTGAGTCATTTAGGCTGTTTGTTCAATTTATTTGTAGTACTGGGTTAGTAATATTGGGTTAATATTGGGGAAAATATTAAATCTGTTCATCTGATGAAGCCTGCTTTCTGTTTTTTCAGATAAAAAGAATGATCAGAACAGTTCTTCCAGAAATATGGGAGATGCTGCTTTCACACTTACAATAAAAGTCATTAAAAGCCAGTGTCTGCTGGAGGGAACTCATTCGTTGGTGCTTGGTGCTTTGAACAGGGTATAGTTACAGCTTCATCCTAATGAATTTTGTCCCTGTTTTGCATGTGCAGTGATGAATCATTTATAATTTTTAGTTCCACAATCATTTTACGATTGATTTCATCAAATCAGTCCTAACCTTCAGTTTCATTTATTGTTGGGAGTTTTTTTTCTTACTTTTTGTTCCAGAGTACATTAGATCATCTCCTTTATACAGTAATTCTAATTTATATTTATAAAAGCATTGCTGTTTTTTGTTTTTTGTTTTTTTCTTGTGGGCAGTTCGCTTGTGATTTTGTTAAAGGACTACTTTATACACAAAAGTATTCTCATATCTTTGCCTCAACTGCACATAGAAATGAGTGGCTCTTTAATACGGCTTCTGTTGATACATACTCCATTATTTTCAACAGAGCAGTGATTCTCAATTATATCCATTCTTTGCACTGTTCAATTCCATAATTTTCTCCTGACGTTTCTTGACCTGAAGATAATAGGAAACAGGAGTTAACAGGAATTAAATTTTTACTTCAAATTGTATTAGTTTTCAGTGCTTTGTGACCATCTCACATGCTTTTTTATGACCCTGCTGGTTTGTGGTTTTGGTTACTACGTTATCAAGCAGAAGGGCTAGAAATTTTCATATTTTTATGAAATAGTAGAGAAGGAATTAGGAAGGAGATGGGCATGAGCTCACTGAAATAATTTTGCAACATTGCGAGTCACTATGACATCCACACACACCTTCAGATCTAGGCTTCATCTAGGTTTTCTCCATCTAATAGTGAGGAAAAATTGTGATAAATAATCACAAATAAACCACTGAATTGCTTTATAATGGAAAACAAAACTTCAAATCTTGATACCTATATTGCAATACCTACATTGCTTCCTAACTTCTTTTTGATACTTTATAAAGGGTTCATATTTGTCACTTGTCCCTTGTTTTCACAGAACCATATTTTTGTTCCAGTTTAATCATAAATAAAGTACATTTTCTCACTCTCCTTTTCCTGCGAAAACGATGCCAACTTGTGAGTGGTTGTAATGAAACTGAGGAAAAAAGCCATCCCAATCTCTGGTAGAAATCTAAGGAGGTTATATGGAGCTGAAAAGTAATTGAAAAAAAATCTTTGTAATTGTAATTCTTGTTATTTATTGTCACATCAGCAGTAATTTTGCATACTTTAAGAACAATAATCACTAGCAACTCTTCTATTGCCATTACTAGCAAAACGGACTGTTGATCTGAATTTCTATCCATTTCTCTGTTAGTTTATTGGAAATCCTAGCATTCAGAGGTGTGGATTAAAACTACTTACTTCTGTAGCTGAGTGCACTGGTGCTTTAGAAATTTTAACACAGCAAGGAGCCACTGACACTGTGCTTCACACCCTGCAAATGTATCCGGATGAACAAGGTATGGAAGATATTTTGTTAGTTGAATATGAATGATGTTGTAGGAGGGGTTTGATGAACCATACAGTCTTTTACCTGATTATTACAGCCTTCAGTACTGGATATGGAGTAGGTATTACATGGCAGGAAAAGGCAGCAGGACTGTGTAGTCTCTAGGTTCAGCCACTCTCTTGTAATGCTTACCCCTGTAATAGGTAATGCAAATAACTGCCTAGCATATTAACAATGCTATTCTACTGAGGCCACAGGTATATTCCACTCAGAATGTCTGAACAATCAACTTCATTAATTTTTCTTTTTTCTTAAAGACATACAGAGTTTGGGTTTGAGTCTTCTGCTCTTTTTGATTACAAGAAAGAGTTTGTGTATTGCAACTATGCATGTCCTGGCAACTGTTCTGGTTTCTACTCTGCGACGATTTAAAGAGGTCACTGAAATCCAGATGCATGTATGTGTTATTTCTACCTACAAAGATAAAAAAAATAATACAGACCTTTATAAAATTATTTTGATGTAGTTATATAGTTGAGGCAAAATTATTTGTTTAGTTCTTTTTTATTTTACTGCAATTACTAGATTAGTATAAGCCTTTAAGTCAATATGATTGTCATAGAGATGGTTTTTGTGGACACACATATTAATTCCAGAATATATAAGCTTAAGTTTGGGTGTTTATCTGGCAAACTAGAACAAATTTTTCAGTCATTATCCATCATTTGTTGATCAGTTGTCATTTAGTAGAGCAACCACCATTATTGTATTCATCACTCTTTTTTGAAAAGTAATAAGCGCATCTTGGTTCACAGTCTTGTCACCGTCAAGAAGCGTAGTTTAAGAATCTTGAATCAAAAAGGCTATTACTGGAATTCTAAGTCAGAGTGACAGATTTTGGATTTACTTCTGAGTATGGAAACAGAATTCTCCTTATTCTGTCCTGAGAATACACATTCAGTCCTCCTTGTGTGAAAGTTCTGTTTCCTCTACCTTGGAAACTTCCCCTGTTTGTTGTCAGTTTAATTTTTCTGATGGAATGGAGTTTCCTTATGAGATCAGCTTATGAAAGTTTGTGCACTTTTGTTTCAAATCAGTCTGGAAATATCACAAGTGCAGCTTCCATTTTTTTACTTCTTTTTTATTTTTTTCCCCACAGCTTCTAAGTTTTACTTAGGAAGCAGAATAGAGAGACAACAAAACAATGTGGATAAATAAGGAAGTTAAATAAAGTCATTTATTCTCAGTGAGGTTTAAATTACAGTCTGTTGTTTACCCACTTCACCCTTCTAGGTGAACTTTACTTGCAGAATCACAGGATAATCTTGTCTTTCTTTTTAATTTCTAGCTACATTTTTTCAATTTTTCTATGCATTTTTTTCAAAGTCAAGGATTCTGGAACAACACATTAGGATACGTAATGCATCTTCTTAAAAGCAGATTGTTTCCTCTGTACAATTTTCAGGAAATCACGAGTACATGTGTCAGGCAGGATGTTGTCAGATATTACTGTGCATAATTGGGCTTTTCAAAATATCAGTTAATATCTGCTCAAGTGGGTCAGCCAAGCAAGTGTGACACTACAGCTTTAAAAACACAGAAACACCAGGTCTCCTGCCTTCTCTCAGTTTACGAGTTATTGCATGTTTAACAGCAAAGCATGAAAAATAAAGTCTGTATCTTTAGGTCATAATTGAATTTTGTTTGAAAATTACACATTTTAAACAGTATACTTACAGTCTTTTAATTGTGCTCATAGGGATTTCATGCAATCTTGTCAATTCTCGGTTTTTCACCTTGTTTTGCCAAGCTGCTGATAAATGAATCGTTTGACACAGTTATCTTCTACCAAATGTCCATGTGCTTCACTAACCAGCGAGATCGACAGGTATGTATCTTTCCTTTTGACTGCTCCACATCTTGAAAAATGTTGGTGCTTTTATTGCCCTAATTTTGTTTGTTTGTGTTCCCATTCAGTTTCAAAGCCTGTGTTGTAAATGCTTTGCCAAGATAGCTGAAAATGATGATTTAAAAAATATGATGCTTGAAAAAGCGTGTGTTGAGTACAACAGCATTATGGCTGAATGTTTACTTCTACTGGGAGCTGATATTAACAAGAAGACAAAGACAAGCTCTTTGATCTATCAGGTAATATGTGAAAATACACAGATGTATTTTGTATGTAGATTCGTTGCTTTAAAATTTCTGCTTTTGGGTTCCTTTCTCTTTATATATACAGTGGCACTCTCTAAGGCAGTCTGACTGTGACCTAGGTGTTGACAGCTGTTGCTATTCTTGGTGACTTCAGGCCTGGTTTGATGCTCACTAAAACACTTCACTTCTCTAAGGCTCATGGTTACTGTCACCTAGAACATGTCCACACTGCTAGCTCAGTTCTGATGCAATTTCACTTCAAAGTCATGCTTTCTGCTTCTTTATCCTGCTCACGTGCAAACCAGGGTTCACTCAAGTACTGACTTAGCTTCTGAGTATTTTTGAGGAAGAAGACTTCAGTTGAGACAAGTTCCAGCTTTTCAAACTCCCAGGTGTTTTTTTCTGTACTGATTATGCATAGATGGCATCAAGCCCATTAGAGCCCAGTTCATGACCTGATCTTCCAAATTCAGCTCATTCTAAGCACTCTGAAGCCAAAACGCAGACAGCCCAGCAGACAACACAGCCCAGCAGACAACACTATACATAAATAGGTTTCAGCGTGCCTCAGTAAACTTCCACTCTGCTAGATCTGCAGTGAAGATTTTTTTCTAAAACGCCTGATGGTGATCTCTTACTTTATGTTGTACTTATAGATCATTACAGTCATCAGTTCTTTTGCTGAGTTAAAGGCTTTCTATCAACAAAGCTACAGTAATATAGTATCTTAGAATGACTGCACACACACTAGCTGCAAAGTGCTTTATCCAGTGTTCACATACAGAACCTGAACTATCTGAAACACACTGGTGTCTTAACTATTGGCCTTAGTATTGGCTGTTCCCATCTGCATATAAGTATTCCCTGCTAACTGTGACTGTCTTTAAAAAAAAATTGGAGAGACTGTATGTTTTGCTTTAATGTCAAACCAACTACTGCCTAAAGTAAATCAGGAAGTGTTCCTGTGAAGCCTTCTGCCAGCAGAACTGTCTGGGTTGTCATCCATCACAGATGGATTTTCAGCAAACCATCTATCCATGGAGTCTGAAGGAGGCAAATTAGTGCTAGTCAGCCACAATGGAAAATACTGAAGTAACTGGCATTAATTCTAAAAATATTTGTAACATTCATAATCAACACTGCTCTGTGTAGCATTGCAGGCTGAGTGACTGGAAGGAGCTGAGCTGAAGCCAGTAGGCTTGAGTCCCTAGCTCTAGGCAAGGCACGGTGAGTCTCAGCGTTGTTGCCCTTTCATCTGATATCCTGCTGACATGGCACAATAACCACTAAGAGTGGTGTTTTTTTTTTCCATTAAACTACATTCAATTACAAAACAATCTAAGTCATCTTTAATTTTTGCCTGAAAATTCTGTGAGCGTATGGCAGAAATTGCAATGACAGAGCTCAGGTATTTGCTGTATTTTGGTTAAGATTTCATGAAAATGGGAGTTGGTGCTCAAGTGCAGTTCACTAAGCCCTGAGGCACAGGGAATTGTGTAAAGGGAGCACAATCCTAAAAACAAAATGAATCTAAATTTGAGAATGTCTCTTACTGCAATCTCAGTTGTTGTCTGAGTCCCTCACATAAACTTAATTGTTTTCTTGTGTTAGGTTTGTGAAAAAGGAAATAATCCTAAACTGGTGGAATTGCTATTAGCCAACGGTGCTCGAGAGCAGGATGTTCGGAGTGCTTTAACCATCAGTATAAAGAGAGGAGATAGCCAAATCATCAGCTTGCTCTTAAAGAAGCTTAGTCTTGATGTCGCCAACAGCAGTATATGTCTTGGAGGATTTGGTATTGGGAGACTTGAGCCTTCCTGGCTCATTCCTTTGTTCCCAGATAAGCTTACTACACCAAGAAAACAAAGTGAGTGTACACAGAATTTACTACAGTACATGTGTTAATATCTCTTGGTAATATTGTTTTAGATCAAGACCTTTAGTTGAGACTCTCTTCATAGTGCTTAGCTGGTTGCAGAAAGTCTGCAAAACCTTGAAAATAGATCAAGTATTTCTGTTACTTTTTGAGCTGTATGCATTTTTCAGAGAATGTGTTACCTTCTTAGTTTCTGATACAAACAGATGCAGGCTCTGCACTGGCAAGAATGGTGCTTAAATACCAGATGAAGAATATTTCTGAGGATAGATCAGGAACTTGTTCTGATTTAAACTTCTCTGAAGATGGAGTGGATAAAAACTATGATTGGGATTTCATTTCTGACCCATTAGTGGATGCTGTTTTTCCTTCGAGTGATGATATTGACAGTGAAGGTAATTGTGTTTGTTTTTTAATAGTTCAAGTCTAGTGTACTGAGGTGAGGCCATAAGTATGAATCCCTTCAAATTATTTAGGCAATTGTAAGACTTCCAGCTGAGGAAAATATAATTTAAAAAAATAATTTGTTAGTTGTTTGTTTGTATTTAGTATAAAACACTTCTCTCTATATATATATATATGCACACACACATATATATACTTCTATCTAACATTTTGTTTGCGGTACCTCTGAAAAATAGTTTATGGTCAATAAGTACATGCTTTGCCTGCAAAAGTAGTGCTTTAAAGTATTTTATTCAATTATCCATTTAAAATCAGTTCTTTCTGAACTGAAATACATTCAGTTGCTTTCTTATGGAAAGGATGGAATTCATCCAGCCATTTTTAGCTATTGACTATCTTGATGCCTACTTCTGAGGTCAGCTTACATCAGCTGTTTTGATGTCTGTTTCTGAGCAATTCTTGTATGCTTCCTCTGTAGACAATGGCAGAGACACAAGTGCTTCAGGAGCACATTTTGTCTCACCATGAAGTCAGGTAACTGTGATTCAGAAATGCTCTGTTCCCTGGCTTGTCTATAAATGAAAAGAGCACAACAGTGCAAAGAATTATATTCTTAACAAATAAATGAGGTGGAATAAGTCCTATCCCAGCGGTATCCAGCTGATCAGAAAGTATAAATGACAAATCTATGATCAGTCCAACATTGTTCTTGATAGCCATGTCAAGAGCATGATGTGCCTTTGACTTAGAAAATACAGCATTTCTATCTGTATTACTTGATAACAACAATAAGGAGCCTTATAAATGCCTTTTACTAATTCAGAAGACACTGTCGTGTTTTAGAAGTGTTAAAGTCATCACAGATGAAGAATTTGAATTTTGTAATCAGGGAATCCTAGGGATTTTTTAAATTCTCTTCTGTTCTTTTCCTTGACATCATTCAGCACCATTTTTCATTTCTGTAGGACTGTCTGTATCACAGACAGATGTTACTGATAGGCATTATTTCCACACAGAAGGTTTTGAAGTCTTATGTAAACTGTGGTAAAAAAGAATACAGGTTTTGCTAACAAGAGGGCTTTTAGGAGTCAAAAAACTACCTTTTAGAGGAGAAACACAGATGACCCCAAATCAAAGCCAAAGAGTTATTTGGTGTTTCATTCTCAGTAAATATGGAAGTGCAAAAGCATTAATTTAAATACAGATTTTTTCCATATTAAAAAGTTATTGACTGCAGTAGCATGAAGACGCATTACAAAATGTGTAATAATATAAACTTGCTGGAAATTTTAAGTGATAAATCACCAGTGTAAAAAGCTGCAGTTTGTATTCTGAATATGTCAGGTGGGCACGGCCCCTGTGCTCTAAAACATGTTAATATTTTAGGCTGGTTGCACACACACAGTTAACCACTGAGTTCCTGCTGTCATTGATTTTTTGAAATATGTCCCTCCTTTGTATGTCAGCATGTATCTTACAGTTGAATTCCGAGCCTCAGATTTAAATACATCATCTTATTTACCTATCTTCCTATGTTATTTCTTTGTCCTAGGAAGTGAAGGTTCACTTTTTAGAAAAAAGAAGTCCAATTCCATTGCGGTTGCTGATTTACACTGTAGAGAACTTGCTTTTCAAAGAGGTTCTCCTACTTTACCACGACATTCCTACTCTGTGGTAAGCCACGTTTGTATTCGTTCCAGGTTCCTTCTGAAAAAGCATCTGTGTTGCCCAGTGTAAAACTGTTAATAATCAAGTGTAAGGAGAGGTTCTGTTCTTCATCCTATCACCCCAGTGAAAATCATGTTAGGTTGTTAAAAATGCACTATATTCTTTGCACTCTAGTGTCTACTGTAGTTTTATAGTGCATGAATCAGTAAGTTTTACGAATCTATGACTTGTTATTTTTAGTGTTAAAAAGCTCGATCTGTTTTCCACCTTGAAGTTCTGATTAAAAGAAACAACATTAAAAGAAATTTCCTGAATTCGAATCATTTTATGTATCTGCATACTTCCATACCTATTGTTTGTTTTCATTCTGTTTTGGAATTTTCCAGGGACCTGGCTCAGATTATGAGCCATTAGTGAAACAAAGAAGAAAATTATTGCTTTCAGATGAACATCCCAGTAAGTAAACTATATAATTTAGCATATATAGGGCTGTTTAATCTTTAATGCTATCACAAGCATAGTTAGATTATATATTTGTTTACGAAGAGGAGGCTACATATTTAAATGCTATCACAGAGTACAAATAGTGCCTATATAGTGCAAAATCTTTTTCTGGACTTCTCAAATAATTTAAGTAGAATTGTACAGACAATGTAATTTCATGAGTGCCCTTAGTTTTCAAAAACTATTCCTGTTGTGCAATGCATAAGCCTTTGTCTCTTCCCTACTGTCTCTTAAATTTCTGTCTCCACAGAAATCTTCATAGATTCGGACTTGATTAATATACAGACATTCTCTGTCTTCTGTGTGTTTAGATCCTAGTCTGATTCATCTGAATTTTAGTTTTGTATTAAGTGAAATCATGCTATTTTTCCCATATCTTTGGTTTTATAGAAGGAATCTCAAAGAGCTCACTGCATTTAAGACCTTCAGACAGTCTTTCCTCATTGATCTCAGAGAAGGAATGTATTAAATCACTAGATCTTTCATCAAATGAGCTGGACAACATTGATGCCATCAGCCAGAACAGCAGCTTAATGAGTCACTTGGAACACCTTGATAGACTGGAGCTCCACCAAAATGCTCTTACAGACATTCCGGAACAACTGTGTGAGGTAGTGCTGCATAATTTTCTATAATACAAATTAAGATTAGTTACAGTGAATAGTTTGTCTTTACCTACCTACTCCAAACAATACCACTCTTGAATATGGGTGTATATTTTGGCGTGCTTCATACATTTCTTGCTTTCATTCTGGATATAAGTGCAGGTGGAAACGGAAACATTTTCATGGGACTGTTTTAAAGTGTTTACATCAGAGAACAGCTTTAGGATGTTACATTGAGTAACATAACAAATGAAACTGAAACCTGAGGCAGTTCATGATTTTTAAGTTTTATGAAACTGTGCTAAATGATTTAAAATAATGTTTATATTTTGTTCCTTAATATAAGTATTACTGGTTACATTAGTGTTATTGATATTTTCTGCTATTTTTCCTAGTCAGACAAATGTCAAGTAATAAACTGTGTAAAGCATAAATCAGTTTAAAACCTAAATACTCATGTTCTCATTTCACTTTTTTTAACATTTCTTTTTTACTTTCAGAACTTGAAATGCTTGACTTATTTGGACTTGCACAGCAACCGATTTACTTCTTTTCCAACTTATTTGCTGAAAATGAACTGTATTGCATATCTTGATATCTCTCGAAATGACATTGGACCTTCCTTTGCTTTGGATCCACATCTCAGATGTCCAACCCTAAAGCAACTGAATCTTTCATACAATCAGCTGATGGGCAGTCCTGAGTTTCTTGCAAATGTTGCTGAAAACCTTGAACAGCTATTGCTGGAAGGGTGAGAGTAGCATTCATAAATGGACTATAGCATAACAGACAGCAGAGATAATGTTTTTGTTATCCAGAATGGTCTCTGCTGTAGTATGGAAAGGATCATTTAATCAGCAGTGAAAGAATGATGTTACTTTCTGAATGTATAAATCTTTTCAGTTCTGTGTTGTATGACAAAGTACATTAGAACATCTGTGAGTCTTGGTTGAATCTAACAGCATTGCATTTTTGCACTAAAATATTGTAGTTCAGCCTTTTTCTACTGCCACTCTGCTCATCCCCGAGATTGTCCATGTCATCTACATTTAGCTAGATTGCTTTATGCAGAATACAGCATCCACTGTATTTCATATTAACCAAAGGTTTTTGGAAGTCTGATTCGTGTTATGAATATGTCTTAGATGACAGAAACAAAGAAAATATGTTGTGGGTTTTTTTATGTATCAGCACTTTTTAATCACACTTGTTAGTGAGTTGAATTAATTCATACCTCTTGGGAATTCATACAAATGATAATGTTGCTAGTTCCATAAGTGTAGAGGCTGTCTCAAATGCAACTGTAGTTTCGCTGTAGTTTAAGTAAGGATGTCATATGTCTTACACAGAAATTCACAGAGTAAAAATAGCAAGATATTTAACTAAGCCAATTGGTATTTAATATGTGAATCAAATTCACAAAAGTATTATTTGAAATTTAAAATCCAGTTGCATTTATTCATAAGCATTATTTTGAGCTGTATTAGCAGCATTGCTTACAGCACGTTGCTGCATGATTCTTTTATCAATGTATTTTCAGTATCTTTGTCTCTGGTGTTTTGCTTGTAATATCATATACCAATCCTAAATTGTGTCCCCTATTTGGAATATATATATATATTTTTTTAGATTGACAGTCATTCTGTGGTTATAATCCTGAAAACTTGCTTCTTTAGTAAACAGAACTGCACACAAATGCAGTTCAAACAAATCTTTGTGTGGGATTGAGCTACAGTACACAGTAAGGAAATGACACCTTATAGTACACTCAGACATATGTTCTCCACATTAATTACAGCAATCTTAATATCAATCTTGTTTTTCCACAAGCAGCAGTATTTTCACTGACCAGTCAGTCTTTATTTAGATAAATGTGTTTTTCAGTTTACCTGTGTGAGAATGTCACATTGATATACTTTCACTTTTTTTAGCTAATAGTTTCTGAATAAAACATGGAGTTTTCTTCCTATAACAGAAACAAAATTTCATCCTTATCTTCACCCATGTCCTTGAAAGAGCTGAAAATTTTAAATATCAGTAAGAACAATATTTCATCCCTTGCTGAGAATGTGTTGATGGGGTGTACAAAACTGGAGCTGTTCAATGCCAGGATGAATGCTCTTGGTAAGTATCTGTGACCCACCTTCTGGAAACCATTCACT
Organism: Perdix hodgsoniae; assembly: GCA_035772895.1. NCBI lineage: Eukaryota > Metazoa > Chordata > Aves > Galliformes > Phasianidae > Perdix > Perdix hodgsoniae. The sequence continues at coordinate 19,224,152 of JAPSGF010000006.1, forward strand.
TAATTCCTACTCACCAGCATTTGGAGCCTTGGGAGAAGAGTGAAAGAGAACAGCATGTATGCAAATTGTATACTTGAAAGAGAATAGCACATATGCTTGTCTTTGTCTATACTGCTTCAGCTTTTGTTCACTACTGGAAGCAATATGCTTGAAGCTTGATGAATGGAACTGATCTTGTCCTTATGTTTGTAGTGGAAGCTGTAAAAATGGTTGAGTGTAGCTGAGATGTTGCATACTGCTGGGGAAAGTTCATAGCAGAGGAAATTGTTCAAGGTTAGCTGGAAAATCTATTACTAATACAGGTATAATAATGTACTGAGGTATACGTCAAGTATTACTGCACTATATTCAGCATAGTTTTCTGAATAATGTAGGATGGTTGATTCACTTCCCAAAACATAGGTGTCGTTTGAGATGCCCTGAAGTATCGCACTTGGCCTACAGCTTCTGATTCAGAAAAAGCAGGTCTTCCATAGCAGGTGTGTTGTGTCATCCAGGCACGTGCAGATAGCTCAGGTACCACAGAGTAGCTCACCTTCACTAGACCCTTATGTTTAAGCAATTTAATTCAGTCTCGAATGTATTTCAGTGGCTTAGAATATTTTCTGCAAAGGTTTCAAAGTTATTTTGTGAATTATAGGAATGTTACATAAGTGTAAATAAAGATTATTTCAGTATTTAAGGCCAATATGAGATGGAATATAAAAGGATGTAGTGTGATAAAAGCAAGTACATTAACTCTGTTATATGCTTTTCTAATTTGGGAAATTCAGTAAATGAGCTTTAAAATACGTTTCAGTTTCTGTCCTGGGCAGTTTATGTAAGGACTTATGTATAGAAGATGATTGCCTGACCTTTTAATCTATCTGTGATTTTAGAAAACTACGGTATGAAAAATAATGTAAATAGTTCTGAAAAATAATGGTATTAACTTCTTTTTCTATTCCAGAGATAATACCTGACTTGTCATCTAGCATAACAACCTTAAAATTATCTCAAAATTGCTTTATTAATGTTCCAGAAACAATTCTTCTTCTACCACAGTAAGTTGTTCTTTTACTTATTGATGTTAATATCCAGTTCTTGATGAAGAAAATCTTGTGGCCACTGTTAAGCAGAAAATTCAGCATTTTTCACTGATTTTTTGAAAATTCTCTCTCCGAGTTTAATTGCTGAGTAGTATCTTTTAACTGAAGCGAAAGGAGTCCATTTTCTTCATTATTTTGGGAAGTATAATTCCTCAGATTCAAATGTTATATTTAGAAATATGTTACTTGACTATTGAAGCAGACCATTGTTCTTAGAAGACCAGAATTGATTTAATTAATAAATTAATTTAAAAACACTGGCAATTTTTCCCTTTCAAGAAGTTCTGAGGCTTCAGATTTTTGCACGTGTGCACTGAAATTATTTTTTTCACTTCCCAAATATCACAAGATATTTTTTCTCAAAGAATGACACTTCCTCTGTATCAAATTGTGATAATGATGCATGTGACGTTCATTTTCCTGTACCTTCAGAACATTACTCATATGAAAATCAGGACTTATGCTTTTTCTATGGTCACCAGAATGAGGTGGGGGGAGTAGCGCTGGGGGAGATGTCAAGTCAGGTGTCTGATAGATTGGGTAGATGTGAGTGCTGGTGGGGGAGCAGGTCGGTAATTACAGAAAGAGGGAAGAGCCCTTCTGTTGTCTCAATATGTCCACTTCTTTTCACTGACTGCAATTTGCTATCTGAAATATGTACAAAATATATGCATATATTTTTTTCATGACATTTAATTCACTAGCAAACAAAATGAGAATGTATTACGTTGTATTTTTAATATGTATTTTCTTGTTATTTTTTTCAAGGTAGTGAAGACCTGCTTATAGTATCATCTTAAATACTTTTGCTCACAGTAGTAATTCCCATCTTCCCATCTACACTTCTGACAGAAAACTGTCTGTTCTGATATCTAATCCATTCATTTCTTTATTGAAAACCAGTACAGTTCCAATTAATCTCAGTTGGATTTATTTCGTTTACTAACTTTTCTCTTCTGTATTTTCATGTTTTTAGTTTGCGATCAGTAGATTTAAGCCAAAACAAGATCATAAGCCTGCCTGGGCCAGTGCACTGGAAATCACTGAACTTAAGGGAGCTGTTATTTAATCATAATCAAATAGGAGTCTTGGACTTGAGTGAAAAGGCATGTGCGTGGTCTAGGCTAGAAAAGCTACACCTGTCCAACAACAAGTTAAAGGAGGTAAAGTGTAAAATTCTACCTAAAGAAAATCAACTCATTTTTCAGTTTCAGTTGTCAATGTTCATACAATTTTCCTGTCACCACCTCACATCACTGATTGTTCTAGTAGTGAAATGGTGTGTTACTGGAAATAATTTTTCCTGTGCAGGAAAATCCCTATATTCTGTTAAAATTTCTTTCTGGAAAGTGTGATATAATCAGTTTTCATAATGGATTAATTATGAAGTTCTTTGTATATTAGTGAGGGGCATTTGGTCTGTTTATTTAAAAAAAAAAAAAAATGAACTAAACTACAGCTGTAAAAATACCTGGTTTTGTTAAATGTTTATGGTAGTCATGTTCATACAAAAATATATTGTTTTTTAACATTTAGGTATCTATTAAATGTTCTTTTATTTAGATACCTCCTCAGATTGGCTTCCTAGAAAACTTGACTTCTCTGGATGTAAGTCATAATCCCGATTTGAGATTCTTTCCGGATGAAATGGGAAGGCTGTCCAAAATTTGGGATCTTCCTTTGGAAGGACTCCATCTTAATTTGGACTTCAAACACGTGGGATGCAAAGCCAGAGATATCATCAGGTTTGTTTCCCTATAGCTCTCTAATGTTCTTGTTTTGTTTTCTTGGGGTATGTGGTGAGCAATAAGAGAACAACAGATTCATTTGAAGAGACGTGCTGGTTTGTCATATGATTTCCAGTACAGCTGCTTCTCTGCACACATGCACACACATGCACAAAACTGATCATAGTCATTTAAAAAACATGGCTTCATTGCTTTTTTAATTTGATAATTCTATAAACCATGTAATAGATGGTCTTTACAGATGGTCTTGCATTCCTTGTGTTCCCAAGTGCACTGCGAAGAGTACATTTTGAGTTAATAACAAAACCAAAAAAGACTTCACTTTATGAATTAAGCTTTAACTTTGAAACCAAAAATTAGAATATCATATGAGAATCCCAATAGCACCAAACTGATGCTGAAAATTTGAAGAAAATTGTACGTTTTTTGATTTTTGCTTGGTCTCAAGGTCTGTTGGTGTTTTTCTTTATTACACATTTCTCTGAGTTCTGCCAACTTCTTTCATGCCAGATTTCTTCAACAACGACTGAAGAAGGCTGTACCGTATAACAGAATGAAGCTAATGATTGTTGGAAACACTGGTAGTGGAAAAACTACATTGTTACAACAGCTAATGAAATGCAAACGAACTGAGCTGGGCTGTCCAAAAGCTACAGTAGGCATTGATGTAAAAGACTGGATCATTCAAGGGAAAGGCAAAATGAAAAAAGAGCTTATATTAAATGTCTGGGATTTCGGAGGTATGTTGAGAACTTATTATCCTTCTTATTATCCTTTATTATTGGCTTATTTAACACATTAATGCGTTGCTTATTAGAGTGAAATTTCAAATTGTAGACAGTGAAATTATGCAAATTTACACCAAGAATCAGGTGACCACATACTCATTAGGGAATTCTGCTAATTGGCATAAAGTTCTTCATATGTAATATAAAACCTCAGGAATTTCTCATTCCAAAGGTGGTATCATTCATTTTACCCATAGCACTCTAGAACTGTAATCTCAGAATAATAAAAAACTGCTCTTTATCACCAGAAGAACCATCTTCAAATCTGTTTTTCCCTTTTGTAGTCAGGGTCTCTCTAGGCTATACATTAACACTGTTTCATAAGGACATAGAAGACGCTGTGCTTAGGGAAAGGCTTGGGGATTTTGGTAAACCTTTCTAAATCTGGGAGATCCTAGAATCACTTCTAAAATGTAGAGGTGTTTTAGCCTTTAGAAAAGTTTTTTTTAAACATTGGTCTGTGAGCAGCTTAATACAGCCTATATCACAGTGCATATGCATGCATGTTAAATGACTAGCTTCAGCTGTGACACCTTGTGATTTTAGTTGCTGAGCCTGTGAATAAGGCTCTTATTTTGAAGTTGGTTAAATAATGAGTAAAAGGAAGGAAAGGGAAAAAGAAGGGAAGGAACAAGGAAGAAAGCAGTTTACATTTTGGTGATTAGGAATTTAGTACTGGATTTTTAAGGAAGCATGGAATGCAGCAACCATGTCTATCCAGTTGTTGAACCTTACTCTTCTTGATTTAAAACCAGCTTATATATTTCAACACTGCATTTCAGTCAGCAAGATACCACAGAATGCCTACCCAAAATTCATAGTTATTGCAGGTTTCCTATCAGTTTAGATTATTTTATGCAGGCATTTATTTCATTTATGAAGCTTCTGAGAGCAAGTGCTCTCAAAATACTACTTTTTATGATCTGCAGATACTCAGTGAATGCGGTTCTAAACTGGGATTTTTTTATCATTAGGACAAGAGGAGTTCTACAGTACCCACCCTCACTTCATGACTCAAAGAGCTTTATATCTTGCTGTTTATGATCTCAGCAAAGGACAAGCAGAGGTGGATGCTATGAAGCCATGGCTTTTTAACATCAAGGTATTAAGCCATAGATTTTACAGAATGGAATACCACATTCTAGGAAGCTGCTGATGAACGCAAATTAACCTCAAATACTTTTCGGGAGGAGAATAACAAAGAATTTCTTCAGCAAATAGAACTAGTAAGATGAAACAAGTGCTGAAATGTATTATGAATTGGATGTGAAAGACCGACACCATTTTGTACTTGAGATGGTAGAGTGATGTGCAGAACAGTTTGCATGTTCTGGCAATATTTTGGATTGAGTGATAAATACAAAAAAGGGGGTTGTATTAAAGGGATAACAAGTTAAGCATACTTTTTTTCCCTATACTGTTGTAATTTCTGGGGAAAATGGAATTTCACTCATGTAAGACTGACTAGACAGTTATTTGAAATCACGTTAAGTTAATGCTTAGCATCCTGTTGTTAAAAGGAATGATCCCAGGACCATAGTAGGGAAATTGATCTTAGAATCTGCCTGTATACTTTTCTTCTGCTGTAAGAGGGTTGTTTTTTTTTTTTTCTTCTGGTGGAATCATCCCATAGTGAACATTACTTTTGCTTTCAGTCTTTTGCTTTCAGTGTGACAGTTAGCCATAGCTGGGCAATGCAATTACATCAGGATTTTGTCTGTGGGTCCTGTTTGTAAGCTTACCTTTTTTGTTCTTTTCACCTTGAGCAGTGATAGTCAGATAAGCAGCACTTCTGATGTGCTGTTCCCTGCTATGCAGTGCTTGCTGGTGTTTTGTTGTTGCACACAATTGCCTGTGTTACTGCCAGTACTATTTATCTACCAATAACACAATCCAGATCTAAACCTCTTCCTTTAAAAAGTTTATTCTGTAGATTTCTGGTTTTGAAGTTTAAATGTATTCTGAATAAAGGCATGAAGTAGTGTTTCATATTTATATTTACCCATTGCTCAAACTCAGAAGAGGTATGTGTAAAAAGAAAAAGGAAGAAACAGTTTCTTTTATCATTGTATTGATTATTTTGACCAAATCATTCACTGTTTGCATGCATATAAAATAAGATCAACATTGAGATAATTAATTATATGGATATTGCTGACAGGCACGAGCTTCAACATCCCCCGTCATTCTTGTTGGCACCCACTTAGATGTTTCTGATGAAAAGCAACATAAGGACTGCATGAGTAAAATTACTAGAGAGCTGTTGAATAAGCGAGGCTTCCCAGCGATCCAGGATTATCACTTTGTGAATGCTAAGGAAGAATCAGATTCCATTATGAGACTTCGGAAAATCATAATAAAGGAGAGTCTTCATTTCAAAGTAAGCTGCATACTGTTTGTAACATTGAAAACATCCTAGTTTTAGTTAAGTACATATATTTTAAGACATTCATTAAACACGTAATTAAACACAATTTTTTGTGTGGTAACCTTGCCTTCTATAAAATGCAGACACAGCAAAATAATGATGGAAAATTGCCAGTTTTGATTTTGTTTATTTTTCTACCAAGAAATCAATTTAGCCAAGATCTCATCTAAGTTTCTTTCTCAAACACTAAGACAGTAAATAGAATATTTAATTTTAAATTGTCCATCTTCTTCTTGTGAATAAATCTTATCAAAACCTACCCATTTTTGTTGGTTAGCAGTATCTAATTGCAATAATAAATATTACAAGGTTTCAGGGGATCAGGAAAGAAGATTTTGTGATTACTGAAAGCTAAGTAATTATTTACTGATTTGATATTACAGTATGTGATGGAATTCTTAGAAGGAGAAAAGTGAATGAAAGGAGGAAAAGACCTCCTGGTTTGAATCATCCTCCTAAACTGGCGAGTCTGCTCACAGTTCTGTTATCTCTAAAGTCATCCCTGCCACCCACCCACTTGTTGCCTCCTTAGTCAGGGCATCAAACTCTGAGTGTGAGCAAGCAGGGACAGAGTAGTCCAAGGATGGAGCTGGTAGAAAGACAGGATCCAATCTATAGCAGAAAGAATATGGGTGTTTTTATTTTTCTGCTTATGCAATATTGATCATATATACAGTGTCATTACATATTCAAGAGAGAAACTGATGTCTTGTGCTTCGAAAGTCAAGGCAGAACTTCATAAATCACAGCAGAGCCCAGATTACTTCTAAATTATTGCTCTGATGATTTTAAAGAGCAAATTCTGTATTTATGGCTAGCCTCATACTGTCGTGTTACAAAGAAGAGGAAGAGTGGACACTCCTCATTTTCCTCTTGAGGAACCATCAGCTGAGCCACATCCTTAAACTGCCCATTTTCATTTCACTGCTCAAGGGATAATTAGCCAGTGCAGTAAAAATCATTTCTGTAACACCTACATGGATTCTGACTATGGTTTAAACTGATGTTTTAACTTCCATATGAAAGAAAGGTAGTCCAAAGGAAAGGAGGTATTTTCCATAAATAATGTAGACACTTTGTGAAAGGAGTTACAAGGTACCTGCCTAGAAGTTCATAAAAAATGAATTAAGCACTAAATACAGCCCTCAAATGCTTTGAGTCTTTGAACTTCCACAAGAAAGTAATTACATTTCTGAATAAGAATGCCACAGTGCATTGGTATTTAGCTTCTTTGACAAACTAAGAAGACTACTGGGGAATGTTAAGACAATTGTTTCCCATTTCCCCCGGCAAAATGACTTATTCAGCACCTGTGGAGAATAAAAAACTTGACTGATTGCTAGCTAATACCAAAGGTCAAAGCATGTGTCCAGGAAGGAACTCAGACTACAGGAAACAGGAACAAAATCCTTGGCTGTGTCACTCATCTTGCTGGATTTATTCTCTTCTATTTTCCGCTGACTCTCACCATCAGTTGACCGTGGAGACTTACTTAAGCGATTGCTCTTTTCCCCCTAACTTGTCTGGAGACATTACAGATTACAAAGAGTGTGATTTTAAAAATTCTTTTGTTTATCTACTGTCCTCTGTTAACATGAGATGCGTGGCATTATCTGTTCATACAGTGAATGTTGTCTTTCTACTTCAAATCAAAGCTTCTCTTTGTATGTCTTAGATGTCATGTTAGATTTTTTATTTTTCTAAATACATGTAACAGAGCAGTATTTTCTTCTATGCTTTTTCTTTTCTAGAAAGACATGCATGCATTACTTCTGAAAGAATTAGTCCCATCTATTTTTCAGAAGCTATAATAGTCAACAATTAGTTCTTATTCCTTGCTGCTGCTATGGTTGGGCTAATATACACAGCTTGCATCTGTGTTGCAATATTGTTTACACTTTATGTGAATAAATAAATACATTTAATATAATTATTCCTAATTGTACAGATAAGAGATCAGCCAGTGGTTGGTCAGCTAATTCCTGACAGCTATCTGGAGCTGGAGAAGAGAATTTTGCTGGAAAGAAAAAATGTCCCAGTTGAATTTCCTGTGATTGATCAGAAACGATTACTAGAAATGGTACAAGAAAACAAGTTACAACTGGATGAAAATGAACTCCCTCATGCAATTCACTTTCTGAATGAATCAGGTAAAATATCGTCTTCAGTGTATGTTTTGTTAGCAATTTGTTGCAAATCTGCAGCAGATGAGACTTGTATGGATTTTTAAATTTCACTCGAGGTTGACTCAGTGTGTTAAACTGAAATGCTGCCCGTGGGTAAAATACTGCAGTTTGAAAATCCACATCACTATGCCATAAAGGAATTTCATGATAAAAAGCGTCACTTTTGTAACAACTTATGTGCATTGTCACTCCCTGGAAATATCTGACACTGCTTGTTAGGCTGCACAGTGCCTGAAGAAAGGTACAATTGTTGTAACAGCCTGAATAGAATGGCAGGTAACAGCTTGTATCAGCACCATACAGAATTTGTAATATTAAATAATTAACAACATAGAGCAGAGCTTCACCAAAAATGCCCAAGTCAGATAACAAACCTAAAAAACATCTGAAAATAAAGGTAAAGCAGACAAACTATGATTTCATTCTACTCTTCCAAGATACTGACATAGATGCAATAACTGAATTTAATGTTCAAATTGATTGTATCAAGTCACATAAGGAAGACTGCCCAGAGTGGGGTGGTTATGCTGCTTAATATGGAGCATGAGGAATGTGTTGATAATTACAGTGTGTTTTGTGCAGGTGTACTGCTTCATTTTCAGGACCCAGCACTACAGCTAAGAGACCTGTACTTCGTAGATCCTAAGTGGCTGTGTAAAATCATGGCACAGGTCAGCCTCTGATTACTTTCTGTATCTACATTCATGAAACTTTTTCCCCTGTACCAAACCACTGTGACTTCTAAATGATTCTTTTTCCCTATTTCTGTACATTATTTAGTATTTCTTCATGGCCCAAATTACCTGTCTCTTTCTGTCTTGTTTGCATTCTAAACAACTGCTCAGTTTAGAACATCTCAGTTTTTCCATTTCTTAAATAATACCCAACATCATTTCAACTGCACTGGGTGCAGGAAGACCCATAGAGTAAAAACACCTCAGAGATGCACAGTAATCCCACAGGATATTGTGATAGGTGGAGGAGAAAGCAGAAACTCTGGATTAAAGTAGTAATAATGGGTGAGAAAGTGCCACTGTATGCTTGCACTGGTGATGTAGGAAAGTGGATGATGCAGAATCATGTATTAGTACAGAAGGGTAACAGGCTGTCAGCTTAAGTGAATGCATAATGATATTTTGATTTAGAAACACCACTCTCAAACCTTTTGATAAATATTCATATAACCTAACCTCTGAAACTTTACCTTTCATTCAGTGGAGGAGACAGGAATACAAAAATGTAAGTCTGAGCCTCTAAAGCTCGAGTAAAAGTAAAAGCTCAAAGTGGAAGTAAGAGTGAGAGAAGACTGGGGACATGGTGTAGTCTGCACTGCTCTGCTTGTGTGAAGTGCTGATATGAAATATCACTATGTGTGTGTTCCTTTCAGACTACAATTCCATAAATTAGCTTATAGAATATGTTTCTTGTAACATGAAGTAGTGAGAGCTAGTAAAGAATGGTAGCATATTCATGGCTTGGACAGGTTAGATTTCATCACTGCTGTCTCCTTGCTGGTTAACATTATGGAAGTCATTGGTTTCACTGTGACACAGAGTCCAAATTTTCCTCTAAATAATAGACTACCAAACATTTTAGGGAACAACATTAGTAAGGAAAGTACAATCTAATGATGACTGTACACCTCAAGTTGTTTTACTTTTTTGGAAAGATTTTGACTGTGAAAGTGGAAGGCTTTTCTAAATATCCTAAAGGAATTGTAAAACGCTCAGATGTGGAAAAATTCCTTTTAAAGAAGAGCAAGTTTCCTAAGATCTACATGTCACAATACTTCAAACTTTTGGAAAAGTTTCAGATTGCTTTGCCGTTAGGAGAGGACCAGCTACTAATCCCAAGCAGGTAAGCAAAGATCCATAAACCCATAGAGAGTGATCATAATAAAAACCTCCCATCGGGCTTGCTAGCTTAACTCATCAACAGAGCAATTAGGCATTTGAAAGCATATTACATACTTATTTCTTAGTAAATGCTTTCACAGACATGTTATCCTCTGGCAGATAAGCTTCCATCTTTGAAAAATAAAATGCTTTATGAGTAAAGTACTTCTTTAATAGTTATCCTGCTCCACAACAAGAAGATTATAATGTAGCCTTACATCATGGTCTGCTGACATTACAGATATTTATTGCAAAGTAAATTATAACCATGAATTCTTATGACTTATTGCTTGAAGTCAGAGCCAATCAAGTTACTCAGAGACAGAATCTCTCCAAAACAGGGCAGTGATTAAATTCAACCAAAAAGATGTTCTGAATTTTTGCTCTGTCTGAAGCAGGTAATGGTTTCTCTGCCTCAGGTACAGATTTCCCTAGTGTGTTAAATAATGCAAATTTTTCTTAATGAAGAAATTTTTTGTGAGGTTGTGATGAGTTTGAATTATAGCAGAAATTTACCTTATCACAAACAAACAGAATAAGCAAATGCACTGTCTGTTGCTGGATCGTTTGTATTATTCATTAATGAATACATTTTGCATTTTAAGTAATGTATGCCATCAGTTTGGATAAAGTACATCATTAATCATGGTATAAAATTTTTGTTCTTTCAGTTTGTCTGATCACAGACCTGTTATAGAGCTTCCTCACTGTGAAAATTCAGAAATTATCATCAGACTTTATGAGATGCCATACTTTCCTATGGGATTTTGGTCCAGGCTGATCAACAGGTTGCTTGAAATATCACCTTATATGCTGTCAGGAAGAGGTACAAATCTTTTGCTTCAAATGCAATAGTGAGCATATTTCCTCTAAACATGAACACTTACATTCTAAAGCTCTAATTCCCAGTTCTGTTTTGGTTTAGTTATTTTCTGGGCCAATCAGAAATGCAAGAAAAATGGCAGTGGTAATTTTTGTAATTTAGAAGTATCGAGGAGCAATTACTGCATGAGATCTTCACAGTGATGTGCAAAAGAAAGAGAAGGTGTAAGAAGCCTATTTCTCTCCTTTGAGTGCTAGAAATAGAGTGACTCTTCATATGTGTGCAATATTGTTGTTTGATTTCACAAGGAATGTAGGGAAGGATAGGTTTTCTTCACAGAAAGATGGGGTAATCTGTTCTCCTTATATGAATGTCCAAAAGCTCTGCTTTGGTTAGAAGTGGTGATTTTTTTGTAATTTTTCTCTACTATTTCAGTGTTCTGACTCGAGATGTAGCTCCTGCACTTTGCAATTTCATTCATCTTTGTTTTCTTATATGTAATTTATTAAAACTACTGATGAGGAAAGTATGCAAAATATGCATTGCTAATCTACAAATGCTACTTATAACCATCACCTGAGTATAGAATTCCAGTTGCATCTTGCTATACCATGTGTGTGTGATAGAGGAATAATTTAAATCACTGATTTTTTTCACATGCAGCCTAAGATAATCTATATTTAAAGCAGAGTGTACTCAGGCATTTATTTAATCCCTGCATTTTTTACCATCTCATTAAATATTTGGCTTGTAGCTTTGCCTTATAGAGCTGATGACCAGTTGACACATATTCAGCATTTGTGGGGCTGTTCCGACTGCAAAGTTGTAGCCTCTATTTTGTTTATTTGGCCTAAGTGTACAATGATAATTAAACAAATATCATTACTTATTCTGAACATTTAAAAAAATGACTTTCATATTAGAGATCAGATTTTTAATCAATTTTTATATTTTCTAGCACGAGCTCTTCGTCCTAACAGAATGTATTGGAGACAAGGCATCTACTTGAATTGGTCTCCTGAAGCTTATTGTCTGGTGGAATCAGCTGTATTTGACAACAATCCAGACAGTTTTTTGAAAATTACAGCACCTTCTTGCAGAAAAGGTTAGTTATTCCTGAGACTGAGTTGTGCTCAAGTTTGATTGCAGCTTGGCATTTTGCTTTGTTGTGCTTTTGCCTTTTGGAATGCAAAGTTTAGCTTTGTGATTTTAAATTTGGCAGATAGAGGCTGTAATTTCCCTGTTTTGGTTTGCTGAAGGTTGCATCCTTTTGGGACAAGTTGTGGATCACATTGATTCTCTTATGGAAGAATGGTTTCCAGGTTTGCTGGATATAGATGTATGTGGTGAAGGGGAAACACTGTTGAAGAAATGGGCTCTGTACAGTTTTGAGGATGGTGAAGAACACCAAAAAATACTACTTGATGACTTACTTAAAAAAGCTGAAGAAGGTATTTATGTTTATGATATTTGAAGTACGTAGATAAATTTTGTACTGCAGGCATCTACTTTATAACATCTGGGTACTTCATGTTATTTAAAAGTGCTGTCATTTCTGTAGGAAATAATTTGAAAGTATAAGGCAAAATCAACTTACTCCTTTTTTATTTAATCCAAGAGATGTCTGTATAACTGTACAATATGGAATAGATTGCAGTTGCTCAATATAGTAGTTTATAAATGGCAACAGTGAAGGGTATTTCTGTCATGACTCTGATAATGCAACTTCATTCGTGTAATTGTATTTGGTACATAGTAGAACCATTACTTGATCTTTTGGGATCATGTCCAGCAGTAACTTGAAAGGCAGTATTGACGTGTTAACAGAATTCTTTCTTTTTGTAGATAGAAAACATATGTCTGCGTTAATTGGGCGTTGTGATATAGCAACAGTTGCTTTTACATTTGATTAGTACAGATTCAGAACCTTGAAAATATTTCAACGTGTAAGATGCTGTAGAAATTGAATGGGATAGTTGGTGTTCTGCTGCATATGTATCCATATACACACATAAATATAAGCCCACGCATATACCTGAATTTCATTGTAGCTCTGTTTGTCATGCACGCTTTTAGAGATCCGTGCATCTTCCAGTGCCTTTTGATTGCTGACTGTGCTTTTTTAAAATTCTAATTTATTTTTCGTAGGAGATCTTTTAGTAAACCCAGAGCAGCCAAGACATACCATTCCCATCGCTCAGATTGCTCCTGATCTGATCCTGGCTGACTTGCCTAGAAACATTATGTTGAACACTGATGAGCTGGAATTTGACAAAGCTCCTGAATTTCTCTTGGGTAAGCATTATTTTGTAGGTCTTTTTAAGAGAGCTTACATTGGCAAATGTGTTGAAATCAGTTCTGAAACCGTATGAAAGACAATTGAGAGATTTCTCCTTAGCGGAAATGTATTTTTAAGATACATGCAATTTCAGGCTATTCAGTTCTGAACTTTCCATTAACGTTTATAGTAGGACACTGTTTTTAATGTGTTTTGATTATTGATCATGATGTTTAACAGTGGATGATCCACACATTTTAAAGTAGGACCCTTTTGGCTATTTTTGATAAATGACTGATATGCCTTCGTTTTTAATATTCTTTTCAATGTTGTCTTTGAAAAGGTGATGGTGGGTTTGGATCAGTGTACCGTGCTTCCTATGCTGGAGAAGAAGTTGCTGTAAAGATTTTCAATAAACATACTTCCCTCAGGCTCCTAAGACAAGTAAGAAGTGATGCTTTGTTTTCTGTAGTGCTGCTTGTGGAATATCAACCCTGGTAAAGAGCTCAAAAAATTCAAGTACTGTGCAAGACTATTTCAGAACATTTCAGAACTATGCTGCCCACGGTATTTCATCTGATTTTACAATTTTCAGGAGCTTGCAGTGCTTTGTCACCTTCATCATCCCAGCTTAGTGTCTTTGCTGGCGGCTGCTGTCCGTCCCCGGATGCTGGTGATGGAATTAGCCCTTAAAGGATCTCTTGATCGTTTGCTTCAACAAGACAAAGCAAACTTAACTAGAACACTTCAGCACAGGATAGCTCTACATGTAGCTGACGGCTTAAGGTAAACGTGATTTCTGTGCTGCTGTAAAAATGGGACACAACTGCAGTTTGGACATCCTGAAAATGAAAAATGAAAAGCCAACCTTTTCTTACATCTTCAGCAGAACATTTATTAGGCAAACAAATACCTGTATTTTTCTGATTGATTATCTGATACAGAGCACAAGATTTTTTTCACCTGTTTTTTGGTTGTGGGTTTTTGTTTTTCTTTTTCCTGGTAATAAGTTATGCTCATAAGAGCAGAGATATGGCAAAAACATTGATTCAAATTTGCTACGTGGCCATGGATTCTGTATTAAAGTATCACAGAAATTAATTCAGTACATTTTTACCTTTCTGAAAGTCCTCATAGAATGTCCTCATAGAAGCTATGGAAGTATGACCATGAAACCACAAACTCTGCAAAAGTTGCACCAAAAATTCAGCTTGTGAGATTGTTCTTAAACAGCCACTGACACTGCAGATAAGACCTGGCACTAAAATTCTGCAGTGTTTGCGTGGCAGTAAATACTATATCAGAACAATTCTGAAGTTATTATTTAGTAAGGCGGGGTCATGTTGGTGATACTTGACTTTTTTGTTACACATTTCACATTTGAAACCACAATTTGCTGTTGTGGAAACGATGCGTTTAGTGTTTGTGTGTACATGTATCTCTGAATTATGAATGCTTCTAATAAATACTTTTTTTGGTTAACAGGTACCTGCATTCAGCAATGATCATTTACCGTGATCTAAAGCCTCACAACGTGTTGCTCTTTACCCTGTATCCCAATGCTGCTGTCATTGCAAAAATAGCTGACTATGGCATTGCCCAGTATTGTTGCCGAATGGGAATAAAAACCTCCGAAGGCACACCAGGTCTGGAAAAGTGCTTTGGCTTACATCAATTCAAAAAAATAGTTAATACATTTTTCTTTAAGTTTGTAAGAAGTACTTCCTGTCTACACTGTAGTTGAAATCCCCAGATGTGACCATGGTCATACTATACATTGTGGTATCAGATTTATCCCCCTCAGCATTTCTTCCTTTTGTGCTCTAAACCCTTTTAGAAGAATTAGGAATCATAGAATCATAGAATTCTTAGAGTTGGAAGGCAGAAGTCTTGTTTTAGTATAGATTTTGAGATATTGAAATTATACTTCTAAAAATGTTTGTTGTTTTAATTTTCAGTAATGCATAGATAGGTCTTTTTTCTTTTTTTTTTAAGGCAACGAATACCTGCACTGTTCTCTCACCTGCAAGAGAACTATTTAGCATCAGTTCTAAAGCACTAAGCACTTGAAGAACTGAGTGGTTCCTTTAGGTCTTTGAAATTGTTTATGAAATTTGGCCTCAAGTGTTAAGTGTTAGGTCTTCAAAAAGACTGCAGACTTGTTTTTCATTTTAATTTTTATGATAAATTAATTATTTTATATGTATTGGTGCAGGAGGTCTGTAATTACTGTACCACTCCTTCCTTTACATTGATTACTGATATTTTGGTTAGTCTCCCACATGCAAACTATTCCAGCCCGCAAACAGTGTGACATTTTTTGTTTACTTCCTCCGATATTTTCATCAGTAAGTGTTTACTCTAACAAGGATATAGATGGCTTCATCTTGGTATGAATCATAAATACTAATGAATTATTTATTTGCAGGATTTCGAGCACCAGAGGTTGCCAGAGGAAATGTTATTTACAATCAGCAAGCTGATGTGTATTCATTTGGCTTGCTTCTCTATGACATTTTAACGGGAGGAGGTAGAATAATGGAAGGTGTGAAGTTTCCAAATGAATTTGATGAGTTAGCAATACAAGGAAAGTTACCAGGTATGCCTCGTTTCTTCCAGATTTAACATGAAAGCAGGCCATTTGCTTAATTTCCTCTAAAAATAACAGCTCTTGTTTCACATTCTAACTGATGCTGATCAGAAGTAGAGCCTAAACAATAACACTTTTTAGAAACGTCTATTTCCACACAATCTTAAAAATAGTGAGAAATAAGCATCTATTCAGTATATGTGGGTTGTAATTTCAAGGCAACGAGCTGGTTCATTTTATAAAGAAATAGAGATTTTCCATGCTTGCAATTTTGCCCAGACCTAACTTAAATGAGCATTGCTAGAGGTATCTTCTAAACTCATGTCTGGACTTGACCCTTGCCTACTACTTTTTTATGTATATCATGTAACGTGTCATTAAAATAAATCCACTTCTCTTCTTTGATCATGATACATTACATTAAAAAAAAAAACATTATTGAGGAGCTGCTTATCTCACAATCTTTTGAAAAGTCTTATAAGTGCCTTTAAGAGCAGCCACCACACATAAAGGTTTTAAATAGTGATCCGCTTTTATGTGTTAGGCATTGGAAGCCCCTGCTTAGCTACATAGCATCCTTCAAATACCATGTGCATTGCAATATGTGGTTGTTGGTTGCTGAAGAAAGGCAAAGCAGGATGAACATAATGTAGACAGCTGAACAGTGTAACTCATGGTGTTCTCATTTATTGCCCTGCAATAGAGGATGTGAAATGTTCTTTAAGGTTGAAAAGTCACTCCATCTAAGAAAGGGCAGTTATATGACTTCTCCATTTGAGAGATAGAGTTCATATATTTTCAACTCTGTAAAGAGAATAGTCCAGTTCATAATAATGATCAGAAGTATTATTTTCTGGAGATAATACAGCTCCATCTGTATACATGGTCATCTTTTATATATTTCCACCACAAAAAGGACTGGCTAAGTTCACAAGTAAACAGAGCCCATTGTTTGCTAAACAGAATATGTTCATTTGTAGGTTTTACTCATTAATTTACTTATTCGTGCTACCTCTGCTTAATGGAGTATCTGCTGTACATGGACCGGAGTATCTGCTGTACATGTTGATGAGTCAAGAGGAAAAGCAATACAAGCACTGTTACTCATGAGCGAATTGTTCCTCCAGTGGTCAGCACCTGATGCACATTCAGAGCACTGAGTGGGGATTTAAACTTCCCTATCTCACAAATACTATTTGGAGTTGCTTATCTGAACTGCTGTGCAGTTTATCGAAAGTTGATCCGTATTACCAAACACGGGAGAATAAATCTGGGGAAAAGAAAAAACTGTTGATAGGAATTGAAAAGACTACAGACAGAAATTACATGCCCTGGAGTGGTCAGCATGAATCATAACAAAAGTCACACATATCTGATTCAAACCTCATGAAAAGGGACTGAATCCATTTACTTTAACTGCTTTTAATGAAAAAAAAATCTAATTCTGTGACTTTCATTTTTTCGTGATAGCAGATGAGCAATTCCAAGCTGTTCGTTCTGACATTTTGCCTTGGAGCGTGGTATTACTTAGAGCAGTTTTGTAAGGAGTTAGTTGGATTCTTAAATTAAGGAGAAAGTTATTCAGAACTTGTAGTTCTGCTGTAATAGGCTGCCTAAGAAGTTATCTTATTTTTCATTTAAGATCCTGTCAAAGAATATGGGTGTGCCCCCTGGCCTAAAGTTGAACATTTAATTAAAAAATGTTTGAAGGAAAACCCTCAGGAACGACCAACATCTTCCCAGGTATTACTTACTGTGTTTATTAGTATTTTTGTGATAGATGACACCATGAAGTTATTGTGCTATCAAAAAGAAATAGCAAGTTTTTGTCAGTAAGAGGCACAGTGTTTTTAATGTTGTTATCCTTCTCTGGAAAGAAAACAACCATAGAATACTGTCTGCCCTTATTACCCAGGATAAACTGTTCCATTCAGATCTACCAAACATTTATTGCAGCCTTCTGTTTTTCCTTGTTTTGCTCTGCAATGATGATAGTGAAACAGAGTGCAGATTACTTCGTATTTTTTATTAGAGTTATGCAAAAAGGACTTTGTTGTATAATATCAGCACAGATTCCTTACACTGTTCCATGTATGTGAGAGGAGGAACAGTGATGTGGATCTGAAATCTACTGCCTGTTATCACACATCATATTGCTCTTTGATGTGAAATTTTGAAACTTCCCTTAATCCCACTGATCTCCTGAAAAATAAGAAAATGAAGGTAAAAGTGCTTGTTGAACATTGCTCATTAATAACAGTATACAAATTAGCAGGCTTGCTGAGATAGCATGTCTGTATTCCATAAAGCATTGTTATCCATTCCTTGTTACTTATTAAGCCCTGTACAAGCCCTTGTTATTACCATGTGCATGCTGTGCCTTTCTTTGTAGGTGTATGAGATTTTGAATTCTGCAGAGCTTATCTGTTTGATGAGGTATGTTTCAATACCCAGCACTTCCACAGCAGAGTGCATGGTAGCTGCCAATCAAAGCTGCAAGAAGGCAGGAGTCTGGATAGGCAATGGGAACACAGAAAAAGCACAGCTTTCATTTGTTAACCTAAATACAGATGGACATACTTGTGAGGTATGTGCGAAAGTTGTCATTTATTATAACTTCATTGGCACCCAGATGTATTTCAGAAGAGTTAACTGCATTTGAACAGTGGGATATTGCTTCTGGACAGTTCAGCTTTGAGAGATCTTGGCAAGAAAAAAGATTTCTTATAAATGAATCATCCTTGCATCCATGAAATGTAACAGAAACACTCTCTTATCCTCTCTTACTCCCATCCTGCTTGAACTTTTGACTAATTCGATCTTTCCAACACTATGTTTCTTTCCTACACTGAGATGAGGATTGGAACGTGAAGATCCTTGGGATCCCTTCTAACCCAAGCCATTCTATGATTCTATGGAAGCTATTTCTAGCATGGGAGCTAGGACGAGAAGTAATAGCTGTGTAGCTATTATATACCCTTTATGCCTCCATGTCCCCTAACAATCCAGCTAGTCTCTTAACAATTCCTCTCCTCCCGCGTGTGTTACCTCCTTCTGACACTTTGGGTGATAACCTTCAGCTCTCTTGATTTGCTTAGTGTTCATCCCAGTCTTGTGCCAGTAGGAAAGTTTTACCCAGGCTTGATGGGCTGTGATATCCATATGTTTCTCTTCATCTTCCAGAACTGAGAATGACTCACCATCAAAGCTTTTTATATTGAATTTCCATAAAGTATCTGCCATCTGTTGACCATGATACATTTGATTTAGTAGACTTGGTATAAATTGTATGCCTTATTTTTCTAAAACCAAAATGAAAAAAAAAAAAGTCAGACCTTTAGCTTTACTGTTAGCAACTAAACTGAACCAATATTGTATAGCTCTGTTTGCTTAATGCTCTGATGGCTTTTGAGACCTTCATTACAATATGGAGATGAAGTATTTTTCTCAGTGTTCATCTTAGAGATTTTCCTATGTACCATCTGAGGTGGCCTTCCCAGCACTCTGAAGACAGATGGTACAGTTGAAGATGTGTTCTGCTGATCAGGAATTAGACGTCACAAAGAACACCTTCATGGGAGGACTCAATGCCAGGAAGATTGTACCTTATTTTTGCTACCAGAAATTTACTACCATTTACCTACATTGAAAACATAACCGGGTTGTTGAGTGTTTTGTTGTTTTTTTTCTGACTCAGGATATTGCAGACAGTAAAATTTTAAGTTTGGCATTGGTGACCCTTCCTACTGAGAAAGAAAACTGGATTGTGGCAGGAACCCATTCTGGTTCTTTGTGGGCAGTTAACACAGAAGATGAAACAAGACGGCACCGTCTGCAGAAGATGTCTGATTCTATCACCTGTTTATACTGTAATTCACTTTCAAAGCAAAGGTGTGTATGGCTTTTACATATTTTGTGTTATGTTTCAAAAGTGCCACTGAACAGAGATGTTCAGAAAGTGACAGCTGTACATTCATGAGATGGTTTTGTTCAAACAGCTGCCTGTTTTGTCTGTGTTTCCACTTACTTTTGTACCCAGTGTAACTGGAAACTGCATTCCTGATCACAGGTGGTTGTATTTGCTAATAGGGTTCAGTGAAACTCTTGAAGCACCAGAGGTTTCTAATTTAATTTTGTCTTACCTGATTTGTGCTTTTTTTTTGAAATAATTGTTTTATTTTGTTTTATTTTATTTCAGCAAGCAGAAGAATTTCTTTCTGGTAGGCACAGCTGATGGTACACTGGCAGTGTTTGAAGACAGAGCAGTAAAGGTAGATTTATTCTTTCTAGTCTGTTCTAAAAATGCTGCCAGTGATATGTAAAGCAGTTACTGATAGTGGCTTTATTTCATGCAGCTTATTTTTAGTTTGCTTCTCTGAAATTAAAAATCATTTTTCTGTACAGGCCGAGGGGAGCTGCATATGTTTTACAATAAATGTTTTAACCAGTAGTTAAGAGGGGAAAAATATTTGTTGTTTTAGGACTTAGCAATTCTATGATTCTGTGACTCTGATAGGCCTGACTAGAGAGGGGCATTAATAGTTACTATTCAGAATATTCTGAGACCATCTCCTTTAGTTATTGCTCTTACAGTTCCTTTTTTTCTTTTCAGTCTACACTACATTTTCCCTCTGTAGAACAGATTCTTCAAGAAGACAGCATTATTTAGATTCCCTAGAGGTCAGAGTTCTGTTCACAGAACAGATGACGAGATGCCAGTAGCCATTCCTGTTGGCTGGTTCCTGAGGGTTAGCTGCTGCCCATAGGTAACTTAGGGCAGTTATGGAGTTGCAGTGCATTTCAGAGCTAGAATATGGCCTGGTCTGGATTTTCTCTAGGATATCAGTGTGGCTTTCTTGGACTGGCCCAGCAGTTGTAGAAGTTATGAGCCCCAGCTCTGTCCTATTTCTGTTCACACAGGATGTATTCTTTGGGCATTCATAATGGACTTGCAGTCCCTGCCATCCTGCAGAGAGAATGTTTCAAAAGATTTAGCTGTGAATATTCTGTGGGTTGTGTGGCATTGCTTTAACAGTTCCTACTTTGTGTGTCTGTATGCTCCTTGTTTCTAATGGAGAGTGTATTTCTTCCTGCAGTGTAAGGGTGCAACACCTTTGAAGATACTAACTATAGGAAATGTTAGCACACCACTGATGTGCTTAAATGAATCCACGTATTTATCAGAAAAAAATACAATCTGGGGAGGCTGTGGAACAAAGCTGATAGCTTTATCTAGTGATTTCTCTGTCCAAAAGCTGATTGAAACAAAGTCAAGCCAACTGTAAGTTTTGGGATGTAATGTCACTTGGCTCTTTTCTTGTTTGTGTCAAAGATTTCTGATGGTATGTTGGTATGATGTCTTGTTTGGGATCTGTTTGGGTTTTTTAACTTCATCTTTCCATTATTTTCCTTCCATAATATCAATGAAATACAGTGCATTAAAAAAGATCACCGAGTAATGTGTATTCATTGCTGCTTTTAAACAAGGGAAATGCATTGTTACTACATAAAGGATTTATGATGTCAGTATATGTTTGAAAACTGTATAGATGCTAATGAACACTTTCCTCCCTTGATGGCATTTGTATAAGCTTTGGTTACTTTACTCAGAGCTACGCTCACGTATTTTGAGCAGTATTTCTCCTTATGTGTTGGTATTGCATGTGCAACTTTCTTTGTCCTGTATAGGTAAATCATTTGCGACTGCTGATCTCTTACTATTTAGGTAGTTTTTAGGTAGTTTTTGGAGCTGCAAGTCTGATCTGGGTAAATCCTGCTCTGAAGTTATGGGCATTTTTCCTGAGCTTGTAATACAGTGTTTGATTTGATACTAACAGAGAGAATTATTCTAGGAAATGAATTTGCTTTGGAAAATAATAGAAAGGAAAAAACTAAAGCTTTGGTAGAATTCAGTTCAATGGAAAGATGAAAATTATGTCACAGGAGTACTTCAAGCTTTGTAGGAGCAAAACTGTGTGCAGTTTAGAAAATGAAATTGTCAGAAACAAGCAGCATTAGGGAAAGCAGCAGTGTTGCTGAGTCTGTTGTCAGGTGTTTGGGATTTGGAGCTGCTCTTCAAGATAAATTGAAGAGGCAGTGGAATAAGATAACTGATTCATTGCAGGGCTAGTCATAGTTTGAGGTGTAGATCTGACATGAGAGCCAAAGTCACATGGAGAGAAAAGCAGACCAAAAGGCAGTTGGCCACATTGAGATGAGCAGAACAAAGTGAACTCAATCTCACTGCTGCTTTTTAAGCTTAGTCATCCTTGGCAAGTGACCCTTCTGGTCTTGTGGGCCCTGCAGCAGCTGTCAGGTAGCTCCAAATATTGAAAGAGTGGTAAAAAAAAAAGGTGTAGTTTGCCTTGCTGTGATGTGAGCATTTGTGATTTGAGCAGATAGGTAGGAAATATTTGGAGTACATCTCCAGGGATATCACCAGTGCAACCTCACTACTGTGAGAATTCACACCAAAGTGTAGGAAGGTCACAGCAAGCCCTTGCAAATGTATCCTAGCCCACTTGGGTTTTAAGGCTGAATTAATCTCTTAAGAGTTACAGACAACTTGATTATATTTAGATTTTTTTTTTCCTGCTGGATGTTTTCTGTGATTCTGACTGGAGTTCTCTCTCTTCTAGGTTCTGTCACAACACTTACAGTGATGCAAACATTATTTCAATAGCAGTAGACAAATCCATCTACTTGGCAAAGAAAAATAGCCATTTTGTGGAAATCTGGGACAAGAAGACAGAAAAACTTTCTGAACTAATTGACTGTGCACATTTTCTTAAGTACGTACTTTATTTCAAACTGATGGCCTGTTGCATAGAAAGCTGACCGAAGGTTGCCTTCTCTAGCGTATCTATAAGCTGTGCTAGATATATGTACCTCACATTTCTGATGATAAAAGGCTTGCCCAGTTCCTTGGGGGGATTTCTTTCCTCTCTTCTGGCCCAGAAAATCAAAATATTCCATATGAAATCTCAGATCTCTAAGACCTTTATTATATTTCACAATCTGTGATTTCAAGAAGATTAATTTAACTCTATTGAAGAAGAAAGTCTTTTGCTGTCCTCAGCTGATTGGGTTATGATTTGTGTTCTGTTTTACCGCCTGCATCCCCTAATAAAAAATGTCTTTTCCCTACATCAGAGTTTTAGTAGCAGTGATAGCAATTTACATTTGCATTTAAATTGTTCCTCTTCCTTAGTGTTCTACATCCATTTCATTTTTTATGAAGGCTAGGAGCAGCTTTAGATGTGCTCCTCCTCCTCTGCAGAGACCCTATTCTGCAAACTGAGGGAAAAGAGAGAAGTGTACCTGCCTCCTATTTAAAGATCTTTTCCAGCACACTGGCTGGCTCTTAGAAGTCCAGTAGTTTTCATCTCAGACTGTTTAAATTAAATGAACTGATTAGCATGAGGTATTTGCAGTCTGTCTTGATGAATGATCATTTGAAAGGCTGGCACTGAGGGAGATGTTCTGGCAGCTATGGGATGGCGTGCCACCAAAATTTAATACAAATTCTCTCCACACTTTTAGGGATGAAGTGGAAAAACTAAA
Organism: Perdix hodgsoniae; assembly: GCA_035772895.1. Lineage (NCBI taxonomy): Eukaryota > Metazoa > Chordata > Aves > Galliformes > Phasianidae > Perdix > Perdix hodgsoniae. The sequence goes on from JAPSGF010000006.1 coordinate 19,247,539, forward strand.
CAAAGAATCAAAACATAAAGTTGCTTATTCTGGAAGAGTGAAGACAATTTGCCTGCAGAAAAATACTGCACTGTGGGTAGGGACAGGAGGAGGACATATCCTGCTACTTGATTTATCAACACGTCGCCCTGTACGAGTAATAGATAACTTTTGTGACTCTATTCGAGTCATGCTAACAGCTCAGCTAGGTAAGTAAAGCCATCAGATGACAAGCACTTTGATCAGTGCCAAGATCAGCATCACTGGCTTCTGTCTGATGTGGTGTTCCAGGAACAGATCAGCATTTTCCGTGTTCTGTTCATTCATGCTATTCTACTGCTGTCATTTTCACTCAGTGTCAGACAGACCAACAGGCTGCCATCCATAGCTGTGCTCACAGAAAACAGCAGCTGTCCCCTGGCTTAACATGTGAACACCCCCACCTTCACTGTATCCTTTGTGCCATGCTTCAGCACAGCTCTCACTGTCCTCTGTCCTAAAGGCACTGTCTTAATCTCTGTCTGCCTGTGTTGATTCTCCATCTTAAGTTTTATGCTTCTGGCTTCTCTCCCTGTGGAGCTCGTTGTGTTTTATTATTTTCCTGAATTGCTAATTTCCTGCTTTTCTTCTACCATACTTATTCAAGTATCACAGAGGCACTTAGGTTGGAAGAAACCTTTAAGATCATCAAGTTCAGCCATCAACCTGACCTACCAAATCCCATCATTACACCGTGTCCCTTATTGCCATATCCATGGCTCTTAAATACTACCAGGGATGGGGACTCCATCATCTCCCTGAGCAGCCCATTCCAGTGCTTGATTTACCTCTCCATGAGGAAGTTCTTCCCACTGCCCCATCTGAACCTCCTCTGGTGCAGCTTGTGCCCATTTCTTCACATCCTATCACTTGTCACTCAAGAACAGAGACTGACACTTTCCTTGCTGTAACTTCCTTCCAGGTGGTTGTAGAGTGCAATGAAGTCTCCCCTCAGCCTCCTTTTCTCCAGACTAAATATCCCCAATTCCTTCAATTGCTCCTCATGACACCTGTGTTCTAATTCCTTCATCAGCTTCATTGCTTTTCTCCACACACGCTCAAGCAACTCGATGTCCTCCTGTAGAGGGGGGGCACAGAGCCCAGCACAGCACTCGAGGTGTGGTTTCACCAGTGCCACATACAAGGATACACCCAGTCCTGCTGCCACACTGCTTCTGATGCAGGCCAGGCCACAATTGGTCTTGACCACCAACACACACTGGTGGCTCTCCTTCAGCCAGCTGCCAACCAACACCTCCAGATCCTGTTCTGCTGGACAGCTTTCCAGCCACTCCTTCCTGAACCTGTGCTGCCTCGTGGGGTAGTTTTGAGCTCAGTGCAGCACCCAGCACTTGTCCTTGTTGAATATCATTCACATGCTTTTTTCAGGGTTTGGTCATGGGCAGATAGCAGCAAAGCTGGAAGAGTGTCCCAGCCTTGGACTCAGATTGATACATATGTGCTGTTCCCATCACCTCATCAGGCTGCTGTGGTGCAGTGATCTCATAGTGCTCTCAGTGTTGTATGAGTCAAAAAAACCTCCATCTTCCTCTGGCTTGCTTTTGCCTGGGACAGCAAGTTCATATTCTGTTCAGTTCTCAGCTCTAAGCGTGCCAGCTTCCGAGTCCAGATCCACTAGCACAGCATTATGAGTCCTTCTGGTCCTGATAGCTACAGTATTAGTGCTGTAAAGGGACTCTTTTATTTTTAGTGTTTTGTACAAATAGAATAGTTACTGTAAAAATAAGGTTTCTGCCTCACGCTATTGCCACTGACAGGAAAATTATATTGTATAAAAGAATACGGTGTGACTTAACAAGCCTTGAGTTTCATATGCTTGGTTTCCAGACTGTACAGCATTTTTAATCAAAATTTTATAGAGAGAAAAGTTAATACTTCATGAGAAATAGATTGGTTGCATTTGCACACAACTCAAGAATGGCAAGAGACTGATTCATGCCGTTTGATGTGTATTTTTTCCTTTTGGTCATTTTCTCCCAGCAATTATTTATAAAAGCCGGGCTTTTCTCCTACATTTAAAGATTTTCATTCCATCGGTGTATTCACAGAAGCCCTGGAAATGGCACCATGGCTGCTGAACTGTTCTTCATTTTAATATTAAAATATATAATGGCAATGTAACTATTTTCAGAAAAAAGGATTGTCAGATGTTGAGATACCAATTTTATCTTTAGTTTATGTATAAGTGAACATGTCTTTTTCTAACTCTGTCACTTGACCATTCACATATAATATACAAGATATCATCTTTAGAGGATGGTTTATATGTAAATATATGTAGTTCATTTTGCAGGTGACAATGTAGACTTCTCTAGAGTAAGCAATGCCCCTACTCTGAGTAAGAAAGCTTGCGCTTACATTGCCATCTGTTCAGTATGAAGTATGGACAGAGCTAGGTGCAAATAAGGCCTGTTGTGAAACCTCTTGTCATGGGAGATGCACAAGGCTCCCATCAGCCCTCTGCAATTCAACCACTCTGGCCGCCCTGGTTGTTTTCCACATTATTGCAGAGGTACCTTATTGTGATCCATCCCCTATTTCTACTTAGTTCAGAACGCTTTCAATGAGTTTGTATCATATTTGATTGTTTCATTTGTTTACAACCAAACTGATGGCTGGCACTTTCTGCCGAGCATGGGAACTTTGTTTGCAGCCTGTGCCTTCACTGTGACATCTGTTTTCTTCAACTGCTACCTCTGCACATGGTGAATAGCAGAGTACTTTGTTCTTAGGCTAGTTCAACAGGTTGAACAACTGATCCAGGCTTTGAACTCTGGTCAGCCCCTACATTAAATAGAGACATTAACTGTATTGCTTGTTTTCATGTTGTTTTTTCTCATGGTGGATGACTATGAATAAAGGGCCCAAAGAAAAATTCTGATTTCTGTCATTTTAGCAGCATTTGTAAGCTACTCTTTCTCTCCTTAAATTACAAAGTTTCCATTAAAATTTAAATCTGAACTTTTATTTCTTTGAAAAAGGGAGTCTGAAGAACGTGGTGTTGGTTTTGGGATACTGCTACAAGGGTGACACCGAAGATGACAAATATCACAAAGGTACCTGAACTGTGTTTTATTGATCTATATTATTAGTGAAGAAGAAACTTTGATGCTTGGCCACCCTCTGTGATATATTTGGAGAGCCAATGATCAACATTTGATATACTCTTATTAAAATTGTTATTAGTTTTTGTCATCTGCTGCATTTCTTGGCTCCTTACAAACAATAGCTACCTGAATGGGTCGGATGAAGCTACTCTTTGAAGAGCATATAATTTTCTGGAAAACTCTGTTTGGAGAGTAATTGCCCGTGTCTAATTGGAGAGTGTCAAATGGATTTCCAAAGGGGCCTCCAGGAATGTTCAGCGTTCTTGTGAACAATGTGGATGAAGGAATAATGTATCTGCTTTTCAGATTGGCAGACAGCATTTAGCTCAGAGAAGCCACGAGCACAGGGGAGGACAGGACTGGAATTCACAGCAACCTTGACAGATAGAACAAATGGTCTGGAAGGAATTGGATACAGTTCAGTAAGGACAGATGCGAGACCTCAAATGTAATGAGGGGAGATCTGCTGTACCAACATGAGGAAATGGTCGGCTTAAGCAGTGATGCTGAAAAAAGGTTTATTTTGATCAAAGGTGGAACATGAGTCAACAGTGTCATGTTCCTGCAGAAGGGGCAAAAACCATTCTTGTGCCAATAGAAAATAGAAAAGTGGCTTCTCTAAGACATGGGAACTAATTCCTATGCTCTGCTGAGCTCTGATAAGGCCTCTGCTGGAGGACTGCGTCCATCTGGGACACTGCTGAATTATCTGAACTATTAGGAATAGTCCAGAGGAGAGAAATGCAACCTCCAGGGAAATACTGAAGATAAATTGCTTAATATAAGGAAAGCATACAAAAGATATGATAATAGGCTTCAAATATGTAAATAAAGAGGAAGGGAATAACACTTCAACATATTATTCCCCGTGGGTAGGATAAAGGCTAAGCAGTTTCTATTACAGCAAGGGAAATTTAGGTTATACATCGGGAAGTGCTTCCTGATAATTAGGATAGCGAGTACTAGAATAGGAAGATAGAATATCCATCTTTGATTTGTTTTGCTTTTTTTCCTAAGAACAGTTACAACTGATGGTCTCTCTGATGCCCTTCTTCAGCTTTCTCCCATCCTGTTTCTGACACTTGGTAACGTGGCAACAACAGTACACAGTTAAAGGTGGCAAGGATAGATGAGCTGATGCAGTAGAAACACAGTCAAACTCAATACTGAAGAAGTGGCCCTGTTTCAGTATTTTCACTGTCTTCTGAAATCCGTTGTCAGTGAATGGGTTTTGAGCCTGTTAAGCATTCTTAAAATGCATCTACTCAGAAACAAAGATGAAATTTTATGCAGGCACCTCAGCATTAGCATTGGCCATGGCTCAGGTCAACACCTTCTGGCCCACAAGCACCAAAAATGGTTTCTGAAACACTTTTGAATGGTTTAAGAGCTGGAATCCAAACCATTGTGCAAGTACAAATGGATGTGGCCTGTAACTTAATTACCACATGCCAAAGGTGTTACACAGCTTAGCTTCCAGGTCTTAAATATTATACCTTAGACAGGCAATTAATGAGCAGATGAGCAGGCAAGCAAAACCGCTTCTATTTACACAGTAATAATTTGTTCTATTGCCATTTTCTTTTTTTTTCCCCCCCAGAATTACAGTCCTGTGTGTCAGTGTGGGACATTAACCTCCCCCATGAAGTGCAAAACCTGAAGAAGCATATAGAAGTGAGACAGGAACTAGCTGAAAAAATGAAGAGCTTCACTTTGGACTGAAAAAAACCCTGCAAGTGCCGTTCTCTTTTCTAGACTTCTAACTCACTGTGCAATATTCACAGCCTCCTGTTGCTGTGCTCCTTAACCCAAACCAGGAAAGAAATCTTCCCAAGTCACTGTGATTAAGAAGAAAGAAGGGATTTATTTATAATTCAAAAGGACAGAAAATCACTGAGAATTTCATAATCTAAAGATTATCACGCGTCTGTTTACTCATGAAGTTCTGCACAGAGCAACTGTGGCTCAGCTTTGGGATAAGTTTATTCATCCGGTTTTTAATCCCTCTTAAATTGGGAATAAGCCAGGAGACTGAAAACAGCTGATTTACTTCATTATCTCTACTGAGTTGACACCCATCATAGTAAGAAGCAAAACTGAAGGCTCTATTTGCTTACTGCAGTCTTGTATGCGTGAGTTGTCTCTGATGATTCATGTTTTATTCATGTCAGAGCTCTTGACCTTGGCCAAACAAAGGAAAACATTATATTTTATATAAATAACTGAATTTAAAGAGCATGTAATGACTGTTTTCACGAGGAGCAGTGCAGTGGGAAGATTACAGTCTTTGCTTCTTTCATCAGTAATTGACATTTTCCATTGCAATCAGAAAACCAAACTGTGCTAATATAATACAGTTCCTCTGAATTCAGAATTAAAATACACTGACCAGCTCTGCACCTTGTGTGCACCTTGTAGTGCAGCCTGCCCTGTTCTGAGCAATAGAGTCACGGAGTTAGGAACATTTCCAACCATGTACATCTATTGCACAGCTCACTTTTGAAAGCCATGGGAAGAAACAGAAAACTTCCGATGGGGATGCTGCTACGGCTCATACCACGAAGAAGGAAGCATGCTCAGGTTCTTGGTGCAGCTTGCTTGTTTGCTTGCCTCAGACCGAGAGGAGGAAAAAAAAAAAAGCACTTCAATATATAGGATGGAGTTTCCACTTAGGCTTGTTCTAATTGATATAATTATTTGAGGGTAAGCAGTGAAACCTCAAGGAGTGCAGGAGTTGCCATCTCCCATGTGTAAGTCCCACCAGAACTTGTTGCCATATACCTCCATTGCTGTCTGCCCATTGGTCCAAGCTGCTTCTTACAGCCTTTGCCTCATTAAGTCCCTCCATTCCATCCATCCATCCGAAGATAGAGCTCATTTTCTTGTCATGATATCAAAAGAATCCATAGGGTGCTCCTGAAATCCCACAGAGCAGAATATGCTGAGCCACTCCTGAGTTTATTCTCTGGAGCAGAAGGTTGGCACCCTGCAGGCTCTCAGTTCCATTTTCCCAGTTTTGAAGAACTTCTATACCTGGACAGCAGCAGTTGCCACGTCCAGCTGTATCACTGTCCTATTTGCTGCCACTCATGGTGTGCAGACTCAGGATTCCTTTCAGATCTGTACCCCAGTTTTTTATGCATTCTTGTATTCTGCACACAGAAGATAATGTGCTATTTATATGGGATTTTATAACTCAGAAAATATATATTATAATGATACATTTTAAAAAAAGATTATATGTAATGCAATTATGTTTATTTATGAGTCATTTTGAGATGTAAGCTTTCTACCTTTTTATTAAAGCTGTGCTTTGTTAATGACAGTCTGCCTGCTCATTGCTCCATTTCCAAGGAGAAGCTTATGTAGACAGCTTTTGTTGCTCTTGATCCCTTATGTCTACACTTGTATTTGTTGTGTTCTTGGGGAGGGGAAGCACTGTCCTGAGAGGACCTGTTAGACTGGTCCACATGAGGAGGTGACCACAGGCAGTGCCGTTCCCCTGCAGTCACTATTCACCTGTCAGAAGATCACTGAGCAAGAACAACCCACAGACTGAACCTGGCCTATGGGTGAGTGTTACAGGGGTAACAGCCACAGAGCCAATAGCAGCCAAGCAAAAGACAGGAGGTCACCACAAACACAGCTCAGCTGGACACTGCTGGGGACTGGCCTCCCCCCCCAGCTGCAATGTGCTCGGCCCAGCACAAGCTCTATCAGACGTGATGCTGCCTGCTTCCTCAGGATAACATCCAGCATCTGAACACTGAAGATAATCTACTTCAAGAAAAGCCTCTTTGCCCATGGAAAACAAACCGCGTGGCTGGGCTGGAAGTTAACACCTGAGCTCAACATTTAATTTACCCCATGTTGCTCAGAACCATGCAGCTGAAGGATGTTCAGCTCTACACCTACAGCAGCAAACTGTGCAGAGGGAGCTGAATACTTCAATATTGATTTTGGTATTTTCTGCCTCAAGGTTGTTGACTTCATCTCATTCTTCTTATAGTTTGCTTGCTCTGGCAAATTATATAAAGCAGATTCAGTCACGCATTAATTTTACCTTATTTACAAATAGCCTGGATTAATCATACTGTAAACAGGTTAGGCAGGCTGATTTGATGCCTTCTCTGGTTAATATCCCATCATTCCTTTTAATCTGAACTGTCACACTTGTTCCTGTCCCTCATACCCAGTCCTGCCAGGGTGCTGATCACTGAGATCCTCCCAGAAGCCACACATGGGAGAAGCGGAGGTGATCTGAGACAGCCAGCACAGCATCATCAAGGGCAGCTGGTGCCTGACCCATCTGGTGGCTTTCTGTGATGGAGCAATGGCAGCAGTGGACAAAGGGCAACTGGTGTCAACTACATGGACTTGTGCAAGGCTGCTGTCGTGCTCCCAACACCACATCCTTCTGACTAAATTGGAGAGAGATGGATTTGAAGGCTGGACTGCTCAGCAAATAAAGAACTGGTTGGATGGTCACGGCCAGAGAGTTGTGGTCAACGGCCATACAGGTGAAGGCCTGTGATTCTGTGAATTCCAGTACTTCCTTATGGACAAAGGTCATTTGTCATTGCTGCCGCTTAACAACCACGCCAACCTACCTGGAGCAAGGAAGACTGATAATCGATGTAACGGTAACCTGCCTGATGGACAGGAGAGGCAGCAGAGTGCTGGGGGACAGCCAGGCAGTTTTTGTAACAGCCAAAAAACTTTGTGGCCAAACAAGCACAAAAGAGCTCAGTGAATGAGCAAAAGATGGCATTTTGCTCTCAGTCTGCCATGTAGGGAACTGCACAAACAATTCCTCACCGCTTTTTCTGGCCTGTCTGTCATCAAAAATCTGACACCAATTCCCATGACTTGTCTTCAGAGGACCAGTTTTTCTGATCAGAAGTGGCAGGTGCTCATTCTTCTGTCAGAATAGGGTCTCAGCCCCATTGGGAACCATCCCACGACTACTACAATGCACAGTTTCAACAATAACTCATTCTGGGACTTTGAATAAATGTAAAAAATAATTTTAAAACCAACACTCAATGCCCGTCTAACGAGTTCAACTCCTGCCCCAGGTCCTGTTTCATCGAGCAACAGCTGCAAAAACAATGTATGCCTACAACACACCTCAGTGCCAGGACAGTGCCTGCAGGCTGCTTCATTGATCTGAGCTGAGCACCGAACTGCAAGCGTTTCATAGAAGTTCTTGAAAATGATCCTATCAACGTAGCTATAAAAGCGGTACGGCCCGTATTTCCCTGTGGCCACAGGCAGGCCCTGGGTCACCCTGCCCAGTGCCAGGGCGCAGTGACTGCACTCACAGCTCCAGCCCTGCCCACACAGCCATGGCACAGAGCCACCGAGCTGCACACAGCGAACCTTGTTACGTGAACGCCGGCCCTGCTGCTTTCCTTTACCTTGGCATCTCAGCGGTCACACAGAAGGCATCCCCAACACCCCCAGCTTCTGCAGCACTCCCAGCCATAACATTACACCAGAGGAGCTAAGGCCAGCGCCCAGAGCAACGTGGGCTGGGTGCCATATTCCTCACAGGTGGCAGCACATGGGAGATGGCTCAGCACGGAGCTGGCTCAGCTCCTGGCAGACATATAGAGGCTTCCCCACGGCCTTGGCCTCCTCAGCTCTTCCAGCCACCCCACTCTGAGCTGCAGCTTCCCGACACGGGACCACTCTGCAGGCAGCAGTGGCAGAACCTGAGTCCAGAATTGGGAAGATGCCCCTTGAGATTCACTGAGACTTGACATGAAGTCATGGGGAAGCCCATTTCACACAGCAGCTCAGCTCTCACTGTGAGCATTTCCCACTGAACACCCACAAAGCCCACATGAAGACCGCCATACCTAAGCCCACTAGCTCAAAACTCAGAGCAGGGCGGACGTTTTTCCATCCCATCCTGACCAGACCTCACAGGAGGGGCCTTTGGTGGAGAACCAGAAATCCACACGCTCCCCACAGCACTGCTGGGTCGGCAAACAGCACTGTTCCTTCCCCACCTGAATGCTGTGACTGCAGCTGTGTCAGCAGCTGGTGGCAGCTCAAAGGATGCTGTCACATTGCATTGCACAAGCAAAGGCTCAGTGAGTTCCACATAACTTCAAAAAAAGTTCAGCTTTGAAAGGTGAAACTTAAAATCCCTTCTCTGGCTGCAGCTCAGAGAGCAACAGCATCCCCACCTGGGAGCAGGCAGCAGGCCTGCTGAAAAGCCACAGTTGTTCACTCTCACTCTTATTAACAGCTGCTAGCCAGGTAATTAAGCTGCAGTAAGCAGTAATTCTCAAATGTTTTCCATCACCTCCACCTGACCCACAGCTGCACCCAGCCCAGCATTGTGACTGCACAGAGCTGAGTCCTGCTGGAAAACCCTGAAACCCCAGGGCTGCAGCTGAAAAAACGACATCCAGCTTCTGCCAGCTTCCAGGGGCAGCATGCCCAAGGTGGGGGGCTTTGCAAGCCACATCCCCTCCTTGGTGGTACTCACACTGAGAGGAGCACTGGTCCTGGGACTGTGAGCATCTCTGTAGATGGTGGGGTGGCCAGCAGTGAGAGGGAGGTGATTGTCCTCTTCTGTTCTGCCTTCATGAGGCTCCATTAGAAGTACTGCATCCAGGCCTGGGGCCATCAGCGCAGGAAGGATGTGTGGCTGTTAGAGCAGGCCGAGGAGGGCCATGAAGATGATAAAGGATTGGAGCAGCAGAATGAAGACAGACTGAAGGAATTGGGCTTCTTCGGTTTGGAGAAGAGAAAACCATGGGGAGACCTCACTGCAGCCTTTCAGCACAGGTGGGGAGCTTACAAGCAAACTTTTTACATGGTCAGATAGTGACAGAACAAGGGGAATGGTTTTAAAATAGAACAGGACAGATTTAGGTTAATGTTAGGAAGAAATTATTTACTCAGAGATGGGTGAGGCCTTGGCACAGCTGCCCAGAGAAGCTGTGGATACCCCATCCCTGGAGGCACTTAAGGTCAGGTTGGATGGAGCCCTGAGCTGGAGTCAGGCAGCCCTGCACACAGCAGGGGCTTGGAACAGAATGATCTTTAGGGTCCTCTCTAACCCAAGCCATTCTATGATTCTAAAAAATATGTCACAAAATCAGATTTTGCTGAAATCCTGCCAAGTTCCCTTGGCAGGCATTTGCCTCCAGCTCTGTCCCACAGAAGGCAAACTACCACCCAAGATAGACTTCTAATTTAATGACCTCACAGACCCCAGACTGAACCACCAAAGCAGGCTGAAGCAGCTGTAGGCACAAGAGCAGCAGAACCAGGTTCCACACGCCTGGGCTACATCAGTATCACCCCTGAACACAGCTCAACTGCTCTCATCACTGTTGGAGGGGCTCTGGCAGAGTGCAGCCACACAGTCTGCTGGCACTGCCTTTCATCTGCTTCCTATTTTCACATAATTTTGACTTTCATAACAGCAGGGAAACTTGAGGTGGAACCAGGAGCAGTGCTATTGAATCTCTGCAAAATAAGTGCTTTTATAGAGGGTGATGCACTATCTTTACTTTCCTGAAGTAACAGCAAGAATTCTAGTACAGCACTACTGAGGATTACAAAAATAGAAATTTCCCTGACAGTCTAAGGCAGGAGCAGGAATTGTAGCGAAAATACCGACAAGAAGCTGGAAGTCCTGCCACGTGCCTCAGCTCCAGCCCTGTGGAGCTTGGGCAGCCTCTGTGCCATCAATCCCAATAGAGACATCAAGAAAGGGGTGAGACGCGATGCTCCCTTCCAGATCTCTGCACAAAAAGGAAACCCAACTGAGTCCCAGTTTTGCAAGTAACAAATGCTCATGCAGTTCCAAGGCCTGACTGCAGGCATCAGACAGCAATAGACTGTGCACAGCATCATTACTTGAAGCATCACCTGTTATCTACTGAATGTGAACACAGACAACAGAGGAAGTCTTCACGGCTCCTTATGCACCTTGTCAGTGAGCTGACCACCGCACCTGGGTCTTGTCCACGTGTGGTGATCAGGATCCACAAGCAAAGGTCAAAAAGACAGCTGGAGGGGAAGTTACTTTGTGTACAGGAACTGCGTGGTGAAAATCAAATGCAAAGAGCCCCAAGGAGGTGGCACAAGATTAAAACACAACTCTCTGGGGAACTTAACAACTAGCAACAAATGAATTCTAACATCAGCTGCTTGGTGTAAAACAACTGCAGATTGCAAGCTCAAAAATATCAAGCAAGGTAGGAAGCCAGCATCACCTGTGCATCACTGTGACCACTGCGATTACATTCTTGCTGCTTTAAAGAGTGCAGGCGCTATGTTACACAGGACATGGTGCCATATCCTCACACAGAACTACACAAACAAGGCAAAAGCTGACTCCCTGACCTTGCCTCTGCCTGTACAGTTAATCACAGCTGAACACACACCCACCTCTGACAGTTCCTAAGCAACTGTGCTGGCTACTTGGAGCTGCTCCACACAGCAGCCCCTGAAGAGCTTGCAAGAATCTCCACAGGGCAGCGGTGAGTGGGGTGGTGCTCCCAGCCCTGGGCACAGCCAAACCCAACAGAACAGCTCCAACCAACATGACTGCAAGCTGCCACCCGGGCACAGTGCAAGGGCTGGCACTGCAGCCATGGTGTGCGGTGCCCTACAGAGCCCAGCACCTTGCTAGCTTCCTTCTGCAGCACTCAGCACAACAGGTACCTCTGTCACACTTGGCTTTCTCCTGCCCACTGAAGCACCATGCCGTTCCACCTCCTACTGAGCCACAAAGTAAGCAAGCCCCCACTGAGCTCCTGCAGGCAACAAGTCTGGATGCATCCTCACCTTTTTCCTTTTGTTTAGAGATCTTTTGCAAAATGTATCAAGTAGTACTGAGGTATGACATCCTGATTCAGAGATTTCAGAGTGATTTTTCAGTGCACTGCAATTCTGGGTCTTGGGTGATGAGTCTGGAGGGTTCTCCATCCTGCTAAATCACATACAGCAGCAGCTTACTGTGTCACTTTGTGCCCTAAAACAACAAGGTTACATGAGAACTGTCTGCTTTCAATGCCTTTTCACCTCCTCTTGTGTAACTACATGTGGAAAAATAAAGCCTTAATTTCACTTATGACTTTTTTGGCAGCACCCATTTCTCCCAGGCCTGTAATAAATAATGCATCCTGCATGAAAGAACAGGGTTTACCACCTGCACCAGGCTGGCAGCTCCCCGCTGCCCACCCAACCTCCCAGCACACAGGGATGCTGGGACAGCCAATTCCTGGGGGCAGCTTGGTGGACCTGGGGGGCACCCCACAGCCAAACACAACACTCAGCCACACGGACAGAGCTCAGATGAGCGCTCCCACTGGCACAGCCCACACCCCAGGACACAATTACAGGAGCAGGACAAATCCCAAACCATTCCAACTGGAAGCAAAGCAGATTTTTTTTTTTTTTGCCCAGAAGCACAGCAGAGAGGGACTGGGCAGCTGAGTAATCTATAATTGACATGCTGTGAATGCACCTTACAAAGGTTGAAAGCTTCTTCCTGCATTCTCTTGTCACCATATTAGAACCAAAGATAAAAACACAATTTTGACCATCTTTCCTGACCCAGAAAACAACCATTTTCCATCCACTACCTCTCTTTCAGGGCATACACATCACAACAACATTGGGATTTATTGCCCTTGGGGAACCCATTCCTTTCATTTTTTTTCATACCACACTCTTCACTTTTTGCCCACGCTGCAGATAAACACAACCGAACAAACCTACCATTTCAATAAATGACTGTTTTCTCTGGAACATCTCTGCACATTCTGGCTTACCCAAGTTACAGCATGTGGTACACAGCTAAGCAGCACCATCTGTAACAACCAAACTTCTGTAGGGAGGAGGCAAATAGCACCACAAACACAGCAGTTCAGATGATCTGGATCTGGAGTTCAATCCTAAATTCCCCTCCACTGTCACAGAAGCTTTGTTCTAGACAGAACAATACAAATACATCATACGAGGATTTAAGACACAACAAGCCATTTGGCTCTTTTATGTGACAACAGAAAATAACATTAAGTTCTGGTACAGAAAGCCAACTGAGGTGAAGATCCCCCACCAGTACACTTTGTTTTGTGCAGCTCAGAAACAGGTGTTGGCGCAGAGCCCTAAGCAAAACCAGTCCGAGAGGGAGGGAAGAAACCTCAGAGGGAAATGCCAAAGAGAAATGGGAACCCAGAACTTAGAGCTTCTGATCTCCATTCTCACTGAGGGCAAGAGTTTGCTTTTCAAGCTGCTGAGCTTTAATCAGTGTTAAAAAAAAACAAAACAAAACCCATAAACTCCCAAAAACAGAAAAGCACCAAAGCCAGCTGTTACCTCACAGACCTGGCTTCCCTGAACTTCTGTCTTTCCCAACAGTCAAACTGAGCAAAGGCCCTTCCTTATTTCCCACACTTTATTTGGTACTTCATGCAATTTCTCAGTTTAGGAAGCTCTTGGCTCTGCATAGAAAATCAGCTACATTATTTGTACTGTGTTCATCACCAAGATCCAAGCTTCTAGTGAATCACATTAATGGAAGTCAGCAGAACCTGACAATGTCACAAAGATTTTTATTTTCCTTTGTCCCTGGCAAGGCCAAGGTCAGCATAATCTCATGATATGCTATTAGATCAGTTTTGCTGAGAAGGAATCACACTAATGTTATTTTTTCTATCCTGGGGGAAATAACTATTTAAGCACAGGTGTATGCCCACAGTTCAGCTGTAAGAGGATGGTCTTCAGTTTCTCAAAGCAGCGCCAGCTGCATTAATAACACTCACTCTCAAAAGCATATTAACAATATAAACTGATATTGCTTTTTGTTTATTTTACAAAAACCTTCATGAACAGTAAGGATGGACTCTGCATATCCCTTCTCACCATTTGTTTGCAGCAAAATGATTCCGATTCCCTGAAGCCACCTCCTGCCTGGAGACCAAACCAACCCCACCACTTCCCTGTCTGGACTAGCAGACTTCCCCACCAGTTCCATGTTTCTGTGACGTGTAACTGAACCAAAGCAAGGCAGTCCCTGGCTCTTTTGCTCTCCATACTCTGGATTTACATACCATGGCTTGCATGCTAGCAGCAACGGTACAAGGAAAGTTGCAGTAAAGCAACTTCTTAACTAAGAAAGGATCATATAGAGAGTTACCTGATCTTTTGTAAGGGAGTCAAAACTACGCTCAGATACCTCATTGAAAAAGCTTTTCATTCCAATTCAAAAACAGTGCCAGGCATACTGGAACCCATTTTCAGAGGCCTTGGCCACTTCCACAACACACACCAGAAGTGCTGGCTAAGCAGCTGTATGAAAACAGAGGAACTCCCCTGCTCTACATTATGTTTCTTCCTCTAATGAATGTGAGACTGAAGACAGGCAGAGGCTATGACCAACAGTATCGCTTGGGCTCCATCTTTCTCCAGAGTTGTCTTTAGGATTTTCTAGATTTGCTCCCCACTTGTATCTTAGCCCCCATCCTCAGCCATTAAAAAAGAACAAGAAAACAAACTCAGTCTGCAAACCTAAGAGAAAGCTCCAGCTTTACTACTGTCCCTCTTTGCTTGTTGCCCAGCCCCACCACAGATCCCAGTTGTTCTCTTTTCTCACTGGAGCCTGTCAGCCTTCCAGGCACAGAACTGAGATCGCTAAGCAGACCTTCCAGTGGCTGACGACAGTCAACACCATTCAGCTTGACCACAAATACCGCACTGGCAGGAACGCTCCTTTAAACTCCAGAAGATGGTCCACCGCACCGGTCTCACAACCTCCCATGACTCCATATGCACTTAAAAAGACAAAAAGTTACATAAATTGCTGTTTGTTTATGTAGAAGCTTCACTTTCCACTGCCCATCAGCACTGTCTCTGCATATTGCACAATGTTCTCATTATTATAAAAAGTGTCTTCTGTATCAGGCAGGAAGAAAGAGAACTCTGTCAGGAGGCGCTAATGCGTGCTGTTGTCCGTAGTTAGAGGTAAGTGGTTGCTTGTGTGGCCATCGGGAAGTGGGTCCTAGTCAAACAAAAACAGGTATTAATGGCTTGT
Source organism: Perdix hodgsoniae (assembly GCA_035772895.1). Taxonomy (NCBI): domain Eukaryota; kingdom Metazoa; phylum Chordata; class Aves; order Galliformes; family Phasianidae; genus Perdix; species Perdix hodgsoniae. Next base: position 19,262,752 of record JAPSGF010000006.1, read on the forward strand.
CCAGGAAAATACTCTCCCTCTTCGCAAACACACACTTCTTCATTCTCAAGTAATTTCAGTATGACTTTCACCTGGCCTCCAAAAATTGTATAATCTTCATCTGTTCACCTTCCACTCCTTCACTCATGTAACTTTACCAGCTAGCAAACTTCAAAAAAACATCAAGAGAAAGACAGAAGTCATAAAAGGCTACCTACAGACTAAGCTGAAAAAACAAGAGTGAAGTAAAATTAAGTAGTTGCTAGAGGAACATTACTATTGATGAATATTACTATTATTAATATTGATTACTAGTGATATGTGAAGGGAAATGTAAAGACTGCTCAGCTCTTGGAAAGATCAAGAGACTTGGTTTAATTAAATCAGCTCCTTAGAAAACACCCTGCTTCCTTATCAGTTTTCCAATTTTAAAAGTTACAGAACCTTCCCTAAGACGTATGTCAGTGGGAGGCTTACTGGGAGCACCTTAAGCACCCCTGGTTCCAAGGCCCAAAGCTGTCCTACTTTGTAACACCTCCAAATTCTTATCACCCACCTTCATGTAGCTGTAACACCTATGTAAGAAAGCAGTTTTTCTTACCGATGTAGATCTGTAGGAGCCCAGTCTGAAACGGCAAAAAATAACTTCTGCTACAAATCTCCCAAAGCCATGTAAAATTCCTGCCGTGACAAATACGATATAAATTGTCACCAGTAGTAATACTGAAGTATTTATGGAAATACTACAACAAAATTCTACGCAACAATTAAACACGACACATTGCAATAAACCAGTACGTAAAATGCTAAGAAATCAACAGGAAGAAGGAAACATCACAGAGAGAAACAAAACTGTAACTTTCTGAAATGCATCAATAAAAACAAGAGCAAGGCTATCCAAACAAATGTAATTCCCTCTGCGTGGCTTTAGGGGTGGAAACACATTCTTTGAAACAGAACCATCTACTCTGAAAGACAGCTCTTAGCTCAAGCCCCCTTCAAATCAGAGTCAAGAGAACAAGTAACTTTTAAGCAAGATACCCTATTATGCCTTTGACTAACAAAGTTAATTGTATCTTTTTGACTTCATTATTATTATTATTACTCAAGGCCAGGCTGGATGTGGCTCTGGGCAGCTTGGTCTAGTGGTTGGTGACCCTGTACATAGCAGGGAGGTTTGCAACCAGATGATCTTTGAGTTCCTTTTCAACCCAGGCCATTCTATTGGCACTGATATATATATATTCCATAAGGCACTGATTTATCACTGAATCCCAACTACAGAAAATACAAAGAATAACAGAAGGAAACAGCAGGTACTCTCCACGCACAGCACACTGGGACACTAAAAATGAGTGTATTGTACTGCAAATTTCAGCACAAAGAAACGAGCTCTTAACCCTAAGCCTGCTGAAACATCAGGTCTTACTGTAATTTATCCATAATATAATCACAGTGACCTAAAAAAAAAAAAAGAACAAACAAAAAACACTACACAAACTAACAGGACAGAAGAGGGAAAGCACTGACAGTTACCTGTAGTTGAAAAAATTCCCCCAATAATGCCACAGAGCCGTACTAAGAACTGCCAAAAAGGCATGTGTTCCTCTGTCACTGTCACCATAAGGGAACTGATATCATATTTCATGAATATTCCTGATACTCCATGACTGCCAGCTGCATGGTTAATTACTCTTTCCTGAAAGATAAAAGAGAAAGGCAAGTTAGCTGCATCTTATCGATCAGAAGGAAAATAACAGAGGTGAGGACAAAACTCCTCCATCAGAGGTCTAAGAGTCACTGTTGTGGTGAATTCCAGTAAGAGCACTGGTGTAACATGGTACCCCAACTCCTATGTTCTGCACTGCTTCCTTGGAGCTACATTTACACATCCCAGAGGATTTAATCGCTGGTTCTTAAAAACCATCACAGAAGATCCCAAACTAGAACATACTATCACAGAAATTCAGGAGCTTAAGTTAAATTAGGCCAATTCTATTTGTTTTCTTTTTTTTTTTTGCCCATTGTGCATTTATATGCCAAAATCCATTACTTTCACAGACACAAAAAAATTAAAAATCAGATTCTTAAATCAAGTTTCCGGGACCTGAAAACCCAAATCAAGGCCCCTTCATAATGTTTGTTTGAAGTGACCTGACTGAAAATAATCACAGACAAAAATAACTTCAATAAAAATAATAACCAATTCACCATGACTACTTGAAGTGTATCACACACCTTAGTTCTAATGTGCTCACTGAAATCCTTCCATCCTCATTTTTACAATTTCTTCTTATTTGCTCAGATTCTTAAGCAAAAAGATCCCAAAGAGGAGAGCGTTTACCATCAATCTGCTGTTAAGGAAGGGCTGATAAATGCATTGCCAATAAGTCTGGCTGAAAATGAACAAGAGCAGCAGAAAAGAACCTAACTGATGGCAGACAAGCTCAGCCATGTCTAGGCCAGAAAAAGATGACAGACAAGCAAAACTGAACTGAACAGCAATACATCACAGCTCCTTTTCACCTACATTTAACATAGTCTGCACTCAAAAAATATGCAAAGCCACAGTACAAAATCCAAGCAGACTGCTACTAAAAAAGTTGCCTTTTTTGTACTCAATGTTGATGCAAGTTATACTGCTGCTTTTGCTACCAAAACCAAGTAAAAGGATGACAAAATAATTTACTGATTATTGATACAAGTTCACAGAAATTTTACAGCAGTTAAAAACAGGGCATAAAATGTTTTCTGTATATCAAGAGCACGGCAACATTCAGTGTTAGAAGAGGATTGATCAGGCACAATAACAAGGAAAAGACTTGACTGATGGTACTCCAACTAAACCTTGCCATACACTAAGGCTCAAATTTTTGTTTGCTTGCTCCCCATCCTCTAATTGTTTCCCTAAGCCTTAATGGTCTTCTGAGGGCAAAAGGTGAAAAAAAATATCAATTTAAACAGAACACTCAGAATTCTGTATTTTCTTTTATTTTCTTTTCCTCAGATCACTTTGGTCTGCTTCTAGCTTCTACTGCTGCAGATTTAATTGCTGCTTGCTAAAAGCTGCTGAAAATAACTAAGCTTGTATCAGATACCTTGGCTATCAGTGAAGTTTCAGGATTAAATCTTTCTAACACATGAACGTAGTATCTTAAACAACAGCAGAGATGATTTTGCCTATACCTTGCAAAGTGTATTCACTACTGGTGACTGAACCTTACTGCACTTCTGTTTTAGCCACAGCTAGCTGACTGCCTTTCTCTGGGTCTTCATATTCTTATACAATAAAGACATTAATTTGCTCCATAAATAACTGCCAAGAGCCTTTCCCAGCTCATCTGCTAGGGAATTGGTTTCCAAAGGCAAACACAACAGAGCTACCTACTAAGAGGGAGCAAGGTATGTAAAGCCACTTCACCTCTATTCACAAGTTCTTCTACTCCAGACAACACTGCACCATCCCTACTAAATAAAACTACCAAGTAATTTCTGAACTTCCTATCAACCCAAGGCTTTGTCCTTACCTTTCTCCCCAGCTTCCATTTTTAATTAAGCTTTTCAAAGTGTTGTTTTTCTTCTTGACTTGAGAATAAAAGATCAAAACAGAGTTCAGTGCAGAAGCGATGAGACACACAGCTGGCACATGTAAGGCCTTTTTTCTTACTGACAGCAGCCTTTTAAATTGGTGTCTCGTGATTTGCCACTGGTACCACAGTGCAATAATGTTCTTTATGGATTCAGCATTAAACTAACTCTTAGTAGAGGAGTTTTCAAGAAAACAGAGTACAACTAAGCCTCAGTTCTCACATTTAAGGTCAACTGCTGCTAGATTTTCCCCTGCATGGTTCTCTCTTATTTCCACTTACCCTTTCTGTCACTGAAAATTGATGAGTTTCTGCTGAAATTTTGTATGTATGGAGTTTGGTTGGCACAACTGTGATAAAATACTGGAACATCTGGTTGTCTAAAAGAAAACAAATGTCAGTGTTGAATTAAGTACACACTAAAAGACCATTTGAGATGCAGTCACAAAGAACTCAAACTGTAATTATTAAAATAGTTAACCAACTAAGCCGTTTATACTAAAAATATCCCCCAAAGTGTCCCAGCACTGCCAAGCCTACTTCAGCACCACCTGTGTGAGCAAAGTTAGTTTCCATGGGGAAGGCCTACAGCAAATTTGTACTCAAATTCATTTTACCCACGTAATGAAAACACTCATTACAAATCGGGCCACTTGCATTTTCCAGGGCAGCAGAATGAGCAAGTTTTACAGTCACTTCTTACACAACACATACTACAAAAGGCATTCTCTCTCTTGACAGTGGTTCAAGTAGGTTTTAGGTACTTAGTTGTCTAAGTGAAAACAAGAGCCCTTCTAAAGTGGTTATGGTTTCTCTCCCGATTACAGTCTTCTAGAGAATTCTTCTAAAGCAATCAGTAGACTTCAACATTTATGACTTCTATCTTCATTCAAATCCGTAAGAAAACAAACATTGCAGAACCGAAGCAATCTACTTCAATCACACAAATTTGGCTTAAAGAGCCAATGGACCAGACTGAGAGACAACGCCAGCTTTAGAAGGTTCTAGCAATCTCTATGTGGGAATGGAAGCCAGAGGATATGAAGTAGGCATCTCTGTAAAGCATGTCCCTATATTCCTTTATTTATACATGGGAAAACAGTGAGATACAAACCCTTCTTGTAGCTGCCTCACAAAATGTATCACAGAAGTGACAAATAAAACACGGGAAGAAAATTTAATACTCATGTTTGTTTTGCTGCTGGTAGGTTTGTTTTTTTGTGTTTGCTCTTTACTTCCTCTTCAGAGGAGGGTTCTATGACCTTCCTACCTAGAGCACAGCTGCAAAATTCTTCACAGCTTGTTCACACATACAGTAACTTCAATACAACTTCTGGACAAAACTGTAAATGAGCTTCAGCACAACATGAAGTCCATCAATACTGATATTGAAAAGAAACTGATCATTTAAATGCCATGTAAGCAACTCAACAGTGCCGTGTTCACTATCAAAGTTAATAAGGGATACTGGTTCTAAGTCAAAGCATTCATGAAATATGATGTTTTATATGTAATTTATATGTAATTACTGAATCAATATAGAAAGCAAGGGGCTTTTTTTTTTCCTAAAAAAAACCCACAAACTTACGATCTGATGCTATTTTTTCTGTTCCATCCAAGGGATTGATAATTCCTGGAATAAGCTCTCCAAATGACAGATGATCTATTCTATGTGAGAAGTTATAAGCTGAAAAACAATAGAGAGGAATGAAAAAACATTTTAAAACCATGAGATTTCTGTGCCCTCCTCAGAGAAAAGAGAAACCTGCCTATTTCTCACAGTCCAGAACACTTTAATTAGAATACTTACCACACCACCACTCCAGTGGATTTGGAATCAATAAACTCACATACGTATTTCAAACAACTCAAATTCAAAATATTTAAAAAGAATTTTAATTTCTGTAGAAAAGAAATTCTAACACAAATTATACTTGTAATCAACCTAGAAGCTGAAAAGTTAAAGTTTAGTGATGGGAAATTACCTGTTAGCCAAATACTGAAATTTTACAATACCACTGTAGTAGTTTTAAAGACTAAAAATTCATTAATTAATCATACAGAGGAAGCACCAGACAACTATCAAGTGACCGCACTGCTTGATTTTGCTAAGATCGCTATATATCGCTAAGAAGGCTATATTATTACTGAGTAATAATATTTCAAAGAATATTATTAATGTCCTTCTGCAGTGCCACTGCCCAGCTGGAACACCACTACAACAACCTACATCAACACTCAGAAGAATTTGTTCTGAAAGAAATGATGCTCACTGATATGGAGATAATAGAAAGCACTTACACTCATGGCTTACAAGGGCTGCTAAGTGTGCATGGCCTCGAGGATGTGGTATAGCCCTAAAAAAAGCAAAATATGTTTTATGGAAAACTTGTTTAATGAACCTATGCAGAAAGACACAGTTTCCCAAACTGGACTATGTAGACAAAGTACTTCTCCCCCTCCAGTTCAATAACACCAGACAGAGAGCTTGCATTTATTTATATGTTAGGACTACAACCAATAATGAGGTAACCACCCCAACAATGAGGAATGAAGACCAGTTAAGAAAGCTCCCAAAGAAAAAAAAAAAAAAAAGGCCCAAAGAGAAAGAAGAATATGTTTAATAGAGATACAAATGCAGCAGTGTGCAAAAGGAAGCAACGGAAATCAAACTTTAGACAGGAAGACAGAAATGATGACAGACTGTAACAATTGGCACTGGAAAGGGCTTAAGAACTTTGACATCTATGACAGAGGTGGTTCAAGACCAGACAGAAGAGACACTTGGAGAAACATCCACACAAAGACATCAGCTGGAATTCCATGCAGATAAATTAGAATACAGACTGAATGCTAAGACCTCTGCTGTAAGAGGCAGCAGAAAGTGAGGACAGCCAAACCAGAGAGCAGAGAAAAACTTAACATAAATTTGCCTGAGATGTATCTAAGCTATTACCATTACAGAAGCATATCAGAAAGTCTCTCCTCTAATCAAGAGGAATGGGAACTTTGCTTCCTCACTATGCCTCTGTATCTACACTGTCACGGGACTGAAAAGACACACATCCATGTGTTAGTCATGTTTGTTAACTGTGCAGTAACAGAAAGGAGAAGTTGGGACAGGCCCAAAGGATGGAGGCAGCTACAATCAGTCCATTCCATATCTTATGTTTACAGGCATCCTTTAGGACACTGGCATTAAACGCTACACCGCATGCAAGAAGAAAGAGCTTATTGTAACAGCTTAGAAAAGACACCAAATGGAAAATGCATGTGTATGGGATAAATAAAAAACAAGGTTGTTAATTTAAAAGTTAAAAGCATACAGACATATATACATGCACATACTGTACACAATGTAGAAATCATTTTTTAAGATCTTTTATTTTCAGGAATTGAACAGAACATACTTGCCCACAGTTATGTGAAAATTCCCTGCCACTTTATTGACATACAGATGACCATGAATTCTGCATGCATCTGGAGACTCTAATGAATTATCTTCCCTGTTTAAACAAAAAACAGAAAAGGTACTTGAGAATATTCACTGTCTAGTAAAAACTAGTAAAAACACTTAGATATCTTTTTTCTGGAACAAAGGCATAGCATTATCTCCTACCACTTCATCATATTCTTCTGGAATCACAAGAGAGATGGTAGGAAGGAGGAAAATGAATACAGCCTGCAGAAACCAGTATGCTTTTGCTTATACTTGCATTCAGAGATCTGATCTATAAAACTAACTTACAACTCTTGAACAATTGAACAGAAAACACAGTTAGACCTCACAAATACCTCACTGCCCTTTGGATTCCATTGTCCCCAATTCCATTACTAACCTAGAATGTTTGTTCAGAGATTTTTGTTGCTGCATTGTACAGAACAAAATGCATGTCACATAACACTGTAGCAAAAATAGCTTTCCCCATTTATTTTTTATAAAGCTTTCTTCTTCCCATACTTGCTGAAATGTCCACAACTCAGAGCATATCTCCAAACCTGCTTCTAAGAGGGAGAGGAAAATGCTTCTCAAACACACTTTGTATATAAATAGCATCTCAAATACTGCACTAGCAAGTGCTGTGGAGACAGAAGGACTTAATGAAACTGAAGATATCAACTAAATGGAAAATATGATTTCTGAGCACTTCTCAGCCTTGCCTCAGAAAGATAAGATGCATTTAGTCCTCAATCAGATTATAATACGTCAAGTACATAGTGTGTTTTTGGTGTTTTGCTTTATTTTATTTAAGGTCTGTTTATATTTCACAGAGAAAGAAATTTCAGCTTATGAGCAGAATGCATTTTTTCCCTTAAAAATTCTGCAGCCTTTAGACTCAGGCAGACGAAGTTTTCTGTGTAAGTGAAAGAACAAAAATATGAAGTCTACTTAAATTGGGAGGGGAGTGAGAAGAGGAAGGAATAACCCGACTCTTTCTTACCGTGGTGGCAGTGCTGTAGAAGCACTTTTAAAAGCACTTTTGAATATCACATCTTGAAGAGAGTGTTCTTCCTGCAGCCTGCTCTGAATTAGCTGCAGCATCCTGAAGATTACACAGACGTGAAAGTATGCAACATTAAACCAGAAAATAACTTCACAATTAGCCATCAGCTTCAGGTGCAGTTCATAAATAGGAAAGTCAGCAAGATCTCATGTACATATCAAAATGTTGCATTACAATTTGAGAATAATAGTTTATACACACAAAAAAGTAAATATAGCTTAAAAGTTCTGGCGTTAACAGTAGTGTGTTATCAAAATACCAAAGCTTAGACTCCCTGATAAGCTTGAGTTTCTGTTACAGGACTATCAGCATAATCGTCACGCATAATCAAGCTATTCCAGCTTAAATAAAAACAGAGCACTGACTAAGGTACATGAAAGATTCAAACTCATTTCCTTTTGCCTGAATGTGCCCATCTGTTACTGAGGCTCAGCACTGACATTTGGCTGTCAAGCTATCTCTCAACTCATAATTAGAACTTGTGCTACTAAGTACTTGTTTTTTAAGGTTGAGTATTTGTTTTTTTAAGGTCTAAGGTGAGTGAGTACATTTATGTTTCTTGGCTTGCAACAGCACAGCCCAATCCCACAGATCAGCCTAAAGCCACTGCAGGAATTCTATCAGTCAGCTATTGGAGCAGCCTTCAGGCCTCACAGAAAGCATATGTGCACTGTACTCTTAGTCCTGTGTAGCACAGTACAATTAAACATTCCCTACATTTCTTCTTCAGGTATCTCAGTGATCTTTTGGAGGAGTACAGCTCAATTAGTAGTACTTCAATCAGTAGAAGAAGATGAGCCACTAGGGCAAATAATTCTTAGTTCTTCTCAAGACAACAAGAAAATAGTCCCATACAAAGAAAAATAATCTCACATTACTATACACAAAAATAAACCAAACCCCAAGTATACTTTTACGAGTTTATTACAAACACATGAAACAACAGCACTTCATTGAGAAATAGCGTGCTGATTTTTGTCATAGGCAGACATCCTAACTGATGACAGAAATGAAATTCACTTCTTTCTACAGGCTTATCACTCCTAAATTACAAGCAGGAGCTGTGAGATCTAAAATACAGCCCTGTTACCTAACTCAGATATACCCTGAGGTCACTTTCAGTACATATAATATAAGCATGCATCTCAGTACTTCAGTTACCTTTGCCATTCCTTTTGTTGTGGGCTGAGATCAAATACTACCTGAAACAAAAAAAAAAACACATCCAATAAAACACACGGGAAGCACTGGAGTTCCATCTCTGAAACCTAAAAGAGAACTGGAGGGATGGGAAGTTGTGGGAGACTAGAAGTAAGGCCACACGTGGTATCACTGGAGTTTAGAAAAGTATTTTCTCTTTAAATAATACACTTACTGTTCAAGTACAGAAATGTCTGGTCCTTTCCCTGAAAAAAATACTCTTTTGTTTTAACGTATAACTTCAATATCTCTTCCTCCACCTCCGGTAACCTAAGTTAGCTGTCCTTGCCCTTCTAGCCTTTGGCAAATAGAGGCCAGAAGCAATATGCAGCAATTTACTTCTAAATGATATAATTGATACGTGTGGTTTTGACACAGACAGCAAGAAATCGAGCAAAGGAACAGTGTTTGGAAGACAAAGTCTGTTTCTAGGGTGATCCCCCATTGGGCATGCCTTTAAGACAAGCCACCAAACTTGCTCAACTTCAGACAGCACAAGATTCTCATCATTAATATCTGTGTGCTGAAATCAATTCTGTGTATCAGTTAACACCGACGTGCTCAACACATTTAATTCAACTGCAGTAAATGCTCCGACCTACCAGAGCTATGGCCAAGAGATCAACTACAGGGGATTGCTTCTCTCAAACATTATAATCACTGGGGCCACTGCTAGCATGCAGCAGCAACAGCTGCATGTCCAGATAAAGAGGATATGTTATGAAAAGAAAAGAAACAAACCAAGCTCCTTCCCAAATACCACCTTCCCCTCAGCCAGCCCCAAACATTCATTCATATGCGCACACACATACACACCAAGTAGCAATTTGAGAATGAATTTTCTTCCTGACAGGACAAAGCTTACATGCAGAATACACTTGGATTATTAGGTATGTCATAACTGCAGCAGGAAGTTACATTCTCTGACATATTTTCATTAAGTGTTAAATTACTTTCATACAGTATAATTATTTCAAAGCTTGTAATATTATGCAAGCAAAAGCACTTTAAGAACACAGGTTCATGAATTTTCAGCACCTTCAGTTTGCATTATAGAAATTAAATTGAAACATTTAATTTAAACTTGTCATCTCATACTATGAAGATATCATGGTGGTTATTCATTTTTATCAGTCACAGGATTCTTCTAGTTAAAAAGCAGTCACATCAACTCTTTTTCGATGTTTAATAGTTTCCCTTCCACATCAAATACATCCAACATTCATCTCAAGAACTGAGGAATATAAAAATAACTAGCTGTAGCAATCAGCTGGTTAAAAAGCACTGACCTGGGAGTCTGCTATGATCAAACCTGCTGTATTTGCAGAGAATGAGTATGCAGAAATCACAGTGCACAGCCCACTACCATAGCAGATTCCTGCAGAGCACTGCAGATCACACTCAAGGATCACACAGTATTTGAAGACATTCTGTGCAGCCCAACTGTGGCGAACAAATCCAAGCCAGCAAACCAACCCAGCAGTGCTTCACACTGAGTAAAGAACTATTTCGTTTCTAAGTAAAAATGTTTGACTAAACTTACTGGTTCATAGATGAGGCCATCTGCAGAGGCAACCATTGTTTCTGCCAAATCCAGAACATCAGCCCCCACATCTGTTTTAAACAGGGAGACAAATACTGAGGCACACAGGTGATCAGAAACAAAAAAAATTAGAAGTGTTCAAGTTGGGATTGAATTTTCACAGTACAGTGGTAACCTTCAGCATAAGTAACAGGGGAGAAATTGGGGTAAAAACAAACAAACAACAACATAAACCAACAACCCAACACAATGTTCCTTTCTAAGAAAGTGCAAACAAAAAGAGAAACAAAGCTGTCAAGTAGCTCAATACCAGGGAAGTGGTGGGGGTGGGACACCACAGAATCCTACTTTTCAACCTATCGAACCTCTAAGTATCCTGAAGTAATGATGTTCAGTAACCAAAGCCACATTTGTGCCATTTTCTCACTGATGCATGGATGAGACATCAGAAATGCTGGATGAGACACACACACACAGGCTTTCTAGGACTGCTTATGTACAAGCCAGTATTAGTTTGTCTAACAGGTACTGAATCCATACCAATGCAAGTTGAAAACAAAGTTTTATTCATTTCTCACATTTCAAAAATAAAAGAAAACTTTTATAAAATCAGAACGGTCAAACTTTTGACCCTAACTAGAAAATAATTTTTAAGAGATTAAAATAAATATTCAGAGTAAGGAATTAATGAATTAATACTTGTGAGGCAATACAAGATTTCACTATTGCTGAACAACTGACAGACCAGGTTAATATTTGCAAAGGTCTCTACCAAATTCCTGCCACTGAATTCTGGCTCACAATAAGTTTTTATTCTAGTTAGCCAAAGACTGAGATTGGTGCAGCCAATCATCTTCCTTCCAACAGACATGCCAATGTTCTGCAAGATGTGAACGACCTGGCATAGATCACAGGATCACAGAATGGCCTGGGTTGAAAAGGACCACAATCATCACCTAGTTTCAACTCCCTGCTATGTGCAGGGTCACCAACCACCAGACCAGGCTGCCCAGAGCCACATCCAGCCTGGCCTTGAATGCCTCCAGGGATGGGGCATCCACAGCTTCCTTGGGCAACCTGTTCCAATGCATAAACACCCCTCTGTATGAAAAGCTTCCTCCTAATATCCAACCTAAACCTCTCTTGTCACAGTTTAAAACCATTCCGTCTTAAGATGCTTTTTATCTTATACCAATTCTTCCAGTGAGTTATGTCAGTAACTACACGTCATCAAGATAAAAAGCGGTCAGTTAAATACTTTGAATAACATTCTGTCATACTGAGAGCAAATGCACACAACAAGGGGTCCTTGAAGTGCTGAGTTTTCAACACTGGATACTTACACTGACACCTCATGGCAACTGTAATGTCAATGTTGATTCTAAGTTTACTGTAAAGAAAGAAAAGACAAAAAGGAAATTTACATGGAATTAAAAAAAAAACAACAAGAAATATTAATGGAATTCTCGGGTTCCTTGAAAAAATAGTCAGCTGACAGAATTCACACCAATAAATATAAGCTATCTGAAATACAAATGAACCAAGACAGTTTTGATTATTACAGCACTGATGACCACTCATTATTTAAGATCTAAAAGCATCAGACCTCTCTGTTAGGAGCTTCAATACTGTGACTATGAGATTTTCCTGAAATATCATCAATCTAAAAGACTGCCAGGCTTTTAGGAAGAACACACCATTTTCAGTATGTGACACATTTTTAATACATAACCAGTGCAAAGAATTACACAATTTAGCAGATCCAATAATGTAAGAGCTGCAAATCCAACACTGAGCAAATACCTGAGCACCTTCCTGCTGTTTTGTCCTTAAGACAGGCCACTGTTATTCCTCAGAATGCTGAGGATGAGGCTGAGGAATTGCAAAAGTCAGTTCCCAGAAAACACTCTCATTTAAAATGTTGGAATGCTGGTTTTGCTAGTGCTACTTCTGTATAGAAAAGCTCTTTTCACAACAGGACTCCCATGTTTTAACAGCAAAATGCCTTGCACATTTATATCTTTATCTTGAACTTTGCCAGAATGAAAGCAGCAAGCAGAACAACAATAGCTTCAAAAAAGTTTTAATTTGTGATGATTAAGTGCCCTCATTACAGCCACGTGGTTCTGTCACCTCCAGGGATCTCCTTCTGAGAAGGTTAGTAGAGAGGAGAAAAAACAATTACAGATACAAGCTTACAGCAGTTTAAATTGTTGCAGGACCACAGGCCCAGCAATTAGCCCAATCTAATGGGGCAGCCTGCAGCAGGAAGTCCTGTGACAGCCTCTTAAGCACCAGGCTACACTTGCCTTTTGTGACAGTTTCAGTGGGGATAGAACCTCTTTTAGAAACCCCTCACATCTGTTTGAACGAACATGAAACTTGAAATTTTAATACCTCTCCCTTACATTTCTCACATTCGCTATTTTTTTCCTTTCAGACTTCTGAAGTACAAGACATCAAATTAATATACATATATTTAGCTTGTTACCACAGCAACTAAGTCAAACAGCTTTTAAAGTTATTTAAATTCTAGACCTGTGATATTTAGAGGTGCTCAGTATATGAAATCTCCTTTAACTTCACACAGAATCAAGGGTGTGTGGCATCACCTAAGGAGGAAAGGCATGAAGCTGATGGCAAATGAATATTCAGTGATTTTGAGAGCAGAAGTAATCTCTTGATAACCTTCATCTCCAATGGAATGAAATATATTGACAATTAATATACTAACTGTAAATCAGCATCATGCAAACTTGGAGGGTTGGCATAGCTCAGGAAGAGTTATGTATCACAACACCTTCTGAACTGTTAGCAAATTGTTCCTCATAAATCTACAGCACCAATACACCCACATTATTTTGACTCCTTCACTAAACTAATCATAGTTTTTCTTCTCCACATACTCCAGGAGAAAAAAAAAAAAAGCTTCTGTTGCTTGATCTGTTGAGTCCCCTTTGTATTTTACTTGTATTTCAATCACAAATTGCTTTCAAGTCACAAACATATCTCACATCTATTCTTTCCTGAAAGGCAACTTAAATTTGAAAAGAAATTATAAGGGATAAAAGTTACCTTGTAAAATCCTTGTCTACTTCGTATTCATATTTCATCCATGTGTCCCGATACACCGTAAATTCCATTATAGTCAGGAAAGCTATCGTTGTAAATGCTATCAGAGAAACTGAAAGATAATGAAAAAAAATTAAGATCATGAGAAATATTCAGGAACAAACAGGACAAAATTCTAACATTCTAGAATCTGAGTATTACCAGTACAATCCTAGTATCTTTGACTGATTCATACATTCATAAGCTGCTCTTATGTCCTCCAGTACTTCCTTTTGCATAGGAGAGGAAAAGCAGCCCTATCTTTGTGTCAAGAAAGATGAATAGAGATGGTTATGAACTCCCTGGAGGATTCACTAACAGGTTAAATATAAAATGCACCGTCAGAGTCGGCCTGGGCAAACAATCCTAACTTCAAGCATGAAGGAAGGAGAAGGTAAACTTCCAAGTCCCTTCAAATCTTCACTTGTCTACAGCTTATGCAACTTTTATATTTCATTTTAGAGCAACGAGAGAAAACAATGTGTTGAAACAATACACATTGTATATTCTGTCCAGTAAACAGAAGGTGCCCTTGTACTACTTGTGGAGAGCCACACAGTCAGGTCTGCCAACCCCATTACTTTGGACAGTTCCAACTCTGATGATAAGCAACTTACTCATTCTACCAACAGCTAAATAAGTGCAGAGCTGATATTTTTATGAAAGAAAACTATAGTGTACATTTAATAGCATATGTGCCCTGCTTATCTCCACTTATCACACCAGCAGTTGTGCTAATGGAACACAGCCCTACTGCACACAGTCAGAAACACAGCAAGTGTGTACAGAAGCACTTGCTATGCACCCTTCTATTAAATTAAGGCTTTTGTTAAGTTGGAAAACCCTCAGTTACGTGGCATGGTAATGATCTGCACAGCTCCTTTATAAGGTACATTTTCCATCTGCATTCTGTAGAGTATTTCTGTGGCAGCTGGAAAAAAACAAGACTGCTTTTCATAAGCTTCAGTTCACTACACTGTGGCTTATGGCCCAGAGATGAGAGAAGAGAAATAAAGTCACAGTGCTATAGAATCAGAAAAGAAATCATTTGTCATTTCCAGCTCACAAACATTTCAGGATCAAGACTTCACAAGAAGCTGTCTATTTATCATTTATATGAATGCCTTCACATCAGCACACGTAAGTAACAAAGGCTGCAGCCAAAACAGCTGCTTTTTGTGTAATTCTGAGCAAAGGAATTGGCAGAGTTGAGCAGGAGAAGGAAGTCTTTGAGAATAGATTCTCTTTTCTGAAGGCTCTCCCAGCCCAGATCTGGAGTCAAAAATCAACCTGAGAGATTGGTCCCTCTTCTGTAACAGGCTTTAAGATACTTAAAGCTGTGAAGAGAGTCCTGATAGGTTCTGTATCCTCATAATATCAGAACATGAGCCTGGTCTCCAATTCTGAATGAAACAGAGACACTATTTTCTATCCACTATAAAATTCGGGTAAGATAATCAGACACTGTCTTTGATAAGGCTGTTGGAATAAACCATATGAACAATGCTGAAGTAACTTCTGGTGCTGAGAAATCTTTAAGGCACCTTTGACCAAAGTGAAGCTCTCACATAGCATGGTGCTGCACCAGAAAAGAGGAATTTTTAATTCTGTCAGTTGTAATTTGCAGAAGAAAACCAAAGAAACAACAACAAAAAAACATTTCACTTGCTTCATCAGGAAATGGGCTTTTTAAAATTAACAAGGAGCTATTTTGTGAACTCTTAGAGGTTATTTTACATAAAATAATGCTTCAATTATTAACAGTGCAATTCAGGAAACAGCAAGGTAAAACAGATCTTAGTGATATTTATTTCTACAGCACAAACTGTGTAATGACTTTAAAGGCTTATCTGTAGATTGCAATTGCTTCTTGTACTCTTTGTTCAGCTGAGCTTCAGACATTATTACACACAAAAAGATTTCTGCTTTCTATTTCAAACAGCTAGCAGTTGCCTTCCTACAGTCCAACAGGTAAAGTCATCTCTTCATCAGGCGACCTCAACCCAATGACTGGCAACATTTTCTAGTCAGATACAAACAGGAAAGACAGCTCTTACAGCTACAGTTCTCAAAGAGAAGCTCAAGTGATAGTACAAGCACACACCCTGGAAAAAAGTGTTTTTGTTCCTCAAAGGGCTTCCCTTACTTTTAAAATCAACAGTATCTCCAAGACAAGAAGTGTTAGAAAGCAGTCTTCACCGTGATGCTCAGCTCAGCTGGTTCTTAAGACATCCCTGGACAACTTTTCTTTTTTATCAAATCATAGCACTGAATCCAACTTGCACTTCGCTCCATACTGACACAGTCTTACCCCAAAACTTTATATAGAATTAAAGGAAACAGCTTAAAGAGACTCCATAAATTAAGAAGTCTTACTATATCCTTGACACAGAGCATTTCCAGTCACAATCATTTCAAAGAGCTTACAGTGAACACTTACATTCAATTCTCTCATCAGTTTTACACAAAAAAAATCTTGCTCAAGATGAGCAAAGACCACATCTATCAGAAGAATACAGTATGTGTTTACATGAAGTAAATTAAGAGATTAAGATAACAGTCTTGGCTAGTTTCAAATGAACACAGATAACTGCTTTCCTTCTACTGAAGCCAGAAGCTTCAATAGAAGCCTAAGAGTGCACCAGACTGAGCTAGCAGTCTCCATCACATAAGCATGTCAGTAAGGCCTACCTGTTCCCCCGCTTGCTGAGGTCTCCACATAGCTTTCAGGAACCTTTGGGAAGGCATCCAACTCTTTCATCAAATTCAAGGTCTTCTTCCGATTCAGTCGCCTCATCTTCAGCACACTCCTCCACTTCCTCCTTCATATAATCCCTCTGATTTGAGAATAAGTTGTGATTAGAAGACACAACCAATACTGCTCATCCTCAAAACTAGCTGACATAAATAAGGCAATTAAAACCTAAGAAACACATGCTAGACAACTGGATATTCACTTTTACTTCATGAAAACCATTGAAACCAGCACATACATCACTGCATACATTCCAGCCACATCTACAGCATTCAGTTACTGATTCATTTCTTTTCCAGTGAAGCCGTTATTCATATCGGACAAACAGGATTTCAATTAAAAAAACAAACCCCATTCTGAAGTAGGACCTGTAGTAAACTGACCTGACAATGCATGGAAGTCACTGACTTCGCAAAGAGTATCTAATTGGTTGCCTAAATCAGGAGGATTTCAAACTGCTCTGGGCCCCTGCATCAAGGCAACATGGGCACATTATACGCTGAAAGAAAAGAAATGCGCATTTTGTATTTTTACTTTCACAACTTTAGAATTTTACGATCCTAACAGGATTTATTTTTTCTATAAAAAGACTCTGAAAGCAAATGAAATACTGAAGCATAGATTTAGCCTTCAGAATCCTTTTTGTCCACGCCACAAGCTCCGTTCTGCTTGAACCCATGAAATGTAAAGCAGCACGATGCTGAGAGCAGCATCCTGCCCAGGAAACGGTCTTAAACCATTTCCCAACTGTGCAAACACCCTCACAACCCCGTCCTGCCAACACACGCTGTGTTTTAACAAGCTGGCACTGCTGCTTTCCTCCTAAGGAAACACTGCCCTTTGCCCAGAATTCTGAAGCTAAGAAAACCATCATCCCATCATCAAACCCGATTCAAGGCAGCCAAGGGGACCTGTGTGGGAGCCATTCCTCATCACCGCCTTGAGGAAAAACGCGTTACTTGTCCCCATCCCAAGAGCGTGCCAAGCCCCAGCGAGGCCTGCTGACATTTCTGCAGGGCTGCACCCTCTGCTCTGCCCCTCCCTGCTGCTCCCCTAGCTTCACTACTGAGAAACAGCGAGGAAATAGGCTTTCCTGGAGATGGAAGTGCAGACACCAGGAATCGCCACTGCTGCCTGCCCGCTCCTCACTTCACAGACCCGCTTCAGATCTCGGAGCGGGCAGCCCGCCGGGACCAGCAACGGAGCGCAGTGCCGGAAGGGGCTCAGAGGGAACGCGGGCAAAGATCGGAACGGAACGGAATTTCTGTTATCCGGCACGGAAAAAAGAAACACGAACGTTTGGGAAACGAGGTCCTGTCCTCACCACCCCCTCACGGCTGTGGCTGAAGGATCGCCGCACGTCCCACGCGGTTTACTGAACACTCGGGCGGGCTGCAGGGAGCTGCGGGCAAGGCGTCCCACTGCCAGCCCGACAGCGGCTCCGTCCCGCCCCGCGCAGGCCCGAGCACCGCGAACGAAGCCCAGACGAAGCCCTCACGCCCCGCCAGCCGCCCTCCGGCCCGCCCTGCGCAGCCCCGCGCTACCTCAGGCGTCTCTCGGCGCTGCCCGGCGCGGCGGGCGAGGCCGCGAGGAGGAGGGAGGAGGAGAGGGAGGAAGAGAAGGGAGCCGCGAGGCGCTGCCCGCCGCCCGCCGCGCTCACCATGGCCCCGCTCCGCTCCGCCGCCGGCGGGAGGCGCCCGCCCCGCGCGCATGCCCAGCGCCATCACGGGCATGCGCCGAACGGCGCCGCACGGACAGCGCCAGCGCGTGGAGCTGAGCGGGGCCGGGCTCGGCGGTCCTGGGGGTGCTTTCCGAGCCGGGATGTTCTATGATCTCGCTCGATATCAGCATTGCTTAAAGGAAGAGTGCGGTTTATCATATTTAGAATCACAGAATCACAAGGTTGGAAGCGACCTGCGAGACCATCCAGTCCAACCGCCCTCCCATCAGCACCGCTACCACAAGCACTAACCCAGATCTCGCAGCTCCTCATCCAGGCGCCCCCTGAACACTGCCAGCGACGGCGACTCCACCACCTCCCTGGGCAGCCATTCCAGTGCCTGACCACTCTCTGAGAGAAAAAGTCTTTCCTCATGTCCAACCTAAACCTCCTCTGGTACAACTTGTGGCCATTTCCCCAGGTCCTGTTTGTTGCCTGGGAGAAGAGGCCAAACCCCTCCTCACCACAGCCTCCCTTCAGGAAGTTGTAGAGTGCAGTGAGGTCTCCTCTGAGCCTCCTCTTCTCCAGACTAAACAATCCCAGCTCCCTCAGCCGCTCCTCAAAAGACTCGTGCTCCAGACCCCTCACCAGTTTTGTTGCTCTTTTTAACAAATTAAAAACCTTTGCTAAATAAATATTTGTATTGACAGATCAGAAATGAGACTGAAGATAAAATATTTTTTGATGAGGCGAGCAAATGAATCCAGAAGCACATAGAAAGTGACAAGCTTCACAGCATAGAATCATTAAGGTTGGAAAGGCCGCTAGAATCATCGAGTCCTGCCTCCAGCCTATTCCCACCAACACTGCCTGCTCACCCACACCCGTCAGTGCCACAGCCATATGGTTCTTCAACACCTCCCTGGGCAGCCTGTGCCACTGCCTCACCACTCTTTCAAAGAAGAAATTATTCCTAATATCCAACCTAAACCTCCCCTGGTGCAGCTTAAGATCTTTTAAGGTAGCTTTCACATCTGGTCCTCCTGCTGATACCCAGTGAAGAGGCTGATCCTCACCTCAGCACAGCCTCCTTACAGGCAATAGTAGAGATCACGAGTGCAGGTTTGCTCTTCTCCACTGTTTAGAAAGAAATCAGATCCACGACAAAATAATCTCACCTAGCCTGCCAAAGTGCACGCAATCTGAAGGCAACTGAGTTTCTCTTGGCAACAGCAGCATTCAAGAAGGAAAAGAACTTAAAAATGACAAGGGAGCATAAACAAATCCAAAGAGTATTTCTTTGCTTTTCAGGGGTAGGAGGACTCCAAGCTTTGAAGAAGGAAAGAAGGTACAGCAATGTGCTTCTGTTTTCACTGAATTCTGATCTGTTACAATCATTTTGGAACCTGTAATGCTAACTGGACAACTGGATCAGAGAGCCAGACAGAAAAGCAGGCAGAATACAGTACAAGAGGCAGACGACAGAGCCAA
Organism: Perdix hodgsoniae; assembly: GCA_035772895.1. NCBI lineage: Eukaryota > Metazoa > Chordata > Aves > Galliformes > Phasianidae > Perdix > Perdix hodgsoniae. Next base: position 19,282,583 of record JAPSGF010000006.1, read on the forward strand.
AGCCAAGCTTATCCGTACGTGTGTTCTCCCATCTCAGACACAACAGCAGGCAGCTTTAGCTGCAGCACTTTCAGCTCTTGTACTGATGTGCCAGAGTATAATTCAGCAGCCAGGGATTTTGCTTACTAAGCTCTGCTTTCCCTCGAAATGCCCTCAACACTGAGGACTGGAAAGAGCATCAGATGGATCTGTTATTAGCTGTGCCTCAGAGATGCTCAACAGATGTTCCTAGCGGCTGAGATACAGTAATCCAATCTGCTCATGGGTTTGGCATTACTGCCTGAGATGTCTCTTACAGAGCAGCACAGGTAAGAAACTGCTCACAGCTTTGTATCGTTACATTTGTCACATTTGTACCTACAGATGTTTCTATGGGATTTTATGGGGGAAAAAGCAGTATTAAGCATCCTTCAGAATTTAAGAAAAATAAAGATAGCATCGTACCAATGCCATCTCATGCACTTAATTCTGCTGATTTATGAACGATCTTGATGTGTGGGAAGAGGGGGAAACGACAAAGAAGGGAGAAGTCTCACATCCATACAATTTAGCAAACCACAGATGAAGCAGGACAAACAAACAAACAAGAAAGCACCGCTCCCGGGGATGTCACGCTCTGAAGCACACTTAATAGCAAAGGTGGGAGCAGAGGAGCCGGCAGGGCAACACAAGACAGGAACAAGGCGGAGGAGAGAGCAGCCAATTTACCGCAACGTGGTAACCCCGAGGTGGCATTGGAGAAGGAAACGCAGGTGCAAGAGGGCGAATATGGAGATAAGGGGGTGGGAGTGGCTGGAAGGGGCGGATGGGGAACAAAGGAGGCCGAAGTGCTTCGCAGGGAAGGGCGGGGAAATGGAGCGCTAAGGCCGTAACGGCGCAAAGATCGGCAAAAGGAACTGCTCTCAGAACAGCGAGGTGCGGCTGCCAGGCGGCATAGAGCGGCGCTGGCGCGTGGGCGGAGCTCATCTCGGCCAATCAGGAAGAGCCAGGCTCGCAGGAACCAGCGAGAGGAGGCGGCTAGGAGGGCTTAGTGCCGTGCTCGGCACTTCCTCCCGCGGTGCTGAGGCTGGCTTTTGTGCTTTCCATCCGAATGCTTCTTTGCAGCGCGAGGAGTTAGAAGGGTGCTTCCTTGTGTCTGGGGCCCGCCTTACTTTTCGTGGTGACTTGTTTTTAATAGCGTTCTCCCTGTTTTTTAATAAGCATACGTAGTGATTGGTTTATCCCTGCTGTTTACAGCAGTGCTTGTTCCTTTGCCCTAGAATGGAACAGCAATCCTATTACTCAACTCACAAGTATGGTTTTCTCAAGTGTGTAACCAATCAGACTGTTGGTGTTGCTTACACCACCCCAGCGGATAACTGTTGCGTTTGGGCAGTGAGCAAACCTTTCCCTGAGGCATGAGGGTGCCAGCATAAGTCAGTGTACTCCAGGTTGTCAACAGCAGCCTTCCAAAGCATGTTCCTGTAATACAGCCCCACGCCAGAAATTTGTAAGTGGTTGGGGAGACAAGTTGAAATCATACCTTGGCTACCATTCCCCAAAGCGTGGTGTCTCTATAACCACACCAAAGCGTGAGCTTGTATGAAATCAGACCTAAAAACCCCCATGGTTCTGCAGTAATGAGCTAGCACTTACACCTGATGGTATCTTAATAGTCTCCTGCTTGGAAGTCTTTCAGTAATTCGAATTGAAGCCACCCTCCTTGGGTGATAGGTCACCTCAGAATGACACTTGAGCATGTATGTGTTAAAGGCTGGCCTGTGTTCCTGTCAGGCTCTGACTGCCAGCCCAGGGCCAAGGGTTGGGCACACCTTCTCCAAAAAAAAAAGCAACAAACATGAGGACCAGGAGAGATTTCTGGATGTTATTCCTTTTGGGTGCAGGAATCTACAATTCTATAATATGATCATTTAAATCACTGGAGTGAGTGCATAGTATGTGCATTCAGATGTTATGTGGCAAAAAGCTCTATTTTATGCCTAAAAGGTGAATGGAAATCCCCATCCCTCCATAAAGTGGAATTTCAAATGCTGCAATATACAACACAAATAGTCATCAGTGCTGAGGTCTTATTTATGTATAGTCTCCTATGTCTTCCGTTTTTTGGTGCATATGCAGCTAATTAAAAAGTAAATAAAAACAAAGTGGCAATTAAAGAAGACCTCCATGTCTTATCTTTTACATCCTTTTTCTTGTTCCGTCCCACTTCTGGTTGTGGGGTGTTTTTTTGAGGGAGATCCTTTTTTACTTGATCGTTATGAATATGGCTTTTCAAAGAGATGCAAAATGCATGAGTCCAAGGAAAAGGAAAAAATGTGTTACAGCAATTTGATCTGAAAAAATCCCAGTTAAAGTGAATTAATCAGTGAAATAGGATAACTGTTTTATGGAATCTAAAAATACTTAGCACTACAAACCTATTTAGAGGAAAATAATCCTAATTCTTCTTTGAATATTTTTGTGACATTTTAAATGCAATTTAATTCAGCTGCTAATGAGGCTTATGCCATTCACACAAAAGCTAGGATAAGTATTGCACTTGAGTACTGTGAAAGCTGCAGTAAAGATGTTACAGCGTGATGTTGTTTTTCCCCTTTCCCAAGAATTTAAATTGTTTGGTGTAGACAGATAACTAATGTGAAGTTGTGTCTTTCAGTCAGCAGAGATTTGCTATACGTTGTTGATAGATTGGAGAGAGGCAGGGAGGAAGGGAACATAAGTCACTGAGCTGAATTCCTGCCTAGATTACAAATGTCAGTTTGTGAGAAGATGATCATCTGGTTAGTAATAAATCCTGATCTATCACCACTTGGCTATTTTTAGTAATTAGATCATGATTACAAAACAGGAATATTTTGATAATTGATAAAGTTACATAAAGACATGAATCCTTTGGCATAAAGGCTTCTTGAATTGTCTAAACGCTCAGCACAGGGCCTGCAACTATCAGGACACAGAGACACACCACAGTAAATTGTGACCTTCAGTATTTCTTTGGTTTTAATGTTCTGTTTTCCATTCTCTGTAATACAGTTTTCCTGAAAACAAACAAAGAAAACCATATTGCCTTTAACAAGTAGGTTTCCCAAAGTTTCTTTGAAGTTTTATTCATAAATCATCATAAGCAGTGGTTTTTTTTACTTTGATGTGTCCCAGCACAAAACCGTGTCTCAAAAAGTCTCAAAAAGTGTTACCTGGTGAGGTGGGGGATAGGAATTATTTGCCTTTAATGGAGAAGAGGGCATTTCTGTTTGTTAATTGCATTAAAAGCACTAGATCTGTTTCAGTGATCAGGAGAAGGTCAGGATAATCATATGTGAGTTAATGTTCACAGGGACTATTAATAAATACTAGTAGTTTTGCTATAATCTTCCTAATACTCATCAAAACAGCTGAAATTTTTGTGATCCACGTGGTGTTACCAGTATACAGGTAGCATAAATGTTGGTAAAATTGACGCTTCATCGGTAGAATGAGTTTCTCCAGATTTATTGTGTATAGTTAAATATGCACATTTGATTGTTTGAGCTCTGTAAGAAATACATCTATAGAAGTTTCTTGAAAGTTATTCCTGTGTTGTTCTGCCAAGTCAAACAGGTTCAAAGAAAATCTAGACAATCACTGCAAAGGTTTTACTTTATTTACACAGAAAAAATTGTTTTGATTTCAGTAATAAAGAACATTAACTCCATGTTTTTTGTTGTTGTTTCTTTGTTTTCTCTAACAATTTTAATATGGTTGATGAGATATGAACCTAGCAAAAATAACAACTTTTAATTAAGCTGTATCTACTCTAAGTGTTGCCTGGCAATCAGCAAAATCATGGTTTTAGTTAATTTGCAGAGCACTTCTGCAAGGCAGTCTGAAGGGGTCAGAGTACCCTTATGGGAGCACTGCAATGTGCCCAGAATATCTGAAGAGCCCAACTCTGAAAAGACATAGCATTTCTGCCCAGACCTGCGCAGGCAGATAGCAGGGGGCTTGTAGCCATGCTTCTGGGTAGCCCTGTGTTCTTTCAGCCTCCATTCCTGGACAACAATATATCTTTTCCTGCTGGGATTACTGGATCAGTTAGTTTTCTCTCACATCCTCTCAATCCACAATTTCAAGTTAGTTTTGGCTTCCCCACACCCCTGGGCCTTTTCTACCTAGTCTTCCATTGCAGGCTGCTTTCTTTCATGATAGACTGAAGTGCCACCAGTCATAAACACCCATTCCCTTGACTTTGCAGCAGGGAGCTTGTGACAGCATTCACAGGCAGCCTGGTGGGAAAGGACCGACAACGCAGCCTCAGAGCAATTGCTGTTGAAATGTGCTCCTCACAAATGGTCAGCAAGACAGGGTTTGCTTCTGCCTTCTGCTAGAAAGAAGCTGATGCGATGACAGTGTTTGAAAGCAAGAGGTCTTTCCTACTCTCCAGATTTGCTGCTGACAGTTGCTGAACTTGGCTGGTTTTCTGACTGCCTGGCAGTGACAACACTTCACTTCTGTCTGACAAGGAGAAAACAGGAAGGTAAAGGTAGATGCTAATTTTTCTGCTTTCTCCATCTGGTATAATTAAGTCCTCAACAGAGGGATAAAGCAGAGGTTATATATTGTTGATCATGGACAAATCATAGAATTACATGCACCTGTTCCCAGCTTTCAGGCATGCTGTGTTATTGCTGTGCTGCTGTTACATCATTTATATCCCTGGAGTCCATGATAAAATCTTATCATTTTACTCATTTATTTTGTGCATGACTTATGAGTGATATTTCCTGTATTTGTACAGATTCCAGATGCTACAGGACAGACACAGATACAACTGAACACCTGGGAGTCAACCAGCCATCATTCTATCATACTTTTGGGTAATTAGCATGTGTGTATTGATAGATTTAAATACTCCCTGGAAGCCTTTGTATTAAGTTTAACTTGGAACTGAGGAATGGAAAATCCCCAGAATGTCAGTTTATCCATAAGTATTGCTAAGTTAGGCAAAAGAAAATATATGTACCAGTTGAGGCTTTTCTGAGAGCATGGTTATAGTACATTGCCAGGTACCGTACTTATCACGGGTGCTGGTGAGTATGGGTGGAAAACATCAGATTTCACAATTATTTTACCAGGCAGACCATCCTACTTCCACAGCTTCCTGATGGACACCTGCTATCCAGCTTGTTTCAATCTAAACAGACCTAAACAGATCTGAACAGGGTGTATTTTTGATCTCTTTTGTTCCGTTTGTTTTCCAGTTGTCTGAGAAATAAGTCATTTTCATTCCTTCTCATTTTTACCAAGCAAAATGGACATTTTATTCTGGGACAGTCTAAACCAAAATATTTCATGTTTCAGTTCTTGTAAAAAAAATAAGGACAGGCTATGAGGGCTGCCTTTTTCGTTTCAGAAGCCCTTACTTCACATGCTCCCAGGACTGTGGAAGAGCCAGCTTCCCTTGTTGCTTGTGGCTGCATGGTTGGTGCCAGTACAACCAAGGATGCTCTCCAGCCTCCTGCTCATGATGGTTCTGCTCTGGATGATCTCGCTGCTGCTGTTGTCCTCTAGTGGACACATTTTTCTCTCCATTATTTTCTCTCCTCAAGTTCATGTCATCATCCTTCCCATCTGTCAGGTTCTCCTCCCAGTACTGTACATCTCCTGGATTATTTTTGTTGGAAGTTCAGGGAACTGACTGTTTTCCCTATACTTCATCTCCTGACTGTGCTCTGCTAGGTTTTGAATTTAATTCCCTCTGCTCCCTCCCATATGCCTTCACTTGCAAGCAAATGACAGTATGGTAAATTTCTGTTATTTTCTAAGCCTTTAGGTCACAGATATTCCTCAGGAGCAAGTGAGATTCTCTAAGATCAGGGTTGTTTCTAAATAGCACGGTCATTTAACATTAGCAGAAGAGTTTGTTTTACCAAGGGAAAATAATTTAGGCTGTCTGGTACAAAATATCTAATGATAGGTATTTAAAAGAGAACATTGCTACAATTATAAATGTGAATAAAATTATCCATTTTCCTCTTGGATTTAGGGGGAATCTTTGTTTCTGGTTAATAGGCCAAGTACATTTGTTTATCGATGGTCCAAGTTTCTTAGAATTGTCCAATTGTACTGCATGACCCCTCCAGTTTTGAATAAACTAATAGCAATTAAGGTTTGTGCCACACTTCTCATCCTAACAGTCCTGCTGTCAGCTTGGAAATGTCAAGACCTCAGGAGATATCATGAAACATTATATATTGAATATATATATCTTGAACTGCACTTTAAAAATTACAGTGATGCTTTAAAGCAGAACAGTTCATCGTCCTCTCTGTCTTTTTTCTCTTCAGTGTTGATTACTGCCATCAGCAACACTGTGCCTGCCAGGGAGATAACATTCAAGTTGAAACTGGATTTCTTGTTTGTAGTGGAGAAAAAAAACAAACTTCAAATACCAGACTTGCACGCAAAAAGTGCAGGGCACCATGGGTGTTGTGCCTTTTAGAAAGTGAAGAAGTTTCTCATGACTTACAAGTATGCTTTACATCCTTTTGAAATGTGGAAAAGCTCATCTAGATGATGATTAAAAAACATTTTAACTGTAGGAATTTGCTCCAGGATGCAAAGTTTGCCTCATAGTGGGGCAGAGCATAAATCTGAAGCTGAATTTTGCCTCTTGGTAAATTGTTTGATCATTTGCTGTGCCATACGCTTGGTCATAACAACATTATTTCTGCCTGTGCCTTGGGCTCTTTCACAAAGATCACTTCTTTTTCAGAGCAAAGAAAAATGCATGTTCTTCTGCTTTCCGTAATGCTGTCTTGATCAAATATGTCAAATAAAATACATCTCTTATCTTCTTGTGAGCTTATGCTTTATTCTGCTTTTATTATCCAATGCTATATTCTGTCAGGATGTGGAATACCAAAAGATACGCACTCCTTGCCTCTGAGAAATGACGGTTTAAACAAAAGGAATGCTGAAAGAAATCAGAGCAGAAATAAAAGGGGAAAGATAGAAATGTAGCAAGATGTTTTTTTTTTTTTTTCAAACCATTTCATTTGTGGTTTTGGCTTGGTTCTTTATGGATGGGATTAATCTTGGTGAATCAGTTTAAAATACAGGAACACTGCCTGTGAATGGGGCTGCACTTACCTAGAGGAAAGCAGTAGATACCTCCAGAGGGTGATATATCCTTCTAGGTAAGTATCTAAAAGGTGTGGTAGGATGGACCCCGCAGGAGTCCCTGTCTTTCTCCCCTGGCTCCAGGAAGCCCAGGTAACTTGTTTAGAGGAGGTACTTATTTTTCTGTTGGCAAGAAAAATCCCAGGCTCAAATTATTTAATTTCATATCATAACTTTAAAGAAAAGCATAATTATTTATATAGTTTTTCCGATACTTTCGTCATTTTCACTGAAGAGAAAAAAAATCATATACCCATAGAGGTGTTTATTCAACATATTAATGGAAGGGCAGTGCACACCTACGCGGGTTGGTGCCACACACTGAAGTATGACTGGGGCACCAAGGCTGCAGCCTCTGCCCATTCAATTTCCTCACTGCTGGTTGGTGTCTGTGAAATGAAAATATGTCCAAGTGTTTGCAGTTCTTTTTCTTTGTGTGTTGAGGATATTCGTAAGACCTAAGAAATTGCAACTTTAAGACTTGTGATGACTTGAAAAATCATGCACCAATGCTGTCTACCCTCCAGCCAGCATGGGACGAGTGAGCATTATAAATCCAGATCCTTTACCAGGGGAGAGATTAAAGAAGTGAGATAGAAGTTCCTTAATCCCTGCCTCAAGCATTTTAAAACCTCTTTCTTGTTCAGGGTCCGACATAAATCAAAACACAGGACCAGCAATATTCTGGAAATAAATCTTCCTTCATATTTACTTCTCACATAACTTCTCTGTAACAAAATCTGAATTCCCTACCAAATGTGCTGATAAACTGTCAACCATTCTATAATTTAGTAGCATCACAATAATAATGCTTTCTTTAGTTATGTGTCATTCTTTCAGAATGCATTTGACATACTGCTTTCAGATAAAAAGCAGAATTAATATCTTAATTTATCACTTAGTCTTTCTTTTTTAAATTAAAAAAAAAACAATATAATATGGAGAAATTTAAATAAATAATTGGTCAGATATGAATACAAACAAAATGCAGATTAAATTGGCCTGAAAAAAGTCTCCCACAACTAATTTCCACGTGCACTTGTAGAACATAATTTTCAAAACTGTAAGTGTATGCATTGTTTCTGCTAGAGTGAGTTCTCAAAGTAGTAACAGAGGACACAGCACTGAACACTGCAGTATCATCGTGCATCTGTTTATTGTTTGCTTGCTTGTTTTTCTAAAAGGATAGGAGCTATCAAAAGAAAAGCAGAGTTTAGTTTAGGACGTATTTTGCACATTTAGAAAACTTTCTGTTGGAGGGTGTGATGCTTTACAGACAGCCTTGTACTAGGCCTTACAGGCAGACACAGAAGAACTAATAACAAGTAGATCAAAACTAAAAGTATGTATCCAAGGTGATATACTGTTCTGAAAATTGAAATCAAAGTACTACAGGTTTGACAAAGCCAGCCACAAATGGCCGCTGCTTGAGCACAAGTGGGTGTGCGCCATCTTAGAGCTGCTCCTTTGCAGTGCTTCTCAAGATGGCGGTGTAGGCCCTGCACCACACTGCAGGTGCTTGCAGGAAAGTCAGCACTGAGGCTGTACTCAAGTTGTCGTGGTGTTTTTAGCTTTTGGTTGGGAAAAAAAAAGGAAATAATGTCCACGCCATTGACCCAGAGTTTGAGTTAACTTGAAGCTGATTTGTCACATCCACATGGGCTTTGGTCTCAGCTTCTGAACAGGAGTATTTGCAGTCACCCCAAAGCCCAAACCCTGCTCTTTCTGTCGCTTTGCACCCCCTGCTGTGAGGAGGAGTTATTTTTATTCTGCACTTAATTAAACCAGTACCACTGGACTTCTGATGCTAAGTAGTGGTGAAGGCTCCAAGATGTGGCTAACAACAATTAGAACTGTTTTTTAAGAATCCTTATCTTCTCACTGAAGTTGTAAGAACCTTTTCTGCCTGTCACATTATTCTTTCACTGCACATACTTGCAAATGCCAGAAGCCCCATCAGAGTGACTTCACAAATCACCCCCTTGGCAGGTTGCAGGCCAGGTCTCATTCTCACCTACACCTTGGTGCCTCAGGGGACACACGATCTTGTTCAGCTGAAGTGCACAGGTATGCCTTTACTTGCTTCTTGCATTCTGTGCAGTTCACTTCCAGCTGAAGCACTCGGCTGCTTGAAATACAGGTAAGACATCTCCAGTATTTAATTTTCCTGCTAAGTGTGAAACTGAAGTGTGTTGGAGTTTTGCTGGTCTTTGTTTGTCTGCTAAAGTGAGTCACGTTTAAAGAATATCATTGGTATGGAGTGTGAATGGGACATGTAATTACAAAGATACATAGATTACTCCTGATTGCTGAAACAGCCACACAGGCATGTCTCTTCTCTCATGTACTGATTGAAGTTGTGTGAACCAAGCCTATGTGGAGCCTGTAAAATCTGAAATGCTTTGAATGCCTTTGCTTATGTGAACAGTTGCTCTGTTCTGACACAGTGGGGTATTTTCTCTAAGACACTTTGGGGTGACACATGGGGACGCACCAGCAGCCAGAGTGGCATCAATCAGAACATGCTGATTCCATCCATGCCTACAGATGGAGAAAGAGGTGGGAGACACAAAAGTGAAGTCAGGCTGTGGTTTGGAAGTTCTATATGGTGGAAGGATGCTGGGCCATATTTTCCATCCATTTCTGCCTTTTTTTTTTTTTTTTTTCCAATAGAGTACTTGTGTTAGCAAATCACACCTTCCTCTGCAAGAATGTTAGTAGGAAGGATGTGAAGTAAAAGCCACAGCAATCCTCCCATGGATTCTGAGGTCTCCTCCAAACAAGTCTTTTGCGTTGATAGTAACTTTATCTATTTTTCTTCACTGCACTTAAATATTTGGTTATATTTGTATCTCTAAGGAGACCAAAATCTGTATCACCTGACTTTAGGCATTATTCAGTAGCATTTACATTAGGATTTCTGGCTTTGTTTAAAGTCAGTGCAAAGAAACAAGAACATAGAGAGAAGGAGTTAGATCTCTGCAAATAGCTCTGTTGAATCTAATTAAGATTAAATAGTTTATATTTGAATACCACAGAAGTTTTGATGATAATATGTAATTTCTATTTTAAACTATATATGTATGTTTTACAGTCTTTTGCAAAAGTACATGTGAGATATCCCTCTGCTTTGATCCCATTCTGAAAAAAAACTATCATGAGAATTTTCCACCAGAACAAAGTCAAGACCAGTATTTGTTTTTAATCTTAGTGTTTTTACTGTGGTTCCATCCCTTTGCTGAAAGCTCCATGAAAACCCACGCACAAGGCATGTCCTGGGGCAAATGAGCATTGTGTGACCCATTGGCTCTTCTCTTCCAGCCAGATCAGCCTGAGCTCCATGCAGAGACATGAGGCTTGGCTGGCCCTTCTGTTGCACCTCAGTAAGTATATATAAACAGGACAGTTATTTGGGCCAATTTTGAAATACTATCATGTCATTTATATGTTTCTCCAAGGGTACTTCATTTGTCTCCACAATTAACATGCATGAGACTGTGAGTCCTTGTTCCTTATGCTCCTGCTTAGGAGCTCTGAGTGATGTGCAACCTTTAAATACAAACAAAAGGTGTGTGTTGTGATTAAGCCTGAATCAGCTCCTGAAAGGGGCATCTAATATCTGCTGACAGCTAATACATGGTGAACCTGGATAAATAAAGAAGGGCAGATTAACCAAACATATGCGTTGCTTTATACTTAGCAAGTCAAGTTTCATTCAATGCCTTAAGTATAGCCTGAGCTATGAACTCAAATCTGTCCGTTGCAGTACTTTGTAGAAATATTCATAGTAAAAAAAAAACAAACAAAAAACAAACAAAAAAACCCATAAAGTAAATATATTTAGTGCTTTAATTGCATTACTGCTTTTCGTGCTCCTGTGGCATCTTCATGTATTGATTTTTTTTTTTTTAACTGTACTTTTTATAACAAGTTGAGCCAAATAAAACTGAGTAGATGAAGCCTCCAAGGTACCCATTCCTGTTTAGGGTTTCAGGATAGAACTTGTTTAAAAGGACAAACCCTGTAAGGGAACTCTTGACATATTGGAAAAAAAAAAAAATTAAAGTAGTTTCAGGCAAAATAAACCAAAAAAATCTCACAATTATTTGCAGAAGCTCAAATTATTCTGTTAAATTATTAATGACCATTCCATGGGTTTTGAATGAAAGGTGCTGGGACCAGAGCAGGATGTTCATTGCAAATCACCAGAAAATCATAGGCACCTCTGACTTTATACCTGGCCTTGGTTTCATCGATACAACTTTGAGAATTCCGCACAAACCAGCAGAATGAATTAGAATCTGGCTCTGCTCACAAAGTCAGTTGTAATGCCTGTGATTTTCTGATGCAGCAGCACTGACTCTGGGTATGCCAGGATGGGATGCTTAGTACACTATTGCTCCTAGCAGATTGGTATCTTTGATGGACAGCAAAATGCTGAGAATATGGGTTAGTGTACATTTGCATTATTCTAGCTCTGTTTTTTTAATGATTTAGCAGCAGGTGTGTTAATGAGTGAAGCTCTTCCAGATTCTATCAGGTGATATGATTGAGGACAGGAGAATAGACAAAGGACAATTTACTTTTCTGTTGATGTTAGACATCACTGACTTTCTGCGGCGAGCATTGCTGAGCACATGAACCAGTTTGATCTTTCGCTGATCTTCTTCTGCACACAGTGCTGGTGGGACTCCAGCAGGCACAGGATGACTGCAGGGCTGGGTCCTGCCACCCGGCTGTTGGGGACCTCCTCCTGGGTCGCAGCAAGCAACTAGTGGCCTCTTCAACCTGTGGAGTGAACAACCCCCAGAAGTACTGCATTATAGGCTACCTTGAGGTTGGTTTGCTTTTTATTTTTAATAAATTGAACTCTCCAGACTATCAATGTTCTTTTCTGTATAAGGAAACTGGAAGCTTCTCCTGGTCTTGTTCTGAATAATTATCAGATAGCATGAAAGAAGCCTGGTGGAAGGCTGTGCCTTATTGCAGAGCATAAGGAGGATTTGGCAAAAACAGCAAAAGGCCTTCAGTGATGCACAGCTTCTCCAGAGTGAGAAACATCCATGAGATGCAAATAAGCACAAGTATATCTGAGGGAGCTTTACTTTGCCAGTCTTTCCCCGCTCAGAGATGAAGACCACAGGTGGTGTGTGTGTGTGTGCTTAGCAGGATGGGCACAGTCTTTGAAGTGCCTTTGCTGGGGGACATGTGCCTTAAGAGAGACTTAAAGCATCCTGTTAAGAGATTCATGCCACGTCCTCACATGTCACTTGATGTGAAATAAAACCAATGTTGATGAAAGCAGAAAAGCCACATCTGAGAGAGGGAGAAAACACAATCTTTGGCTATGTAGGTGGATAGGCAGACACGAAATGTGGGCAATCAAGCAGATCCCTCCTGAGGAAGTACCTGTGGGGAACCTATGTGTCCATCAGGTGTTTGGAACCAGTGGCCAGCAGAAATGGACTTCCTCTGCTACACATCTTGCAAGACTTGGCCCTTCTGAGCTAACATATTGTCTCAAGCAGGAATATTTTTACTAAATACCATCTGCAGAATTAAGAGGAAGTTAATAAAATACCATTTCACTTATAAGCAATCAAAAATATTTAGTTTATTACCTTCTGGCAAAATACTGTGAAATATTTACAAAATAAAGCTCTGCCATACTGAGATGACACTGAACACTGCTCCCAGTTACTCACTGTAACCGCATTTTTCTGCAAAATGTAAACAGTTCTTTCCACTTCTGAAAGCTTTTTTGAGCTTCTCTTCACCTTTTGCAGTTTTTCCCCAGGTTGTTTGAACAAAGGAATCCTGGGCACTCTGTGGCTGTGCTCTGAGCTTTGGCTCAGCTTCGTAGCCCAGCACAAAGAGCCATCTCACTTCTGGCCCTTGGCTGGAGGACTTCCTTCTTTTTCTTTTTAAGATGAGATCAAAGAGTGATAAAAAATTGATCTTTTCACTTGCCTGTACTTATCCTCTGAATTATGTAAATACAGACCCATGAAAAGGAACAGCTGTTCCTGCAATAATCCCTGTGATTTATTGCTGCCTCAACACATCTTGACCCCCAGTGACTGCCTTTTGAAGGCGATGCAAGTTACGAGTCCTGCTGCTTCCCAAAGCTGGATTATGCTCTGGCAGCGTGACTTGATGTACCAGCTCTCCTTCTATGTGTCTGCTACCTGAAATATGTTACAGAATTCCACTGAAATCAGTACTTCCCACCAGTACTCCTGGAGGCAAGCCAGGAAGCTTTGCATTCTTCCTCCCCACATTCCCCTTCTGATGACCTGTGTCATGACAAGGGAACCATGGCAGGAACAAACCTGGTGTATGAAGGTTTGCCAGTCAATGTGGCAAGCTGCCAGAAGCCCAGACTTGGTTGGAATGTTTTAATGAAAATTCAGATTGAAAAAAAATCAGAGTTCAACTTCTTTGCATTTGAAAAGAAGCACTTTTGATAACTGTGCCTTATTTAGAATACTGCCTCTATTTGTTTCTAAGTGTAGGTTAAATGGGTGTTAGCCCTGTAATTGGGCTTACTACTTACATGTGTTTGGAAAGGAAATGTACTTGGTGCTGCAGAGTGCAAAGCTGTGTGCTTCAAGGGCAGATGGGATCTGGCAGATGTGCCTGCAAGGACATGCACGTGCTTGTCATTTGGGGCACAAAGAGATTTTCATGGTGCAACCTTAAACATAAATGGAATAAGTGTCACATAGTGTGTCTGTAAACACCAGAGAATGGGCGTACACTGTAACCAAATGCTGAGATAAACAGAGCGCTCCTTACTGAAGCTTTGTAAAATGAGATGAGTGGTTTTTGTGCTTCTGCCTTGTCTTAAAAATTGTAACTTCATCATACATGGAGTCATAGAATCACAAGGTTGGATACAACCTGTGAGACCATCTAGTCCAACCATCTTCTCATCACCACTGCTACCACAAGCACTAACCCAGATCTCGCAGCTCCTCATCCAGGTGCCTCTTGAACACTGCCAGGGACGGCGACTCCACCACCTCCCTTGGCAGGCCATTTCCCCAGGTCCTGTTTGTTGCGTGGGAGAAGAGGCCAAACCCCTCCTCACCACAACCTCCCTTCAGGAAGTTGTAGAGTGCAGTGAGGTCTCCTCTGAGCCTCCTCTTCTCCAGGCTAAACAATCCCAGCTCCCTCAACCGCTCCTCATAAGACTTGTCCTCCAGACCCCTCACCAGTTTCACTGCCCTTCTCTGGACACACTCCAGTGCCTCAATGTCTTTCTTGCAGTGAGGGGCCCAAAACTGAACACAGTACTCGAGGTGCGGCCTCACCAGAGCTGAGTACAGTAGGATGATCACCTCCCTGCTCCTGCTGGCCACACTATTTCTAATGCAGGCCAGGACACTGTTGGCCCTCTTGGCCACCTGGGCACACTGCTGGCTCATGTTCAGCTGAGCATCAACCAACACCCCCAGGTCCCTTTCCGCTTCACAGTCATCCAGCCATTCGTCCCCAAGTCTGCAACGCTACATGGGGTTGTTGTGGCCAAATCACAAAGGACAGTGTAGAATGGCTGAATATAATATGTATTTTTCATAATATTTAAAACACGTGGATTGTAGCACACTTTTGAATTCTCATCAGTATATTTATTTAAATGTAAATAACTCCTAGGTGATTTCATAATACAGAGATGTGCAGACAGTTCCTATGTTTCCCTGCATGTCCTGAGCAGGCTGGGCAGGCACCTCTCCCCTGCTCCTGTTCTGCTCACAGTACTGCCTTCTGTTTTCAGCCAATCCATCAGCCTTGGACAAAGTGCTGGAGTGGTGCCTCCCGATTCCCCACTTTGGGTGCTGCTGACATCCCAGTTCTCCACTCTGCCCACAGAAGGCACTAGTTGTGCTGATCATATCAACCCGGACCTTTCACATTTTGTCTGGACCCAGCCTTCCCTTCCACCTGTACAACAGCATCTGTCTGCTGCTCCTGGCTGATGTGCAAAAGAGAGTGAAAAATACAGATAAATGATGTAGGGAATGTTCCCCTTGAAGGGCCCCTCAGGCCTTAAAGAGCCAGTCTTGCCCTGCAATGCCTCTGCTGCCTGACTGCAGGCCAGAGCCTGGACACACGCAGATACACATGTCTATCAGATCTTTCAAGAAGAGACCAAATTCAACTTTTATTCTGCTCTTTTTGTTTTCTAGGCTGAACAGAAGTGCTTTGTCTGTGATTCCAGGTACCCATATAATCCCTATACACAACAGAACAGCCACATGATTGAAAATGTTATCACAACTTTTGAGCCAGATAGGAAAAAAAAGTGGTGGCAGTCAGAAAACGGTAAGTTTCCTTGACAAAACATTGCTGCTTGTGGTTAGATTTACTTCTGTAATTATTCACCACTTGGCCTTCATAATGAGGTGAGACAATTCACAGGCTCACATACTCCTTGAGTTAGCAATACTACAGGATTTTAACCTATTCCTCTGTAAAAATACAGGACTTTAGAAATTCTGTTTTTCTACAGACAAATTTTAACACAGTGCCTTCCAAAAGCTGAGTGGAAGACCTGCAGCACTGTTTTGTGATATGCAGTGGGTATGCATTATTCTAGAGTACTTGCTTTTCAGGGAGATGTAGTTTGTTGCAAAAGGTATGTTTGCCTCCAGATGTGTAAGAACAGAGTAGTACCAACTAGAAATTCCTAAGCCTTATTGTTTCCTGGTGTGTAGCAAGGCACTGTCACCAATTTGGGGCCCCACTGTCAGTAGAGCAGTGGGCCAGCTGTGAGAGGATCCCTTCTTGCTTTCCCCACTGTTCCTTTGGGATGAGGTCTCCTGATCTGATAGTTCTGCTCATGGTAAATTTCAGCTCTGTCGATATAGAAGGATTTAATAGATCCATTTTGCATTGTATTTTTATTAGTTTGTGTTTCTGTCAGAAACAAAGAAAATCATTGGATGACTTTTAAAAAATTCATGTGGTTACAGGAAGACATACACCCAGAACCTTGCCATCACCATCACTTGCCATCTGAATGCCCTGAACAAGACCTTCAGCCATTTCACACAGCCTCCAACTTCCAGCACTGCAGGTCCCACTGCATGCACAGTCTCAGCGGGAGCTAACTTTGTGCTCCCAGGATGCCCCAGGGAGCCTGGCTGCCTTGGCTGGAAAAGACATCTGTGAATTCCCCAAGGAAAACTGCCTTAGCAGCCACTCCAATGTGTGATTTGTGCTCTTCATTTTCATTCTTTTTCAGGCATTGACCATGTCAGTATTAGACTGGACCTAGAAACTTTATTCCAGTTCAGCCATCTCATCCTGACCTTTAAGGTATTATGTGCATGTATTTTATGTAATTGTATACACTAATTCTTTAACCACAGGAATAAATTGCTTAGGAAAGCAGTGAAAGCACCATCCACAGAGGTCTGTAAGAACTGGTTAGATAAACACCTGTCAAGTATGGTTAAGTTGTAGCTGATCCTGCCTTAGGGAAAGTAGTAAGCTGAGTAGCTTCTCATTCATGTGCCTTCTGGTCCTATTTTCTATAAATCTGATAATTAAATCTGAAAAATAAACTATGAAATTAAGTCCAAATACTTTAGACATTTCTAACTGAGATGGTTCTTTCAAATTTAATTCTGTCTTCTTAAGCGTACCCATTGTGATCCACTTAGATGGCTACAATTATTATTATTTTTTTAAACAAAATTCCTGTATTGTTTTAGTGGATTTCCTTATTTAAAAAATAATCTACTTATAAAATAATCTCCTGTGCGGCCTCATCTGGTAGATGACAATTCTGCCCACAGCAAGGGGTTGGAACTAGATCAGATCCTCTCCAAGCTAAACCATTCTATGATGCTATGATTCTATATGGAAGATTGCCCTTCTCTTCTCCAGAGGAGGTTGAGATGAGGAATATGGTTTCTTCAGAGTCTCATGCAGATAGTACAGTGTGCCTCCAGGCTCTCAAACACAGAAATATAGTTGGCAGCTGTTGGCATCCCCCAAACAGGACTGTCAATACAACTATCCCCAAGATGTTGGGGGATAATTAATCAATGCCTCATTAAGGAATTCTTGAAAAAATGTTTCTTGCAGACATTTCGACCTGCAGCAATGCTGGTTGAGCGCTCCATCGACTTTGGTCAGACCTGGAAAGCGTTTAGGTATTTTGCACAGGACTGTGCAGCTTCTTTTCCCAACATCTCTTCTGGTCCATCAAAGGGTGTGGGAGACGTCATTTGTGATTCAAGATATTCAGACATTGAACCCTCCACTGAAGGCGAGGTACTGCCAAGAGTTGAGATCATGCGTGGATCATGCAAGCTTTCTGAAGCTGAGGGTCTTGCTTTTATGTCTATCGTATTTACTTACAGAGATCCTGAGTGATGAAGTGCTGTTGACTCTTCAGGCATAAGAGGGAAAATCACAGCATTTTACCCTCAGTTTCATATCCAAATTAACTCATAAAACAACATACGCAAAGCCTTCTAGTACTCTTTCCTGTTTTCCCAGTTCACATGAAAGCCCTTCCTCATAAGCACTCTTGGTTCCCTATCAGCCTTTGCCACTGAAGGGCTTTTTTGCCAGCCAAAGCCAGGCTGAAAGGGTGAGAGAACTTGTTGAACTGGGGCCAAGACTTTGGTTTTAATTTGATGGGATCAGTAAAGTGACATCAGTAATTAATGGATCTCAGGTAGTAGAATTTATATGCAAAAAGAATATCTTTCATGACTTACAGAGCTGTTTTAATATGATTTGCAGGTTGTCTTAAAAGCTTTGGATCCTAGCTTTGAAATAGAAAACCCATATGTGCCATATATTCAAGGTAAGAACAATGCAAGTTTTCACTAATGATACTTTGTGGGTGTTGCTTATTTTGCACACCGAGAGGAGCAAAAGCTCGACTGGTATTAATAATGATGTTGAAAAATATGTACCAAGGGATCATAGGAAGACATCTGTACTAACAAAATTTAAAAGGACCAATCTTGTTCCCTAGCCCTACAGACAAATGACCCAGTTCTGTATAGCCCATCCATGCAGCTAAACTATCTTTCCTTCCAGGACCAGATGGCCTAATCCCCCCTGCCACTTGGGTGTCTCTCATGGGCTCATGAGGAAACACTGCTTAGCCAGACCAGGGCTGTACCAAGGAAGTTGTCTGTCAGGAGCAAGCCACTTGCCCAGGCCCATATCAGACTGTTTTAACAATTTCTTCAGTATGGGGGATTTACTGAATGTTTTATGCAAGCTGTAAATTTGACCCTTTTCATTTTCAAGTCAGCTTGGGTTCCTGATTTCTTTTCTTTCTTTCCAGAGCTCATTACAATGACAAACCTAAGGATCAATTTTACCAAACTCCATACCCTTGGGGATGCTCTCCTTGGAAGAAGGCACGGTGATCCCCTTGAGAAGTACTACTATGCTGTCTACGAGATGGTTGTGCGAGGCAACTGCTTTTGCAATGGCCATGCCAGCCACTGTGATCCTATACAGAATCTGCGGGGTGATGTCTTTCATCAGCCCGGCATGGTGCGTCATTAATGCCATTAAGTCCCTGCCTGGTGTTTTGGTGGAAGGAGGGGATGGAGGGGAGGAGAGAGGAAGGGATGGAAAGATTGAGGGAGGGAGAGAAAGGAAGGTCTCTGATGACCTTTGGATTAACCATTTGCAACCCCAATGCTTTGATACAACTTCTTCCTTCAGAATTCTGGGCCAGATTTCTCAGAAGCTGTGTCTTTATTGGCATCAGTGTGGTGTTTCACAAGCAACTGGGACATGACATGTTGATAACAGCAGCAAAATACCAGAGCTGTAATGGTGCAAATATAATGAAGTAAGCAGCCTGTGCTGTGTGCAGACTTGACTGGCTGCTTGTTGGGTGAATTCCATGCTCCAGCTGGGCTCAGGGGCTCTGCAGCAGGGACAAAGACACTGGCACAAAGAATGGCCAATAATGCAAAGCTAACCCATGAAAAATTGATTATTAAAAAAATTCAGAGAGATTATTTCAAATTCTTTACTTGTGGGATAAAGAGATCATATTTTTTTCTTTGGGAAATATGTTTCTCAGAATTGACACTTGTAGGAAGAGAGAGATAGCAATAAAAAATGTTGAAGTCTCCACTGGTGTCACTAGAAGTACTTTTTTTCCTAAATGTTGCCCAGCAGCTTTAAAGCGATTGGGTTAAAATTTGTAGGCATTCTCCAAACTTTTCCTCAAATAAGTGAGCATTTTGTCAGCTGAGGGAGCCAAAGAGCTTTGAATTTCCCCAATCTTGCTGGTGTACCTCAAGCAGATTACTGTTGACTGTATTTGCAGATAAGACATTTTATAATAGCATAAGCAACTCGGTAGGAGTTATAGCTCTTCTTATGAATACAGATGTAGTACCTGAAAGAATATAACTTGATTTAGGAGTCCTAATGAAGTCTAGTGACTGTTTTGTAGCATTGAGACTTACAGTAGTAGTGGAAGAAAAAATCACTTTAAATCTTAATGGAGGCAACAGAGCCATCAGGAACAGATTACACCAGCAGACATACAGGAAACATTATTTTGATCCACATCTGTTTCTGTTGGGAGATGAAAGGATACCTTTATGTTTTCTTTCCATAAAACTGAAAAGAATCAGCTCTCCTCTCCTCTCTTCTTTCCTCTCCTTTCCTCTCTTCTCATCTCCATATCTCATCCATCTCACCACCTTGCAGGTGCATGGGCGATGTATCTGCCGCCACAACACTGAAGGCTTGTCCTGTGAAAGATGTAAAGATTTCTACAATGACGTTCCCTGGAGGCCAGCTGAAGGGACACAAAACAATGCTTGCAAACGTAACTCAAACATATTTTATTCCTTTGTGATTACTGGGGGGTGGGTGCAGCACAGTCTCAGCACAATGCACTATTGGATGGTTTCTGGGATGAAACTTTTCCCATGCCTCACCTAGAAAAAACAGATGGATTCACATGTCCATAAGTGGTGTTGCCCTAGAAGGTGAACTTTCACATTCTTATTTTTAATAAAGAGAAAAGAAAAAATAAAGGAAAAGCTGCTGATGCCAGAAGATAATTTATTGCTTAGCTTAGGGTCTTTCTTGCAAAAGAAACAAGCATTTAGACAAGGCTGAATTATTTATTTCCACAATGATGAATAATGTAGGACATAAAAGAATAATGGATGAAAATCTGTACTGGGTATTTAGTTAAATCTTTTTTCAGTGGAGGGGTGTTCCCCACTATGTAACAGGCAGACACACCTGTGTGGGTTTTTCTCAAAGTGTAGGTAGGGCCCATTTCTGGTGCCTGTAGGGCATTTTATGGGGAGATGCTGCTGCTCCCTGAGGGGTGGAAATAGCAGGCTGAGGGCTTGTCTCCTTGAGGCATGATTGGAAGCACACACAGTTTCTCACAAGGTCTGGCAGCTGCTATGCCAGCCTGAAATGGTGCCACTTGTGTAGTGCCAGCCCTGCACAAGGTGCCTGGAGCCTGCTGCCATGGTCCTCCTGACTTGGTTTTTACTTTAAAACATGAATACATGCCCAAGACAAGGCTTTGAAATGACTCAGAACTGCCTCCTGTGCAGACTGCTCACTTCTGAAGATGAGAGATTTAGCATTCTTCACCTTTGGTCTTTCTCCCCCTTCTCTCCAACATTTTTCCACTGTCTTGTGTTTCAGGTTTGGTTGTGGCTTTTTTTTTTTTCCAATTAGTCCCCAGTCTTAGCATCATTATATTCCTGCTTTGCTGCATATGTAAATCCAATAAATATTGTTGATGGCAGCAAAACCAGAATTTGCAATATGAGAACCATTGTTTGCAGAATCTGTATGCTGCAGTTTTCCCCTAGTGGTAAAGTGCAAGGACTGGAAGGCTGTAATCTTGCAGGAACATTGAAATCAGATGCGTAACAAGTAAACCTGTTCCAAAGGTAGACACAGTGGTGGAAAGACTCAATAGTAACTGTGGTGTTAATTATCCCCTGTTTGTTTCTGGCTGCAGGCTGTAACTGCAATGGCCACTCTGGCAGGTGCCACTTCGACATGGCTGTGTACCAGGCCAGTGGTGGGGTCAGTGGTGGAGTCTGTGAAGACTGCCAGCACAACACCACGGGGCAACACTGTGATCAGTGCAAGCTCTTCTTTTACCAGGATCCACACAAAGCCATTTCGGACCCTCATGCATGCCTCCGTAAGATTCCCTATTTTAGCATCTATTTGCTCTGAGCCCTATTGCATCCTCATATTTGTATGTGGCTGTAGAAGTGTTTCTGAACCTACAACTTCCAAACTACATTACAAAATATCTGCACAACACTGTCCTTGAAATAGCATTGTACAGAGAGCTGCATATTCCAGCTCACTGCTAAACTGAGCTTTCAGTCCAGCAGGGATGTCATCATAGAATCACAGAATCAAAGAATGGCTTGGGTTGGAAGGGACCCCAAGAATCAACAAGTTCCAATTCCCTGCCACAGAAAGGGCCAATCTCATTTTTTCTGAACAGCATCAGTAGAAAACGGACCAGCAGTAGTGCTGTTGCTTTTGTGATAGTCATGAATTACAGGAGTGAAATGGTGGGAGGAAGAATATCTTTTCTAGATATTTGTCATACATTTAAAAACAAGCTTTCATGCGTGCAAGCTTGCCTTTTGAAAAGTTAGCTCAGTATTATCACAGAATAGGAAAGATGCTTTGAGTATAATTTGTCATAATTGATTGGCATGGAAAGTTCTTAAGGACCCAAGGGAAGAATACCCAGGGGAGCGATGTGGTAGATTTTAGCAGTGCAGTGAGAAGCAGCCTGAACAGAAAGTGAGATATATCATGAAGGCAGTGGCCCCTGCTGATCCCATCCTTTCTAGCAAATTACTCAGCCATAGCCAGTTCAGGCTATCCCCAGGGAAGGGGGTCCTTGGTGGTACCCTTCTGTACTCTGCAGCTTTCACAAAAGCATCCCCAGAAGCACAGAGCCTGGTTCTCCCTAGGTGGAGAACATCAGGAGTGGATGAGCAACACCCATTTCTGCCTAGGGGGAAGGGTAAATTTCTAGTGAAGTGAGGACTGTAACTCTCCTCCAAAGAAAAAGTTGATATTGAAAACCCTCTTGAAATATTTCTTAATAGTGACTGTACTTTAAATGTGCAGCTGCCAGCACAGCAGGTGTGGATGGACATCTCTAGTCTTCACAACAGTGCTGAACTTTAACAGCTGCAGTTGTACAATTTCATGCCTATATCTAAATATGCTTTCCTATGTCTCTTTAACTCTGCCTGTAGCCTGCAGCTGTGACCCAGAAGGCACATTGCACCATGGTGCATGTGAGAGCCGCACAGACCCTGTGTTGGGAATGGTGGCAGGCCGGTGCCCGTGCAAGGAGAACACAGAGGGCGTCCGCTGTGACAAATGCAAGGCCAACCACTTTGGGCTAAGAGGCAGCAACCCACAGGGCTGCCAGCGTATGTAAATTACCACTTTTGTTCTTCACAAAGCATTTTTAAGGGATGGGAGCAGTTAAATGCACAGATGCACACAGTAACTCACGGATAGTTTCTATGTTACAAAATACCCAATTGCCTGCTATGATCTCATGTTAAGGGCACGTTCTTGGTCTTCAGACCAAGACTCTTCCTGGGAAGCCACAGTCAGAACTGTTCTTGTAAATGCATTTAGAAGCTGTTCACTGGGAGGTAAATGTATTGCTTTTGAGGAAATAGGAGATGGAAATACCACCCCAGTCTGCACACTCCCTCGCGTTTTCATTTCCACGCTCAAAACATCACTGATGTAAGATGCACGTGGGCCAGAAGCAAACCATCTGAGGTCTGAAGGCACCTTCTGACTGAGGTGCCTGTTACACATTTTGCCTTCTCTGCCTGGTAATTAAATTCCTTAGAAAGTATTTTGGGGCTCTTCTTGCTACTAAACACTTTGTAGGTTAAGGGAGCTGTTGCCTGGCTGCAATAGCTTCCAGCCAGCCATTCCTCAGAGCGAAACTTGATGATAGACACATCACACCCCTGCTACTGTCACCAGAGCCAACTGATGCAACCACACATTTCTCTCCCCACAGCCTGCAACTGTGATGCTGCCGGCACTTTGCCTTTCTCCATCTGTGATCCTGCCACTGGGGAGTGCCTCTGTCAGCAGTTCACCACGGGCCGGCGCTGTGAGAAATGTGTTGTATGTGTCTGGACAGTTTTTGTTGTACCTTTGTGCTGGCTCTCTGCATCTGTTTTAGAAGTCTCCTCTCCCGTCTCCTGCCTTCGTGTGGGCTCTGGCATGGCATTTCATCAAAGGAGAAAATGGCATCAGTTCTGTTATGGGACGCTATTTCTTGTGCGATGAGGTTATTTAGGGAATATGAGGACCATCTGGTTTTTACCAAGGAAGTGTCTCCACCCTGGCATGGTACAGCTCCAGGGTTTGTCTCTTTGAGTCTGGGCTTCCATTGGGCTCACTCCATGTTCATGGGCTGGGATTGTGCTCACCAATGAGGAATGCAGTGAAGAACTGAAAACAGCCTTTGTTCAGAGTCTGAAGATGTTCTTAGACTAAGTCACAATCTCTCCTTAGTAGTCTCTGGATGATGAATATGAATGGAAGAGGCATCTTCTGTGTCTTAGGCTGTGAAATACTGTCCTGGTTATCTGTGGATTTAGCTCCTCTCAGAATATTTCCAGTCAGTATTTTCACAAAAAACAGGAGCTCATAGTCTTTTTCCCTTCGTCATGAAGGGAACAATCGTTGCTAAAAAGGTAAACAATTAGATTTAGTCAAAATACAAATTAATTTTACAGCTATACTCTTCCATTTTGCATGGACACATTCATGGACACATTTGGTCCTTTTTTACTGATTGTGAAAGTTAGATCTGCAGCACTAGGTCAGAAGCAGCACTCATAGAAAAGGAAATGCAGTGTTATCTTTGCTATTTCCAGAGCAACTCATTTGCACAGATGGATAAATACCTGGTTCTTCTGACAGTGTCTGAGCACCCATGCATTTTGGTATGAGCAGCAATCTCACATGACCAAGCATAGGCAGGCATCCCAGGAGTGGAGTACAGCATCAATCATAGAATAGAATCATAGAATCACTCAGGTTGGAAAACACCTTACTTGCTATTAAGAAAAATCTTTCACTTTCTTTTTACCCCAGGAGGGATACTGGGGTCTTGGCAAGAGCGTGTATGGCTGTTCTCCATGTGACTGTGACATTGGTGGATCCCAGGATAACTTGTAAGTTAATGTTCTTCAAGTTTTGTCTCATTTTTAATTTTCACAAACTCTAGCATTAGATTTTCTAGCTAGGTTAATAGAGTCTCAGTATTCAGTGGAAAAATAGACTGTAGATGTGGTTTCATCATGCACAAAGAGTATAGTCATGTTGGGATCTTGGAGATCTAGCTGTGATTTTAAGGGGAATTTATCTTCTACCTTTAAAGTCAGTTTTAGATCAGCTGGAGTCAAGATTAGTTTAATACAAAATACAAGCTGCTTAGTTTGAGAGAACCACT
This sequence comes from Perdix hodgsoniae, assembly GCA_035772895.1. Lineage (NCBI taxonomy): Eukaryota > Metazoa > Chordata > Aves > Galliformes > Phasianidae > Perdix > Perdix hodgsoniae. Next base: position 19,307,259 of record JAPSGF010000006.1, read on the forward strand.
GGCCCTAATATCAGTAGAAATTAGAAGGCACAAGTGACATTTTTAACTTAGCCTCCTTTCCACACTTCAAGAGCTAGAAATATCTTTTAAAAAGATTTTTATTTATTTCTTTTTTTCTTAAGCATTGACTCATATTCAAAACATATTAATCAAGAGGACAGTTTTGTTTCACATGGGCTTCCCCAGGACTCTGCTGGGCCAAAGTTAGATACATCCAGTGCTGGGCCAAAGTTAGATACATCCAGTGCTGCAGAACAAATCCTCAGCTTCTTTGGCTTGTATTTGTCAGCAAGAAATCAAAGCTAGTCATCATCTGATGTGTGAAACAAGAGTGTAAACATATGAAAACTACCATATCATTCAAATCAAAGATGCTAGTGACCTCATGTCCTGTTTCTAAAAGTATATGGGATAGATGCTTAAGAATGGATATGGTAATAGATATTAAAATGGGTACAAGAAACAGATACAGAAATAGGTGGCAACAAATGGTCAGAAAAGAAAAGGATCTGTGCTTCTGGTAGAACGGATGGAAAAAACCACAACGTCACATTTTCTAAGTGATGAAACAGAACTAAATAAATGCACCATTGGACAGAGGAAACAGAGAGAGAGAGAGTGGTGGAAAGAAGTTTAATAGTGGAGACAGTCCCACAGTGGAAGAAACAAAGGTGAAACAAGGGTGGAGCTGAACTTCTCTCATGCTGAAAGAACCCAGAAATGCTACACTCACATCCTCCCCATACCAACTCCTGCCCTAGGTGCTCACCAGAAGATGGTCAGTGCAAGTGCCTTCCCAACATCGTGGGCCGCCAGTGCAATGAGCCAGCCCCAGGCTACTTCTTTTTGCCCCTGGATTATTATATTTATGAAGCTGAGCATGCAACGCCCCTTTCTGGTTCTGCACCCTTGGTATGTAGCTGGCTGTTAAGGCATCATATGGAAAATAGATCCATATGATGGTTGATACAAATAAAATTCCTTGGTCATCCTCGAGTCTTCTTTGCCTTCCATGTCTTCCGTAACTGTGGATATTACTACATGCTGTGGTGACCTACAAAGCTATCCTTGCTGCTCCTCAGGTGTAGGCTGGTCTCGCATACATTAGTGAAATTAACGTAACTATTTAAATTAAACTATTTAAATAAAACTATTTAAATTAAAGTTGCCAACAGCTCAAGGAGAATCTATCACAAACTTTGATTCTTCTGGAACATTCTAACAAAGGAAAAACTAAATTGTTCTCTGCTCCATTTGATTAATTCCTGCTGCCTTATGTAAAGAAACTGATTGCAGCTTGATTTCCTTAAGAATTTGGCATCCGTCCATACTGTTTTTAGAATATTTATTTCTTCCTCAAAATTGGGGTAGATTTTCCCCCATGCACAGTACACATCTCATCTTGCTGGAAGGTGTCCCTTCCGCTGCCTACATTTTACTAAAATTTCTTCTCCAATGTTTTGTCCAGAAGCTATGGAGAATAATAATAATAAAAAAAATGTTTATTTGCAGGTCACATCCACAAATATTTAGCTATAATCACAGACAGTATGCATCCTACTGTCCAATAATTAAATGGAAAACAGATGTCTGGAACACAGTTTATGAGAAGAACTGTAACTTAATGGTAAGAGAGTGAAGGAAATGGGTTTCCAGCAGTTGCTGGGCCATATTACAGGGTTTCATGCAGCAGAGAATAGAACTTGTTTTAAGAATAGGGATTTCCTGTTAGCTGCTTACCAGTCCTTCAAAATTGCTGAGACAATGCTGCATCCTGTCTCATTACTTCAACTTCATAGGTCAAACCAACCACCCTCCCAAGGTGTGACATCTACTTCCAGAAGCAAGGATATGAGTTCATGATTGAAAATGGAAAGATTGCGCTAAACAGGAGCAAAAAGCGAAGCGTAAGAAAAGCTGCACTTGGGCAGGTAAATTAGTGCTCTGCTATTTATAAAGATTATACCAAATGCTAACTTCAGTCTTGCAACAGAGGGAAAGGATATGTCTGTGCATGTGGACTTGACAGTCCTATACATTACAACCCAGATGCAAGTGATATCAATTCTTTTAGCAGACAGTTGAGCTGGACATTTTATAATTCACACAGATAGGCTTGTTTTGCTATGTCCAGTGCTACTATAGGCTCTGATTGAGTCAACTGTTTAGAAAGATCCCAAAGGAAGCTAAAATCCTTTTTTTTTTGTTTGGTTTGCTTGCAAGACATCTACAACATTTAAGTGTACCTAAATTATACCTACTGTGTTTAAATACTCCATTGTTGCAAGTCAGCTTAGTAGTTGTAGGTATTGATATTTATTTATTTAATGGAAAGTCTAGCCATGTACAAAATTAAGTTCAATCTGTTAAAGGTTTGCAATATGATGCCTAGAAGTATCAAATATACAGAGATGGGTGGATTAACCTAATCCTTCTTCTTCTTGTGGTTTTCCTCTCTGTGTGAAGCTAAACTTCCCACATTTGGGAATGTTCTTAGCATGCAGATCAAGAGTGTGCCCAGAAAGGAGGCTGACTGCTGTCTAAGTCATTAAGACAGCAAAAACAGTTCCTTTCTTTTTTCCAAATTTGCCTGTTTGTAACTTGACTGTGTCCGCATGTCTTTCCAGGGCACAGCTGAGCAAGGACAGGACCCGGCCCTGGAGGTGGTTTTCAGGCAGCCCAGCCCTGGCCGAGCTGTTACATGGACAGGCCCTGGCTTTGCCCGTGTCCCCAGTGGAGCTGGGCTGAGATTTGCCATCAACAACATTCCCCTGGCTATGGACTTCACTATTGCAATCCGTTATGAGCCAGAGGTATTGGTGGTGGCTTGAATGTTTTGTGACATTGTGACAATTGCATGGTCTATTTTGCCAATTGTAGGAGGTGGCAAGTCCTTCTACTCTTTAAAACTCTTTTCATTTAAAATGAAAATTATGTGCTTTTTAATCTTTATCAACAGATAAACATGCAAACTACTGGTTCCTTTAACCCTCTCCTCATGTTTAGAAAAACACAAGTGTTTTCTTAGTATTAGCCAAGTTGCCATTGTCTGGAGCTCCCCATTTGTTACCCCTGCTTGGACTGGACTTCTCTTCACATATCAGACACCAGCAAAATGCATCTGCTTCAGATGGGAATCTTGTATTTTTAGCTGAGATTTTCTGGGGAGAACAATGGAAATACAAGCAGGAGAGGAGTGTGCTGATCTGTACATACACAACAGATGTTTATCCAGACCCTTTGCAGTCATGCACCTTCTCAGTTGCTCCAGCTGGGCTCTAAAATGTGTGAAAACCTTAGAATATTAGCCAAAATCTTATTTTGTGCCTGGACAAAATTTCTCAGTGATGAAGACATGTCTAGGGAGATCCATTAATCCAAATCTGGTTAAATCCATGTCCGCATCTGTGTGTTCAAAGATGCATGTAAGTGTTTTTTCCCTACAAGTATTTATGCATGCCTTCTTCCTTCTCTTCCCAGCTCCCTGGGATAGTCCCCTCACTCCAGATACTCCTTCTGTCTACTGTATTCTATTCTTTTCTGTCATTCTGAGGCAAACAAAACTCCCTTTAACTAAAAGCTTGAGAATAATTTTGCAGTGGGCCGGTTTGATGTTGTTTTTTCCTTCTCAGGATTGGATGGAACAGCTGAATTTTAAAGACTTTCGCTGCAAAGTCACTTATGTTTGTTGTTCTTTATTAGATGTGAGAGGAGGCATATGGTGAGGGATATCTTTGGGACAATGCTGTGCTGAGAAAGGAAGCAGTTCAATGGCTTTAACAGAGCCATTTCCATCTGCACCGGTTGAAGTCCCATTTCCATTACTGCTGTTCAAATACAGTGCATTTTTCTAAAATAACCTTATCTTTAATATTAAAAGACAAAGGGAAAATCTGTTTTGTCACTGCTATGCGCAATCATCAGCTGGCTTTCAGAAACTATGACAAGGAGAAAGGGAGTTTTTCGGGTAAAATCATAGAATCGTAGAATCATAAAGGTTGGAAAAGACTTCTGAGGTCATGTAGTGTAACCATCAGCCCATCCCTACCATGCCCACTAACCACATCCCTCAGTGCTGCATTCACCCTTTTCTTGAACACCTCCAGGACAGTGACTCCACCACCTCCCTGGGCCACTGCCTCACCACTCTTGATGAGAAGTAATGCTTCCTAATAAAATTATGAAATGATCATAGCTTGTGTCTTTTGTTCATAGACCTTAGAAGACTGGTTAGCAAGTGTTGCTGTCCAGCCCACTGGTGTTTCATCAAGTCAACACTGCAAAGCCAACGGCTTTTCACAGGAACCTCATGTGTTTGCCCTCCCAGCTACAAAGAGGTCTGTCTATTTTTGTCTGTCTGTAGATTTTCTGTGCAAATCTCTCACTGAAGCATTGCAGTGCAATAAATCTGTGGGAAAGTGGGGTTATTGCAAACACATGTGTGGTGTTTCCTGCCGCTGCTGCACGATTACACCCTGCAGCTTGGAGGAGTGCAGGAAGAAGCAGATGACCTCGTCCCAGCCTGGCAATGTTTTGCCACAGCCAAGAGAGCAGCCTTAGGCTCTGCTGGGACTGATTTCTTTAGTGGAGGTCCAGCTAAAGCTATTTCAGTATAGGAAGGGAATACTGACCTAAAGACACCGTCCTAGCCTATTTTCAAAACCAGTTTTTCAGTTTGCACCTATGTAAATAGTAGAAAGTAGGTGGGAGGGCTGGGAGAGCTCACAGCACCCCACAGATTGCCTTGTCCTGCTCTGGGGAGATCCCATCTGTGCTGGCTGTGACAGTGCTGTGTCTCTGCTAACCAGGATTGCCCTGCTGCAGACTCCAGTCTGCCTGGAGCCAGAAACCCAGTACTCTGTGGATGTGTATTTTTCTCAGCCCTCTGCCTCTGACCCAAAGGCTAAACCGTTCGTCTTGATTGACTCTGTGAGTAATGCTGTCTCAACTCCCAAGAGGTTGCATTTATACCTCTTAATTTATAATTTATACTTTGAAATGTTTTTTTGGTTGGTTGCTTTTTGTTTGTGTGTTTGTTTTGTTAAACAGACTTACCCAAACATTTCAAAATCATTTATAATGTGCTTTATCAGTAATTCAGGGAAGTGTGCTTCTCTTTGCCTCCACTGGTATTGACTTCCTATGTTTATATATGGAGAGATATAATTATATAATTTAACATTTTTATGGAGCAATACTGTAGCAGCTCATCAAGTCAGAAGTGTTGCATGTGTTAATAGGCAGTGTATGTACCTCTGTTGGTTGCTCATTCATTATGAGCACACTCCACATATGCCAACAAGATGCTGTGGTTAGGGACACATTCTTCAGTTCTTCATTCACCTAGAAGCTTTGAAAATCCTCATAATACATCTGAATCCAATTAGAAAAGCATGGATATATTTAGAGATGGGCCCTGACGCTGGAAAAGTAAAGTTAGTTCTGTATTTTCCTGGGAATTGTGTACAGATGTTTTCCAAGTTTCCAACAAGGCAGAAAGTGAGTGTTGGTTTTGGGTCCTTCTCTTGAGAAAAGTATTTAAATATTCAATCCTCCAATTATTTCCATAAAACTGGACCTGGCAAAGGCTGACCATACTTGGACATAGAGTCTGCAGCTGATTTTTTTTTTTCCTATCACAGTAATACAAGTAAAATTTTTGGCAGGATGCTCTTTTTAGAGTTGTAAACATGGCACCTCTTAGCTGCATCAATATTTCTGACCTTGTATCCGAGGCCTTACTATAACCTGACTTCTTTGTACACAATCTCTTTTATTTGAAGAACTTGGGGAATGTCTAGACCTTCAGAATAAATGTGAATTTAGGTTTAGAAATGTGGTGCAGCATTGTCCTTGCCATGCACAGCACTGTCAGAGGATGTGGGAAATTCTGGTTTTCAGCATATCTAAGCAAAAATATTTTCCTTTCCTCTTAACGCCAAAGCTTGGACTTATTCCCAGAATCAACTCCATGGAGAACTTATGCAGCAAAAAGGATTTAGATGACTACCAGAAGTATCACTGTGTCGAAATTGCATCACAAGTTGGACCTCATGTGCTGCCTGAGGCATGCACCCGGTTGATAGCCAGCATGTCAGCCCGCCTTCACCGCGGCGCTGTTGGTAAGGCCTGCATGAAGGCAACTGCCTGGGCACTGCTTTTTTTCCTTCAGTTTGTTGGGCATTTGGCTGAGAACTCTGAGGTGGTGTACATCACTGAAGCCCATACAGGCATGCAGAATATCCAACCCTAAGCATGCCACAAACATCTTCATGCGGCTTGGCTATTGAAAAGCCAAGGCTCTTGAAGCCCATCTCGTGATGGAGCAATCACAGAATCATAGAATCATAGAATGTCTTGGGTTGGAAGGGACCTCAAGTATCATCAAGCTCCAACCCCCTGCCACAGTCAGGGCCACCAACCTCCCCATTTAATTCTAGACCAGGCTGCCCAGGGCCCCATCCAACCTGGCCTCAAACACCTCCAGGGATGGGGCATCCACAAGCTCTCTGGGCAGCCTGTTCCAGCACTTCACCACTCTCTCTGTGAAGAACATCCCTCTGATATCCAACCTAAAGCTTTTCTCCTTCAACTTAAAACCATTTCCCCTTGTCCTGCTATTATCTACCCTTTCAAAGAGTTGACTCATCTCCTCTTCATAGGCTCCCTTTAGCTACTGAAAGGCTGCAGTGAGGTCACCCCACAGTCTTCTCTTCTCCAGGCTGAACAAGCCCAGCTCCCTCAGCCTGCCTTTGTATGGGAGGTGCTCCAGCCCTCTGATCATCCTTGTGGCCCTCCTCTGAACCCCATCCAACAGCTCCCTGTCCTTGTTTTGGAGGCCCCAGACCTGGATGCAGTACTCCAGATGGAGCCTCACAAGGGCAGAGTAGAGAGGGACAATCACCTCCAGGGCCACTTCTCTTCTGATGGAGCCCTGGATACCATTGGCCTTCCAAGCTGCAAGAGCACACAAGCAATGCTTGTATGTTTTCTGAAGAACGCTGCAACCAGCTTCACCAAATGGCCAAAGCAAGAAGTTTGGTTAATTTTGGCTGGTAGAAAAGGACAGAGGATTTTAAGCCCCCTCCCCAGATGCTGCAGGCCAGCTGGATGCTTGGTAGGACTCCAGGCACAGCAGCATACAGGCTGATTTGCTGAAGATGTTCAGCAAGAAAACCTCAGCGGTATCCCAGAGTGAGAGCAGTAGCAGGTGGAGTTTGAAGCTTTGGGCCACTTAAGTTTGGGCTGCACTGTAAATCTGCTCCTCACAGTGATGGGGTTCTCACTTTGGCTTTCTAGCACTGGCTCTGAGTGTCTTGGACAAACATTCCCTGTGGGTTAGCAGAACAGCTTCATTAAGTAAGATAGTCTGAGGTGTCCAGAAAGCAGCAAATAGGGGTTGGCTAAATCATAGAATTGTTTGAGTTGGAAAAGACTTTTAAAGGTCATCTAGTCCAACTCCTCTGCAAAAGGGACACCTACAGCCAGACCAAGTGCTCAAAGCCCTGTCTAGCCTGACATTGAACATCTCCAAGGACAGGGCTCCCTCCACATCTCAGAGCAACCAGTGCCAGTGCCTCAGTACCCTTATTGTAAAAAACAACTTTCTATCCAGTCTAAAAGCATCACTTGATCATCATGTCCAGTGGCACAGCAGGATGCAGTATTTATATCAAATACTTCTAGACTTCAGGGTATCTCTGTGTAGATCTACCTTTCTCTACACCTCTTTCTGGCCTGTCCCAAATATAGGCTGCGGCTGTGCCCTGAACATGGTGTTCCAACACCAAGACTTGTGCTGGTGATGCATTATTGCTGTAGCATTAAATAACCCAAGCCATGGCTGTTGGTGGTTAGTGAACCTCCGACGAGTGGTTGTCAGAATCTTCCCTTCAAGTGCAAAACCTGCAAGATTTTTACAACTACCACACTCCTTTGGTTTTTAACCAAACCTGACTTGATTTTCTTTCCTGTTTGCAGCATGCAAGTGCAATACCCAGGGCTCACTGAATGCCAGCTGCAGCAGACTGGGCGGCCAGTGCCATTGCAAAGCCAATGTAGTGGGGCGTTGCTGTGACACTTGCTCTGC
>JAPSGF010000006.1:19315357-19452011 GCA_035772895.1 Perdix hodgsoniae
CCAACCCCACCATGCACACTAACCCATACCCCTCAGTGCCACATATCCACATTTCTTGAACTCCTCCAGGGACAGTGACTCCACCACCTCTGGGCAGCCTGTGCCAATGCCTCACCACTTTTTCAGAGAGAAAATTGTTCCTAATATCCAACCTGAACCTTGCCTGGCAGAACTTAAGTCCATTCCCTCTTGTCCTATTGCTGTACCCTGGAAGCACAGGCAGACCCCCAGCTCACCACATACTCATTTTAGGCAATTGTACAGAATGATAAAATCTCCCCTGAGCCTTAACTTCTCCAGACTGTACCATCCCAGTCTCAGACAGCCCAGTCTCTCACAGCTTTGGTGCCCTTCTCTGGATGCACTCCAGGGTCTCAAACTTCAACACTCAAGGTACAGCCTCAACAGCACTGAGTACAGAGTGATGATCACCTCCCTGCGCCTGCTGGCTGCACTATTTCTGATACAAGCCAGGATGCTTTTGGTCTCCTTGGCCACCTGGGCACACTACTGGCTCAAGTTCAGGCAACTGTGAATTAACCTCCACAAATCCTTTTCCTCGTGAAGCAATACAAAAATAATTTCCATACTGAACAACTTTGCCATCCCCCAATGCTTGTCCTACCTTCAAGCAGGGTTGGTGGTGGCTGGGCAATGGGGACCCACTGAGGGTACAGCTTTGCTTTTGGTGTTTTCCAGCATGTGAGTGCCACCCGCAGGGCTCAGTGAGCTCGCTGTGTGACCAGGTGACAGGGCAGTGTGCCTGCCTCCGGGATGTTGATGGTCGGCGCTGCAGCCAATGCCTGCCTGGGTATTTTGGGTTTCCCCACTGCCACCCTTGCCTATGTCACGGCTTCGCAGAGCTTTGCCACCCAGTGACCGGCGAGTGCCTGAACTGCAGCAGGTTTACAGCTGGAAGGCACTGTGAAAGGTGAGGGGATGGGCAGCACTGCACAGCTCACATGAAAACCAGTTCTCTGAAATACATGCTTTGCTGGGGCCTTACCTACATGCCACCAATGCATCAATGACCTTAGCTGGAATCATAGCTAAAACCAGAGTTAAATTGGGTCTCATTCCTAAGTGGCAAGTATCCATTTTTGGGTAAATGTAAGGGGGAAGGTTCGTCCTCTGGGAAGGGCAGTGTCACAGCACGCATGCACCACTGCAGTGGGTTCCCCTTAAGATGGCATTTGAGACATGGGTGCTCTGTGTCATGTGCTCCAGGGCCTGTGCAAGGTACTGGACCTGCGATACCAGGTCTGCTCTGGCTTTTAAATTGCCAAGAGACTTAACTAGAGCTGAATATTCATTTTAACACCTGCAGTTATCTCCAAGGAGCTTAAATAAACATGCCCTGTTTGCTGATTCATATCATTTCTGTATGACCAGCAAATGACTTTTCCCACGTGTTTCCGTCCCCATTCCAAACAATGCTCCTTTTTAATTTTATGCTCTGGTAGAGCTACAGAGTTCAGTGTGGACATCAGAACTGAATTTATTGGCTGATTAGTTTGATTTGGCTAGATTGTGCTGTGTCATTGCCTTTTAAGAGGATTTCCCAATGAAACCCATTGAGCTGTTCTTGCAATACTTTTGGACAATACTACCTTTAGTTATCATGCATGTAGGTAGCAAGTGGATTAAAAAAGACTGAAAAACTTGCTACCATGCCTCCACAGGAGATCCATACCCTGGGATGAAGATAATCAGAGAGCCAAGACTTCGGCATGGCTTGTATAAATATACAGAATTGTTCTCCAGTTTGCTATAGTTAAGCAGATTAAAGACCAATGATGCTCCAGAAGCCTCTGTGTTGCCTGTTTGTCTGGACAGACCGCAGCCTCAGAGGAGCCATAAGTTACCCCAGGTTTGCAGAACATGGCAGACAGAGCATGGAAGATTTCAGTATATGTATATATTTTTGACTGCATTGACAGGTGCATTGATGGCTATTATGGAAACCCTTCCAACAGAGAACCCTGCCGTCCATGCATGTGCCCAGGAGTACCTACAAGCAAGAGGTTTTTTGCACACTCCTGTTACCAGGACTCCCAGACTTCACAAATAGTCTGCAATTGTCTTGAGGGATATTCAGGTAAGGAGCAAAATAAAGACATGCTTTGACATTATGCCCAAAAGTGACTGTGTCACTCACTGCTGGAGTGGCCACTGCAGAGAGGGGCATTCTTGGCTGTACCAAACACAGCTGTTTTTGCAGCAAACTGATGTCTTGCTTTCAAAGATCCCATTGACTAACCCTGAATTTCCACAGGGAAAATTTGAAGCATTTTTTTCCCATGTTTGTTATGAACATCTCCCACAGTAGAGCTAAAACCAAACAAATGCTGTCACCTTTTTTTAAGACAGGTTCCTTTACAAATCAAGAGCAGCTTTGCCTGAAGAAACACTGCCAGGCCAAAATGATTCTTGCTGGTACTTTCCCAGGGGACTGTTGTCCTCACAGACCTCTGATATCCTCAGTTCTGAACGTTCTTCCTCTTGTTCCATCCTGGTGAGACTCTTGGTCACTCCAGAGGCAATAGACTCACCCTTCTGGAGACTGGGGAAGGCTCTGGACATGGGGACAGTGATGAAGGAGCAGAGTCTTCGGGCAAGGATGAACCACTGGACAAGGTCCCAGTGACACCAACTTGCTCCTTGCAGTGAGGAGGGTACATTTCCATCAGATTGCAGTATGAGAGAGATAATTTTAACTTAACATAGGATTATTAAAGATCTCTAACAAGTGGGTATTTCCCATTGGAACTGTGCATTTGAAAGGACAGTCTGAGGCTTTTAGCAGTATTATTAGAAATTGCATGAACCGCTTGAATTCTCAGCAGGAGCACATGTTTGTACCTTCCTGTCTGACAGGCAGCCGGTGTGATGAATGTCCTAGTGGGTTCTACAAAATCCCAGGAAGCCCGGGGGAGGAATGTGCACCATGTCCCTGCAACAACAACATTGACGTGACAGACCCGGAGTCCTGTAACAGTGTCACTGGGGAATGCATTAAGTGTTTGTACAACACCCACGGAGCAAACTGCCAGTTCTGCAAACCTGGGTATTTTGGCTCTGCCCTTGATCAGGACTGCCGAAGTAAGTGGGCAACAGCTCTGCAACTGCATATTGCCAGCAAAAGAGGTTACAAGGAAATTAGGCTTAGAGGGAGAGGTCAGCCCTTAGGGGGACAGAAAAAGTAAAGTAGACCAAGTATGCAAGTACTGAAGAAATTCCTTCCTGGTGCTAGAATTATCTGTGTTTTTCATGCAGGTCTGCCTAAATCTTATGTTGAATATCAACCCTAGAAAATGCTCACCTGAACTGAAAGCACTATTCTCTGTTGAAAAATAAATGTGCATTCATCCCAGTCAGGAAGAAATTAAAATTAAAGGAATCAAAGATAATTGTCTATCCATGTTGCAGGCTGATGCCAGCTAAGCAATGCTCAGTTAACCAGATGATCCTCTGCTGAGCTCCCTGCCTTGCCAGTTGTTTTAATGATATGGCTAGAAAGAGGCTGCTCAGGCAGTTTAATAGGCCTCATGGGAGCACTGACAGTAACAGCATTTTGAGCGGAAAGGAAGGAGTACATGTAAATACAGAGCATAAGTTTCCCCTCACAGTTTATAAAAGGTCATTTTCACAAATGTTAATTGAAGATCTAATATGTACAGGGCAGAAAATGTAACTATTTTCAAGAAGTCCTTTCTCTGGAAATCTCTGAAATACAGTTCAACCCATACCTCATTCATCTTTGGAAGATGTCAACTAGAAATAATTTAGCAAGAACTTTTGGCTCCTCACAGGGAAGGCTTCTTATCTTACTTGGCTTACCCTTTACTGGGGTTTCCCACACTGCATAGTGTCTACTGTAAATCAGCATTTCCTTATCCAACATATTTAGCATTTCATGCTAACAAGATTCAAAATTCACTACAACTTCAGTTTTTTGTGCCTATATTAAAAGTAGTGAAAGCTCTCAGTGAGTTTGTTCAAAGCTGTAGACAAACCACAATAGAAAGAGGAGGACTTGGGAGTAGTCCCAAGTGTATAAAACATAGGATATAAGCCAACAGTGTGTGTTTGCAGTCTAGAAAGCCAGTCGTATCCTGAGCTGCATCAAAAGAAGTGTAGCTAGTAGGTTGTGGGAGGTAATTATTTCCCTCTACTCCACTCCGATGAGGCCCCACCTGCAGTACTGTGTTGAGGCCTGGGGCCCCCAGCACGAGAATATGTGGTGCTGTTGGAGCGGGTTCAGGGGAGGCCTCAAAGATTCTCAGAGAGCAGCAGCACCCCTCCTATGAAGACAGGCTGACGGAGCTGGGCTTGTTCATCCTGAAGAAGGTTCTGAGGAGACTTCACTGGAGTCTTCCAATACTTAAAAGGTGCTTATAAGAAAGATGGAGAAAGACTTTTTACCCGAGTCTGTACTAACAGGACAAGGGGCAACAGTTTTAAACTGAAAAACAGCAAATTTAGATAAGATATAAAGAAGAAAAATTTCACAACAAAGATGGTGAGATACTGGAACTGGTTGCCCAAAGGAGCTGTGGATCCTTGGAAGTGTTAAAGGCCATATTGGATGGGGTTTTCAGCAGTCTGATCTAGTGGAGGGTGCTCCTGCTAATGGCAAGGGATTGGACTAGGTGAATACTGAAGATCCCTTCCAACCCAAACCATGCTTTAAGCCTACAGACTGTGCTTCCATGTACATTTCTGATTGTCTGTCAGCCGTTTGTATCACCATCTGCTGTACCAGTTGTCCTTTTCTTTCTAGTCTGCAAGTGCAATCCTGCAGGTGTCCTTCCTGCCACATGCCCTCGGGGAGATGCAGCCTGCCTGTGTGACCCGGCCACTGGAGCTTGCCCATGTCAGCCCAACGTGGTTGGTACAACATGCGACCAGTGTGCGCCAGGCTACTGGGACCTGGCTGGTGGAAAAGGATGTCAGCTCTGTGACTGTGACATGAAAAACACCCAAAGTAACCTGTGTGACCAGGCAAGGAAATTACTCTGTTCTCTGGGAACTGGGAGGGTAATGTTTTGGCATGACAGAGTTGGGACCTTCTTATATGAGAATGGATTTTTGTCATAGTCCCCAGAAACAACAAGTCTTTGGAAATTTGTGGTTGGTGTAATCTGGCCCGTAGCCATTGTATCAAATATGCTGTTCTGATACTGTGGCTTTACTTGTAAGCAATTACTCTTTGCCTGTGTGTTTCCTTTTAAAGTGAATCATAGAAATACATGAGAAAATGATGCAAAGAAAAACTGCCCCATACGTGGACATACAGGGAAGGAGGAAGTCCAGACTTGCACCTAAGAGTCTTGCATGTGTTTGGTTTTTTAAGGGTTTCTTTTCACAAAGACCAGTAGTCATTACATCAGTCATGCATCATCTTGTTTTTAATTCTTGGGCACTTTCTAGAGCAAGAAGTTAGGAAAAATAAAACAGTGCTTCAGAATAGAGAGCTAAAATTGTGGTCCATGCAGACAACAGCCATTTTGCTATTGACTTCATAGCACCAGGATGTTGCGCCAAACTCTTGCTGATGTGCTTCACATTTTCCTTTCAATATGCTGTTTGTCCTAAAATCTATTATTTTTCCTATGAAATGTAGCCCTTCACACAGAAGAACTACTACTGCTTTTCTGAGTTATCAGAGCTGTAATTCCCTGCAGTTTAATTTCAGCACTGAATTCCAAAACAGATTTTTCTAGGGCAATGTGCATAATGTATCCTGGAGGTTTTCCATTGCAGCATATATATCATACAGTTAAAAGTTGAAACGTTAAGATGAGTACTTTGTTCCAGCAAAAATAAGCCATTAATCTTTTCCACAAAAGAAGAAAAAACCCTCTCTGAGAAAATAATCAGAGGATGAGTTCTCAAAGATCAGACTGGACCATATGAAACCTCTCATATTAGTAAAGAAAAGCCAGCTCTCAGAGTAAATTTTTTTAAACAGTCTTCAGTATGAAGATGGTAAAGGAAGTTTATCATGTTAAAACATGTTCAAACAACATGCAGAAGCAGTGTTACTATGGTCCCCATGTAGCTGTATAATAAAAGTCACAGAGCAAAGAAATCCACTAAATAATGTATATGCATTTATACTACATGGGCAGTTGTCAAATTATGAACTGTTTCCAGCTTACAGGCCAGTGTCTGTGTAAGGTAGGCTATGGTGGGAAACGCTGCAACGAATGTGAGGAAAACTACTTTGGCAATCCCCAGAAGCACTGCATTTGTAAGTATTATAACTGGGTTAGAAACTGCCTCAAAATAAATGTTTGGCCTTTATTCATAGAGGAGACAGAACTTACATCCAGAGAAACAGATACATTTCAGTGTATGAAATGATTAAGTTGTTTATATTGTTTGTCACTGTTGTTCCTTCTGCAGTTTTGGTGGAACCATGGAACCAAGAGCTGAAGGAAAGCCATTAGACAGGCCATCCCCTTCACTTTGACTTGAACACTGGTTTCATTCTTTTATATTTAGAAATGGGCTGTGCTAGCTGAAGGCTGCAGAGTGAGTATGTAGTTCAGCTCTCAGCACACAGCTCCCCAGCCCAGGGAGCACTGAGATGAGGTATCAGAAGGGATTTATCTCACCTGACATCAGCTGTTCCAAAGCCTATTCTGACCTAGTCTGAGCTCCTCTGATCAGTGGTGAATTTTCCAGGCAGTGCAGGTAGATAAGTGGTTCCAAAGACTGTTTTTTGTCCAGCTTTTGCTGTTCTGATTGAGTATTAGGAAAGTGTTCTTCACTGAGAGAGTGAAACAGGCTCCCCAGGGCAGTGGTCACAGCCCCAAGCTGCCAGAATTCAAGTTGGACAGTGCTCTCAGACATAGGGTTTGAATTTTAGGTGGTGCTTTGTTGGGTTGATGATCCTTGTGAGTCCTGGAATGCAGTATGATTCTATGAGTACTGATTTAGATTGATTTTTAGGTGCACCTGTTTCTCTTCTTTGCCAGTGAAGGAGCTAGATGACTGACACGCGGTACATGGTAGCCTTTGGGTGGCTGAAGCTAGCTAGCATCTGTTTTTCCCTTCAGTGTAAAAGAACAGGGAAGCAGTGCTAGAATAGCAGAGTTGGGCACAGTGGGGGAACACTCCAACTTGTTCCAAGGAGAAAGCTGTAGTAGAAACCCATCAAGAAAAATAAACCACAGAGCAGTCCTACACAGCAAGGTAGTGTTGTCTCTTTGCAGATCCAGCCAACTGGGGTCAAAGAGCAGCAAAGAAAACCAGTTTCTGTTTGTTATATTAAAATACATGATTGTGCCTTCTGTATGCCTTACTCCTGCAGAGAAGGAACAATTGCATATAACTTGCTTTCCTTTTCTTGCAGCATGCAACTGTAACCCAGAGGGAACCAGCTGGCCCCAGTGTGACAAAGCCACTGGTGTGTGTAACTGCCGTGTTGGTGTCACTGGGCGGTTCTGTGACCAGTGTGGCCGTGGCTTCGAGAAAGACTTTCCCTCTTGCCATCAGTGTCACCTTTGTTTTGATGAGTGGGACACTGAAATTACTGCCCTCGCCCGGACTGTTCAAGGGTTAATGAGGTTTGCTGCAAGCCTAGAAGATAAAGGAGGACGGATACCCAGCTGTGACATGCGATTCAAAGCCTTTGAAGATGCCATTTCTGAAGTTGAAAGAATTTTGAAACATCCTGTTTTTTCATGGGAGGCGCTCTCAAGCATCAAGGATTTTCATGGCTATGTTCAGTAAGGGCTCTGCTGCCCCACTAAAATCCCTTGGCTGACAAAGCAGTCTTCCCCCATGCTTCACCAGCTATGCCCTACTCTTCAAATCCCTCTTCTGATCAGAAAAAGATGCTGGAGTGCTAATCTACTGCTTTCAGTAGATCCATGAACAAAATAATATAGATATCCTCTCTATTATATATATATTATATCTATTATACATAGATATATACAGATATATATATATATATCCTCTCTATATATACATTATATCTATATATCTATATATCCTATAGATATATAGAGAGGTATATGTATGTGTCCCTGTTTATTGAAGGGAAATTGGACTTGGTGCCCTTTAAAGGCCCTTACAACTTAAAGAATTTTATGATTCTGTTCTCTGATTATTTCACATGCGGTTCCCCCCCAAAGCATAAAAGTAAATGTTGGAATTTTCCTGTTCCTAATGGTTTCCTAAGTAAACCATTACAAGTAAATGTTTCTGCTCGTTCAGAAATCTATCTCTTGTCCTCTAAAATAGTGTGTACCTCAATTGTTTAAGAGCAGTTCAGTCTGACTTCTGCATAACTGTCACTTTCCTTGTAGACAACAAATTACACAAATGGGTCCAATTCGTAGTATCCCATATGAATTTCCTGACCTCTCTGAGAACATTGAAGACATTGGTGAAGAAGCTGATCGTGTCTATGAACTTCTACAACAGAAATTAGATCTGCATCGCACTTTTCATTACTTGAGCCTCAAAGGTAAGGCAGCCAGTACAGACACAGATGAACATATGCCCTGAAATTTCACAATGTTTTTCTCACTAATGAGCCATACAACATTTCAAAGATCCTTAGATTTTAGTTTCATGTCATATTGCAAAAATCCAAATACTATAAACTTTATTATAAACTTTATTATAGTAACTTCCCAAACTCCATTTTGTTTTAAAATGCTTTGATTTCTAGCATCCTACATTTCAGATGCAGGTATATGTGTGATCATATCAGTCAAAAATCTCATGAGCACTGATGTTTCCATCAGGATTTAAAGGCCACCTGGTTTCACTTTATAGACTCTCAGATCATACAGTAGAAGAGCAAAGGATATTTTCCCTGTTTCTGACTCCTATTGCTCTTAGCAATACTTCAAAAATGTTGTGCAGCAATGGTTTGTTTAATTAAAGCAGAGAGTCGTAGAATAACTTCTCAGTGTTCCCATGGGAAAATACATGACTTTATGTGGTAAGGAACTGGCTCTCCATCATCACAAAATGTGAAAACAGAACTGAGTTCCTTGGCATTTTTTAAATAATTACACTGTCTGTGCTTGAGCTAAGTATAGTCTCCATCAGCTGCTAATGGCAGTAATAACAATGTCACAGGCTTCATGAATTCTGGGAAAAGACAGGAACGTATGATTCAGGGATCTTGATCAGATACTAACTAGATCCAAAGCAGTAGGAGACTGTCTGTCAGCAGTGTACACTGCACCATCTGACCAGAGTGGTGGCTGCTAAGGTATGAACCCCCAGACTTTACAGTGAGCACAGAAAATAGAATTTAAAGGCATTGCAAACCCACTTCAAGATCTTTCATGTTTTGTACAAGCAGGAAGAAGACTGGACTAAACAGGACTGAAAAAATGAAGGGAAGATCAATTGTATATAAAGCCAAGGGAAAGGAAATGGGATAAGAGGGATTAATTAAGATTTAGGGCTTCTTCGCGCTGTTATACTTGGCAGTGCCTGGGGGACCAGTCTTCTACTCACATCCCACATATGCAATCAACACAGCCATCACAGTCACCATGTCCTAATTCGACTGGGTCTTGTGTTGACTCTGAGAAGGCAAAAAGGCAAAGAAACAATAAATCCTTGTGAGGTCAGTGGATGCGCAGCTGAAGCATCTGCGGTGCTCTCTGGTCACATTCCAAGGCTTTTTCATCTTTTGGCCTCTGGGGGCAGATAAACAGCCCTATAAAAAGCACATGGGTGCGGGGAGGGGAAGACCCTGAATTTAAGCTGAATTGTTGGTCAGGGCCACAGATAATTGGTCCTGCTACCAAGCATCTAGCAGTACAGAAATAACATTTGCCTCAAGAAAGCCAGCTTCCCCAGTGCCTGGGAGAAAGCCTGGTTCCCTCATCCCCTTATCATTTCAGGATGATTCAGGCTATGGCCCTGTCTGCTATTTTTCTCATGCTTTTTTGTTGGCCCAAGGAAATGGGGCAGAGCAGGATGGAGGATATGCCAGGTACTCTATCTGGAGGACATTTGACACCTGTGCCTCAGGCACACATGGGGAAATGGGCTCCTACCTACCTCTCTCTGTAGAGGTTCAAGTGAAAATGAGAGTTCAGGACTTTTCTTGAACCGCCTCATGGGCATATACTCAGCTGCCTGAGTTGGAAATGTCAACAGTTAATCATGAATTGAACTCCCTGGAAAAAGAAAAAAAAAGACACAAGTGTCCTTAAAAGAATTCTTGCAGTTTATGAAATCTCATTAAATTACCTCTTTCCAGTCTTGTTCCTTGGCTTTGCAGCCACCGTGGCATTGCAATGTGGTGAGCCCAGATTCCTGAGCTGTAAATCAAGTCTCTGCTAAGAAACTGTGTTTAACATAAAGGAACTTTGGAATCCCTACAGCTCCATCACAAACCAAGCATGAAAAATGTGTTTGGGCCATTTAACGAAGAGCTGAACCACTGTAAAATATTTCTGCAATGGAATTATTGCATAAAAAACAGCCTCTTGCTTAGAGCAGCCTCTTGCAGGGTACTTTGTATTAGGATCTAGCTTTAAACTGTACATTGTTTCCAAGAGGTACAAAATAAAACAAATAGCCCAAGTTCCATACAACTAAACATCATTCTGCTTCAGCCAAAGCAAGACAAAGAGCTTTAGGGCCTGGTAAAATGCAGGCAGGACTTGATGAGAGTGTTCTCATTGACTTCAACCGGTAACTGAGTTGTTACCAGCCCAGTAGGATGTTAATCAATGACCTCTGATGCTTTTGCACTAAAAAAACATCAGTTCTGGATCATTGCACATACTTCTGCGTGACAATTTGGGGAAAACGTTGGGTTCCCTGGAGATCTGACAGCAGTAACTTTAAATTGTGTGTTTTGCAAAAAGCCTGATTCCTTTCTTTAGGCTATTCAACTGGAGAAAAACAAAAAAAAAAGTAATATTCTCCATGGTTTTGAGTCTCTACTTGAGGAAAAGCTTACATTAAGCAAACAAGAAAGCATTTGTTGCCTGCTCTGAAGGCTTATCATGGAAATGCTTGCTTTCTTTTCAGTACATCAACTCTGAAATTGTATTTCTCCAGAGCCAAAGAAAAGTAATACATTTCCCTTTGTAATCTAAATTTTGGCCCAGAAGACTTTAACTTTTGGGTACCATGCTGAAAATGGGGAGGACAAATCCTTCCTTGAGCCACAGTCACAGAGATGATCATTTCAGTTTTACAAGTGAACAGATTTCCTGCCTAAACTTCAGTTCTGAGGAATAACATAGGATCCACTGCATTTTCATCTATTTTAGCAAGTGTTATGCATATCAATAACTACCCCTATTTGGTATTTGTCTGACTAAAGGATTAGAAAACTTGAATGAAGAAATGGCAATTTCTGTCCATCCCTCCCGTCCAACTTCAACCACCACTAACAGACCTGTCACTCACCATTGGTCCAGCCCTCAAGTAAATACATGAATACAATCAAATGCAATCAGTTGGTACTCAACATTATTTCTATTGCTACAGAGGCCATCAAGAACATTAGGAAACACTCTGAAGTATCATTCCTGGCAGAACAGAAAGCTCGTGAGACAGCCCCTGTGGTAAGGCACTCAGAGCACACAAGGCAGAGCGTGCTCACTGTGATGCACAGGCGGGCCTGGGAAGGGAGCAGAGTGCTGGAGCAGCTCAAACTGGTCAAGATCCCCGACGTTCAACACTTGTCTGAAAAGGTAGGTGCTGGGAGTTTGTAATGGGAACTAAATAAAAGCTTCCTTTTTATGCCACTAGTCTTTTTTTATTTTAAAAGAATAATTACATGCATTTTAAATCTGGAGAAGGACACCTCTCCGGCACAGACCTGCCACCATGTCAGGCACAGCTGTAATTCCCAGCTGTGGTCTCTACCACCCTTCTGACAGCCACTGTTCCCAGGGCAGCCACAGCACCAGGAAATGTTCAAGCACTTTCCAGTCTGAAGGGGTCTTCACTGTAAATTCAGAAAGATCAACCCCAACCCTATCAGTGGCTTAACCTAAGCAGAGCAACCCTTGAGTGGATAAGAAGTGTTTGCATGTCCTTTGTAGCACCTGTGGAACAGGAAGGGACAAGAACTTTGAGTAAAACAGCAATGTGATAGCACTGCCAGTTCTAGAATAGAACATCCATCTTGGCCTTTAGTCTCAACATCTGTGTCAAAATGAGTAGAGCCTTAGACATGCTACTGTGTTTTGGAGAAATTATCTGGGTCCTTCAGAACCAACTGGATAGACTTGGATGCTCTTTGAGCTGGATATGGCATGAGAACAGTTTCAGCCTTTTGCCACAGAGTAAAACAAAGGTCTCTGAGTAACACATAGAGCTCAACAGATGGCTGCTGGGAGGAGAGGTTTAGAACCATGAGCTGCCATTGCTTCCTTCAAATCAGGGAAAGGGATCCTTTAACCAGCAGTGACCTTATCTTTGGAGATACCAGACTAGGTCTCTTTGGGAAAATTCCATGCATTGTCCAACATCCTTCCACCAGAACTGTATCTCAGATGCCCAGAGAAGTCCTGACAAAATGTTTTCCTTATTGCAGATCTGTGGGGTGCCAGGAAACCGTTCCTGTGCTGCAGCAGCCTGTGGGGGAGGCCCAAACTGCAGCGGAGCTCTTCCTCTCTCCTCCAGTGCATTCAGGAAAGCTAAGGAGACTTCTGTCCTGCTAACTAACTTGACTATTCAGCTACAGGACCCTGAGAATCAAGTATGTGTATCAAAATTACATTTATTCAGTGCAATGCATGGAGGATGGGAAACTGGGCAATCTATTACTGGGAAACACCATTCATGAGAAGTGTCTCAGCTGTAAGTCAACAGTTATGCTAAAACCCTCAGTACCAGGGAGTTGGTGCTTCCTATGGCACTGATGCCTTTGTGAAGCAGGCTCTTCCTCTACTCTCCCTGGATGCTGTTTTATATTAAGGAGGAAAAGCTGTTATAGCATAGACTTGAGAATTAGAGAAGCCCAGCTTACTTCCCAAAGTCAGAGGGAAAGATAAGGATGGGGGTTGTGCCACCACCTTCATAGGGATAGCATTGGCTACATCACAGCTAGTCATCTGCACTCCTTCTGCAGTAAGTAGAAAGAGTCAGGCAGCTCCAGCTTCATTTTATCCAGCCTAGCTATTTGTCTCAGGAAGCCATATTAATTACTTGAAGGTGCTTTTTTCTTTTTTTCTTTTTTCTTTTTTTTCCCCCTTATATTTCATGGGGAACAGCTGGCTTAGATTTGGATAGCTGACTTGTAGACAGCTAAAATGAACAAAGATAAAGTAGCACGCCCCAAATCTACAAAAACTCATTTGCTTCTTGGGCAAAGAGCAGCGAGTAACCTGGTGATGGACTCCATCCCTATGCCACAGACATACAATTCAGTGCCAGGAGTATTACAGTCCACTCCCACCAAGGGACAGTGTCTCTAACCATGCCTTCCTCACAGCTGCCAAGGTCTCACATGTCATGGTGTCCTGTGCCAATGGACATGGTGACATTAGGTTAATATTGTCTATATTTTCACTGAGAAAGATTCAAACTGCTTTATGGTATGCTGTGCATACCATTAAGCTCAATATATACAATTTTATGTTACTTTTATATTTTCCACTAAGGAATTTTTGCAGATAACTTCAAGCCAAATATTTTCTACCCCCTACAATGTTTATATGGGCATCAAGTATTCAGCTGCTCCAATTTACAGCAGAGGAGCAGTGAATATAACTCAAGGAAAGTGTGGCCAACAAAACATGTGCAAAGGAAGCAAAACAGACAAATCCCGAAACCACAGTTTGTTCTCATTAACAACCAGAGAAAATGCCTGTTACACTGATAGGCAAAAGCCATTTTCCAATAGAAACATCATTCTGCAGTGGCTTTGTCCCCTCCCTGCATGGTGCCTGGGCATCCATTTCCTCCTTTTAGAATCCAAAGCACACTAGTCCACAGTTAGAGTGTGTAGAAATGAGCAGTCAGGAGACTCTGAGGCCCCCAAACGTGCAGGGACAGCAGGAATGGCCCTCCCATAGACGTAGCCAAAGTAGAAACATCATTGTTTTTCTTGCTGCGTGGGGAAACAGAATTTCTTCCATCTGTACCTGAGCATTTCCTTAGAGCAAAGCACAGCCCCCAGAAGAGCAAAATACTGTTGGACTTTGATAATTAAATTAAAGCACTAAGTTAAATAATCACAGATATTAATTTAGTAGCAAAATTTAAGTTTTAAAGACAAGTATTAATTTCTAGCTTTCCTGTATTTTTA
This sequence comes from Perdix hodgsoniae, assembly GCA_035772895.1. Classification (NCBI taxonomy): domain Eukaryota; kingdom Metazoa; phylum Chordata; class Aves; order Galliformes; family Phasianidae; genus Perdix; species Perdix hodgsoniae. Next base: position 19,329,621 of record JAPSGF010000006.1, read on the forward strand.
AAAAGTGTATTTTAATGTAACTCCAGCATAGAAAGGAAAATTAAATTATGTGCCTTTTCTGTAATGAATCTGATCAATGACATATCATAACACTGCATCAGAAAACAAGTCAGTGCTTTTCATTTAGAAATGGTTTGGTGGTGGTTGCACAACGGAAAAAAATACTTGATTTAGGCTTCTTCTTAGGCTAGACAAAGGCCATTCTGTAACAACTTCAGGAGCTCCCCAAAACAGTCTCCTACTACAAGTGTTCCAAAGCCACGCCAGGTGACTCCACTTGGGATTCACAGTGTGAGAGCTCACCTTGCCAAGCAGTGAATACAGAAAACACCGCTGCTGTTTTTCATAGTATCTCCAGGTTGAAAGCATCAGAAAAATGGCAGAAGACACCAAGCTGAAAGGCTCACATTTCAGTGGGGAACTGGAGAAAGCTAAGAACCAGATTAAAATTGGCAGAGAAGCCACAAAGGAATTTATCAGAAAAGTGAAAAACTTCTTGTCAGGTAAATATGCAAGGAAAGTTCTTTCTGATTCATTTTTCTTTAATATGTATTCAAATGTACTATAACAATGGATGGCTAGAAAGTGATTGAGCTGCATATATATCAGATTTCTTGTCCCCACCAGATCTGTGCATCTTTTTTCAATTTCTTTCTCTCTAGTGTTCCTTTCTCCCAGAGGACAGTATTTTCTATTATTTTTCCCATAGATTTGCCACGTTCTAATTGTCATCTTTTCTTAATTTGCTTAAATTGAAGTAGGCAAATAATTCCCTCAGTTCCTGGGTTAGTTGAGTAAAGGGCTACTAATATAATTTCATACAATGTATGACGTCCAGGCATATTCAGTGCATCCTCAAATTGTTATTCCACCCCCTTCTTCCCGGCCCATAGGGGCTCTCTGTAGGGAGCGTGGGAATTAGGACACAAAGTGACAAACTGCTCCATCCTCTCTGTAAAGTAGTAACTCGAGGAATCAAAGGATTCTGGTAGAACTTCAGCCCTCATAAAAAATAACAAAACAATATATGCCCTAAAACCTTTTCCACCCTCACAATTGCACAGATGTTTTGTTGCCTGTTAGTTTTTGTGGTTTTTGAATCAGATGCACATAAAAGGACTTGAAATGCATTAGTATTTTCTGTAATCTCTTGCATGTAGCTGATCTCCTCATTCCCTAAGGACTGCATGCTGGCAATCCTTTGGCATTCACGCCTCTGCGTCCAAACAGCAGTGAGTGCTGAGGGCTCTCTTTGTTAAAGAATATTTAAGGTATTTTACAGAATTTGAAGGAAAAACTGCATTTCAGTCTTCAGTGTTCTCATATTTTTGCTTGGTAGCAATTGACAACATCATCCTTGGCCTTCTTTTATATGTTCTTAGAAGACATATGGCATTTACTAATAATTGCAAATGCGTTTCTTCATGATTTTTTTGTTCGTAAATTGAAGTTTATGCACCGTGGCAGATGAAAGGGATACAGTTACATCAAATCTACTGTACCGTACAGCAACTTGCATGGTAGTTTTAGATGAATGCACTTTGACAGAAAACAGCTCTCTGAAATTGCAGCTGTTTGCACTTTTATTTAATTCTCCATCAGTTACTTTGGAGCATTAGTACAAACACATAATATGTTTCAACTGCATTCAACCCAAGGTCTTGTCCACAAAGATGTGATGATGAGACGTGGCAAGGCATTGGCTCCTCTGACCCAGTGTACCTGCCCCTCTTAGCACTGCTAGTACTGCAATGGGACTACTTGGAAGAGGAGTTGCTAAAATTTGTTTTTCTCACTCTGAATTCCCACCCTATCTCAGCCTGGCCCAAATCCCTCTCTGCAGCTTAGCCTTCCTCATTAACCTGTGAAGGAACCTCTTTCTGAGTACTGTGGCAACTCCAGGGAATGGATTACCCCCACCAGCTGGCTTGGAAAGCCTCACTCACAGCCTGGTCTCCCCAGTGCCTCTTTGATCTGGGGGCCAAGGGAGAAATGGGTTCTGACACATCTGGCTGCATGGTGCACTGACTTAAAGCCCTCTGTGCGTTCAGTTCTGCATCAGAATTTTAATAACCCAGTTCAAAGTGGGTTCAAATCCTCAGTTCAGCCAGCTCTGACAACACTAACAGCACTACCTGGAAGCATAATATTAAATCACCAAATGTTGGAGGTAATTCTTTCACCCCCTCGCTGTGCTTGTCAGCTTTATTCTGCCACACAGCTCGATATCTAGGCAACCATAACGATCCTTTGCATTTGCTGGGAGGAAACATGCACTTCAGAATGTCTCAAGCTCAATTTCTGTTGCAGATGAGAGCGTGCCTCCAGAAGACATCGAGCAGGTGGCAAGTTATGTTCTGCAGATAAACCTTCCCCTGACTCCAAGAAAGCTAGCAAACATGCTTGGCAAAATCAGAAGCATTATGGTCCACTGTGAGAGCTACAAACTGAATGCAAATAAGAGAAACAGGAAACTGGAAGTGGCTCAGACACTGCTGGTGGAGGCATGGGCTGCTGAGTGAGTAAGCTGTTCCTTTAACAACGTGCAAACTCCAGCCGAGATGGCACTATGGGCAGTAGGACTGTCCCTACCCCAGACACTGAATAGGACACTAGGAAGTCTGGAGGGAAAGCTCCAGACTGCTGTTTTCCAGCAGCGAGCAGCCACAGTGGCCTAGGCTGCAGGATCTGACGTGCTACAAGAGGTGGTAGCTCCCACCAGCTCCTGGTCTTGCTGGCTGAACACAAAAGACCAAGACAGCTAGCTGCTTCCATGGGGAACTGGGGCATCATCATATCTGGTTCCCCGAGAGATTTAAACATGTGAGCAAGAACCAGCCAAAACTGAGGAAGAAGAAAGTATGTTCACCTCATAAATCAGCATTCCTTGCCAGCAGTGCTGTGCCAGGCAGCTCGCAGCATCCCTCCTCTCCTTCAGCACAGTAGGTGGTGCTCTCCCACACAAGGCCCCCACCAGTTTTTTGCTTTTATGAACCACACTTTAACGTTGTTGTTGACTTGAGGGAACATTTCTGCACGTGAGCACGGGTGCATTTGAAATGTGTTTGCTCTGCTCTCAACAACACAACACTACATGCACTTTCTATTTTTCCATTTTAGCAAAGCAGCTAAAGCTGTTCCCCCTCTGGACAAAATTAATGATGAACTAAAAAACGTTGTGAGCTCTCAGGGACGCTCCAAAAACACCCTCATGAAGTTAAATGAAGAGATACAAGGAATCAAAGCACAAATCTCACAGGTATCTTGCTGTAAAGCTTTTAATGTATTATTGAGTTTATCCTAGTTTTTCCTTAATGTAACTGTAAAATAAAATCAAAATATTTCTCAGATACAATATCAATTCTATAACATGTAAGGGGCTCCTCTTGTCTGTCAGTTGCCATGCATCTCCTTCATTACCAAGCTCCACAGGCAGGATGGACAAGGCACGAGAAACCACAGCCTCCAACTGTTCTTTTCCAGGCTGGGAACCAAATGAACAAGACAAGCGATGAACTCAATGACTTGTCAGCAAAACAGTCCAATTTGGAAGATGAAATTACCACACTGCAGATGAAAATGCTGATGAACAGGAATCAAGCTACAAATGTGAGAGCAGAGGCAGAAGCAACATACAAGCGAGCTCAGAAAATTGATAACGTAAGCCTTTCTGTCTCACATTGAAGGAAACAAGATTCCTCATATGTTTGATAATATTATTGATTCAGAAGTGTAATCGTGTTAGCTCATTTTCCTCAAAACTCTTTTAAGTTTTCCTTATGCCACACCATGTACAATTCCCTACGTTATGTATCGTTTCTTTTTTATTTTAAGGTTTCTAGCAGCCAGCACTTCACTTTGCTTGAATGAAAGAAAACATACACATTTCACTGGCTACTCCGTGACATTTTTCCTTGCACTGTGTATAAGACTCAAAGTCACCATGGGCACCAGCAAACACAACAGAGCAAATCACAAAAGCAGATATTAAAATATGTGAGCGATGGAAGCACTCTGTCCATTCGTCTCGTGCTGTTCACCATCAGAGAAAAACCTGGTGGGAGTTATGTGGAGGCTGGGGTTGGCTGGGTGCTTTTCAATAGTTCCAGTTTCTTGAGAATGCACCGAGGCAGCTGGAAATTGCTAAGATGCCTTGTGAAGAGAACCAGACACCCACAGCTCCAAAGGCAGAGCATGACTGAGCATCCAGGTTGTAAGAAACTGATGTAGAAATCTAAACTGCAGCCTCCTAGGCACCCTAAATCAGTGCAAAATGGAAGTAGCCAGTAAACATTCCATTGAAAAAATGTTTTAAAAAATATTATAGGCAATGCATTACATATTAAGTGTCATGGCAAAAATGAAATATATAGAAAAGCCCTATCAAAAGAAATAAAAACAGTGTAAGTAAGTTTTAGAAATCTTTAACTGTTTTTTTCTTTACATCTTCATCCTCACTGACACTCTAGTTTCCTCCATGGGCAGTTTGTTTCATCAATTTATACTTGGCTTTGCAGAGCACTCTTCAGTGTGCACTTATGATGGATTTTTTTAAGGTTTAAAAGATTGAAAAATTTAAAGCTTGGTTCAAACAGATGGTTTTTCTACACTTTTTTTTTAAATACCCTTTGGTATGCCAGGTTAATTATGAGGTGCTCCTAAACCAAGTAATGGGGTTTTGTTACAGGAATTCACGGACATTAAAAGGAAGTACACCATTCTTCAAGACAAGCTGAAAGCAAAAGAATCTCCAAAAGTAACTCTAGAGAAAGTGAAGCAGCTGAAGGAAGAAGCAGAAAAACTGGCTGAAGAGACTGAAAAAAAAATTAGAAGAATAACAGGTGACGTTCTCCTTTCTATACAGCAAGCAGAAGAAATCGTGGAAATTAAACTGGAAGCCTTTTCCACTAATATTAGCAGGCCAGGTTCACCTGAAAGTTGGTTTAAAATAGTTGAACTAGTGAAAATCACTGCTTGAACCTTCATTAACAGTTTTCCAGTAGTTGAATTGGTTTGAGTGTTTTTTTTTGTTGTTGTTGTTTTGTTTTGTTTTGTTTTGTTTTGTGTTGTTTTTTGACATACGTTGGTTGCAATAAGCAGAGGTCAAGAAGTGTCCATAGTGAGACTTGCAGTGATGTGATGCAGGCAGTGTAAAAGCAGGATGTGTGCAAAAGCTGTGCAGCCTGTTTCAGGCTCTCAGAGCTGGGCTTTAAAAATGTAGCTGCAGATGTAGCCAGGATCTTTGATTTGGGTATTTGGACCTTTCATCTTTCCTCTGCACTCTGCCTTTTCTTATACTACCTGGATGACAACTTGTGTTACCAAAAGATGCAGGTAGGTCTTTTTCCATCAAAAGAGAAGGTGCACATCCACATGCAGGGAGGCTGCAGGGCAAACTTCCAGTATAGCTCACATAATTGCACACAGAGGAGCTAATTCTGCTTGTAGTGAAGGTCTGGGCACCCCCACTGGGAATCCTTGGGCATAGGATGCTGTTCAACATCCAAAACTGCCATGTAATGTCAGCAGAACTGAAGCAGAAATTGCATCCCAGGAGCAAATCCTTCAAGACAGGATCCAAATAAATATTTTGAGCAGGCATTTTGAAAAGAAGTATTGAGAGAATTTCAGTCTTTCCAAACGCCCATGCTTTGGGAACAGGCAGCAAATAGGGTGCCATTATTTTCTCACTGGTTTATCTTCACAGGTACTAGGAAAATACTTCTGTAAATGAGGAAGACCTAAGCCCATTACATTCAAATTTTCTAGTCTTTACACACATTAGTAGCTGCAGTGCCCCTCTGAATGTTTTCAATTAAACCAGCTGCTTTAAGAGCTCTATGTCCTGCTCCATCATAGCTGACAGACAAAAGCACATGCTGAGAAATGAACTGTTTTAAAGCTGTCGTGTTTTTCTCACTGTCTAGAAGCCAGGCTTTTCCCTCCAGTTGCATATATAACATTCTCCATTTGAAATGGGCTTATTGCCTCCAAAACTGCTGGAAAAAGGAACACTGTTAATCCCTGGATTTTGCTTACACAACAAATAAGTGCATTGCTGTATGTGACTTTACTCTTACAGATTTGGAGAAGAAGCTTCAGGATCTGAATCAAACCAAGCAAGACAAGGCAGAGCAACTCAGACAACTAGAGGAACAAGTGATAGCCATTAAAAATGAAATCACAGAGCAGGAAAGCAAGTACTCAACGTGCAAAAGCTAAGGGCTGGGCAGGTAAAGTGCAACAGAGGCCTCTGTGTTTACCACCTCATGAGCACAGGGTGGCTGTCCTCTGTATATAAGTCTGAAGGTGTGTACAGAATTTTGGTGTGGGGAATAATGTAACTTTCTCTTGGTTTTTAGTCTGTCTGAGTTTATATGGAATATAAGCAACTTTTAATAAACTTTTAATAGAACACCCAACTAAGTAATCAGGAGGGTAATCAGTAAGTAACCAACTAAGTAATCAGGAGTAATACAGTCCTGAGGGGAACTCAAAAATACACAGCTGTCCACAGCCTGTGACTTCTCATTGCGAGGGCTGGAAATCATAGAATCATTAAGGTTGGAAAAGACCACTACGATCATCTAGTCCAGCCATTGACTCATTCCCACTGTGCCCACTAACCCATGTCCCACAGTGCTATATCTCCATGTTTCCTGACTGCTTCCAGGGACAGTGACTTCACCACTTCCCTGGGCAGCCTGTGCCAATGTATTACCAAGGAAGAGGTGGAGCTGCTGTCACTGGAGGTGTACAAGAAACATTTAGATGTTGTACTAAGGGATTTAGTAGGGAAATATTGGTGGTAGGTGGACGGTTGGACTGGATGATCTTGGAAGTCTTTTCCAACCCTGGTGATTCTATGATGTTAAGATGTGTGGACTTGAAAGGTTGAAAAAGGAGGATTTGTAAGAGATCAGCAGACAGCTGCCTCAGAGATGGCTCCCAGCACCCTCAGTTATGTTGCTGAACCCTCCTAAGTGCTTGGGGCTGCCTGCAGACCAGGGCAGGACCTTGCTGAGACAGAGCAGGGGGACACCTGACCCTCGGAGGAATCCAACACCATACTGAGACACCAGGAGAGGTGGGTGACATGCAGCAAAGCCCCCAGTGCCCGCTGGATGGCAGTGCACAGATGTTTAACGCCGAAATCGAGGCCGAAATCACAGCTGTACCTTTTTTGTGTGTGTTCCTAAGGGGCGGTCCACGTTTTTCATTAACACATCTCTCCAGCTTGAGAACAGCCCCAGCATTTCAGCCTAACCATGAAGCTGAAGACTGCACACTCTGAAGAAGTTTCTCAGCAGTTCTACACGTGGTGCTTTACAGCAGTCATGTTTTGCACAGCAGCTCCTTGTAGCCATACAGAATGCAAGATTCGTCCCAAAGTTTAGAATTTGTTTCTAATATTAGGCAGGAGGCTACAGGAAGGGTATAGTGTTAGAAAGGTCAAAGGGAGCGAGGCCTCCGCTTCAGAATCTCACCCTTGGTACTCCTGGAGCTGAGCAGAGCATCTCCAGCTTTCCCTCAATAAAAATGAGCCATGCCTTCCTGCACTGCCCCACAGGGAGCACGCCCTCATCGTGGGCTGTGTGTGTGGTGTGAGGAGCTGGGCGCTGCCTCCATCAGTCCTGAGGCAGCCCGGTGCCAGCAGCACACGTACAACAGGCCTCACGTAACAGCCTGCCTTGCATCCACCCAAGGAGATGTAGCCTGTGCAGTTTGAGAGTTAAAAGCATCTGTACCTGGTGGGGGGCTTGGATAGGAACAGCTGGCACAGAGATCTCAGAGTTGTTCTTGTGACTCTGACCAGCTGCACAGCAGGCACAGTGCCACGTGCATCGCGGCACCAAACTGTAACCTTGATGTGACCCGGCAAAGGCGCGTGCAGGCTGGTGTGCACAGAATTTGTGTTTTACCTTTTCCTGAATTTGAGCACTTCAAAAAAATCACCTGTGAGAGGCAATAAAGCAGGCCTGGAGATGAGATGGATCCATGGGAGGAAACTTTTAAAAGGGTTTTTGTAAAGTCAATCTGCGTGCACATGCTTGATCTGGATCAAACCCACGTCAAACCCACATGTTACAGTCCTCCCAACCCCAGTTCTCTTTCTTGTGGAAACAATCAACATTTAATCAAAACCATGTGAAATCAAACAGATATTCAATCAAACAGGATCTTGTCAGATGTTTCTGGTCATTCAATCACAGCCGTGCTATAGCAAGCAGTAAATCGGGTCTCCCTGAGGTCAGAGACATCCCTGAGTCAGGCACACAAGCAGCTCCATGGGCACACTCAGCCTGTGTTAGATCTGGAGAGGAAAACAGTTCAGCCAGACCATGAAAGAGAGAAAAAAAAGGAGAAAAACTCAATAAAAATTAGAAAAACATGCAACAGAAAAGAATCCGGTGGAAATGAAACACCGCTACTGCACACAGACAGGAGGGACACTGCAAAGCACCTTCTGCCCCTTACTGCTGGAGCTCACCGAGCAGCAGAGAAAAGCATTTTCTAAATAGGACAAGTGCAGTTGTTGCATTGAAACTAACACAAAGCCAAGCTGTGATCTGCATGACAGGACTGTGAAATTCTATGAGTTCTGTGAATTCAAAGACCACGTTGGAGAAGAGATTTAGAATACCAATACTTCAATACCTGCCCCGCCAGCTAAGAATGGTTTAATTTCCTGGGCATCTTTAATGAAACACAGCCATGAGCCCTTCGGTGGTGAGCCCTGGGTTATGTCCCAGACTCGGTGTTTAACCTTTAGGGCAGGCCACTTGGTATCTCTCTGTTTCTGCTTATCCATCTGTAAAACGAGAGCGAGCATATTTACCTACCCGGCAGGGTTTTGTGGGACACAGCCCGCCGCACGTTTCCATTCAGTGACTGCAAACAGTGAGGGCAAAGTGTTCTTGAGGGACACCGGTACCTGGCAAAGATTTACGCACCGCCTGTGTGCACAGCACACCTTGCGTGCAGAACTCAGGACCCGTCTCAGCACACCGAGCCCACAGGATCCTCCATTTCTAGCCTCACTCGCAGCAGGAGGACAAACGCTGCAGCTTCAGCCTGCCAGCAGAGCTCCCGCACTAACGAATTGGTCTGCTCTCCTCAAACCACCCCTCCACCATCCCGGTGCTGTGCGTCTGGAGCCAGGGAGGGGCTGCCGGCGGCCTCTCGTGCTTCGTGGCCGCCGAGCACTGCACGATACAGCTGTCCCACGGGTGGCCAGCACCCTCGCCCGGCCTCGGACGGCAGGCAGCGCGCAGGACGGTCTCCAAGCCCATTCCCACACTTTCTCCGCCGATAACATCTCTGGGGGCGTCGCCCCGTCGGGTACGCTCATCCCCACACCGGAGCACGCACCCAGCACGGGCTCCCCTCCGCTCCCACTCGGGTGCCGGCTCGCGAGCTCGGGTTGCAGACGATTCTCTGCCGCCCTCCTCCCCGCAACCCGGGGCCGCTCTCCCCCGGCCGCGCCGCGACGCCCCCCTCCCCGGCCGTACCGCTGCGGCGGGGCCCCTCGTTGGGAGGGGCCGCCCTGGGCCCGCCCCGCCGTCGGGCCGGGAGCGCCGTGCAGCCGGGCCCGGCCCGGCCCCGCGGGGGTGGCGGGGCGGAGGGGGAGGGCCGGGGGCGCCCGGCGGCGCGGAGCCGCTCCCCGGGAGCCGCGTGGAGCAGCAGCGCGTGCGTGCGGCGGCGGCTCTGAGGCTGTCGGCGGCGCGGAGATTCCGAAGCGGGGGTCCCGTCCCGTCCAGTCCAGACCCGTGCCGTGCCGTCCCGCCGCTCGCCATGGGCCGCCTCCCGCTCTACCTCTGCTGCTGCCTCGGTATTGCCCGGTCCCGCTCCCTCTCCTATTCGCGCTCCCGCAGCCGTCGGGGCACGGGGAGCCCCGGTCCGGCGCGAGGGGGGTCTACGCTGGGCTCGCCCTGACGGCGCTGCCCCCTCCTCTCCCTTCTCTCCTGCAGCGCTCCGGATCGCGGCGGCTCAGGAGCCCGAGTACAGCTACGGCTGCGCCGAGGGCAGCTGCTACCCCGCCACCGGAGACCTCCTCATCGGCCGCGCCGCCCGCCTCTCCGCCTCCTCGACGTGCGGCCTCCGCCAGCCCGAGCCCTACTGCATCGTCAGCCACCTCCAGGTGAGCGGCGCCTTGCCGAGCCCCGGGGGGAGCGGCGGGACCGGGGAGCCCCGTTGCGAGGCGGCCCCGTGCCGTGAGGCGAGTCGTTGAGACGGAACGTGCCGCCGTGAGTTCCGTCAGTGCTTTTCCTTTATTTCAGCCTTGCACGGAGCCGTCTAGACAGCTTCCTGATTGCAAGTGGTCTGTAGTGCTCGGCCGCTGCGCCCGTAACATAATTACATTTGCGTGGGCTGCGACGGACGGGACGCGAGTGGGGCTGTCGGGTCCATCGGTGGGAAACACAAAGGCCGTTGCTGCTTAAGCTTAAAAGCTCTGCCTTCAGCGGGAGATGGAGGATAGGAATGGAATTTCGATAATCGGCAGCTCGGTTATACGGAAAGTAAGGAGATAGCCCCGGGGCAGGGCCGCTGCAGACACAATGGGGGCAGATTCTGCCACTCTGAAGGAGCACCGCTCCCTCCTGTGCCCGCAGTTACCCAACCTCCCCCCGCCGGGTCCCGCTGCGCTGCTGGGGGTGACGCCGCGTTGGGGTCAGAGTCCCAGGGCATCAGCACCCTGCTACAGCCAAGTAACAAAGGAACTTTGTTGGCTTTTGCCATCCCCTAAACGCTGAGGTGCCGAGGTGCGATTTATGTCCAGAAACACCACTTTGGGAGTTGAGATGTGCCCGCGTTACTGATGCCGCAGTCCGACTCCCGTGTCTGCCTGGTACCACCCATAAAAGTACAGTTTATGGAATTCCTGGCATATTTTCCGTTTGGCGCTTTGCATCAATTTATAAAGGTAAATACACTTATCAATTAATTGAGAAACAAAGCACCACACCTTCGATGCCTCCCAAAGGCAAAATGCGTGGAATGTAGTATGAATGAAAAATACTGTTATCTGCAGGAAACAACTATTGCCCGTGGATAAAATCGGTAATGCTGGTTATCTTGTTGTTCCAGGAGGACAAAAAATGTTTCATATGCGATTCTGAGGAGCCCTTCCACGACAGTCTCAATCCCGACAGCCATCGCATTGAGAACGTGGTCACCACATTCGCTCCAAATCGACTGAAGCTTTGGTGGCAATCGGAAAATGGTAGGCGGTGTGGTGGGAGCTGGGTCTCAGGCACTCTCCCTTTGTCTGCGGTACCTCCGTGTTTGCTGTTAGCTCAGGGTTGGTAATTGCTGCTGAGGGAAGGATCACGCTGGTAGCTGAGGGCTGAGTAAAACGCTGCTTTTGTGTGTCCCGGAGCGGCTGCATATCCGTAACAAAACCCCGTGAGCCCTCCAGGAGGGTTGGAAAGAGCTCTGCTGCTGCTAGTGAGAATCCTTTCCTAAAAAGAGAAGTTTCCCAGAGCGGCTTCAGGCCCGTCTCGTGTCTGGGCAGGAGAGCAGAGCAGCCTTCCAGCGGTGCAGATCCTGGGCAGTGCTGCCAAGGAAGGGCTCACTGCGGGGCTTCCCCGTGCTGCCGGGACTGCAGGCTGCTGTCCTGCTGCCACAAGCCTGGGTTCCTTGCTCTCATGTGCCAGATGCTTACACCAATGCTAGAAATGAGCCAGAAAGCTAAAAAATTCAACAAGTTGCATGTTAGTTCGGTAGCCTTTATTTTATTTTTCGCCCTTCCTCTGCCCTTCTGGCTTTTATAGTTCTGCTTTTGGCATGCTTTCCTATAGAAAGCAAGGCATCTAGATTTTCATCCTGCCCTAAAGCCAGATGGACAGGATGGGATTTCTGCAAATGCGCTGGCAGGAGCTATCTAACTCTGTTAAAATAACATGGTAGTATTTGTAACATTTCTGTTGCTCGGTAGAGAACATTTTTCCCTATGTCCTTTTTAACCGTATTTTAACTGATCAGACTACTGAGGCACTCGTCCCTACTGGTTCTCTTCTAGCATTCCAAATAATTCATGTTTTTTGCAGCAGGCTTGGCAGCATCCACACAGAAAAGTTCTTAGCTCATAAGGTCATGAAAATGTCCTTCAACAACGAAAAACAAATGATTCTTTCTGTCCAATTCATGTTTTCCCCCATTCAGGCATGCAACAGAAGGGTACACTGCTGTACACTGCACATCAAGTCACAACTGGTTGAAAATTTAAGCACTTTGTTGGTTTATTCTTTTCATTTTCTATCCTTCCTCCTTGCAGTTTATCTCGCTTGATTTTTTAAAATATTTACTATTTTAAGTATTTATTTATTATTTATTTAATATTTGATTTTTAAAATATTTTTTTAATATACTTACAGTGTAGTTAGTACCCATCTGTTTTGAGAAGTCTTTTGCGTGACAAAATAATATTTGCAATTTGTTGTTTCTGTACAGAGTCCTTGACCACAGGTAGTCACACTGCACCACATGGAAAACGTTTTGCTTGTCTTGATTTCCAAGCCCTTGTGATTGCAAAGCAGGGCTGGGATGGCTGGTTTGGGAATATATCAAAAAAGATACTGTAAAGAAACAGTTCCTGTGTCCAGATGGACACGAGAGTCCAGAGTGAGCAAAAAAAGGTGGGAAGCAGTCCCTACGAGGTGAGATGCTGGATGTCAGGACTGCAGAGGCTCACAGCTGGCGTGCCGCCCTGTGGCTGCAGTGTGTGCAGACAGCCTGGGGCTGGGCTTGGTGTCCTCACTCCTGCCAGCCTCTGAGCACTGAGCTATGGGTTGGCCAGGTTCTACAGTTACCATTGTCCCCCGTCTGGTGCTGTTAGCCACATTACAGTCTGAAATAAGGGCAGTGCAGAGCTCATGCTTTGGGTACAGCATGTTTTTGTAGGTGATGCACAGTAATCCCACATGTCGTGCAGTCTTCAGCAGGTCTGTAGTGTCTCCTTGTAACTCCTTAATGCACTATATCCCCTTCTGACATTAGAGTCAAGTGGCGGAGAAGAGAATCCCAGTGTCACCAGAGCATAGAGCCTTAGTGAAATATTGATGTAGAGATTGGCAGGTGTCCTTGCTTGCTGCACAGTTCCTTTTCTCTGCTCTTGCAGGTCTGGAGAATGTGACAATCCAGCTGAATCTGGAGGCTGAGTTTCATTTCACTCATCTCATCATGACCTTCAAGGTAAGGATGCTGCAGCCTTACCTGTTGTGTGAGCTCTGTGCAAAGCCCCATGCATCTCCTAAAGACGGGGTCAGTAGAGTTTTTCACACTCTTTTGGTGTTTGGGACATGAGCTCCGTGTGAGCTGGTTAGCCTGATCTTCAGATCTGTCAACCATTAACTCCTGAAGTCTCTCAGCTGTGACTGTGTCACTTGTGTTGTGCTTAAACATCAAGTGTGTGAGGCTGCAGAAGGAGTCATACAAAATCCAGGTCATTTCTCTCTGTGATGGTTGTGTGTATAGAAGATCATTAGCTAGATCATTTAGAAGCGAGGATTTTTCTTTAAAAAAAAACCTGGCTATGTTATCAGCTTTCATTTGGCAAATGGGAAGGTCTTCAGGAAGAAGGAACATCTGTACACAGAGTGTCTTTGTTTCTCGCCAAACAGATGTCTTGGAATGGCAGATTATGTCCTGTACATCCTAAATCACAGGCAAGTGCTAGCAGCAACCTTCAGCTTGGTTTAGGGGTGCATTTCTGCAAGGCTAAATCCCTGCTCTCTACACGTAGAAAATCTCTTAATTTATGCAGAGTTGTAGGGGTTGGAAGGAGATCTAGTCCAACGCAGGTCCCCTATGGGAGGTTGCACAGAAAAGTGTCCACATGGATTTTAATGGTCTCCAAGGAAGGACAATCCACAGCCTCTCTAGGCAGCTTGTTCAGTTACCTCTGCTGGAGTCTCTCTAGAACATCCCTGTCTTTCTTGCACTGAGTAGCCCAGAACTGGGCACAGCAATCCAGCTGTGGCCTCAGCAAGGCAGAGCAGGGGGGGAGGATCACCTCCCTTGACCTGCTTGCTGTGCTGTTTTTAACGCACCCCAGGAAATCATTGGCCTTCTTGGCCGCAAGGGCACACTGCTGGCTCGTGGCCAACCTGCTGTTCACCTATGTCCTTTCCTGCTGGGATGGGCTTTCCAGGAGAGGCAGTTAGTTTTTCTTGTGAAATCAGCTTGTTTTTCTGACAAGTGGTGGCTGAGGTGGTCCCCTGTGGTCACCACTGCATGTGCCCAGCAATGAGGCTTCCCTGAGGAGCCTGGTGTTGGTGCTGCTGGGCTCAGTGGGTGCTCGTCAGGAGGAAGACCAGGGAGAAAAACAATTTTAGTGATGACTTGCTTTGTGTGGAAGGCTCTTGAGCTGCGTTACCTCTGATTGGCTTTCTGTTGGGTGAGATGCAGTTTGTGAGGAGGGTGATATTTTCAACCAGGAAGCAGAAAAAAAATTTGTTTCCAACGATGACTGACATGTTTTTGTGCTTGGGTCCTCGATGGCTTTCTCTGAATCCATGCTCTTAATGATGTGACGTGTGGCTCTTCTTGATGTAAGTCAGGTATTGATATCTGCATTCTGAAAAGCAGTTGATTGAAACACAATTATCACGGGCCCATGAGGTCTTCTCTACAGAAATGGGAGGAGGTATGGCAAGTAAGAAGGCTGTGCTGCTTTACACAAGCAGTGGAAAAAATCCCTTTGTCTCTGGAGCCCTGCTTTAATCTTTTGTTTTGAGAAAAGATTTGAAATCTGAGAAACTTTAAGTTTGGGCACTTAACTGCTTGATCACTGAATGCAGTCTTTTCTAAAGATAGATGATCTGTGATTTGATGTGTGTTATGTTGAAGACCCGCCTGTGAACAGAAAGTAGGATATCAACGGTAAAGGATGAAAGGGCAAATACTCTCTACAGAGAGAGGAGAGATGAAAATCCAGATGTGTTGATTCCTCATAGTTAGAAGTGCTCAATGTAAATGCGAGTAATAATTAACAAAAAAACATCCTCCTTTGGTTTTCTCATTACTAGACATTCCGCCCTGCTGCAATGCTGATAGAAAGATCATCTGACTTTGGGAAGACATGGCAAGTATATAGGTATTTTGCATATGACTGTGAGAGCTCATTTCCTGGGATTTCAACTGGACCCATGAAGAAGGTGGATGATATCATCTGTGATTCCCGATACTCCGACATTGAGCCTTCAACTGAGGGAGAGGTCAGAGGTTTTTTTTCAAATGCTTGTTGCGTAGACTTCTTCCATACAAATTCAGATTCCCTGAGCCTTCTGTTGTACTGTTTTTCCCCAGGTCATATATCGTGTTTTAGATCCTGCTTTCAGAATTGAAGATCCATACAGTCCAAGGATTCAAAGTATGTATGCACTTATCTTCTAGGCTCATTTGGAAGTATTTCTGTACTTTTTTACTATTTTGAAAAGCAGCAGTCCACAATCAATGTCAAACATTAGCCCTCATAATAATTTTGAAGTTATATGAATGCATTCCTGGTATGACTTCTTTTCCTGACTCAGTGATCTACTGGGAAATAGCAGTCAGTGTCATCAGCTCATGTGGTCAGTCTTACCCACTTTATTGTAGTTGGTTCTTTCCTTATTAGTTGAGGAAAAGAGTTTTGCTTAAGGAGCCCCCTCTGCAAAATACATGCAGTCCCCAAGAGAAGCCTTGGAGTGTTATCCTGTAGTTGTACAGTTTTCAGAAAGTAAAGAATCGGTACTGCAGATGTATTTGGATTGCTTTGCATTTTGAGATAAAATCAAGGGTGTTGTGTTCTATATTTTAGAATTTAAAACATCTGAATCATGACTTTTGAGTGACCGGCCTTAGTAAATCTGCGTAGCTGGTCCACACAGGTATGGCCATAAACCAAAAATGTCCACAGCAGGCGTAAAGAGTCACTGCGAGGAAGGAAAGCAGAGATATGTACAGAGCTGTTGCTGTAGTGTGGTCAAAGTTTAACCTCTTTTAGCATTTGGCTTGAATAGTGAATGGTAGTGCTTGGCCTTTAAGCTGACCTCTAATTTCATTTTCCTTTGTAGTTTCAGTTCACATCCTTCTGTGTAAAGTTAACTGTAGTAGAAGAAAACATCTGAAGTAGGAGAGCGTCTGCTAGTTCCTATGTTGGTTGTATGTTTTTACCCAGATTTTTAAAGGAGAGAGAGGCTGCTTTCATGAGCTTATTAAATTTGCTGGGAAAGTTGGGTGTATAAGAAAGAAGAATATATTTGTATCTTATTTCCATCTTAGATTTTTGTTCAAAAGACTTATAACTCTTAAAGCTCAATAGTTGCTTAATGTTGATCCCCTCCCTTCCTCCTGCTGTCCACATCTTACACTTGGAACCCCAAAGTATCTAGAGAACCAGTGTCTCATCTGGTGGGGATTGGTGTACATGCCTTTGATATTTGTGCTCTTGCCTCTGTATGCCTATAGTAAAACAAGCTAGTATTTTTATTTAAGCTTAAACTAGCTTACACAGTATCAGCCTGTGGTAAGTTACTGTAATTTTTAGAAGTGGGGAATATGAAGTGATGTGATGCATAGCATGTAAGAGCTGAAATTAAACCTGATCTAATCTGCCCATAGGAAGTGTGTTTGGGAAGTCAGTGCTGGCTTCCTCCCATTCAGTACAGTATCTGGTAAATGACTCCAAAACATGTTTTTCTGGTGTCCCCTGCAGACCTGTTGAAGATCACAAATCTAAGAATCAAGTTCACCAAGCTGCACACACTAGGAGATAACCTCCTGGATTCGAGGATGGAGATCAGGGAGAAGTACTATTATGCCATTTACGACATGGTGGTGCGTGGGAACTGCTTCTGCTATGGCCACGCCAGTGAGTGCGCACCTGTAGAAGGCTTCAACGAAGAAGTGGAAGGAATGGTGAATATTCCCACTTTTCTCCACATAGCTATTCCTGATTGTGGGTTTTGATTTGTTTTGTTGTTTTAAAGCAATATGGAAACAGTGAGGTGAAAATGTGATAGAAGAAATTTGAGTTCCTCTCCACTCTTCCCTTACTAACAAGAAAACCATTGAAGTCGTTCTTTAACAGCAAAGCTGGTATCTGTCCTTACTGACATTAATCAAGCACGGAGAGCTTAGATTCAGTGAAATAGTTTTAGCATTCATTTTCTAATTATTTTAAAGAACTGATGAAATTAAAAGGCAGGAAGGTAGAAAGGGAGTGTTTCTGTAAGGAGCAGGAGATGCGTGTGCTGACATTGTTGCCCTAAAATTGAAGGAAAGAGTGGCCTTAGGGAAAGAAGCACTTTCATGAATCAAACAAGATCTGCATTTGTATCAGTCCTTATCAGCTGAGAAGCGATTTGCATACTTGCAGCCCTGATTAATTAACAGCAAGCTCTGTAGGAAAATTCTGATGCCTGCCGTTGTCTGAGTGTCCCATTCCTTCTTGGTTCTGGGTTTCCTCATGATTTTTGCCTAAGGAGCAATAATAGCAGGTGTGTTAATGAGTGAGTTATTAACTAGATGAAAATTCAGAGGCATAGGGGAAAGCTGTGTGCTTGCCTCAGGGACTGCAGGATATGGGTATTCTCCATTGCTCCTTGTTCTCTGCCAGGGTCTCCACCTGACAGCAGCCCTTTGCCTTAGGATTGTGGCTCTGGTGCTGGTAGTCCCTGTCACCAAAGGCAGTGACTGTTGCACCAACACTGTCTGCTCAGTGCTTGTGTGTTGGTGATAAATCCTTGGCCTGATGGATGAAACACATCCAAAATGTGGATATCTTTCCTTTGAGAAGCAAGGTATGGCAGCAGTGGGCTAGAACTGACATGCTAATGTAACTTGATGCCTGTTAATATCTAATTAACAGCTAATAAACAGCTAATTACTAGCTCTAAGAGGCTTTTGTGACTATTTAGGTGGAACTGTGCTCTTCTTGTTTGTGCCTAAAAGCATTTATTCCTGCATGAGTTCCAGTAAGGGAGGGACAGGTTTGTTGTGAGAACGTGCTTAACCTAGGCAGGCAAATGGCCCTTCATTTCCTGCATTATTATGCAAAGACTCCAGAAGTATTTCCACTAGTTATATTTTGAGTGAATTGGAGGAGCGTGTTTTTTTTTTTTCTCCAGCCTCCCTAATTATCAACTATTTTTCCAATTTTTTTTATATATATATATATATATATATATATTTTATTTTAACAACAGGTCCACGGGCACTGCATGTGCAGGCATAATACCAAAGGCTTGAACTGTGAGCAGTGTTTGGATTTCTACCATGACTTACCTTGGCGACCTGCCGAAGGCCGCAATAGTAACGCATGCAAAAGTGAGTTTGGGTCAAATGCAAATCTAAAGCCTGGTGTTGCTGTCTTTTAGCATTATGCATTGTTGTGTGAGCGACTTGTGGAGTTTGTGACGATGTGTAAAGTTCTGCACGTTGTTCATCTGACTCATCTCCTCTGAGGCTACTCTCGATGTTCGTGTTTGTCACAGAGTGTAATTGCAATGGGCACTCCTCACAGTGCCACTTCGACATGGCCGTGTACATGGCGACAGGGAACACCAGCGGGGGGGTGTGCGACGACTGCCAGCACAACACGGTGGGGCGCAACTGCGAGCAGTGCAAGCCCTTCTACTTCCAGCATCCCGAGAGAGACCTGCGGGACCCTGACGTCTGCGAGCGTAAGGATGGCCCTGTGCCTGGTGGGATGAATGTCTGGGTTGTGGTTCTCAGGCCTCACTGTGGGAGATCTGTGTTTTATCATAGCTACTGCTCTCTTCCCCACCCCTTCTTTAATCCCAAAGATCTGGAGGGGAGCTTGGAGGTTAGCTTGGAGGAGCTGAGTGAGCCTAGCTGTGTTCTGTTTCTTTTCTTCAAGAATCTGCAAATGTGTTTGGTGGCTTCATGCTCAACTTGTGTCATCTATACTCCTTGTGCTAACTGTACTCTATGCAGCGGCTGTTTACATTACTCAGTGTGAGACTTGGCCTTTTCTGTTGTAGCAGTCAACAAAATGTGTGCAATGCTTCCTTCTTAGCTTGTAATTGTGACCCAGCTGGCTCCCAAAATGGTGGCATATGCGATCGCTACACTGACTTCTCTACGGGCCTCATTGCTGGCCAGTGCCGCTGTAAATTATTCGTCGAGGGGGAACGTTGTGATCTCTGCAAAGAAGGCTTCTATGGACTGAGTGCCGATGACCCAGTGGGCTGTCAGTGTGAGTAAAAACATATGTTCCTTTATGTGGGATCAAAAGCTCTTTGAGGTGCTGCTAGCCCTGGGAGAGGGTGGTTTTGTGGGGTTGTTTTTCTTTTCCTTTGTTTCATGTTTTGCTAAAGAAAAAAAGCATTCTTGTAGATCTGCTGTAGCTTGGAGTCCACTCTCTTCTAAAGCCCATCTCCCCAGCTGATCCTGGGGAATACATGCAGTGGAAGTAGCCGTATCCTATTTCTTTTTAAGTCTCTAAGCCAGAGGAGTTTTACTGGGATGGGTGGTAGGCAAAGTGTGCAATTAATCTCTGACCTGGAAAATCAGGGGAAGCTTTAATATAAATATTTAAATTGGATACTGTAGCTGAAATCCTGTGTTTTGACCTTTCTGTTTGTATTTCCCAATCCAGCTTGTGCATGTAATCCTCTGGGTACCCATCCTGGAGGGAATCCTTGTGATTCGGAGACAGGAAACTGCTATTGTAAGCGCCTGGTGACAGGAAAGCAGTGCAATCAGTGCCTGGTAAGTAGATTACTGTAAGAATAATGAGGAGACACTGGTGTGAGGGATGCTAGAAAGCAGGCGCCTGGCGTGTGGGTTGGGTGGGTGCCTCATGGTGTCGAAAGCCGTGGAGCTATGTTACAGGGAGGGAGTTATGTGCTGGGGGTGAGTCGAGGCAGGTGAGAGCATCTGGGAATTAATTCCTGTTATTTCAGTGTGTCCAAGGAGTAAGATGTGAGGATAACTATTGTGGTTGCTCTGCGATAATGTGGGTCTGGGGCAGTTCTGCCTGAGTTCTTGTTGGGGTGAAAGGTAAAAAGGACCGAGAAGCAGAAGATAAGGTTTTCTATACTGGCCATTTCTTAGACAGGGATTAATTGCTACACATACATTTCCATACAGTGTTTGTGTGTGCTAGAGAGTTATAGAAACACGCTGTCAAATAAAAGGATATGTTTGTATAAACACTGACAGGCTCTCTTATCTGACAGTAAACTATGGAAAAGCTAAACAAGGCTGTCTGTCTTTCTTTCTGCTGAGCAAGCCGTAAAGGAATAGCCCCACACAGGCATAGCCTGACACAAAGCCCTTATGCTGCTTTCTGCTTGGGTGCAGTGAGCTGGGTTGGCAGCCTGCACCCAAACTGGTTTAAATGGTGCGGTAGGAGTGAAGCAAAGGAGATTGAGTCCTTTGGAAGTTATTTTTTAAAGCTCGGTGGAAAAGGGTTTTGTTTCTCAAGCCCCTGAGCCACTTGGAAGAATGGAGGAGAGCAGATGGAAGAGTTTTGTTGATGGTTGTGGCTTTTCAAGGGGCCAACGAAGAGTGGCTCACATTGTGCAGTGCAGAATGTGTCTGTGGGGTGGATGTGATTACATCAGTGATATCTCCTCCTGTAGCCTGAGCACTGGGGCCTGAGCAATGACATGGATGGATGTCGACCCTGTGACTGCGACCAGGGAGGAGCACTGCATAACAAGTGAGTTCCAACCCCAGTCCTCTCCTGTAATCATTCACCCCAGTGAGGTTTGCCCCATTTGCAATCACAACACCTTCATATTTTCTAGAGGGCTGTGTTTAGAATCATCTTTTTGCTCCTGTGTGTGGAACGTGGCAGATATTGATTGCTGCAGGGGGTGGTAGAGGCGTCTCTTGGTATGGGCTCTTGATCTGGCCCACACATTGGCCCTTTAACCAGTCTGTCTGTCTGTCCGTCAGTGCTGGAGAAGCATGCCAGCAGTGCAGTACTGCTGCACTGCTCCAGCGGCACTGCATGGGGCAAATAGGTCTGCACATGTCCATTGGGGAAGTGGTGGTTGTTCAGAGAAAAACTTAGGTTTTGGAGATGCATCCATAGAGTATGGGAAGTCCTGGCTTAAATACCTGTCAGTGCAGGGATTTCAGGTAATCAAGACCAGTCCTCTCATCAGAGCAGCTTCCCCGACACTGGGTGCATGGCTTTTCTACAGTGACACATTTCTGTGCCCTCTTATCTTTCCTTCCCTCCACAAACCCTTTGAATTAGCTTGCTTTTGTCTGAAACCACAGCAGTTTCCTGAGGGAGTGGATTGATGCCACTTTCCTGGGCTTTTTCCCCTCTGCTGCCTGCAACACCTGGGCAACCACACCTTGCCCCAAACTCCTTTCTATACAAAGCACAGAGGTTGCAAGTTGGGCATAGGAGCTGTTAACATCCCCAGAGGGGAAACTTTCTTGCTCCCCTTCTGGAGCACTTCCGCGTCTGAAAGCAAACGCTGTTGAAGTGTGTCTCCATAGTTTTAAAACTGATTTCAGGTATAAACTACTTTCAGACTGGGCTTAAAAAAGCCTGGAGATTTTCCATGGAAGCACAGAAGGTTTTGATTTTAGGAAAGGTTTCTATATTAAATTGAAATGTAAGGAAAGGAACATTTTTATTGGACCAAAAAACCTTCCTATGAAAAAATATGACCAGACCCCATAAAAAATAAAACTACCCCTGAATTCTTCATAATGCAGAGCATTCACGGGGAGAAGTGAAGCTACAAAAGGTCATTGTGAAATAAAGCTATACAGAGAAAATGTCTCGTTATAAAGGCAACGGACAGACCTCCTCCATCCCTCCAGCAGTGTCTCAGTCTGTCCCACATCTTTGTGTCCATCCAAATCTGAATAAGCTGTGTGTGGTTGTGCCCTGAGCAGAGCTGCCTATGGGCAGCCTTTTGGGATGTGCTTTGCCAAGTACGAGAGCAGCTCAGCATCCCAGGCATGCAGAGTCGTGCGTGTTCTTGCTCTGCCCAAGCCCAGATGAGCAGATAGCTGCATGCATGGCCTGCGAGCCTGGAGTTGAAGGACAGACTTGCCTTTTGGCTGTGTTTGGCTTTGTAAGCAAGCAAAGCACTCCCAGAACCGCTGTGTGGCCCCAGGGATCTGTAAGATTCAATCCTCTCAATATCTAAACAGAGGAAACCACATGCAAGCTGTCCGTTGGAAATGGTCTTGGCCTGTGCTCACTCCTCGCCTGTACCCAGGAGCACAGCTGGAGTGAACCATGGCTGTGCCTGGGAGCAGGCTGATGTTCTGTCAGTGCAGATGAGCCAGCTCAATCTGCCATAGCCAAGCTGTGCTGTACATTTGCTGCTTTTCTATTTTAGCTGCTCAAGTGATTCCGGCCAGTGTGAGTGTCGGCCCCACATGTTCGGACGTCAGTGCAACCAAGTGGAGCCTGGATATTACTTCATCTCGCTTGACCACTACATCTACGAGGCCGAGGAAGCCAACCTGGGTCCTGTGAGTAGCAGCTGGAGTGTGCTGGTCTGTGGGAAAGCTCTGTTTCGCAATTTGGGTGTTGGAAAGAGGCTGTTTTATAATGTCAGTGTTGCGCAAAGACAATGTGGAATTGTGCCAGATGCTCTGTCAGAGCACTGCCAGTTCCTCCCTATTTAGTCGTATCAATAAATAATGTAGTTTTTTAGGGCAGGAAACTCTCATTTTCCTTTTTTAATCTGTTTCTTTGATCATGACTTTGTAGTTCATTTTCTGTCTGCACCCTTCTTACCCATTGCTTATACACCCACCTCTCTTTGACTTCTTACTTCGAATGTGGTGGAATGTCAATGCAATGTCCAGGCTGGACACCTGGAGGGAGCAGCATACACATTCAAGCACTTTGCTGTGTGGTTTAGAGTTTCTGTACATTAGAGACATTTTTTTAATTAATGACTAAATAAGTGGTTAATTGTGCAAAATATTGATTTGTAAGTGATGTTACCTCCAGTTTGTTTTAGTCATTCATGAGGTACATCAGGCTCTCTGCCTCCTTCAATCCCTGAGCACAGGGCCTGCTTTTAATTCATTTACAGAGGCCAGATGATTACATCGATTACTTTTGCCTCCAGCAAGGATAAGGGATTTCTCCTCCTGAGATAATGAGTGCTCTGAGGCACCATTGCACCCAGGCTCCCTGGGGCAATGTTTCCTAATTTATTTGTTTCAGGCAGAATGTCAGGTTTCAAGCCAGGGCGGAGCATTTTGCCTGCTAGATATCTGTGCTAGATAGCATCAAGCACAACTTGGCCAGCAGCAGGGTGTGCTTGCTGGCACGTGTTTGGGTGCATTTGTCTTCCCAGCTGGAGGGGCGGTGCTGGAGGTTCCAGGTATTTGGGGCAAGGAGCTCAGCCTGTAGAGCTGCCTCACCAAGCTGGAAGGTGAGCTGTTGCTCGTCTTAGCAAACCTGCAGAACAAACCATTTTAAACAATGCTGATATTGGGGAAATAAAACTTTGTTATTAATCTGGTGATAGAATAAGATCTGAATGCTCAGGTGTGTCCCCAGCACAAGGTGAAACAAAATGGCATGGAGTTATAGGGGTTTTCAGGCAGTCACAAGTCCCTGTGGACAATCCCTGCATGCTCTCACTTATGTTCTGCCTGCAGTGCTTTGTGGGAGCTCCATCCCTTTGTTCAAAGCCAAAGGGTAATAATTTATAGCTTGGCTCACTTCAAAGGGTGTGAGAATACATGAGGGCACATCCTGGAGTGACAGATATATTGACATTTCCTTTCATTTTATCCCTTTCTACTGAAGCAGCTTTCATAGGAATGCTCAGGATGTTGTTTTATAGTGAGAACTATTCATGGATGCAGATACATTTGAAACAGGAAATTTAAACATCACAGATTTCCCCTTTCTGTTAACTTTTTCCTCTTCTTTGCTTAATATAAAGAGAAACATAAAAAACTGGCATCTCAAACTGAAAGGAGTAGCCAGCATCAGCTTGGATGTTTAATGTCTAGAGGTGTTTAGGATCTCTGTTACTTAGTGACACCCTGTTAATGACAGCTGTGACTTGCTTTCAGATGTTATCCCAAGTAGTGGTTTGGTTTGGCCTGGTCCAATGTAATCAGGAAGCAATTAGCTCTCAGACTGGGAGTTAGCAGAGCAGTTCTGTGCCACTGCAATAAGTTCTACTGCTACAAATGTGGTGAGAAAGTTATTACAGCAGACCAGTTACATCCTGCATTGGTGCAAATCATACATCTGTGTAGGGTGAACTAGATGCTGTAGGTGGTCAGTGAGTTACTCCCAGCAAGATTTTAGATTTTATTTCCCACAATAACAGGTAAGTAGGTGAAGACTTGTGCAGAGTTGTTTTATCTTTCTTTCTGTCAATACAAAGTCATATGCAAGGTGTCTGTGCCCATGACAGGGATTTGGAACTAGATGATCTTTAAGGCTCCTTCTGACCACAACCATTTTTTGAATGGGAAGGCAGTGGTGTGCATACGCACATGCTTAAGGGAGAGAGTTCGTATTCTCTGGGATGCAAGTGCTGTGGCAGTCCAGAAGTAATCCTTCAGTAGATCTTCACGTACTCCAGTGGGGCTCACAAATTCCATGTATTGGTACTAAAAGCTCTCTTTCCTGTTTCTGTAGGGAGTAAACATAATTGAGCGCCAGGCCACACAGGACCGCACGCCGTCGTGGACAGGCATAGGATTTGTGAGGGTCCCTGAGGGGGCATACCTGGAATTCTACATCGACAACATCCCCTACTCCATGGAGTACGACATCGTGATCCGCTACGAGCCCCAGGTGGGTCACTGCTCTCTGGCACCTGCTTGGCATCCCAGTGCATGGCCAATGGGAGCTCAGGGATTCCTGGAAGCATCAAGACTTGCAGACAAGGATGGGAGCTTAGTTAAGTGTTTGAGATGCATGACAATCCAGGAGGATTTTTACCATCTCTGCTATTATTTACTTTACAGTTTTAAAAAGTGTTATTATTGTGTGTTGCAACACCTGTTCAATAAGCAAATTAAGAAGTGACAGATCCCCTCAGAACAGATTAGAATACAAATTTGATATCAGCCAAACAGACTTGCAGTGAGTAGAAATGCTGTTACACACTTCAGGAGACAAGTTGTCCATCTTGGATGTTGAACACCTGCTGCTAAGAGTTTGTGAGTAGTTATTTTTGACTGGGTGACGTGGATGTTTCACAACAGAGGGAGGTCAAGAGGAATACCCACCATAAAAGATGTTCCTTACCTAAAGTTTGGTAGCAGCTGACTGTGGAGAAAAGCTGGCTTGGGTCTGGTATGCAGATGTGAGGAGAGCAGAGGTTAAACTCCCCCCCCACACTGATATCATGCTCTGAGTTTTTTAGCTCTTTTATTAGGATAGAGAAGGGCTTGTGCACAGGAGGAAGCTGGAGCTCCTGCCTCTCCATCTCAGCCCAGGTCCACTGCCGGCAGATGCCCCAGTGATGCTGGAGCTTCCGCCTCTTCCTCTCTGCAGCTGTTCCTTGCCTCAGTGCTGGATGCTTCCAGGAGCTCACAGCCTTTGCTTAACGTTAATCAGCCTTTCTTTTTGACTTCAACAGTTGCCAGATCAGTGGGAAAAAGCTGTGATCACTGTGTCGCGCCCAGGCAAGATTCCCGCAGGTAGCCGGTGTGGCAACACAGTTCCTGATGACGATAATCAGGTTGTCTCATTGCCACCTGGCTCCAGGTTAGTATAACTGACTAGACCAAAACCAGAAAAAAGGCCAGGTTGCAACTTGACTGAGAGCAGGCTGCTGTGAGGCATCTGTATCTTCATACCTTCCCCTGCAGTTCGGAATGATTTTGTCAAAGCAGTCTCAGTGCAGCTGAAATAGAGTTGTCATGTTATCTGCTTGTCTTGGCCTCTATGAAAACGAAATTTAATTTCCAGTGGGTTATAAAAAATGAATTTAGTATTGTGTCTGTAGTCTTAAAGCTTTTAAGTTTATTCTTGTCTGAAAAAAAAAGGTGTTTGTACAGCCTGTGAGTGGACATCGCTATTATTCTTTACCTTGTCGATAAGCTTTTCTGGTTCTGACTTGCACAAGCCTCCTAAATGGCTCCTTCACATTGTAGCTTTTGTTCTGCTCATTCTTGGCTGCTTGCCATTATCTCAATTGCTTTATGGGGGCCACCTGAAATGCCTCACAGTGCTGGGTGTTTCAAGTGAGAAATGTTTCCTGTTCTCAATCCAGATATATTGTTCTCCCACGGCCGGTCTGCTTTGAGAAGGGGCTGAACTACACCATCCGCCTGGAGCTGTCCCAGTACTCCTTGGTGGAATCTGAGATGGAGAACCCCTACACACTCATTGACTCTGTGAGCAGAAATTTCCTGGGGGATGCTCTGATGGAAAAGTTTTTAAAACCCTAAAAGTTTGCGTTTCTTTTGGGATGCATCTGTGTTAATTCAGAATGCTGCCTTATAAAGTTGTTGGTTAAGACTGAATCCAGATTTTAAACAGATTTCTTCAGGCACAAAGTGTGCATATTGCTTTTCTGTGCACATAGGCTTTGGTTGTCTTTTACTGGACCACAGATCCGGACTTTTACAGTGCATCAAACTCTTTCTTCTGAAGGGATAGAATTGGTAGATAGGAAAACTGTGCCACGAAGAAAGTGTAGTAGTTCTCTATAATTGTTCTGTCACTTTTCATCCAATTTCTGTCTACTTGTTTGGTTTTTGGGCTAAAAAGCATAATGGGAAGTGGGATAGTAGCATATTTTCACAGTTTTGGTGGAGGCTATTAATAAGAAGTGACACAGTGCCACTATGAAATTCTTGTATAGCTTGTCCTCATGCCGTACTGCAAATCACTGGACATATTCACCGTGGGAGGCTCAGGTGAAGATGTGGTCACCAACAGCGCTTGGGAAACGTTCCAGAGATACCGGTGTCTGGAAAACAGCAGGAGCGTTGTGAAAACTCCAATGACAGATGTCTGCAAGAACATCATATTCAGCATTTCTGCACTATTGCACGAGACTGCATTGTGTACGTAACTACCTGCTTAATAGAGCAGACTGCACCTGGAAGCTTGATGGTGCTTCCAGGTGTGCATAGGGAGCGTGGGGTGTGTGTCCTGCACCATGATGCTCACTGTCCTCGGTGCTTCTTTTCTTTCTGCCCAGCCTGCCAATGTGACCCCCAGGGCTCACTGAGTTCAGTGTGTGACCCCAATGGAGGACAGTGCCAGTGCCGTCCCAATGTGGTTGGAAGACAGTGCAACAGATGTGCACCTGGCACCTTTGGATTTGGGCCGAGTGGATGCAGGCGTACGTGAGATGTCGTGCCCTGGGCTGGGCTGCTGATGGTAGAGCACTGGCCACCAAAACGCAGCCTCTTTCCTGCTCTCCTTGCAGCTTGTGAGTGCCACTTACGAGGCTCGTACAACTCATTCTGCGATGCGGAGACGGGCCAGTGCCACTGCTTCCCTGGTGTGTATGGACGGCAGTGCGACCGCTGCCTGCCTGGATTCTGGGGCTTCCCCAGCTGCCAGCCCTGCCACTGCAATGGCCACGCCGATGACTGCAGCCCCTACACTGGGGAGTGCCTGCAGTGCCGGGACCACACGGCGGGCCCCAACTGTGAGAGGTACTTGTGGCCTTACAGCAGTCACAGCCAGCAATGCCCTTGCTGTGAAATGCAGAATATGTGGGGGGAAGTGAGTCCTTATGCCAGAGGAGGAATGGAGAGGGGACCACACTGCCTATAGCTTTCCATTTCACACCAGGTTTTCCCCATTGAAACCCTCCTGAGAATCACAGAATCATTAAGGTTGGAAAAGACCTCAAAGATCGTCTAATCCAACTATCAACCCATCACTGCCATGCCCACTAAAACACGTGCCTTATTGCCTCATAGAATCACAGAATGGTTTGGGTTGGAAGGGACCTTTAAGATCATCTAGTTCCAGTCCCCTCAGCTATGGGCAGGGACACCTCCTTCTAGATCAGGCTGCTCACCCTTGAATGCCTTCAGGCTGGAAGCATCCATAACTTCTCTGGGCAACCTGTTCCAGTGTCTCACCATCTTCACTGTAAAGAATTTCATCCTAATATCTTGTCTAAATCTGCCCTCTTCCAATTTAAAGCCATTTCCCCTTAGTTTAAAGCCATCTACACATTTTTTGAAAACCTCTGGGGATGGTGACTCCACCACCTCCCTGGGCAACCTGTTCCAGTACCTCACTACTCTTTCTGAGAAGAAGTGTCTCCTAATATCTAACCTGAACCTCCCCAGGTGCAACTTGAGGTCATTCCCTCTCATACTGTTGCTGTTACCTGAGACCCCCACCTTACCACAGTCTCCTTTCAGCTGTAGAGAGCAATAAGGTCTCCCCTGAGCTTCCTCTTCTCTAGACTGAAGCATCCCAGTTCCCTCAGCCGCTCCCCATCAGACCTCTGCTCCAGACCCTTCAGTTCTGTTGCCTTTCTCTTAATGTCTCAGGACCTCAGTTCTCTTTCTTGTAGTGGAAGCATCTGCCACGGGTCTCCTGCTCTTGGCCTGGCATGAGACAGCTGCTCAGAGTGTGCATGGCACAGGAGGATTGCAAGGGTCGATCTACCCTTGGGTTCTTCACTCTTAAAGTGTTTGAGCTTAATTTATCCATGCGTCTGCCTGTGGTCCCCTGCATGCTGTCTACCCCATCACGCAGGTGCGAGGCTGGCTACTACGGAGACCCCATCCTGGGCTCAGGCGACCACTGCCGCCCCTGTCCTTGCCCTGATGGCCCTGAGAGTGGACGCCAGTTTGCCAGTGGCTGTTACCAGGACCCGGTCACCCTGCAGGTCGTGTGTGTCTGTAGCACAGGATACATAGGTAGGCTACCTGTGCCTTGAGCGCAGTCCAGTGAGCATCTCCCCATCTAACAACCCTTATTGCCATTTAAGGGGCTGTGCACCGGTGAGCCGTGATGGTAATTCATGTCGTGCTGCTTGTTCAAACAGGCAGTCGCTGTGATGAATGTGCGTCTGGCTTCTTTGGCAGCCCTGATGAGGTCGGTGGTGCCTGCCAGCCCTGCCAGTGCAACAACAACATTGACACCACTGATCCTGAGGCCTGCGACAAGAGGACAGGGACGTGTGTCAAGTGCCTGTACCACACAGAGGGTGAAAACTGCCATCTCTGTAGGCAGGGCTACTACGGGAGTGCCCTGCAGCAGGACTGCAGAAGTGAGTGGGGAGGTGTACCAAACAATGACAGAGCTCTTTGACCTGAGACCTTAGGGGGGTGGTGGGGAAATGGAATTACCTCCCGCTGGGCTTGTGTGCAGCTGTGTGTTCAGAAGGGGGAGAAGGGGCAGTGGTTGCATGTGCTGAAAGGATAGGGCTTTGGACAGGAGGGGTTCTTGCCCTCTTGTTAGTGCTCTTTGTTTTCCTCTTATCTGCAGATCATCCCTGGCGGGGTGAGATTTGGCTTTTGTTTACACAAAGATTCCTGCAGATGTGGCTGATTAGCAGGAGCCTGCCTCTCTCTGCTCCCCTGGTGGCCCAGCACAGCCCTGCCTGCTCCTCTTCACAGCAGGAGCGGGGTGGGGACCATTTGCTGCTGCTTCCCATCCAACACAGCACACAGGTTCTCCTCCGCTGCATGTGTCACTGGTTGCTCTGAGTGGATCTGAGTTGCATCAGGCTGATAGGAGCCAGGAAGACCTGGGCCTCCCTTGTAAAGGAGGAAACGAGAAGAGTAGGAAGGCTGGAGGCCTGCACTGGGGTCACTGTGGCCTCCAGCCACAACACATGCACTGGGGCAGTGGCTGTAGATGTGGCCATCTTGGGACCCAAAGGGGGCTGAGGAGTGCACACCGCACCGCCATGCCACGCACCCAAGCTGCCGTCTCTTCTCTTTGCAGAGTGTGTCTGCAACTACCTGGGCACTGTGCGCGAGGACTGCGATGATGCGGAGAACTGCCGCTGTGAGGCAGCCACAGGGCAGTGCCGCTGCCTGCCCGGCGTGGTGGGGCAGACCTGCGACCGCTGCGCACCCCACACCTGGAGGCTGGCCAGCGGCACCGGCTGCGAGCCCTGCGACTGCGACACTGCCCGCTCCCTTGGGCCGGCCTGCAATGAGGTGAGCAGGCTACAGGGATGTGTTTGCCAAACGCTGGTCCT
Organism: Perdix hodgsoniae; assembly: GCA_035772895.1. Lineage (NCBI taxonomy): Eukaryota > Metazoa > Chordata > Aves > Galliformes > Phasianidae > Perdix > Perdix hodgsoniae. The sequence continues at coordinate 19,359,734 of JAPSGF010000006.1, forward strand.
GGGCTGTGCGGTGTTGGAGCCACGGGTCTGCCCCGCTTGCACGGCAGCCAGGAGCTGTGGGATGAGGTGCGAGGGAGATAGGGGATAAAGTTACCTTAGGTAGTTGTACCATGCTGGCCGTTGCCGCAGCATGCTGCCCAAAACCATTGGGAGCTTGGTCAGAGGGCTGGGGCAGCTCACCTGTGAGGAGCGTCTGAGAGAGCTGAGGTTGTTCCACCTGGAGAGAAGAAAGCTCTGGGGAGACATTATTGTGGTCTTTCAATACTTAAAGAAGGCCCATGTGGGAGGTGGAGAGAGACTTTTTGCCAGGACCTGTAGTAACAGGGCAGTGGGCAAAGATTTTAAGCTAAAGGATGTAGAATGAGATTAGACATAAAGAAATTCTTTACTTAGAGGGTGGTAGGGTCCTTGCACAGCTGTCCAGAGAGGCTGTGGGTGCCCCATTTCTGGAGGTGTTGAAGGGTGGGTGGGACGGGGCCCTGGGCAGCCTGGTCTAGGGGAGGCGTTGCTGCCTATGGCGAGTGAGCTGGACTCAGTGATGTGAAAGGTCCCTTCCCTGTTTCTGCTAGTGATGTTTGTGATGTACAGGTGCTGGGTTGGGGAGGGCAAGAACCTTTGGGCTGTGGTGACCACGCTGAGGTGGCTGTATCCCTGTTTCTGGCAGTTCACAGGGCAGTGCCATTGCATGCCGGGCTTCGGAGGCCGGACCTGCCGGGAGTGCCAGGAGCACTTCTGGGGTGATCCAAGTGTGGAGTGCCAAGGTGAGTAGTCCAGTACCCTGTAGTCTTCCCACCTCAGGAGGGAGGGAGGTTTGATGGGGTCCACCTCAATGCTTTGATGCCTTCCTGGGTCACGTGCCTTCCTGAAGATGTGGCAGGAGCCTGGGGTGGTATTTATGTGGCTTATTGTATGTCTTATTGGATTCTTCCATAGAAACAGACCTCTTTGTTTAGAAAGGAATTATTCTCTGACCTTTACTTTGCATTGCTGGTAGGTAGACTAGCGTGGTTAGAAAACCCTTGTTTGGGTTTGAGGATTGATCTGGAAGCATGTTTCTTTGTGTTTTGATTTTACTCAGTAGAAGACTCCTGTCCCTATTTGCACCATGTTAGGGAGACTGGCTGACAAAGTAAGATTTTTGTCTTAGGAGATTTTCCTTTTATTTCAGGTTAAAACAGAAGAGAGAGCAGAGACCATATAGCTAGTTAGCTGTAGCTGCATATGCAAAAACAGAGTGCCATGAAGTCAGTTGTTTAGAAAACTGGATTCTCTCTGTCCTTTCATTATAAACAAGTCTGTTCATTAGCTAAAAAAGAAACTTCAAACACTGTCCAGACCAGAACAAACTTGTATCTCTGATCTGTTCAAATAGGAGTCTTTGCCAGGAGGGTTTGCAATTGATTAAGGTATTTTTTCCTGCAGGGAAGAATGTGTTTGCTGTGGTCTTAATAAATCCTTTACAATAGGGACACCTCAGCACCCATTATCTGAGGAGGGTCACAGGTACCTGATTAATGCTGCAGATGAAAGAGCTGGGGAATTGTCCTGGTTCCTGAGTGCATATTAGGTTTCTCTGCTCAGAGTCTGCATGTGTTCTGGCTGTGCTGGCTGCCTCATGATGCTGTGGGGTAGTGGTTGCCTCCTGGTATCAGCTGTCTCCATCAGAGTTTATTGATGGAGTCCATCTGCATACCTTATCAGCATGATTCTGCTGCGTACCAACATTTCTGACCTCTCATCAAGTTTCTGCTGCCTTTTGAGCATGTGGAAACCTGCTTTTAACCTTTCTGAAGTAGAAAGAGGATGTATTCCTTGGAACCTATTTTTTTCCACAAAAGCAGTACACTTTCCTTCAAATCCATTGCCTTTTTTGCTTCCAAGTGATGGCCTCTAAGGGAGCAGAATAACTTCTCAGCCCTTGTTCAGCCCCAGCTGGTGGAACACTGGCAGAAATGCAACTGCTGCGTGGGAACATCGCAGCTTTCTGAGATAAGAGATTTGTAGGAGACCTGGACAACTGTGCTGTTAAAGGAATTACAGAGCAGTGCCCTTGGAAAATAATTTCAGTGAGGCCTGCAGCCAGAATGAAGATGGAACTGAGGTAGAAGGGGATTTGTGACAAAGATGAGCCCTTGCTCAGTCCAGGCAGCCAAAATGGCCATGTTGTGTACAACATTTGGGAAGAAGACACTAATGTGGACTGAGAGCTGTCAGAGCTCTGAACCATGTGAGTACTAACAAGCTTCAGTGCAGGCACCAAGCTTATGTGTAGTGTGAGCATGATCTCCACAGTGAGATCCTCCACTGGCCTGGGCAAGCAGCCTCTGCCCAAGGGTGGAAATCTCAAGGTACTTTACTTGACAGGTAGTAATGTGTGACCTCTTCATGAGCTGGCACCAGTAGATAGCAGATCCTGCTGAGAAATCAGGGCTGTTCTGCCCTGTGACACCCTTCTTTGTAAAGCACGTGATGGTGAAAGGGGAGATGGGAGAGGCTGGAGGTATCCTGGTGCTGCATTGAGGCAAGAAATTATTGCTTTTGGTCTGGATACTTGGAATTGCAGCATATGCTCCCTGCAGTGGAGGGAAAGCATCTTCTGGTGTCTCCCCTCTGTCTTGCCGCTGATGGCAGTAGGGCCAGACCACTGGTGCATGCCTCAATTTGGACAGCACTGCAACCCCCCTTTACTGGGTTTGGTGTCACCACCCATGGGGAACACACACTGCAGAGAGCACCCTGGAGTCTGTAGGACTGCTTCTCTGCAAACTCCTTATTCCATACTTCAATAAAAACCACAATGACTTTTCATTTAATTTAGCGTAGCACCTGAAAATGGCATAAGAGAGGCATAGAAGATGAGGAAAGTCCCAGTGCGTCTCTCAGCCTTGTGCAGGTTCCTGTGAGGAGTGCAGTGAGCAGGAGCTGGGCTGAGGGTCGGAGCCAGCCCATTTGCTCTGGCCCTTGCTTCAGCTGTAGGCTGTGTGCAGCTGTGCAGGTGTGCACGTGTGTGTGTGTGTGTGCATATAGTTCTTGCAAACATAGTGAATAGTAGGATTACAAAGATTACAAATGAAACTCAAGTCTCTGGAGAATTCTGCTGGAACTTTTCCAAAGCCTGGCAAGCAGACTGCAGGACTGGGCATGTGGAGCTGTGCTCACTGGTAGGAGGCTCCAGGTTCCTGAGAAGCCTCTGAGATGCTCTATGGGTGCTGATGCAGCTTGAGGAAGGCACTTGCAGAGTATGTATGTGAAGCTTCATATAATTCAAAGAAATGACAATTTTAGTATCATTAGTGTTTTAATAAATTGAACAAACAGACCACAGTTAGGAGAGGGCAGTGTATGAGATTCAGGATTGTGCTGCTCTGTCCCCTTAACATGGAGTATGAATGCATTGGTATTCTTCTGTGTTGGATTTAAGTATCAAGCCTTACCATAAAAAAAAAAAAAGATTCTACTTGAGCTAAGATGAAAAAGAGTGATGTTTTTATTGAGTACTCATTGCAGACATGGGCAGAAAATCACTTTTCTCATTTTTAAGTTTTTTGCTAAGTACCTGGTGCTGAATTACCTGTTTATGGAAAGTTATCACATCGTGATTTCGGATTAGGCTCCACAGACTTAATTTAACATCTGAGACTTAAGCTGGGCAACCTGTTCCAGTGCCTCACCATCCTTGCTGTAAAAGAATTTTTCCTTATATGCAATCTAAATCTACCCTCTTTAAGCTTGAAGCCACTTCTTGTTCTGTCACCTCAGACCCTGCTGAAGAGTCTGTCCCCTTCTTTCCTGTAGTTCCCCTTTATTTAGATACTGAAAGGCTACTCTCAGTTTCCACGCAGCCTTCTCTTCTCCAGGCTGAACAGCCCCAGCTCCCTCAGCCTGTTCATGTAGGGGAGGTGTTCCATCCCTTGGATCATTTCTGTGGCCCTCCTCTATATGTGCTCCAGCAGGTCCATGTCTCTCTTGTGCTGAGGTGCAGGATCACCTCCCTCACCCTGCTGGCCATGCTACTTTTGATGCAGCCCAGGATATGGTTGGCTTTCTGGGCTGTGAGGGCACACTGCTGGCTCATGGTCAGCTGCCATCCACCAGTACCTTCAGGTCTTTCTTGGCAGGGAGACGAGCAGGTGTTTCATCACCTTTTCTCTAAAGGAAGTCAGATGAACGCTAAATGAAATATGAGTTTGTGTTTTTTCAGTTTAAATTGACCTGTGGTCAAAATTCTGTAGTTTATGTTGGTGGTTTGCAGCAAATTGCCCATTTGGCCCAGTCTGCTGGTGTGCTAAAATGCAGCACAAGTCTGTTAATTCTAAGCTGGGATCTTCTCTTAGCACTCATAACTAAGAATCATAATGCTGAGGAGTTGGTGATATGCTTGCAGTGTAATTAGAGTCAATAGGCAGAAGAAATTCAGAAGAAATTTGCTAGCTCTGCAAAACTTTCAACCTTACAAATTGCTGAATGATTTTGTCATAATGCTTCAGTAACACCAGGAAATGATGCCAGGAAATCACATTTGAAGAAACTCATTGTTTTTTTTTTTGCCATGGAGGAGTTGCCATTTCATGCTCTCCGACCCTCACCTCATGCAGTGAAGAAAATATGTCTGCAAAAATGATTCCTCATCAGTTTTGTATAGGATCACTTATGACACTTGCTTGTTCCTAACATCCCGTACTAAGGCATTAAACGCCTTGACTTCCCTTTGTCCAGCCCTTTCATCATCTGTTAGATCATCCTGGCTACAGCAGCAGTATACTGATTCACTGCAGTTGAAATGGAAGTGAACTGCAAATACTTATATCAGTGGGAAAGGTAGCAGAGCTGTTGTTTGCTTTTTGGGGATTTCTTTCCTATGTTTCTACAAGGCCATGATGGAATGTGTGAGTGCTAGTTTTTTCTTGGAGATCAGGAAAAAAATTACTTGAAATGCGTGCATGAAGATACTACGAAAAGTCTGGCTCCTCTGTGTTTGCCTGTGTGTTCATGTGTGCACACGTGTTTGTGAGTAGATTCCATGCAGTGTTTTGTAGTCAGAAATTGTTTATCAGCAGATCTGAGTGAAGAATTTGGCTAGAAAATTTTCCTGCTAAAAATGTGACTTTGTTTAAATTGGAGAATGCCACAGCAGAATGTATGACTGAGTTAAACACTCCATTAAAGAAAACAATACATCCAGTTCCAAAATGACATTTCAGAACAGAAAGCTATTGTTTGATTTAGTAAATGGTTCTTTGAAAACGCTTAAATCTTTGGCTAGTGATTTCAAAAGCTTCTTTTACTCCCCTCTATTTTCCATGGGAGGTACTTAAGTTTCCTGCTCTGCTTACCCGGGGACAGATTTGATCCGTGCCCAACACTGATCTTCAAAGCAAGCAGCCAGTCTGCATTAACTTGCAGACCTTCACCCCGACCCTTTTCCACCCCTGTCAGCAAAAGTAGAATAGTCAGCTGTTTGTCTTGGAGGCCGTTTCCAACCCAAATGGGTTAGGGCATCTTAATCTCTTGTAGTAAACTCTGCATCTGTGTGGTTTTATAGTACAAATGAATTAATTTTTCCAATTTCTAGTTGCTGAAGTACTCTAGTCTAGTAGGTACAGCATTTAAAAGGAGTTTATAGAACTTAGTTTGTTTTTCCCTATTCCAAATGAATAACATTAAGTAAAGCCATGTAAAGCCATCCATCACTCGCAACTGAATAATACCTAAAAGGCACATGCATCCCTAGATGTACCTATGTGTTCCTCATTTTTCTAGAGAAAAACAAGACAACCAAGCATGTGCTAAAATGAGCCATGGTAAAGCTACTCAAGTGCTATGTCAGAGTAATGCAAATGCTAGTTAAGTCAAACTCTCCAGAGCCCAGCTGTACTCTGAAGGGTTTGCCTTAACCTGTTGGAGTACATCAGAAGCAAAACTTCTGTAGCAGAGAGAATCCTTCTCAGGGAGCCATGTAGGAGACAGGCCACGTGGTGGCCATATCTGGACATTAATGAACAAGGTGGTAGAGAAGCAAGAACTTCTATGGCTGCAGGTGATGGTAGGGTATTTTTACCAAAACATAGGCTGGATGTGGCATGCTGGATCGTTCTGGCATGGCATTCACTTCAGATCTGGAAATTGAGGGGTTTCCTGTTTTGATTTCAGTGGTGATGGTGATCAAATGTCACACAGGTGTCCTTTTGGTGGATCAGCATGTGGAATAGCCAGGGCCCAGGAGACAGGCTTTTTTAGCTTGGGGAAGAGGCCAGGGCCAGGCTGGATGTGGCTCTGGGCAGCCTGGTCTGGTGGTTGGCAACCCTGCACATAGCAGGGGGTTGAAACTAGGTGATGACTGTGGTCCTTTTCAACCCAGGCCATTCAGTGATTCTATGCTAGAGGAGTTGGAGATGGTAGAGGTACTCTTCCATGGGGCCTTGGAGAGCAGAACAGCTCTCATGGATTTCTGACTGGCTAAATATTGTTAGTAATACAGTGTCTAGAAATGGGGCTCTGATATCTGATAGAGTTGCCCAGAGTCTGGCTGGTGAGAAACAGAGCTGGTTCCAGCAATGACTGAACACTTCACTAAGGCCATCCAGACTCTGAAAGAGTTACTCCTGTGAGACTCTCGGAAATGTTGCAGTCGGTGCCACAGTATGGAGCTGTCCATAGGCTGTAGGTATAGTCCATACCACAAATGTAGAAACACATCCAAAATGTACAAAGTGGCAAGAAAATAATGTACCAGAATCTCCCTCTGTGCTGAGGGAGATCTTTTCTTGTTTCCCTTTACCTGACAGTTTTATTTTCGAAGCTGGTCTTCCTGTGCATGGATACTGTACTGGGTAGATCATAAAGAAGGGGAAGTCCAACACTTCTGAAAGCTATTTAGTACATGTCACAGTCACACAGCTGAACTCAGGCAAAGCCAGCAATGCCCACTTCTAACCTTGGTGTGGAATCCTAAATGGAAAAGTAACCCACAGTCATGTTTCTGTGCACCTTGTGCGGTTTTCTTTGAGTCCCACAAAGCTGTTTGGACATTTCATAGCATTCAGGAAATGCGATGATCTTCCAAGTGCTGCACTGTCTTCAGAACAAACACTCTTTGCTATTTATCATCTCCTCTCCCAACAGGCAGTTGTAGAGTTTGAGCTGTGGCTTTGCGAATGTTAGTGCTTAATATCTCCCTCCTTACTCTCAGCATATTCTGGCTCCGGAGATTTTGTAATCCACATTACCATGTAAACATTGCTAAAGCTGTACCTTTCCTGAACATGCAGGTATTCAGAAGTAGAATTACCAACATTAATTAATTAATTAATTAATTCCACTTTAAGCTTTTTAAATCCAGATGTAAATACAGTGATCTGATTTTCCAGCAGCATGTATTTGGGTAACTTGATCAGATCCCTGAGAAAAGCCACATGCTGTTTCACCTCTTTCAGTGCAGTGGAATGTGGACAATTCATCATTCTACCCAGAGCCTTATTAGCTGTCAGAAGGGTTAACTGACCTCCTGCAAACAGGAACTCGCCAGTTTGCCTGCGGGGAACATATCCCATGGCAGGCTGACTGCTTAAGCACTTTCGATGTAAAGTAAAAACAATCTCTTGTGTTGGGGTATAATTCAAAGAACAAAGGACCATTTTGCTCAATTGTGCAGGCAGCAGAAGTTATTTTTGTCTCTTGCCTATCATATTCACATTGTACAAGAAAGTCATTTTGCTGAGGACTGATTTGTTCGGCTGAGGCTTTTTGTGTAGTCCTTGAACTGAAGACCACCACTGTGTTTTAAGTTGGAGCAAACAATGCCCAATCTTGAAAACAGCTTTGTTTTGCCCTTTTTCAAAGGGGTGCATGCTTGGGGTGCGTGAATTCATTTATGGACCATTTTGAGCCAAGAACCTCCTTCAAGGATGCCTGGTAAATGGATGTTTAAGTGAAGGCTTTTATCAGGTGTTGCAGTCCTGGAACATGTGCTTGACCTGCTTCAGCTTTACAAGTGTCATGATGGCAGGTAGATGACCTGCATATTTTCAGAGCCTCTTTCTTCTTATTCTTTGCGGCATCCCTTTGCTGAGAGCTTTGCAGGCTGATGGTTTCCTCTGCAATTAAGGAGAAGAGGGAAAGCAGGAGTTCTGCTGCATGGAAACTGCCTCTGCTCTGCAGAGCGTGCATTCAGAAATGACCATGCATCAGAAAGTGAGCAGATTAACTCCTTCGGACAGGTTCATGCTGAAGAAGTACATTTATTCTTCTAAAAGCTTGTTAGAAAGGGTGTTGCCTGAATCTTATCACTTGAATTTATCACTCATTGTGTGAATTAATTTACAGAAAATCTGTTAATGGGCCTGATTCCACCTGGAGGGTGACAAGCAGTGTGCAGCAGGCAGGCAGGCAGCACCCATGCTGGAGCAGGCTCCCGTCCCCCCCTTGGGCAGGGCTGCCCACAGCAACATACATCATTTTGCATCTCTCTGCTCTGTTTCTCACTGCTTGATTTTTACCCATCTTTTGTGTAGGCAGAACATCAGCGCTGTGCCAGAACTTCAATGCTGCACTGCAATCCTTAAACATCCCACCCCCCGAATATCCCTGAATATGGGAGCGCACCCAAAGACAGGCCCCAGCCTTTGTGCTCTGTGCTGTCAGCCCATGGATTGGTCTTGGTCTTCTCTGAAGTCACTTCAGCTTTTAGGACCCGCAGTGTCTTGTGGAAGGGAGCTCTGCAGCTTAGCTCACCCCTGTAACCAGCTATCTGCTGGTGTTTTCTGTGGGAGGTGCAGGGGAGGGTGTTTGTTTCTCAGTGTGTGTTGCATTCCTCAGTTACTCCCTGCTGCTGTGCTGGGAGAGACAGTGACCAGTTGTTCCTTGTTCACCTTTTCCATTTCGGTCATGTCTTGCTCTTAAACCTTCTGCTGGGTGCCTGCCTGGCATTTCTTTTCCCATCTGGGCAGCCTTGTTCCGCTTACCCCAGTAGGAGTGAAACAGGACCTTTTGGTGGCTGTCAGACGGATGCCCCAGCACTGCAGGATGTGCCCACCCTCACCCCGTTGTTGGGCCGTTTCTGATCTGTGCAGTTGGGGTGCTCCCTGTCCTGGGGCTTCTGCCCTCCTGTCACTGCCTCCAGCTCAGCCCCGGTTCCCCATACCCAAGCAGGCTGCAGTCAGCTGATAATAACCCACAGACAACCTCCGTCCTGATTTCACCATTCCATTTCCATATGCTTTTACGTTCCTCAGCTCTCATGGTGCCCTTTTCTCCTTCCAGCTTGTGACTGCAACCCCCGTGGCATCCAGACCCCGCAGTGCGACCGTGCCACAGGGCAGTGCATCTGCAATGAGGGGGTGGAAGGGCCGCGCTGCGACAAGTGCTCACGGGGCTACTCGGGCTTCTTCCCTGACTGCGTACCCTGCCACCAGTGCTTCGCCCTCTGGGATGTCATTGTCAGCGAGCTGACTAACCGCACCCAGCAGTTCTTGGATAGGGCAAATGCCCTGAAAATCACAGGGGTCGTCGGCCCCTACCAGCAGACGCTCAGCAACCTGGAGGAGAAGCTGGGTGAGATCAAAGCCATCATCGCTCAAAACCCAGCTGCTGAGCCATTGAAGAACATTGGGAATCTCTTTGAGGAAGCAGAGTGAGTACGGTTGCAGTTAGGTGGATAAATCTAGCTTGGGAAGGAGTGGGAATGCTGCCGGGTTGGGGCTGGGGGAGCAAGTATAGGCTGCACACTGGGTTAGAGGGCACTCTGGCAGTGCACAGCATGGTCCTGTTGGAGCGTCTCAGTGTGGTACCAAGCCCCCATCCTGTAAGTAGAAACCTGGCTAGGAAGACAGGAGCAGCACAGGCTGCACAGGGCAGCTAATTACTGGCTGCTAATTAGCACCCAGCTGCTCACGCTTGCTTTGTGCTCTCCCAGGGGCAAAGGACAACCACTGCTATTGTGTGAGAGAATGAAGAGGGGAGAGATTAAATTCCTGGATTTCCGCCTGGGTTGGAAACTTCTTCGGGCTTCTTTCTGCACTCTGAGCTTGGGGTGGGGGGAGCAGCTGCTCGGTCACAGCACTTGTTTCCATGCTGCTCGGGGTCAGAGCTTGTGTTGTGTTTTAGAGCTGAGCATACTGAAAAAGGGGGGTTGTGCTTTCACAGATGGGGCAGTTGTGCAACTACTACAGCTTTGTTTGTGCATTGTCAGGGGACTGCACAAAGCAAGTGGGAGAGGATCAAAGCACAGATATCTCAATTAAGGATGGGCTTGTGCCCTGCAACCCCCTCTTCAGCTGGAGAGCCCCACGGGGCTGCTGCTGTTGCTGTGCTTGGGCTCTGTGTACTGAGGGAGCACCTGTGGAGCTGATCTTCTCTAACTGGTGTGTTAGAGCTAGTCTCTGCACAGAGAAGGAAGTATTGGATTTTGAAGGGCTGCTGGCAAACAGCAGCCTGCTGAGCTGTTGGGGGAGATGGAAACTGATCACAGAGATTAAATACTGCCCAGTTCTCTCAGCATGAGGAATTGCTGGGTGTGGTGGGATTGCCATGGATGGGAAGTTTCCTGTGCCCAGCTCTGTTCTGCAGCAGCTCTGCCTTGTATCGTGCAATTGTCTTTCCTTTTAGGGTTATCCCAGCAGCTGAAGCCTGCTCCTGGGTGCACTAAGGCCATGCAAGAGGTTCTCATTAGCCCCAGAGAATGGATGATGGGAAGAGATCTTTACAGAGGAGCTAAAAGAATCTATTGTATTAAAACCAAACCATCTAACTATTCCCCCTCCCCCCCTATTCCTGAAGTTCAGATCTGTCCCATGAATTCATAGTAATCAAAACTGCATTTGTAGCTGTGGGAGGGGGGAGCAAATTATGTATGGATCATAGTAGTCAACTCTGACCTATGCAGTTGCCATGGTACAAGAGCATTACACCAGTCCTCTGGAATCTGCCTCCAGTTAATCTTACACAAAGCAGCTGTTTTCTGAGCAATTTGGTGCTTTGAGTTTATAAACGTGCTGTAGATTAAAAAGTAGTTTTGTGTGATAAAGGAAACAAAGCAGCATTCTAGGTAGGCATGTTGTTACAAATCACAGCTCTGCCGAAGGAGGCCGAGCACTGCCATGGGAGCAGCATGGCACAGCTCTAACCATTGCTGAGCTGAGCCAAACTGAGCCTTACATCTCTTTCTGCCCCCACTAAGTGCTGCTCCTCTGTTCTGCAGCAAGCTGACAGCTGACGTTACCGTTAAGATAGCAGACATAGATGCAAGCCTCTCAACCTTAGCAGAGAAGAGCAATAGCACCGATGCTGACTTGAGCGCGCTGGAGACAGATGCCAAAAGCCTGGATCGTGTCGTGAAGGAGCTGGCAGAACAGCTAGAGTTCATCAAGATCTCTGATGTTCGGGGTGAGTGTCACACAGAGGGGAAGAAAGCAGTGGGGTGGCTGAAGATTTAATTAGTGCATGGTTTAAAATCCCAGGTTAATCTTCTAATGTGTAATGAAACTCTATTCTTAGAGGGCAGCTTCTCACTGTGCATTAGCAGAGTTGCTGATGCAGCAGAGGTTCTGTTTGGCCCCCTCACCCCTTCACTCTCTCCCTCTGTGCATTGCAATGCCGGCTCAAGTTCCTAGGGCACAAGAACTTCAGAGACTTTAAGACTTCAATTAAATACATTTTAGATGAGGGCACAACAGTTGAAAGCGAAGCAGATTCCAGGATATACTCGCACCTTTCGGTTGCTCTTCCTGGGCTATTAAATTCTCTTTGAAAAAATCCCTGTCCCTTTGTGACAGGAGCACACCACAAGGGCCAAGTTCTTCCCAGGAGAGCAAACCTTCGTGCCCACTGGAATGGTGCTGTGCCAGGATTCTGTCACAGTCAGAGTTTGCTGAGAGAGGCAGGCGGCTGAATTCTGGGGAAGTTTTGAAAGCTGACCTAATTCCAACTTAAAGTATTTATTTATTTTTTAATTTCCTGCTTTGCAGGAAGTCTGAGGTCATTTCCAATGAATGTAGGGTTTCTCAGATTGAGGCAAAAAGGTTGTAGGAACTCTGCACTCCGGGGCGTCCCTGGCTTTGTGGCAGTGTGTGGAGGAGAGCTGCTCTGAGGTGCAGAGTGTGGATGCTCCTGCGGGGTCTCTCGACCCTCCCGGGGCCTCTCCAGCAGTTGTCCAAAATGAACGCTTCCATAAATCAGAGTCTTTCATCAGGAAGTTGTTTGCTGGGAGAGCTCTGACCAGTTTCCAAGCAGTGACTCCATACACCAGACATTTATGCAGCAACAAAAACTAAGGGCATACGCAAATCGTTAGAAAATAGAGCACTGCCCTATGAACCTTAAAGGTTGGGTCTCCATTCACCCTCAGAGCCTAAGTCATTCCTGTGTCAGAGAACTGCTTAACTTTAAAACCAGCAAACCTGACACACATCCAACCAAAAAAAAAATTGAGTATTCAAACAACAGGACAAATGTTGTCATCCTTACAATAGCACAGAGTGCAGCTAAAGAAGCTGTTGTTTGCTTTGACTTGATGCTAACCTAGATGTGCCTTCTGCCTGCCTCCGTGAATTAAATTACTCCATGTTACTTAATGGATTTCTGAGCGGCTCTGTCTGATTTCTGCAGGAGCCTTGGACAGCATCACCAAGTATTTCCAGATGTCCCTGGAGGCAGAAGAAAGGGTCAATGCTTCCACTGTCCACCCTGACAGTGCCGTGGAGCTGTCAGCGCAGACACGGCAGGAAGTGGAAGACTTAATCAATGAGAAGGAGGCCCAGTTCAAGGCAAAGCAAGAGGAGCAGTCGCGCCTCCTGGATGAACTTGCCGGCAAGCTGCAAAGCCTGGATCTCGCCGAAGCATCAGCAAAGGTATTTGGCTGAGAACTGCAAAAACCTACAGCAAAACGTTGGGCTTGTGAAGAAGCAGCAGGCAGGAAGAAGCTGTTCAGAACTGGACAGTGGGCTGTACAGTTTGTTCCTTAAAAAAAACGTTTCGTTGATGCTGGGGTATTGTGTGGGCACTGAGACACCTGTAAGTTTTCAGGCATCAGTCCTTTATGTTGTTTTCCCTCTTGCTTCTAGAAGCTCAGCCCTGACAGAGCACCTTTTCAACACATCCTAAGCCAAATCCCTTTGCTGTCGGCAGAGCTCTAAAGTGCAGCAAAGTTTAGTGAGTCCATTGGACCAAGAACCGGCCTCTTAAGTCTCAGTTAATGTGCTTGCTTTTCCTGGGCTGCTTTGTTTTTGCAGCATTTCAGAGTACACGCCATGCCATGCCTGTGCAGTGCTCGTGCTCACGCTACCCTCCTTGGTATTGCTACACTCCCATCATTCTGCTTGAAACAAAGCAGAATTTACAGGGAGCTGGAGTCAAAAGGGCACGGTCCCTGTTGAAGCTGCCTGCTCATCTGTAAATATGATCAAGGGTGGTTTTCTCTGGGGTGAGGCAGGGTGTTCCTTCAGCTTCCCTTTGAAGGCAGCCGACTGCATTCAGAGAACAATCCCACATGAAGTCCCACAGAAGGGAGAGCTCATTAACTCCTCTGGGCAAGGCTGGGCCTGTGTGAGAGGATGAGGTCTTCACACAGTGAATTGTCCTGGTCCTTTACAATGACAACCACCCACCCCAGTCCCGTCTCCTTTTTCTTAGGGAAAGAAGAAAGAGGAATCTTTTTGTTTAGTTTCCCTGCCCCTACATTCCTGCCTAATGTGTTCTTGAGGACCGAAAATCCTGGTTAGATGTTATCAAAGCAGTAAACACTGAGTTACTTGCTTGGAGGTGTAATCATGGGATGCAGAAACAAGATCTTTTTGCTTTCTAGCTACTGCTGAGTTGCGTGCCAAACAGGTAAGAGGGAATCCATTACACTTCACAGGAGCCAGCTGCAGCTAACTTGGCACAGCCCCTCGGTGTTCCCAGAGAGATTCTTGGCTGAAAGTACATCAGTTAGTGACTATCCTTTGGCATAAGGACTGGGGTGGAAAGGGAAAAGAGCCTCACAGGAGTAAAGGATTTTCCATCTGGCTAAAACCACTTCTGATGATTTCATTGTCCAGTTGGCCACAATAATGGATAGGCTCAGTAAAAATTTCCAATTAGAGTAGTTTTACTTTAAAAAAACCCAACAAAGTTGGTCTCTTCTGATTTCATTGCCAGAAATTGGAAAGCACTGTGAGAGAATGGGACAGTTTTTCAAGAGAGGTGAAGAAGTTTCCTGTTCGATATTTTATTTAGGTAGGAAAGGAAAAGAGCTTATCCTGTGCAGAACACATTCCTCTTTTTTTAAAAAAGCTGCTTGAGTTAGCCAGTATTTCCTCCAACAGCAGTAAGACTGGCTTCAAACAGAAGGAATATAGGCAGCAGTAGCTTCCAGCTTGTAAACCAGAGCCTAAAGGCAGCTTTCTAGTGAAGCTGACAGTCAGGAAAAGCAGACAATGAAGGCACAGCTGCCCTCAAGCTAAAGGCAGAAAGTTGTGGAAAGGATATAGAAGGATTAACATCTTGCTGGTATGGATCTGATGCATGAACAGTCTGCTCTACTTCAGCATCATTTGCTATCACAGAATATCCCATGTTGGCATGGACCCGTAAAGATGATCAAATGTATTTAGTTGTGCTGTGGTATTTAGGATGCCATCCCCTCACGCCTCAGCAATAAGAACAGGGCTGTGATCGCTGCCCTTGTCTCATTCACAGATGTGTGGCACTCCAGTGGGAGCCTCTTGTGCCGAGTCAGAGTGTGGGGGGCTGCACTGCCGGACTGCTGAGGGGCAGAGGAAGTGTGGAGGACCTGGCTGTGATGGGCTGGTCACTGTGGCTCACAACGCATGGCAGAAGGCCATGGACTTCGACAGAGACATCCTCAGTGCATTGGCAGAAGTTGAGCAACTCTCCAGAATGGTAATACATAAATGAATTGTTGCAGTAAAAAAGAAAACAAAAATCTTACAGTGGTAACTCAAGTTTAGACACTAATTGACAAAGTATGTGCATGGTTTACTTCACAATCTTTCTTTCTAGTTGCGTAACATCAAACTTGTAAAGATACTCAGCTTTTAGCTTGCTGAAGTAAAGTTTCATGCATTACTCCAAACATTACCATGAGTTGTTTAAACTAACACTGGTGCCGTGGATCACAGCCAGCTCTTAAAAGTGTTCCGTGAGTTTTATGAGAAGAAGCATTTCTCATTACTGTTACCTCTGCCTCCAGCTGAATTTTTGTTGTAAATCAGGCCTGAAAGCATATGCAAATATGTGGTCAAGCCCTCTACTTTTTTCTCTTCAGGTTTCTGAAGCAAAGCAGAGAGCTGATGAAGCCAAACAGAATGCACAAGAAGTTCTTCTCAAAACCAATGCTACAAAGGAACAAGTGGACAGAAGCAATGAAGATCTGAGAAATCTTATTAAGCAGATCAGAGACTTCCTCATGCGTAAAAACCTTAAACTCACATTATCTCTTATTTCTTCATCTGTGAAAACTCTTCTTTCTTTTTTGGCATCATTCTCCAAGGGGTAACACAATAGTCATCATCTTCCCCTGGCTCTTTTCAGCCAGATTTAGTGAGTATGATGAAATCTGGGAATGAGGAAACGAAGACAATAGGAAAGAAAGACAGATCTGTAGCCCATTGTTTCATTCCTTTCAGCTGAGACCATTATACTTCTCTACTTGCCAAGTGTGTTCCTAAGTTCTGGCCAGAACTGCACAGTGCTATTAAAGGGGAGGACAGTCACGGCTAGAAACTGTGAGGCTTTCTCCACGTGAGATAACGGGTGAAGGTTAAATGAGGGCCCTTTTCATTGTTGAGTGGCAGCACAGCAAACCCATTTCTTCTGTTTGCACAAGGCTGAGTATACTGTTAGCACAAGTACATTTATGTGCAGCTGTCAGCTTCCCTTCCTGTAGGTTTACTGCCAACCCCAGCCCTGGCATGGGGTAGATAATCACTGAGATCAGCAAAAGGCTTCCAAGAGAGCTATGCTAGGAGGAGGGCCTTTGTGCCTGCTGGGTCTCTCCTTAGAGAGAAGTGTCACTCTCAGGAAGCCTTTTTAATACCCTGATGTACTGCAGTCTGGAGGAGGAAGCTTTTTCCATCATTTTGCTTCTTGAGGGAGCAGGTGGACAAAAATGTTGAGTACTGAGACCTGACAGCAGGAAGCTTTAACTCACACCTGTGTCATTTCTGCCTATCTGTAGAAGACAGTGCTGACCTGGACAGCATCGAGGCAGTGGCTAATGAAGTGCTGAACATGGAGATGCCCAGCACCCCCCAGCAGCTGCAAGCCCTGACAGAAGACATCCGTGAACGTGTGGAAAGCCTTTCTGATGTCGAGGTCATTCTGCAGCAGAGCGCTGGAGACATTGCCAGAGCAGAAATGCTACTGGAGGAAGCTAAGAAAGCAAGGTATGCAACCCCATTTTGCATTAGGTAGTTACAGTCACCAAGAACTGGATTGAGACTTCTATTTCACTCGACCAGTTTATCTTACTATAAAGCAGATTTCCCATTCCTTGGCTGTAGGACAAAAACAGCCCTTTGCAGCATATGACCATTCCAAAGTAAAAGCACTTTTTGTGCTAACCTAGTTTTGCTCCACAGCAAAGGTGCAACAGATGTTAAAGTCACTGCAGACATGGTGAAAGCAGCACTAGAAGAAGCTGAAAAGGCTCAAAATGCAGCTGAAAAAGCCATAAAACAAGCTGATGAAGATATTAAAGGAACTCAAGACCTGCTGACCTCAGTAAGTTATTTCCAAGTACACTTTAAGATGCACTAACATGCCTGATATTCAGAAACCAATGTAAGAACGTCTACAGCAGGCAAATCAAAGAGTGCACTTAGAATGTGTCTAAACCATTCTGGCCTTTATTACATAAACATCTGAGTCAGAATATGACAGATAATGAGAGGCCTACATGTTCTTAAAGAAAAAAGGCTTTTCTGACCCCATCTTGTGCACTACTAAAGTTACATCGTATCAGGATCATAGCAGGTGTGCCAAGATCCCTATGAAGTCATACAGATCAGTCCCTTGGCAGCAGTGTACTGGCATAACCACACGGTCGAGCAGTGCTATTCACTGCAGCAGGAGAAAACTGATGCTAGACTGAAGTGGTAATTGCTGCAATTGTGTCAGATAATGTATTTTCAGACTAACTCATAGCTCTCACGAGACCACAGTGCTAACTCTACCCATTCAGTTTGGCCAGCTTAAGAGATAGACAACTTCAGACAGTTAGCACTGTTATTTGATAATGAACTTGTGGAGTTCTGGCTGCAGATTAAGCAACTCTTAAGCACATGTGATGCAGTCAAGTAATTCGTAATGAAACTCCCTAACACTGCTGGAGCTCTCAATGTATTTCATTTTAAAGCAGTGGGCTCTTTCACCCCAATTGCAATTGTCCATTTTTAACAAAATAAAACACTCAAGTATTAGATCTGTTGTTGTGACCTAATGAGTGGATCAGAACTTACAAGAAAGCTTGTATGATATTCAGAGTCTTTGAAAGTGGATCTTTGTCCCTCTTTCTGTTAGATTCAATCTGAAAATGCAGCATCTGAAGAAACACTGAACAATGCTACTTTACGTCTGTTTGCACTTGAGAGGAGCGTTGAAGACCTTAAGCAAAAGGCTGCTACAAATTCAGAAAATGTGGGCAACATAGAAGAAAAAATTGTTTCTGCAAAACAGAATGCTGAAGAAGTTAAACAGGTGAGAAGTTTGGGAAAGATAGTGAAGGAGAACCAACAAAACTGACCCTGGGGGTGGGTTGGCACTGAATTTACTTGATCCACTTCATTTATTGGCCAAGTGCTGGTGATTAAAAAAAAAAAAGTGTTTAATGCACTTACTGAAGTGTTCATTACTCAATCTGTTACTAAATGTAAAGAGAGAGAAGCATTAGGAAGTTGTCAGGTTCAGAAATAGTTGCAGGAAATATGCCTCACTACCACTTATCAGCCTTTCACAGATCTGTTTCTGTCCCTCAGCTTCACTGTCTGCCACAGGTCAACTGGCAAATATAGATGGAAAATAGAATTGCTTCTACAATGATGTTCAGGCCAAACAAACCCTAGGTGGGCATATACGGAATCAAGTGGCAAGAATAAATCCTTAGCTCACTATAAAACTAGTCTCATTTCTAAATATCAGAGATGCAGAATTCACTCTGACCATATGGCATAATTCCCATTGTCTGCTATACACCTTCGTAATACCAAAAGAATGTTCATTAACAGAACACTTGACAAATCTGCCAAAGGAAGTTTTCATTGCTCCAGTCTTCTGGCTGGAAGTAGCCCATCAGGCTCAAGAGACATTTTCTGCTAAGAGGAATGTATTACCCATCAAACAACTATTTCCAAACACTAAGTAGTATTTCAGGTGGCCATCAGACCCCAGAGGGTTCTAGTACTGCTGCAGCCTGTTAACTTGCTTACTAGTTGAATTTATTTGTTGTGTAGTACTCCTTAACCTCACAGGGAAAAAGCGCAGCTGAGAAGTGAACCTGATGTCATCTCCAGTACTCTCACCTTCGAGAGCCAGGCAGCTGTTCTTACTGAAAAGGCAGCAATGGTGTTCCTCCCCCACTGCCCCATTGTGTCAGGGGCTGTGACTTCCCAGAGTTCCAGAATTGTGTAACTGCAGTTCATGCTGCGTTAGAGCTGTAGAACGGCCACAGATGTGCAAGAGGCATTGATGAGTCTTTGCACCGACTCTTCAAATCTCGAATATTTAACAGGAAATCCCTCGACCCTGTTGCTGCTTTTGTTACCTGAACTGACACTGTGTTCTCCTTAGCCCGGATATTGGGCAACTCCTTCTGCATTGTCTTTTGAGTGGCTCCATCTTGTGTTTGTATCTGGAACAACAGGTCCTCGATACCGAGCTGAACAGCAAGTACAAAACCGTGGAGGATCTCATCACCAAAAAGACAGAGGAGTCGGCTGACGCCAGGAGGAAAGCAGGCATGTTGCAAGAGGAAGCGAAAGCATTGCTGGCTCAAGCCAACAGCAAGCTGCAGCTGCTCAAAGGTAAGGCTGTTTGAGGAGGTAAGGTACTGCTGTAGAATACAAAGCGCTATCGTGTTATTAAACAGTGTTCATCAGCAGCAGGAAAAAAAAAGTTAATTCTTTGGTCCTTAAGTTTGAACAGCTTTTCTTATTATGGACACAACATAATCATGAATCACTGTATTAAAGAGAGCAAAAATATAGAGAGAGACAGAGTTCTGGTATGGTACCTACCGCTGCTCAGAGAATTGATACACAGAAGAATTGGAGCATAAGTAACCACGATTGGTCAGCAGTACCAAAAGCTGTTAAACTCCTGACAGACAACCCAGAATACCATCTGCAAACAGTGTTCCCCCTCACACACCCTGCAATTAAATCAAAGGATAATGAGGATACAGCAGTTCCAGCTTACAGATGAATCTAACACAATGGCCAGTTAAAGCTGACTGAAAGAGGAGGGGGGCAGTCAGCCCATAACTGCCAGAGAGGAAGCAAGGTTTTCCTTCTGTTTTTGCCAGGCTTGGGAATTCATGCTTCCTCTCACTTGTTCCTGCGCAGCTACAATGACTCACTATTTTGACTGTAACAAGCCAAAACTTTTCACATCAACAGAAGAGCCTCCTAACAGTAGGGAATAGCAGTTATTGTCAGCGTGAATCAAAGCATACTTTTTGCACTTACAGAAAATTACTTCTGTTGCTTTATGCCCCAATACTAGAGAAACAAAAGGTGCCATTCCAACATTTGCTACTGTAGATCAGTTTTTCTTCCACAAGATAGTAAGTTTGAATGGTAGTTTTCCCATAAGTTACATTTGATATTTTATCACATTAAAACATACCTAATTAAGTTGTTTTTCTTCTTCCTTTGCTGACAGAATTGGAAAATACATATGAAAACAATCAAAAAATTCTGGAAGACAAAGCCAAGCAGCTGGTGGAGCTGGAAGAGACAGTTCGCTCCCTCTTACAGACAATCAGCCAGAAAGTTGCTGTGTACAGCACCTGCTTATAAATGGGAGCAGGAAACACTCATTCAGGATGGGTTTTGACAAGTATTATACTAGTTGTTTTTGACAGTACACTAAGACCTGATAAAGTGAACAGGTTTGATATTGACTTCTAAGTCACAGAACCAAAGAGAAGTAACTTTTTGACACTGAAAATAAACTGTACTTTTGTATCACTGTATGTACTTAGTATGACTCAAGTTCCATGTTACTTTCAGTAGGTGAAACTAATCCTTGAGTTTCTGAAAGTCTTTTTTTAAACTAGCTAGAGATCTCCTAATAAAATACTGGCTCCAATTACAACATTCTAAAGAAGAGCTCTGATTACTGTGAAGTACAGGATAATTCAGAACAAAATTAGCAGTGAAAGAAGAAATACCTCCCCTCTCATGGTTAGCTGGCATTTACACCATAGTACTCTACAAGAAATGTTTACTCTCTGCATGATAGCGGTTTAAGCAAGTTTCATTTCACTGAAGCACTTCTGATTTGTGAGGTAGGAACAGTAGTCAGCACTGTGGACATAAGTGTGGTGTACATTTCAGGAACTAAATTTATATAGTAAACCATGATTGGAGGAAACAAAACCACCTGTGAAGTTCACAGAGCACTTAACATGGATCAGTTAAGGAGCTGCACACACACACATTATTGAGGCAGCACACTGAGGCTCTGTATCAACAGCTTGTACTGAACAAAACACATACAGGACTTAACCAAGAGTGATATCCAGTTCACCATAAATTGCTGGTGAAGCTCCAAGTTTCTGTAGAACAGTGCACCTTCAGCTAACTGCTCAGTCCCGCAGAAATTGTTCTGCAGTATTCACCAGTGATGTATGCACAAGTCAGCATCCCCAGTGGCAGCATGCATTTACACACACTGACTGCTTACTGACAGGAGAAATGTGTTTGGGTAAATACTTTTTGATCAATAATTAACCTCATCTTGACCAAGGACAGCAGAAGTTGGTCTGTGCAACTACAGAACTATGTAGCACCACCTGTGTAAACTGAAGAGCAACACATTTAAGTAATTTTCCTCTAGGTTACAAATGTTGGAGCAAAAAATCCAGTACAGACATTGATTACCACAGCAGCATCATACACTATTTCACTGCCAGTATGCTCAACAGCTTTTTACATCTGCAAACTTTGAAGCATTCAAACAATTGCCATCAGCTCATTTACAGGGAGCTTAGTGAAATTCCTATCTTTACAAGCTCTCAACTAGAACAGAAATTGCCAAATCATACAGTGGTCTGGTTGGAAGGGACTTCAAAGCCCCCCCATGCCCACCCCCTGCCGTGGGCTGGCTGCCCCCCACCAGCTCAGGCTGCCCAGGGCCCCATCCAACCCGGCCCTGAGCGCCTGCAGGGATGGGGCACCCACAGCTCTATGGGCAGCTGTGCCAGGGCTTCGCTCTGAAAGTGAAGTATTTCCTCATAATATCCAATCTATATCTTTCCTCTTTTGGTTTAAAACAATTCTCCTTCCCCCCATCAAGCCACTGGCATAAAGAAAAAGGACAATACTAGCACACACTAAGATTCTCTTCACGGCAGAGATTCTGATAAAAAGAAGTGGCATCCTGCAAAACAAGAGAGCTACTGGCATTGGGCACGTTTCCTTTACCTGGTATTTATTTGTGAGTCTTCTGCTATCCACCAACCTGGACACTAACAAGTCAGCAAACAAAACCCAAGACGATCCTCCAGCAACATTAAATATTTATTAAGCTCTCTTGAAACAGAGGAGACAAAGAGAGCGCAAAATAGAAAACAGGAGAGAAAGAAGTATGTCTGAACTGTATGGAGAGCTGACACTACAGCCCTTACACGTGGAAGGTGCAGAATAACCCTCACATCATCACTCTTAACAGCAAGCAAGGCTTCATTGCCCAGTTTTATCATTTCAAGGTCGAAGAGAGTTGGAAGCTTTACAAACAGGAAGTTAAATAACAGTAAGAACAGTTTTCCTTCAGTCTTTCATTTCCCTGTCAACACTTGATTTTTTCCCCAGTGCGTTTTCAATATGAAAACATGATGTGTGGAGAATCACACATAGAGTGATTTTATCTTAAAAAAGTCAACATGCTATTAATCAATTTACACAAGTCCCTCTTTTCCCCAAATCCTAACATTACTAGATCAGAACTAACTCTGGTACTCATATGTAAGAAGGTTAAATACTTAGTTAATCCTTTCACAAGGAAATATATTTTTGTGCGGAAGTGACAGTGGCATTAAGTGCCAGTGGCAGGTTAAGTGCCAGCATTCAACTGCTTTAGTCTATCACTACTTCAAATAAGAACACACCAGGTATGCTGGACCTGTACAGAGCTAAGATCAGCACACCTGATCATCCCATGCAGCAGCAAAATATTTGGTTTTGAACGAAAGAGTTCTGTCAGGCTGTTTTTCTGCAACATTCATGATGTAAATAAACATGGAATATTAAGTATTTAATTTACAGAGACTGGATAATTCCACTTGTTCCAAACTCTACTTGTTTAAATATCTGATGTCTAAAATGAAAAGATTCATTTAATTCAATCCTAAAGTCCTCAAACTCGCCTTCCACAAGGGCTCGCAGTCCGTTTTCAGACGTACTACAGATGTTCAAAGAACTGCTCTTCCACTTCAGAAGTTGATAGCTTTGCCAAAAGATGCTGCTAGGTTAGCTTCCCTGAAGGCTTCTGACACCGTCTGCAGAGAACAAACCAAAAGGTACAAATCATTAATATCTACATGCAGTCACAGCACATCTGTGCAATCCCTGTGTTCAACAGTTACTTCAGAAAAACTTACTGGATGGGCATGGCAAACTCTGGCTACATCTTCACACGATGCTCCGTACTCCATAGCAAGGGCTGCTTCATTAACCATTTCACCAGCACCCTGCAGTTTAATGTTTGTAATTAGTACAGATCTTTATGCAGTAGTATTGCTTCTTCTGAATTGCTAATTAAGAAATACCAGGCTTGTTTAGCATCTTTTGCTAAAAAGAAAACCATACTATAACGTGCTTTAGCTGTGTTCTTGTGTCAGTCCTAAGAACTCTGTCAATTTGGTGGCTAAGCTGAGCTGAGCTTAAAATTGAACGTAATGCTAGAACAGAATATCTGCTCTCTCACTGCTGAGGTTTATGTAAAATCTGGGCTTTGTACCACATGGGAGCAGTCAGATACTGCCTATGTTCTGATCCAAGGCACTGTATGTTACCACTGCAGGGAAAGGAAAAAAAAAGCCAAAAACTTTAATGCCATTTAATGCCTTCCTAGAAAATTAATCAGATAACCAAATTAACTGAAGTACACTACTATATCTGCAGCCTCATTTTCATTAAATATTATTTGTATCTGTAGGGACTTAGCCACAGAAAAATATCCGGTTAGTTGAAAATAAAATAGTGAATAAGTAATTATATTTTCAGAATTAAGATACACAGTCTTAAGACTTCTTGCCAGCCCCTGCCTGGTTCACACTGATAAAGCTGAGCTGTGCTTTCTTTAGAGAACGTGGATTTTCATCAGTGACTGAATCCAGACTCGGTGACTGCAGCACAAGGCTGCCAACTCTGCAGGAGTAGAGAAAATCAGAGAAAAAAGAAATGTAATGGAAGAAAACCCCGATCTGTTCAGCTACCCCAACAAACACAGTTTTGTGAGACACATCTTCCTTTTTACAAGCACTGTGGGTGGCACAATGAGCCACCCTTAATGCTACCAAGACAGCAACACACTTTACAATACTTACTGCGCCTAAGATGTGTGCTCCCAACATCCTGTCTGTTGACTTCTGACTAAGTATCTTCACCATGCCATCTGTGTCAGCATTTGTCTTTGCTCTACTGTTCGCAGCAAATGGAAATTTCCCAATTTTGTACTCTACTCCCTACAAAACAGATACTTGTTACTGACACTGAGTTAACGATTGGAAAGCTCAACAGGAATGATGCAGCCAGTTGGATAATGATAAAAAAAGGTTGAATACAAAACTAGAAGGCACATGAGACATGCACAGAACAACGTATGAAAATAACAGGTATAAAGAGGTATCAGAAAAAAATAGCATAGAAATGGTATTAAATTCACAAAACAGAAGTTATTAAAGAGGACTGAGATCCTTTGTGAGAGTAGCATGCAGGAAGGCATAATTCAGCCATACATGCGATGCAATAAATTCAGACAGAGAAATTCTCCCATGAGAAGTAGCCAGATAAAGCAACAGCCATTATCACACTACGAAACCACTATGAAATCCGAGACAGAAAAACAGTTTTGTCCAGGAAGAAAATGGTACCTCTTCTTTCAGCTGTTCTTCTGATTTGCCAACCCAGGCCACTTCAGGGTGAGTGTATATGACAGAGGGCACACAGTTATAATCAATGTGAACTGCACCTCCAGCCATCCCTTCAACACACAGAATGCCTTCATCCTCAGCTTTGTGGGCCAGCATAGGTCCAGCAACTACATCACCAATAGCATAGATGCTATCAGATCAACGAAACAAAATTAGATACTGTTTAAAAATGTACTAGTACAGCTCAGCTACCACATATAATAGTTTAAAACACAACTGGAGTTTTCTGCAAAATCAGATTAAACTACTAATGTGCAGAAGAAATCTTGAGACTATAGATGCAGTTTCCACTGGATGAGCACACTTCAAGAACCACTGCCAGCACATCCTGACTTTCGAATTACAGAACTTTAAAAGGCTGACTAAAAATCCTCAATTGCTGAAATAAACATAAATTGGGTTCTTCTTTCAGAAAGAATGCTGTATTAAGCAATTTTAAAAGTGTCTTAAGTTAAACTTCTAAAAATAAAAGTCCTGCTTTAAAGAAAGTAAAAATTATTAAATATTACTTACTTTGGAATTTTGGTTTGGAATCTGTTATTGACCGGGATCCTCCCTCTCTTATCAAGTTCAATTCCAATGTCTTCAAGTCCTAGATTTTTTGTGAAGGGACGCCTACCGATGCACACCAGGAGCACATCACAAGTTATGACTTCTGCCTTTCCACCAGCAGCAGCTTCAACACTACAGAAAAACAAGAATGCTAAGCTGTAAACCTGCTATACTGCATTTCACCAATTAGTGATTAATATGATCCAGATGGTGACCTAGTGACTGAACTTGGCATCCCAACACTTGCCTCTGGTCTATCCCCCACTTCTTCCTTGCAAGACTTGATGAGTAAGAGAGGAAGCAAGGGCCAGCAACTCTTACTACATTTGTTAACAACTCCTAGATACAGAAATTCAGGTTATATGTTAACACAGCCTGTTAGGAGCAAATCTGTACAGCAAAACAATTGGTGCTGAGTACACAACATCCAAGTTATTTCAGAGTGAGGCAGAATCATGCACTCTGAGCAAGCTTTCTCCTGGCCAGAAGAACCGTTAGCACCTGCCTTGCACAAAGTGCATCCCTCAAGGGCATCTAGAACAAGTTCAGTTGCATCCTGAGTGCAAGAATGAACCAAAGAATGGCAAGCAGGGTTAATTAGGAAACATGCTTCAAAAGCATACTCCTGAACCAAAACAAAACTCTAAGCAGAGAGAGACCACAGGAGAAATCTAGGCAGTATCAGTACAGCAGTTCACAGAGGCCCAAATCTAGGACTTCTCCAGTGGTGGAGGACAGACTACCCTGAGCTATGGACATACAAGCAGATGCAATTCCTTGTATTGAGATTCCAATGAAAAAGGCATTTAAGCTTACGTTCAGTAAGAAACATCACACATTTTCTTACAACTCAAGCTACAGCTCATGCTACAAGTCTGCACAGAGAATATGTTGACAAGAAAAGTAGCAGCACTGGACACTGACAATGAAAATTTGCTTTATGTTTTTCTGTATTAGTTGTTCACTTCAATGGGCTCAAATCTGGTCATTAAAAAACAGTCTGAGACAGCTTTGTTTATTTCTAATTAGAATCAATCTTTACCATGCTTATTTAAGGACAGGGAAGAAAGGACAACATAACTCTCCCAATAAGCACCAAAGTACTAATAACAATATGAATAATCACATTTACGTTAATTATACCAAAAGCAAAGAACTTCCACAAAGCACAGTTTAGGTTTCTCACTAAAAAAACACTGGCTTTACACTACCACACCAACCCAAGCCAATGGAACCTCCCCTGCACTTATAAGCAAGCTTGGTTTCAATAAAGCCAAAGTTATGATTACAATACAGGATAAAAATTAAACTTCACTGAAGAATTAAGTTTCATTTCTTCCCGTTTCAACAATAATACCAGAATTTTAAAATAGGTTTGAAGGACCAAGCAGGATAAATACAACCTGTGTCCCATTGGTTTTATGTTAAATACTTACGCTACATCAATTTTCCCATCTGGTTTCTTGGTAGCACCTGTAACTTTGGTGTTTAGCTTAAACTTAAGTCCCTGCTTCTGAAGAATACGCTGGAAGTTTTTAGAGATCTCCATGTCAATTCCCATTCCTCCAACATGGCCCATGAACTCAACAGCCGTCACATCCGCACCGAGGCGCTGCCAAACCGAACCCTGCGGTCACAGCAATATACTTAGAGGAAAAGTTTTTTGAAGGAAAATTTCAGGTTTCTTTACTGCAATAATTACCACTGTGGCTGGAAACTGCATAAGAGGGACAACAGCAAACTGATCAACGTTTAAAAGCCATTACAGTGTAGGATATAACATGTCTGTTCCCAACAGCCTTAGTGAAAAGATGGATTTATCACTGCTTGTTTGCATACCTTATGCTTTAGTGATCTAACTTATGGAATGAAGCTTTCAAATAAATAGTTAAGAAAACAAGCGATTAGGCATATTTTAGGCTACAGGCGTAGAAAAATTAAAAATCAAATTAATTGGAAAATAAGAATTCTGTGGTGCCCTAACACCAAACTAAAGAAAATAACAAGCTATAGAAATTTTATGCAATAAAATACAACTACTGCTGCTTTCGCATTTATTTACAGCCATAACCACTATCATCACCTTCCCTAAAAACACATACATTCCATTTACCTCAAAAGTTACCGACACCCATCTCAACAGTACCTATCTTCACTTACACTTGCCCTGCTCAGTAGCCAGCAGGCAGCTGACCACTAGCAGCTAAGGCAACCACTAAGCAGGTCTGCAGATTTTCAGGCAGTTGCAGACCAGCAAATACATGTTCTTATACTATGCAGGTATGAGGCAAAAGGACTCCGACCTTCAGACCTAGGCAGAATAGAAAGTCTTCACTCATTCTGTTATTAGACACAGTGCTTACAATTGTATCACAAAATATTTTGGGGCTGCTACACGCAGGTAATTAAGCATGGTTTCAAGTTTATTTACATTAGAAGAGGAAGTTCTCTTATCTACATACAGAACAAACTTCAGTGGAAGTTAAACAAAAAACCAAACCCAAAACAACACACAAGGCTTATGCATTCCCCTCTAATTTCTCCACTTAGCTAACCAGCTGCGAGAACACTGACCCAAACACCTCCTAGCTTCTAAGGTGAGAACAACAACAAAAAAAGCTAGCATGTCACTAAGTGAGAGATTTCAACAACATGCGCTAAATCGCAGCAACAACATCAAATACAGTGAAAAAATAACACTGTTACCTTATAAATAAAGGACTAAGAGGTTTCAATATTCTCTTACCAGTTCCACACCAATGACTCCTGCACCAATGACGACCATCTTCTCAGGGACTTTTTTCAGGGACAGAGCACCAGTGGATGACACGATATTATCTTCATCAATCTAACAGCAAAGAAAGCCACAAAGGGAAATTTACAAACTTTTATACATCGTACGTAGAACAGAAGATGAATTCCATATAGATGCAAAAGTGTTATACATTAAATTATGTGGTTATTTCACACTGAAAGAAAGCAGAACCAAGATTTCAAATACATACAGTGATTCCAGGAAAGGGAGCAACTTCTGAGCCTGTAGCTATGAGTATGTTCTTTGTGTTGATAACTTGTGTGCTGCCATCATCTTTGGTTGCAGTGACTTGGTTTTTGCCAGTTATTTTCCCAAACCCAGATACGTGAACAACCTTTAATAACCAAGAACACAGTAAGTTAAGGTTCAAATTACTTACATAAGTTATGATACAATCAGAATCATATAATCACTCAGGTTGAAAAAGACCTTAAAGATCATTGAGTTCACTTAAGATGAATCTCACCAGAGAGAAGCTGCTAATGCAAACTTTTGCATTGGCATCCAGAACAAATCACGAAGTCAGCACTGTTCTTTTAGTAGATCCAAGAACAAGCTGTTCATTTAAAATATCTCAGAAGTGAAGCACCCCATCTGCCCTTGCCAAATCCCTTGATCAAGTAAGTTTACATGGCAAGAATGTGAGAATGCAAAAAGCAACATAAGTGAGAAAAAAATACATACATTTAGTTCAGTAAATAATCCAAACTAACCTTGTTTTGTTTAAATAAATGAGCAATTCCACCTGTTAAGGCCTTCACCGCACCACTCTTCTGTTCCATCATCTTCTCCAGATTCAAGCGGATTCCTGTAACTGAAATTAAAAAGCTTCAGTGGAGCATTCCACTTTTATTGATAGGAACTAACCTACAGTGAACAGCTCTGACAGGGAGATGCCCCAAACGCCCCATTAAACATTAAAGGTTACATTTAACAGTTGCTATGTTACAAAGCAGCATTATTCTTTTCAGGTGTAACTTCTCCAGCCAGTAATCACATTCCTAAATCTCTAGCTGGCAGAGAAAGGATATTGGTTGCAAGTCAATGAAGCTTTATGACCAACTTTCCTACAGTTACAGTAGTCAGACCTGAACCATTAACATTAGTTTCTTGATGGAAACCATTCAGTTCAATAGGCACCAACAAGTCGCTCTGCACACTCACTTTCAATTCCTCTGCTAGCAAAGTCTTTTCCGTGGGCCAAATGATACAGATGTGAGTTGTTCAGCAAGGCCTAAAACAAACATACAAAAATGTAAACTGAGACACACAGATGCAATTGGATTTATTTTTTTAACCAGAATATTAAAAAAAAAAAGTTATTCAGAAAACAACCTCTAGTAAGTCTGACATCTGTATTTTAAAACGTGCATTTCAAACGTACCAATTACATGCAGAGAGTAGTTAAGATCACTCCTACACTTTTTGCCCTTTTCACTAGAGAAACTGGAAATGATACCGTTGAGAATAAAGAGGTAGGAACAGACTGCAAGCAAAGGAAAATAATAGATGGCTATGTCTCAGTAGAACTTCTCTATTAATTCAGAAGAGAAAATTTGACAACAAAAATACCAGGAGGATACAGAAGAGCTGGAGGAGGAAAAAATCTATACTGAAATCACTGTTAAATTTTAGCCTGTGTAAACATCAGTTAAGTTGTGCAGCTGAGTTGTGCTGAAGTCATTACAACCATACAGCTGGCAGAGCTGAAACTAGAAAGTTTAGAGCCAGTTCAGATCACAGGACTATCACAATTCAAAAATAAAATTAGAACAGTTCCTTTCTAAGTGCATTTAAAGATGAGCAGCTTGAAATACAGGATCTCCAAACTGTACTTTGATTAGGAACTGCAATATAAGAAGTCTTGGGAAGAAAAGATTACACCTTTTACAACAATCATCATAACAACCATGAAACTGTCAACATCCTTCTGCAGTGTGCACAGATTGAATTCTGAAGAGAGCACAATACATTCAAAGACTTCTTCTGTGGCTTTTTTGGAAAGGAATATCTGACTATTTGTTATTGCTTCAGCATATGTACCATACATAACCATTTCATAAGAAGTTTACCACCACTGGAAAAAATTCTGAATAGCATTCAGGTTTAGTGATGGCTTCAGAACTGCTTTCAAAGAACTTCAATGGGATAAAACTAATCGAAGGTTCAAGAAGAAAAGTCACTTCAATAGGTACCAGCAGAGTATCAAACTTTCACAGTCATGCTGTGCTGGTCTACAACTCATTTTTGAGTTTTTCTTCAGTATAAATTCTGAGTTTCATCAGACACATTACTGAAATGGCAAAGTGATACATTATTTTTCAGAAGTTTGTACTCCTCTTGTATCCTACAGTGTTTTCTCCTAAGCTGCTAACAGAACCTCTATCAGCAAACAGATTAGAAATGCAATATTGTTACAAGGGACCTTCATAAAAAGCTGTCTGTTACTATAGCAGCACAAAGCTGATTACCAACATCTTCCTTCACCTGCTGGGTGTTAATGAGGAACACTTCATCTAGCAATAGCACCATTCTTATAAAGCTCTCATTTCGAAGTTGTTTAAAACACAATTGACAACGTCCAACATAACATCCAACATTTGGTACTCAGGAATTTCTTATTTCTCCTTTCTTTCAGAGCACACACCCTTTTCTCTCCCCACTGGCACTACTCCACACAAGCACCACCAACCTCACCTTCCTAGCCATCTTTTGGAGGCAGTGAGAATACTGTTCATGTTACATGACTATTACAAGAGCTGCTACCAATGAGGCCCTTCCTACAGTTGGCAGAGACAGCATCACACATCCCATCAAAAAAACTTATTTTTCATTGGTGTCTCTATCCCCATAATTTAGATTCACATTCTCTACCTCTAGTGACTGAATAAGCAGCAAGAAATCATTCCTTTACTCTAAGTGCAACATTCTAGACAAAACTACAAGTATACCGAAAATAAGTCTTGAAAGGATTGAGAATTCCACACAGCAGACTATAAAACAAAACAATCTTAAACTGTATTTAAGCAGCATGTAAATGCTGTATTTAGTTAGTGGTTACCACACACACTTACCAGCTCATTGGAGAGAAGATGCATCTGCATACACCTCTGCTTTTATTCCTCTTCCTCTCATTTAGGAAACCCCACAAAACACAGTTTGTAAGCAAAACATTTCTACTGAATTAATAAATATTGCAATCCTTTGTATTACTTTTATTGATGTAGACCATTTGGTTGCAAGTTATTTTCTTAAAGTATGTCAATCTTGGAAAAAGATAAGCAGCGGTTTTAAACAGATACATGTAGGAGCTATTGTTTTTACTGAAGTTATGATAAACAATCACCCTTACCTTTGAAGGAATACATCCAACATTCAGACAGGTTCCACCCAATGTTTCATTTTTTTCTACACAGACAGTCTGAGGAAAAAAAAGAAGGGGAGAGAATTGTAACCTTTTTACAGCTGCAAAAAGAAATGCCCCTTCCTTCTTTGATGAGCACAGAACATATGCACAAAACAACCATCTCTTGATTTACACCGCAAGGAATCAAATTTGCAGAGAACTGACTCCACAGATGAAAGCCTGTCATCATTTAACTTGCTGCTTTTGTGGGAAGCAGCAATGAAAAAGAGGACACACAACATCAAATCGAAAACCACATGGAGACCAGCTGATCCCCATCCACCCCTCTTCCTGTTTTAAGCACACAAACACAACATGATCCAAGTGCTTTAACAGCTGACCTGTGGATCAAACAGCACTAGACTGCTCTCACCTTTACCTGATAAGGCTTTACCTCATCCACTTTAGATTAACTTCACTGACAAGGCCAAGAAAAGTTGTTCCAAAGCCAACACTCAAGGAACCTTGTTGGCAATAACACCAGGTGCTGTAGTGGTGATACAAGGATTTAAGTCTTGTGCTAGTAGAAGCAGCAGTCCAACTGAAGGTTCAAATTCAGTAATTCAATAGAGCAACTTCAGGTTATTCCATGGATGACACAACTACAGAATTTATCTACTTGCCAGTCTCACAAAAGCATCTTGTTATGTTCCTTGGGGGCAGTGTAAACATGAGAGTTTCTTCAGCGCTACAGATGATGCATGAAAGCCTGCCCAACCAACTCTAAAGAAGGAATAAAAGCTGTTTGCCAGGACAAAAAAAAAAGCAGAAAACAAAGCACTTTTTTTTTTTTTTAATACCTTCTGCTACATGGTAATTTATTGCTAGGCAAATATGTGAAGGCCTTAAGCTAAGTGTTGCTCCAGGAAAAGCAAGCTTCTAGCTACCAAAAAAAAAAAAAAATCTTAGAAGAAATAAATATGAAATGTTATGGCAGATCATCTAAAACTTAACTGAAACCTGTAGCAACAACCATCTTTTCTCCAGGTCCTAACAGCCCAGTGACAACACATGTACATATATATACACACACATACATATGAAATAACATTTATTAAATCAAGACCAAAAAAAAAAGGCTGACATTTTAATTATCTGCACTAGGGTCAAAAGCAGATGTAAAACTTCACTGACTCTCAAAAAATTCTATTTTGGTACTGTTAGACATCAGGCTAAAATATACTCAGAGACATCACTGAAATCCAGATGTTGAAGGAATAACCAATGAGGGACAACACTAAGAACTACAGAAAATTAAGGCTGAAGAGACCTTCTCTAGAAGCCATCCAGCCAAGTTTCCTTCTCCAAACATCAAAGCTGCCTCAGGTGGCTCAAGGCCTTGACAAGCCAAGCCCTGAAAATCTCTGAAGGACGAAGGCTACATGCAATCTGGACCTGCTCCAACATTTCACTGAACAGGAGCTCTTGTCCTTGCCTGATGGTCTCATCACCTTGGTTTTTTCATGAAGTCCTGCTGCCTTACTTTAGAGGCGCTGGGATATACCAGCCAACAGAGCACAAATACACTTAGCAAGGCCTTCTCAGATTCTGAAGTACTCCAGAAAAAAATGATGCAATGCCAGGAGAGTAAACTGATCCTGTGTTAAGGAGTCAAGAGAAACAGCAATCCTCCTAATGTCACACTCACGAATGAAAGTGAAACTTATCAGCGTGCTAATTTTCACTTCTAAACTCCCAAATGGCCATCAAATTCCTCCAGTGGCATTGGGAAATCACATCAGCTGAGTACTGCTTTGGTACCTCCCCAACAGAATCACTGCATGTTTTATGTTGTGGAGTGGTTGAAGAGTGATCAAAAGGTCTCAAAAGGCCTGGCTCTTACCTTAAACCCAAGCTGAGCTGCTTTGATTGCAGCAACATAACCTCCAGGGCCAGAACCAATAACTGTGACATCCGCATCAACTGCAACAGGGAACATCAGAGTTATTTTTTTCAATAATTAAGACTTCACTGCAGGACCAATTTGTTCTTGAAATTGTTCATATTTGGAAATGCCAAATAATGGAAAATAAAATTTAAAAAAATTACTATTAAAAACTATGCAATTTAATACACTAGGAAAATTACACTTCACAAAATGACAAAAGGAAAGGTTGTGTAGAGCTATCTTACAATTAAAGAAAACGTTTTAAACTTCACAGGGAAAATAATGTAAAATTAAATTAAACAGCCAGGATGCATCTGACCCATCCTTCCTGCTATAAAGTCTTTAACTTCAGATGTCTGAACTGTTCATTTAAACATTTTAGCAATGCCGTTTCTTCTGTTGTTTGGCACAAAAGATACGTGAGCAGTGCGTGCTATGGGACTATTAGATTACACTGCAGAAAATATGGCTGAGGTAAACTTCTGTGCAAGCCCTATCGATTAGGCACAGAAGATACTACGAACTTTGTACCTCATTTGTTTCTAGTAATCGTCACCTCCTCTGCCACTGTTCTTACATTATAAAGTTCAGGTTCTATTCATGCCTTTAGTTTGACAGCAAATCTGACAAATAAGCGTATCTCACAGAGATGGCTCATGTTGTAAGGAACCTCAAAGCCCATTGAGTTCCAGGCTCCTGCCGTGGGCTGGCTGCCCCCCACCAGCTCAGGCTGCCCAGGGCCCCATCCAACCCGGCCCTGAGCGCCTGCAGGGATGGGGCACCCACAGCTCTATGGGCAGCTGTGCCAGGGCCTCATCGCTCTTTCCGAGAACAAACTGCTCCTAACACCCAACCCGAGCCTCCCGCGGAGCAGCCCGAGGCCGTTCCCCCTCGCCTATCGCTGTCAGCTGGGAGCAGAGGCCAACCCCCGCCTCCCCCAGCCTCCCTTCACACAGCAGCGCACAGCGATCTCCCCCTGCCCGCAGACGCCGCTCCCGGTAGGGCGCGCAGTGCCGGGCCAACCCGCGGCCCGAAGCTCGGCTTTCCCCGCAGCGAATTACCCTGATCGGCGTAGCTCCTCTGCGGCACGGCACGAACTCCCTGGAGCCCGCGATGAACCCGATCAAAATGGCTCCTCTGCAAGAGGACAAGACACGGCTTTAACGGCTCAAGCTCGACCTCGAAGACAAGCAAACACTGAGCCACGCGCGGAACGCGGCCCCGCGGCGAGGCCACGGCGTGAAAGCGGAGAAGCGCGGCCGAGCCCAAGCGCTCCGCCCGCCCCGCGGCAGAGCGGCGTGAGGAAAGCCAAAGCCAAAGCCGAGCCCGAGCCCGAGCCCGAGCCCTTCAGTTCCTCCCCGCCCGCCCCGCAGTACCACCGCCGGCGCCGTACCCGAGCGAGCGCGCAGGAAACGCGGCCCCAGCGCTGCATTGCTCCTACTGCCGGCCCAGCCCGCGCCCGCCGCCACCCCAAGGACTCCGCGGACTCGCACAGGCGCACCGCGAACTGGCGGCTGTACGGGAGCCGCGAAGGGCCGCCTGGAGGAGGCGGCCGGCGGTGCGGTTCGGGGGGGGGGCGTGGTCACGGGCTTGTGGGCGGGGATATGTAAATGAAAGCACGAAGCGGCAGGGGGCGCTGTGTGATTGGCAGCGCACGGCAGGGCCGGGAGGCGTCTGCGTCGCGCTGGTCTGCGCGTCTGCTGGAGGGGGGGCATCGTATCCAGAATTGCCAGGCTTCGTGGTTATAGACTTTAATTATTTAGAAGAACCTACCTGGAGAAGAGCAATCGTCCTTTTAACAACACGTAGTTGGTTCTGTGGAAAATAGGTTACACGCACTTTCACCCAGCAAGGGTGGGTGTGTGTGGAAGCAGCTGGTTCAAAGCAAAAGGCCGCCAGCAGGGGGCAGAACTCCTCAGTCTTTGTGCAGGAGGATTTCACTGCCTGCCCTCCATCGGCCCTGAGGTCTGAACACATCTGATCTTTCAGCATTTAAATCTCTTAGGCAGCTAACGAGAAAGCACCCTGCAGTCAGCAGCGCTTGTCGGGATCCCATTGCTCCCCCCATCCTCATTAACGAGCAGACCAATGAGACACAGTGCAAGAACCATCCGGCTTCATCTCACTGGCAGCTCCCATCCCAGGGATTTTATGTCTCCATGGCCATCTCACAGGTTCTGTGTCTCCGCGGCCTTCCCTGCCCATGCACAGGGGGCCCAGGCCACGCACAGGGCTACAAGAGCCGCCTCCCCACGCAGCCCACACTTGGCAGACCACGGATGTCTGTGGGAAAATCCGCTTCTTTTTCAGATGTAGGTCAAAATGCCACAAGCACATCGCTGATGCAAAGCAGTGAGCAAGGTGAGGAGCTGGAGTGGACAGCTGCAGGTTCACCTTGTGCTGTGAATTTTTTTGGGTCACCAGAGGGATGGGCATCCTTTGGCATTCCTTCAGAGTCCAGAAAGAGGGTAAGGGCCAGGAGAAGTATAGAAAGCATCAGAACATGACTTGATGGGTGAGAAAGGAGGGGAGGTGAAGGAGCATGGGGCCTGGCAGTTGCCTCTGAGCATCCTTGCGCATTGCCCCTGCGTTCATAGAACCATAGAACCATAGAACCATAGAATGGCTTGTGTTGGAAGGGACATCGAGGATCACTTTCCAATCCCCCTGTCACAGGTGGGCTTGGCAACCACGATCAGATTGCCCAGGGCCCCACGCAGCCCGGCCTTGAACACCTCCAGGGACAGGGCATCCACAACCTCTCTGGGCAGCCTGTTCCAGCACTTCACCACTCTCTCAGTAAAAAAACTCTCCTCTGACATCGTACTTGGGTTCATCGTGGCTGGCACCACTTTCCTGAACGTTCCTGGTGGTTTTGACAGAATTTAGATGTTAAAATTGTTTACTGAAGTTTCATATCCCTGAGTAATAACAACCATACAAATCAAATCCCTAGTGCATCGCCTTTAAAATCAGGTTCATTATGAAACACAATGCTTTTTGTTCTGTTGCTCCTGGAATATGACTCTGCCTCACCTTTCTTCTGTTGTGACAATTCTTTCCTCAGTACTGAAGTTATGGTATATGGGTATGCTCCTGATTTTTACTGTTTTCCCAAATTTATTACTCCTGATTTGTAGGGTATTAGTATGTGTAAAATGCAGCTTTTCTGCAAAGCTGGATGATGGTATCCTGAACGATGAGCAATACCAGCAGGCCAAGGAGGTGATTCTTCCTCAGTGCTCCATGCTGCTGAGGCCACAGCTGGAGTACCACATCCAGTTGTCAGCTCCCTCATGTGAGAAATATGTGGATATACTGGAATGAGAACAACAAAGGGTTACAAAGATCATCAAGAAATGGGAACAATTCACATAAGAAAGTCTGAGAAAGCTAGGACTATTCAGCCTGGAGAAGAGGAGGTTCAGGGGGATCTCATCAATGTCAAAAAATACCTGAAGAGAGAGGGCAAAGAGGATGGAGCCAGGCTCTTTTCAGGGTTCCCAGTGCTGGGACAAGACGCCATGGTCACAAACTGGAACACAGGAGGTTCCCTCTGAACACGAGGCAGCACTTCTGTGCTGTGTGGGTGGCTGAGCAGTGGCACAGCTGTCCGGAGGCTGTGAATCTCCTCCTTGGAGATCTGCAGAAGCTGCCTGGCTGTGGCCCTGGGCACCCTGCTCTGGGTGACCCTGCTGGGGCAGGGGTTGGGCAGAGGGACACAGAGGGTCCTGCCAGCCTCAGACAGGCTGTGATTTTGGGTCAGAAAAATAAACTGGAGCATACTCTGAGAAGAGTCAGCTCTGACTCGGAGCTGGAGGAGGAAAGCTGCAGGCACATGCTGAAGTCAACAGAGGGCATCATGACCACATACACTAATGAAGATCTGCAAGGATGCCTTAAGGTGATACATAAAAATTTAGATGATTATATATATTTTTTTAAATACCAAATACCTTATTGCATTACAAATAATATTTTTATGTGTGCTAATGCACACATGTATTTGTCACATAGGTATCAAGATGATTAAACTATCTATTTAGTCAGAGTATTACACTGACACTGACTTGGGAAAGCAGAACTGAAAGAACTACCGCTGCATCCAACTGATCACTATCAGTGTCCTATATTTTGAAAAACCATATTTAACACAAAGTATGTTTTCAGGTGATTCCTACCATCTTGTTGTACTCCTCTTTTTGGCATGGTAAGGTATATCCAGAAACAAACAAAGGTAGGATTTTGTTTTACAGCTTTGCCCAAAGCAGGGTACTGTGTTGCTTTTTGGACTGTTTCACCTATTGATCTGCTTAGAACTTCCTGTCACTGGAGAATTAAAGCAAGGCAACAAGCACAAAAGCTACAGCAAGTCCATGGCCACAGTGAGTTGCTCTATGTGAGGTTCTACACCAAGCAAAGAGATGACAATGTGTGGGCAATATGGGAGAAATAGGGTGGAGGAACACAAGTGGGACAGGTCCAGATGCAAAATAGTAGCATACCTCAGTTTCAAAGAGGATACAGGACAGCTGTCTGAAAAGCATATCAGGAATCCTGGAATGTACTCTGTTCTGTTGGTATTTTACAGAGATCTGTAGCTCCCAGCTGTTTGCAGAAGAGTTAAGTGTTTGGGACATTCCTTTGTTGCTGGAGCTTAGGGGAACACACGTAGGCGAGCAGGCATCAGGTGCACAGAATTGCTGCATTTTTGAGTTAGAGGGGAGCTAGATGGAAGTCCCAGTCTCCACATAGAGCTCCAGATCTGGATCTTCTGGCAGGACCCATTTGGGTTCTCTGACACCAGACGGTGCTTGCACAAAAGGACATCATTCCAAGCTGTAACCTTGACATACATATGAGCTCCTCACATACCGTGGCTAAACACCCAGCACCCTGCCCCTGGCAGAGTCTTGTGATGGAAGCTGCAATCCAGCTGCCTCACCTGAGGGAGTGACACTTTGCATTTAAATGTTAGGCACCTAGTGAAGCCATCTTCCTAAAGCAAGTACCTAAATTCCCTGCACGGTCAGCAGGTGTCTTTGAAAATAGGTCCCAGGAGATACTGTCTGCTTAACTTATATGCATGCACTAAGGTCGACACAACCTTGCTTGGGGCCTTCAGAGATTCCTGTCTCTGCTTTTATTATACTGCAAAAGCGAATGATCAGGGTAGTACTTCACTGTAGTTATCAAGAAGTCAGACACCTGTTTTGGCAAGTCTTCTGTGCACCTATGGGAAGTGCAGGAAGGCTTATGTTTTGAGAGAGTTATTCATCTCACCCCAAGGTGGGCGTCAAGGATTGTTGTGCTAAGGTTGGCCACAGCTGTGCTCTTTGCTGAGCATAGAAGGAACGCACATCACCTACACTGAACATCTAACTTTGGGATAGACAAAGCTGGCAAGAAAAAACTTATCCCATTTGAGAGGGAATGCCTCCATAGCTGTGGAAAACTCAGGAGCTAGGTGGGCATCTTGAGTTGTTAGGCTGGGCCCTTCCCTGCAGCATCACAGGTGTACAACCCCGCTACAGCTCTGCAAACAAGAAGAGGTAGTGCCAACCTTAGACGTCAGTTTGCTTCACTTTGATTAGATCTCTACTTCAGGAAGAAAGTGGGAGCTGTCTCTGAAGTCCTTTTCTATGATTTCTTTCCATCTTATTTCCTGTTGGGAATTATTTTGTAACACCAGTGGATAACTTTGCTTACCAGTAAGTTCATGTACCTTGTGAAGTTTGGTTCCCCATGCTTTACTCAGTTCTGAAAACTGGTGACTTGATAGCTATGAGCAAAGACTGCAGATGAGGCCAGATGCAGCATATGGAAGCTAAGTCTGAACATGAGAAAAAGCCTGTGATATTTCTATTAGGTTATGTTGGAGAAATAAATGATTCTCTGCAGTACAGAATTGTGCAGTGGCCTTAATTCAAAGATTTGAAATGGGAATTAGGATGGGGTGATACATCAGTGATTCTTTCCATATCCTGTGCTGCATTTGTCATTGCCCATTTAAACTTCTCCACAGACAGATCATACCAGAGCTGATCATAAAGTGCCAGTTAGTTTTCACATTAAAAGAAATAAAGAAAAAGTACTTTCATATGTTTTAAGCTCCTATTTCATTTGTCAAGTCTTTAATAAAAATCAAACCCAGGAGCACTTTGTATTTTTAAATAGTTGTAAAATTCACTGGTTTTATTACCAATGGAAAATGTAAATTTAAACCAAGGTGGAAAGTTTCCACAGAAGTTCTCATGTTCACTAAAATCTCACTTCTGTGCCATAACATAGTCATTAAAAAATGCGGTGACTATGCAGTATTTCACTTGCTTTGATTCCAAATGTTCCGGTAAATGTGGTAATTCAAACAAATATAAAACCTAAATAACAAGGCTGTTAGCTTGCAGACGCCCTTCAAGTGATATATATTACATCAAAGAAATGTCATGCTTCAGTCCAGGGAATGGCTCTGCTTTTTTTCTGATCTCCCAATCCTTCTCATTCACAGAGAGATTTTGTGATTCACAGGAAATTTTACCCCAGGAGTCAGGGGTATTTTTTTGCAGGAAAATAGAAAATCTCTGAAGTAATAAATTTCCATTTTTAGATAATCTTTCCTTTATGAAAGTCAAAGTTCTCTCTGAAGTACAGTATTACCATTCATCTTCAGGCTTTCTCAGTGATAACAGTGTGATAAACCTAGTGCATTTCCTGCACCTAAGATCACAGGTGCTTTTACACTGTAAGTTCTGTATTGCACCTGGACCAGGGAAAGCCCTGATCAAGCTACACAAACAAACTGACACTGTGAAAATCAAGGTGCATGCTCTGCCTTAAAATGCAGTTTGCCCTCTAAAAGCCATAATTGATAGAGATTAGATATATTAACATTGCTTTTTGCAATACTGTGTGCAGTCTGTTAATACAGAACATTATAACATTTATAACATGGTCGTGCTCCTGGGAGGCATTGACTCTTTGCTGCAGTGTAGGCTGGGCTATGCCTGCTGAGAAACAGCTCTGGGGGTCCTGGTGGACATCAAACTGGCCATGAGCTGGCAATGTGCCCTAGCAGCCAAGAAGGCCAACAGCCTCCTGGGCTGCAATAGCAAGGTCAAGAGAGGTGATTATTTCCCTCTGTTTCATGCTTGTGGGACTACATCTGCAGAACTCAATCCAATTTTCTCTTTCCAGTGCAAGAAAATATGGTGACAAGCAAGTGACATGCAGGAAATTCCTATTAGACATTAGGCAAAAACGTGGTCAAGCAGTGGAACTGGGAATGAGAGAGCTGGTGAGGTCTCCACTCTGGAAGATACCCCAAATTCAGCCAGGCAGTGCCCTGAGATCTTCCTGACCCCACGTAGGCCATCTGGACCAGATGACCTCCAGAGGCCCCTTCCAACCTCTACCACTCCATGATTCTGTTTGGATTTTGGATACAAATTTTCTACTACATTATCATGAACGGAAAGCAAATCCTTTCTAATGAGCAAAGCTATGCCTACTTAAAAGAAAATAAACTTGGGACCTTAACGGGAGCAGTGCTGATAGCAGTACCTAACACTTTAATACTGCAAGATGCAAAGCATCTCCTGAAATCTCCCAGCTGCCAACAGTGACAAATGACCTACTGGTAGGATGCAGATAGGACTGCATTTAACTCTTAGTAGAGCTTGGTTCTACTTACATACTGCTTTATAGTAAATACAAGAACATTGAGCAAAGATATTTATAGAAATAGAGGTAGGTGCTGTGCCCTGGGCACCTGCGTAGCTGTCCTCATGGTTATCCAACCTGCTCTTGAGGAGCTCCAAGAAGGAGAGTTCTCAGGACTGTTGTTGGTCTGTTCCTTGCCTCTTGTATTATTATTGTGGGAAAGTTTCACCTCTACCATATAACTACCCCAAGCTGGTTTCCCTATCAAAGAGAATGTTTTATCAGTTTGATACAATTTGTTCTTTAAAAAAGTCTGATCGTAGTTTCTTATCTCTTTATTACCTCCAAGGTGCTAAAACGTGCATAAAAGTGTTGAAACAGCCTGGAATTCCCGTTTCTCCTTTCTCCTTCTGTTAAAAATGAAATGCTTCTGCACTCTGCCACCATCTCAGTCCTTCTCCAGGTTTCTGAGGACTACCAAAATTTGCTTCTCTGATTCCTTAAGTAGTCCAGGGTGTATTCCAGCAAGTCCTGACAGCCTTTACTTGCAGTCTTGAAGCAAAAGTCTGTAAGTAAAACTTCATGTATACATCTTGTATTTATTGTTAGGTTACAGAGAATAAAGAAAAAGTTCAGTAATACTTAAGCAGTCTAGAATGGTATGTGACAAGTCTATGCAGAGAGGTTGGTGTTTCAACAGCACAGAAAATTGTATTATGATCCTGACAGACAAATCACTCATACTAAAACTAGAAAGAAAGGCTGACAATAAATACTTCATCCTTTAAAATAGCTGTGGGGCTACCTTTAGGGATTTCTAGGTAACTAATGTTAATTTTCCTTCCTCCCCAGATAGACTTAACAGACACTGAACCCAAAAATGTGAACTTCACCTTCTATTCCATTCCACATCTTAACACAAGGTCTCATTGTTTTTAACATGTTAACATGGAGATGGGACAGGAGCTGTCTGTAAAGCTTTTTTCCCCTCTGTTGTGGCTTCCAGTGCCGTCAGTGCTGTGATGGCAGGAATGATGAGCAGGAGACAGGTCCCAGCCCTGTGGCAGGTGAAGACCTTGGCCATGCAGTCTGAGTACTGCATGCACCTGCCTGCAGTAGGGCTGTACTCACTTCTGGCAATTTAGTTTGCTGTTAGCAGCATCTGAATTAACCAGTTTTAGCCATTTCAAGTATGTCTACGTGAGTGGGAGTGAAATGCAGCCATACCCCTAAACATTGCTTCAGGGTGATGGGAGTGCCTGGATCAAACTTGACTTCTTTGGGAAAATGATATCTGTGGATCACCAAGGCTGCTTCCAAGCACAAAGAATGGTAATGCCCTGCTAGGTCATTAGATGCTCCAACATCCCAAATCACAAAATAGTAGCCTAAAGTACAACAGTGCTACTTTTGTGGGAATAAGGAACATCCATTTCAGAGATTTTCACTCACTCTAAGCGATGCACTGCTTCTTCCTGCAGGGCCCAGACTGGCAGCTCATTCTGCTCAGGTGCTGCAGGGATTTGCTGTGCCTGCAGCTCTGTGGCTCAGGGTCAGCGTTATGCTGGGAGTCATAGATGTGGCTGAATCAGGGTTGGAGTGAGTGAGCAGCATGGGGAGCTAGTGTTAAACAGAGAACATGTAGGACAACAAAACGTTTTCACTTCAGCACAAACCTCTGGTTTTATGGTACTCCCTTGATGTCCTGATTCATACAACTTGGACATATTGGCCCATGCAAACATCATGAGGTTCAGTGTGGCCAAATGCAAGGTTCTGCATCTGGACTGAAGCAATTCCAAACATCAGTACTGACTAGGTGATGGTCTCCCACGTCTGGGAAACTCCTCTGGAGTGTATCTGTAGTCAGTGGGAGTGAGATACTCACAAGACACAATTCAGACTACCTCATGCTGTCAGCCACTGCAGGAAAATGGACTAATCACACCCTGGAAGTGACCATCTCTCCATAAAAGAGCTAAGCATCCACACCAGCCTTCCTCCTTGAGCTAGCCAGCCATCTTGGACAGCCATCTGGAAGAGGCAAGGATCCTGTAGAACACAGCCATGAGATCTAGCAGTTAATGGCTATATACAGTCCAATGGCCTCAGTGACACTGTATGAGTTTCACCTTGACATGGACACTGAGAGATGATCTGCCTTATCAGTTTCAATTTTTTTTCTCTCTCTAATTTCATTTAACATTTTCTTTGTCTTCTTTGGAAATTGAGAACATGCATTCAGAGCCTTTGCCACAGAGGTACGTGTGTCATTTGTCTAGCATTCTTGGCATATTTGCTGGAGTACAGTCACACTACTGTCTAACAGACTAATATCAAATACCTGTCATGTTCCTCCCAAAAAACCCCAAGTGCGGTTATTGTAATTCTGCAATTCCTGCTGGCAACCTAAGAGAAAATTATAATGGAATAAAGATACAGTTGGGAAACAAAGACATCTGGCGAGACATCCTTGTGGGTAATAGCACACAAACAATAGCACCTGAACACCCAGAACACACAGTAAAGCACAACCACCTACACAAGGACATGGCTGCCTACTCTGTATGAACAAGTTTTGGTACCTAAAGTAACTCAGGGCCTGGTCAGGCTACTGCCAGCCGGCACCCATGACCTCCAGCTTCTTGTCACTGCAGCAGGAAAATAAACAAACCTCCACAGGCATTGTTATATGGCTCTCTAAATGCTTGCCCTGTCCAGGCTATTTTTATTCCAGAACAATGAAGAGAATTGATTGCTATGAGCTAATACCTGCCTCAAACAGGAGATGTGTTGGCCATCGTGAGAGATGTCCTTGCAAAAGAAAGCTTCCAAAATATCTAGCAGCAAAACAGCATTTGATGCGACACTGAGTAATTTTTCCATGCCTCAGTTTATTTTAAGTAAAGGAAATCTCATATCTTTATCTCTTATGGAAGGCTGTTAGAAAGTCATATTAATAGTCATAAAGCAATTCATGTTTCTTGAAATTAAGGTCCTATAAATGACAAGTGATATTATATCATTAATGTCTTAATAATGAGATAGCTCAGGTAATGTTTAACTGTAGAATAAACCAACAGTAGTAAAAATGACACTTAGACAAGCATTAATTGTTCTTCTAATCAAAGCATTGTTCCTCTAATAGAGGAACAATTTCCTTTATAGAGGAAATGGAATTCAGTTTCTAAAAACTGAATTGATTCTATGAAAGGCCTATTTACAAACACTTTGTCTTCAGTGTGTAAGGGTTATTGACATAGGTTTATAAATTTTACTTGAGTAACAGTTATACCTTGAATCTTTTTTCAAATGCTAACCAAGAATGTAAGATTTCAATGGTATTTCAAATGCTTTATTTTTATACCATCAAAGCAAATTACCATGTATGTATTGACATCATTATCATAAAATATCAATATACATATATAAAATATTTTATAATGATCGGGAGAGCCCCAACTCATTTTTATGTATGACTGAGCTATTCTAATGCTTACGTTTGTATTGCTGTTGATATTCATCCATGTTTATGTTGGAATTATTGTTAGTATACATTTGTCTGGCATCTCATCTGTGGACACTTAGCTACTAAGTTTTCCTTGCCTTAAGGAGGCACCCACAATCCAGCACATCATTTATTCCTTCCATGCATTCTGCTTTTACTTTGTTCCTTAGCCACAAACGCAATTCACTTTCACCCCCTCCACCCTGTCTTCAAAACACTAAGCCTACCCAAGCTTTTCTGTGACACAAGACACATGAGGTTCAAGGAAGACTTGGACAGATTTGCACAGCTTCCATCAAAGCTGCTCTCCTCTGTGCAAGTTTCTGGTCCCCTGTAATACCCTCACTGATCCCTAATCAATGTAATGAAGGCAAACAGGATAAAGATACAGTATGGCCTGTGCTGGGCTTCCTGTTGTCACACCAGGACACGACTCTCCTAACTCGCCTGGCACCTCTACAGG
Source organism: Perdix hodgsoniae (assembly GCA_035772895.1). Classification (NCBI taxonomy): domain Eukaryota; kingdom Metazoa; phylum Chordata; class Aves; order Galliformes; family Phasianidae; genus Perdix; species Perdix hodgsoniae. Next base: position 19,404,392 of record JAPSGF010000006.1, read on the forward strand.
TCACCCAGGATGGTGGGGCACTGAAACATATCCCAACAGAAACTATGGGTATGGTTCTCCTTTCAGAACTGTGCTAGTTGACCTGTTTGCCCCAAGTAATAAAATCTAAAGGTATAAGTGGGAGATCTGCCTGAGACTACTCTGCTACACAGGGAAAAAAAAAAGGCTAAAAGCCCCAAAACAACTTTTAAGACAAAAAAAAAGGCATTTTGGTTCTTGCAGCACCCCAAATAACAGAATCCTTAATTTGTCCTTCCGCCTGGCTACTTGAAAGTAAGGCAAAACTTTAATTTCAGACACCAGAAGCATCTCTGTTATGTGTGCATGCACATCTGGCTGCTACAGAGATGGAGGACATGTGAACAGCGGACAATGGGTTGCCAAAGCTCACATGTGATAACTTCCACAGAAGTACCACTCCCTACCCCCTGCAAAGGCTGCCCTGCTTACATAACCCCGCTTGAATCACAATTGCTTGACACAGCTTCTGGGATAAGAGTCAAAAGATTGAGTTTAAATATTAACAAAATGCTCTATGGGGTACAATGCAGTCAAGGCTGAGCAGGATGTTCTGTGACTGGGTTGTACCCTTGGTGAAAAATCTTAGATTTCAATTACCTGCTCACATATACACAATACAATTTTGTTTTCCACCACTAGGTGTTTGGTAAGAGAAGACATGATTTGCTGTCCTTAAGAAATGCATCTTTACCTCATTTTGTTCAATCAATCCCAGAATTCTCTTTTTTCAACCCAGAATGAAGGATCACCACTTTCTGCTTTCCTGCCCCATTCCGCTGGAGCTCCCATAAATTCAAACCATCTCCATCTGAGGAGGGGACAAAATGGGAAGGAATGGGTTCACAGGAGGAGGAGAAGGACTGGTGGTGGGAATATCTCTGCTCCTCCACAGCCTGGGACAGACTTATGAGCTTGCCAGAGGTGGGTGGTCCAGCTGCAGGGCTGGCTACCACAGGACCCCAAATGGGCCAATGTCATGGCGAGGCTCTGGATATGGGATTACAGAAATAGTGTCTCCATTTTTGGCATGTCTCATTATGAAGAGTTATGTTTTAATCAGTAATTGAAAGGGCAAATCACAACCAATTGCATAAGAGTAACTGAGACTTGGCTTGAAGTGGACCTGAAGAACCTTAGAATCTTCAGGAACTTCTTATAATGCTCAAGAAAGGCAGAAGGCTTCTTGTAGAGAGGAATATCCTTTTGAGAAAGCACCCAGGAGAAAAGACAGGAAGGTTTTGTGGCATGCCTTTCCAGGAGCTGGATGGCTCTTCCTGTAGGTGGGCTCACCAGGACTCTTTAGGACATCACAAACTACATAAAAAACTTTGGGTATATCATTTATTTATTCTGATTGCTAATTAAGAGCTGACACCAATGGGAACAACAGCAAAATACTATATCTTGCACCTTACAGCTCAGGTGGCAATCCACATACACCTTCTCCTAAGAAGAAAAGAAGAAACACTGCCATCCAAAACCAATTGCAGTCTGACTCCTCAGTGCCTATTAAAACAGACCCTGAGGGTGTAGTTCAGAAAATAAAGGGCTGGACTGGCTAGAATAGAAAACAGAATGACTAAACAAAATGAAGGAATATACGAGCATGTGTGGATGTTTTTCCACAGACACATCACAGGCCAGAGGGTATTTAATCAGGACTTGTATTGATAGTGACATTGGACAACAAACTACTCACATTTATCAGGTGTTTTTATACACATGTTTCTCATGTGGGGCCCATCCTGAGCCATAAATGAAAATTTATTTCCAGGAGACCTTGGGAAGTGTTACATCATCCAAGTACAGATAGCAATATAAAGCTACTAAACTTTTGATCATAAAGGCAGCTAATAAAAAGAATGCAAATATTTGCATGGTTTTTTTTTTTTTCAAGTCAAAGTTACTATCATATAAAAAGCTACGACTACATTTATAGTAACAAATCCTAGAAAGTTAGTCATAACTAAAGCCTTTGTAAAGGATATAACTGACTGGGGTAACGGATGCGACATGAATAAAGCATCTCAAACGCTGGCACTTTTGAATGGTGTTTCAGGATTGAGCTTCAGGCCTCAGAAACCCATGGTTTTGTGGCATTTCAAAGAGCAGGCATTCAGTGTCCGCTGACACTCAGATTTGATGACCCAAGTATACTCACTCCAAGAGCATGGTCTGTGTAACTATTTTTTCCTATGTTTGTATGAAGGAGAGTCTGAAGGCTCTCTTTGGAGGATCACCTTGCAGGCCTTCAGCTGTAGGTTTCCAGCCCACTGATTCAGTGTCCCCCACTTTCCCTTGCTTATAACCACCCAGTAGTGCCTGCAGAGGCTCCCAGGTGCTGCTGGTCCCATTCTGAGGAGCATTTGCTTTCTCAGCCTTGAGGGGAGAGCTCCACTGGAAATCCTGTTCTATTTCATGCTCTTTCTGTCTATTGTGAATTCCCTTATTTGTAGACCTTACTAACTGCTGATTCCTGTGCAGTTTACTGACTCACACATGCTCCTTCTTAAGAGACTTGCATCTAGGATTACAGTTGTTTTTTCCAGACCTTCTGCTGCCCTTCAGGTAGACAGTTCCATTTCTTAATGCTTTATTTCCAGGTCCTTTTGCAAGAAGCTCAGCATATGGCAGATTTCCATTTTACTTTCACCCTGAAGACAAGTCTCCACAGTCCAGCACCCTGAGCCCCATCGGTGACTCAGTGGGAGTGATGCCAGCTGTTGAGAAAGAAGATAATTTCCTGGAGCAGTTATCTTTTCAGAGATGGCCTTGATCCTATACTGATTAGAACCATTATTTTTAACTTGTTCCCTCTGGCATGACTTCAAGCTGAAGCAGTGTGGCCAGGAACAAAGGGTAGCGCCAGCCTGAGCTGCAGGCAAGTGGCCAGGGTCTGGTCCTCAGAAGCTGCACAAAAGAAGGGCCAGACCAAAGGATTGTCCCAGAGCTCTGGGAGTGTTGCTGCTGATGCCTGCCAGTTACAAAAGGACTGGCACATACAGCTTTGAGTCAACCAGGCTGCAGATACAAATGGCAGTAGGGGCCAGCATGGGATTCAGAGTCGGCCACTGTGCTAACCAGAGCCGCAGGAGGATGAGCTCTGAAAAGGGCTCTTCCTGGAACGGGGCTGGAATGTGCTGTGAGTCCTCACCATGGCAGGAACAGCCCCAAGTCCCCACTGTACACCAAACCAGAGCAGTGAAAAAAGAACTTGTGTCTTCTGCCCTTTGTGTCCTTTCCTTTAAACAGTGCTGTACCTGGTACCACTTCACTGCATGGGTATTTTTATTTTTTTACTGTGAGAAAATGCCAGTCTTGTATATTGCCTCACATAAATAGTGCTAGTAAAGAATGCTGCAGCTGTAGTTACCTCATCAACCTCTATTTAATATTTCCTGCCTCTACCTTCTCCCTCACAGACAGCACACCAGGTCAGGCCACCTGCTGATCTGCACAGAGATGCTTGGCCATTTCCATGTAACATCTTGTAAGCAAGCAGATAGGATAATTATTCAGGGGTGAGAATGCTGCAGAGGTTGCCTGCTTTGTTTGTTTTTTAACATCATAAGAAACATCTAATTTGTAGGTGGAGAATGAGAAGGATGAACAAAACGTTTAATTTCTGCTTGCAACTGAATTCAGCTCTTGAAGTTTGTTGTTTATTTGCTCTTCTCATATTTACAACTGTAGTCATTTCAAATTGTTTAATGCTTTATTTAATATATTTAATATTCCTTATTATTTTTAAAATATGTGGCCTCAGTATGATATAGATCTCACCTTTGAAGAAATGATCGTTAGTGCAAACCTAAACATTTAATCTAAATTGCTTCAACATGCAGTCTTTGAACCTGCTAGTCACTGCTTTTCTTCTGAGGATCTCCGCAACACAACTCAGAATAGCAGGCATCTGGGTGTGAGATGGTGATGTACAGATGGGAGACTTGTATGGAAGTGTTTGTGGGCCTCCACAGGGAAAATGGTAAAAGCAGTCCCTGCAGTTGTTATTCAACTGACTGCTTATATTAATAAAAAATTGAATATGAATATATATAAAAGAATTTCAGCGATACTCAATTGCAATACAGAAGCTGGAAGTTTGTATCCTAATAATTGCCAAAATAGCCAAGTAAGCAAGGTTCCTTGGACAATCTGCTGCTATCCTGACAGAGGATCACAACAAAACACACTGCATCCCGTGACTACCTGGTTCATGCAATCCCAGGGGAAGAGCAAACTGGTAAAAAGGTGAGCTCAGGTTAAAATTTCCAAATCCAGATGTAATTTACACACTGAACAGCTCTGGGGCAAACAGCTCTGAGCAAACAGCTGGGCTGGTGGTGTGGGGAAGCTCAGACCCCAGAGCTGGAAGACCAGGAGCCCAGAAGGGCAGAGAGCTGCAGGTGTACCATGGCAGGGCACTGGAGGTGGGTATGGCCCTTCGATGGAACAGCACCATTTGTACACAGGCTCATAAATACCTTATGCAACATGTTTCCTTCTGTCACAAAATGTACTTTTTGAAGGCTGTAGGCTTGCAGCTGGAAATGGTGGTGCTGTCAGGTTCCATGACTCACAGCCGTGTTAAAGGTGAAGCATCGTGGCAGGGTGGAGGGAAGCTCGTCCCTTCCTGGAGGGGAAGAGCCCCTCTAATAGACGAGCACAGCTTTGTTGTTTCCTGAGCAAAACCCCAGATCATTTCATTTTGCACATTCTTGCAAAACAAGCCAAAACTGATAGGAATCCAAGAACTGATAAGACACATGAAGAAATATTGGGAAATACATTCTTCCATGTTGCTCTTACCCGAGGAAAACCTCAGGCTCAATTCAAACCGTTTAAGGAATTGCACAGTCTAAAGTATCTGGAGATAATGGAGGTTTTTATTGCACTGCTATCTGCAAAGGTTTACCACATAGAAAGACCCAGAGAACAAACATAACTACAAGGAGCTGGTTCTGACTTACTTCTTAGAAATGTCTACTGCATATATATTTGTTCAGCTTATTTTTAAAACTATCTCTAATGGTGTTTCAAAATGGAAAAGCAAATAAAAGCGTGCTCTGCTGGGCTTTAAAGAGGAAATGGGGAACAGTGTCTGGGGCTTGCTTGGGAAACACAGTACTGACACCTGTTTGGAGAAGGCCAACACCAGGCATTGTGTTGGCCATTTGCGATTGCTGCTTGGTGCTGGATTTCATGCCAGTCTGACTTTGCTCTTATTTTACAGATACTATTTGTCATCAATAATTGAAACATGGGTGATCATCGCTGCGCTCTTTAAAGCTTAGAATCATAGAATCACATAATGATTTGGGTTGCAAGGAACCTTAAAGCCCCAACCCCTGTCGTGCGTGGGCTGGCTGCCCCCCACCAGCTCAGGCTGCCCAGGACCTCATCCAACCCAGCCCTGAGCATCTCCAGGGATGGGGCACCCACAGCTCTATGGGCAGCTGTGCCAGGGCCTCACCGCCCTCTGAGTGAAAGTTTCCCCCCAGCTTCTAATCCAGTTCTCCTTTATTTTAGTTTAGAACCATTCCTCTTATCCTATCACTATCTACCTATGTAAAAAGTTGATTTCCCCTGCTTATAATCTCATTTTAAATACCGAAAGGCTGCAATGAATCCTCCTCAGAGCCCTCTCTTATCCAGGCTGAACAAGCCCAGTTTCCTCAGTCTGTCTATTAGAAGCATTCCGGCTGTCCTATGTGAAGGCAAGAACAAGGCTGAGGTCACGGTCATGACTTGGGGCCAGAGTCATGGACAAACTGCACATGGCTGGGCAAATGGGCCTTTTCTTGTTCACTAACAAAAGTGTCAGACCCCTTCCAGCCCTGCACGTGTCACAGCGCCTGGAATGCAGCTGACCAAGTCCAGGCAGGAGAAGAAGAAACTATTCTTCCTTCTGGCACCTGTTTCTGCATGCTAAGATGGAGATACCTGCCATGACACCCAGACAGAGCTGGGACTCCCTGCCTTGTTCACACATATTCACACAATGGACCTGCCCGTGTCAGCAGGACAGGGCTGTGGTTGGGCCACCAGCAGGAGCAACTCAAGGTGGGATATACACAGGGATGGGATATACACAGGGATGGGATGGCAAATACATAGAGGCATCATACACATAGCTGCTGAACACGAGTCTGAAGGGACACCGCGCAATGCCTCTCCCTTCACTCAGGGAGTCTTTCACTTGGTTTTCACGTGGCAAGGGCATGCAGATGTCCCCCGGGCACCTGTTAGCAGGTCCTCCTGGAGCCAGCCGACACAGGGTGGAGGAGCAGGGTTGAGCCTCCTGTTCCAGCTCAGCGCAAGCAAGATTATCTCCACCTGTGCTTTGTTTTCAGATATCTGAACACTCATGACTCTCTGTGTTACACGTACTCCATGTGCACACAGCAGCAAAGTGATAACTTCTATACCAAAGGACACATCACAGCTGGCTGCAGGTCCCCTGACTCATCTGTCGCCAAAGGGAGAAGCTCTACAGGGCTCTGTAATTGTGCATCCTCCCCGTGCTGTGATTTTAGCCCTGTCATATCTCAACTAATGTGCTGCTATATTCAGGCACACTGCTAAAATACAGCTAAATGTTGAATTAATAGCTCTAGTTTCTCTGATTGCCTCTGATGCAAGAAATCTAAGTGACTCAGCTGCTTCACGCAATCAAGAGAGCGCTTCAAGTAACAACAACGGAACTACTTATGTCTTGAGCAAATATGGAAAGTTCTTCAGAGAGAAAATAGCATTAATATTGGATTAAAATATGATTTTTGCCTTGAAGAATGAGGCCTAATTTTTAATGCTGACGTAGGAGAATGACAAAACTTTCCTTGCTGTGAAAAGCAACACGCAGGAGTTTGTGTTTGTGCTCTTTATGGTATATCATATCATCATATAAACAGCCGTCATCCAGGCCAAGGTTTCTGACTTTCAAGACATAATAATTATTCAGCGCGTAACAGCTGAGAATTAAAATACAGAAGTGTTATAAAATAAATTTGAATTAAAAACTGTGTATGTGATCATGATACCAATCCTTTTACTGGAAATTTCCAGCTATCCTGCAATAAATGCTGCCAGAAAAGCACAATGTGTTCCTGCTTGTCATGTGCTCTTCACAAAGGGGTGATAACTTCCACAAGCCCTATCCTGGCTGGGTGTTAGCTCTTTCCACGAGGATCTCTCAGGGTCACCTGTTTTTGCTTTACTTTCTTGAAGGTCCTTCCAGGGGGATTCACATCTTCCCAAAGATGCCATCCACAGGCTGAGGTCCCTGTCCTTTTTCTGTAATAGGTCAGAGGAACTGGTACCCACCAGTGGTGTACACCCCAACTGACTGCCACGCTTACTGCTGAGAAATAGATGTTCTACTTTCCCACCAAGCTGCCCAAGTAGAGCAGTTTTCTACTTGAAAGGGTTGGAAGAACTCGAGTTTGGAAAGTTTTGTATTACAAGGATCACAGCAGATGGCATTGAGAGGTACATTTGCATGAAGATTTCACTATGGCTCAACAGCAGGGTGAGCAGCTGGGCAGCAGGGGATGGATGGCATGGCCAGAAAGCTGCCCATGAGAACAGAAGCTCTATAAAGCACATGGCAAAGAAAAACATTGGGAAACACACTTGAAATCTGCACAGGTTGATGCTGTCATGCACATTCTCAGCCAGCTAATCTCCCAGCATTGAAACTGGTGTTTATTTAACACTTAGAGAAATACGTGGAGCTCTTCACGAGACAAGGAAAATGCATCTCCTTTTATGACTGTGGCAGAACTGTTTTCCTCTTTCTCTATGGAAAACAGCTTCTCTCTCCCTGCAGTTACGAGCTGCTCAGACAATTTGTTATTGCATTATCTACTTCCAGCCACCGTTCCTCCCTCTCATCCCAACCAGAGCAGAAGGTAGCACACGTGAAGCCCTCTGGAGCTCACCTATCAGATTTCGAGAGCTGTGAGTGATTTTCAGTTCCCATGAAAGAAGAGGAGGCTGAGGGTGCTTGACATTTGGCAAGGGCTCAGCCAGTGATTTATGTACAGCATTCAGCTATCCATATTTCTGGGGCTGCCTGAGAGACAGAGCAATGAGAAATTTCCATTTCTTCCTCTTCTGCATTTCCTTGACAGAAAAAGCCACACTTTTCCACCTGGCTGTGGCATTTAGCTAGTGCTTCAGCCCCCAGTTAAGCCACAAGGGCTTAACGCAGTTTTTTTCTGCGGTGTGGGATGGGGCAAACCCACCTTCTACATAACCCTTGTATGCCAAACCTCCTGCACAAACAAGAGAAAACTGTGCTCTTAACAATACTGATGCCAACACAAAGTATTTATCCCCCACCACTTCAAGTAGTACCTCTTTTCTTTGGTGATTTGGTTAGAATATTCCAGGAGTAAAGCATTTAGAGTGATCCTGGTGAAGTCAATGACGCGACATGACTACTGACTTCAGCAGAGCCAGGAGTCTCTCCTGCACTTGAACCAAGATCTCAAAAAGCTCTCTTTCTGTTTCACATTGCAGTTTAAACTACCTTTAAGGAGGTTACAGTGAGGTGGGGGTCAGCCTTTTTTCCCATGTAACGGTGATAGGATAAGAGATAATGCCTTTAAGATGCACCAGAGGAGGTTCAGGTTGGATATAAGGAAACATTTCTTTTCAGAAAGTGGTGAAGCACTGGCACAGGCTGCCCAGGGAGGTGGTGGAGTCACCATCCCTGGAGGTGTTCAAGGAAAGGGTCAGTGTGGCACTGAGTGACGTGGTCTGGAGCTGTCATAGACATAGGCTGGTGGTTGGACTGGATGACCTTGGTGGTCTTTCCAATCTTACTGATTTTCTGTTTCTGTGACTCAATGATTCTCTTCATGTACCTTGAATACAGGGAACTAAGAATTCCTTAAAGATTTCAAACTCAGTTTAGAGCACTTCTATGACAACAGTGTACCTGCACTTTGGCAAGGAGAGAGGCTAAAAGCTGTTTAATTATTTTATGGTTTGTTCTGTTCTACATTTTTTCAGATGTTTGTGGTTTTAATGGTAAATGTCATCTCTGTGTCAGCTTTACGAAGTGCATCAAATACCTTAAACCGTGATGGCAGTTATTAAGAGCAGAGGTATGCTGTCACAGAGAAGGAAGTCTGCTTTCCAGGAAATGACCTGGGATCTCTACTAACTGGAAAAGCTTGTGGGCTTGGCTGAAAATGCAGCACAAACATTCAGAAGAAGCTGGGGGCCTCAAAGACCTTCCAGAAACCCAGAGCCATGGGCTAGAGTGCAGGAAAGAAGCCCTGAGTGCACGGGCAGATAGACACTGCACCTTGCAGGGACATTTACTGAGGTTCTGCTCGCTCCATCATTTCTTGGTTTAATCATTGACTGAAATGTGTACAAACCCCCTTAGAGCAGCACCTCAGGCTCCTCCTGCTGTTCCCTATGTGTCTGGCCATCTGCTGGGAGCACACAGGGTGTGCTCATACCATCCCCTTCACCAGGACAGGAAATCTGTGCTTTCAAGGCTAGGACAGGCTCTAGTCTTCAGACCAGAGGAGTGCCTTAAGGAGATGAGCACCATACGGCTGTCTCTGTACTCTAGGTATCAGTGAAGATTTTGTGGTGGCATGACCTGAGGACAGTTTTCACCGGGAAACTTTGATGCTAAGGTATGCTCAGCACGTCAGCACAGACATCAGCATCAGGGTTTGCTGATGTCCTGAACTCAGGCACCTGCTGCTGGAGTTGCACGCTGAGGCACCAGGATGTTATGCCAGCACTCTGTCTCCTTAAGAGGTTTTAGGTATCTCAGAGGAGTGCTTGCAAATGTTTGCAAAGTGCTCGCTTGGCCTCAGGGGCCTCAGTTCCTCTGTAGGCAGTGAAAGGGGAGAAGGATCCTGCAGAGCAGCCCAGCCCAGCCCAGCCCTCCTACACCGTGCTCACGTCAGAGGATGCCACAACCACCGGATCCAGCACTCACAGCTGTCCCCTGGAAATCCCTGCCAAGGCTATTCTGGAAAATGATCTGAATATTCCACAATTGTTCCTGGAAAGACAATGCTGAATTCCTTCAAGATACCTGGGAGGAGAGCTCACAGGGGCACACCTTGGCCAGAGCTGTCACGCCAGCAGCCCCATTCCCATACCACAGGTTGTGCTCTTCCAGAAATGAAGGGGCTCTGATATCTGGGCTCTGGTCAGCACCTCCCACTATGCCCAACAGAACCCTGGCAGATGCACAGCAGAGGATTGCAACAGAGTCCTTCTTACTCATCTCTATTTTCCTACATTAATCTCTGCAGTCCAATCAGAAGCAGTTCTCCAAACAAAGTTAAGCAATATCCCAGAGAACTTTAAGAAATGACTCTTATCATCCCTCCTGAGAGTAGACTCAATGGTCAAGGCCACAGTGAAATCTTACTTTTCTTGTAAAAGTTAACCGAAGTTAGTTATTAAAGTGCTGCTGGTATTTAGGGAGGCTCTGAAATGAAGAGCAGCACAAGATACCTGGGCTGCCTCTGAACAATTCAAGGATATCTTTTTCTATACAATCATTGTGTGGTTTCTTCTGAAGAGCTTCATAGAAAGCACATCAGGTAAGATTTTGGCTTGCCGATCAGGATATGGGATATGTGAAGTAATGCTTATGAACAAAATGCTTCTAGACATATTGTGTATTTTTTGTAAAATGTGAGAGGTTCACTTGTGGAATTTGTTTGTATTTTTCAAATGTTTATATTGTGGAGATATAGAAGTTATAAGTGTGTATACGTAGACTGAAAAGTGGGGAAAAAAGTGTTAATATTTAATTATTCTGTTGAAGTTACCAGATTTTTGAGTGCTACTTAGTCAATATTTAGGATAAATAAGTAAAAGGGAGAAAGCATGTCTCAGCAATATGACATCAGACCATGTATTTTCCAATGGTTCACAAATGCAGGAGTTCAGCAAGGGATCTGGGCTTCTTAGTGTGAGAAATGGTAACACCCAGCAGTGAGCATGGGATCGGAGGCTGTATGGAATACAGCTGAACTAGAAACTTACTTTGGGTTGCATTCAGATCTAGTCTTGGTCAGAAGGCAGTGAAAGCTGTTAGTCCGATCGCTGTGCAGAGTGAGCTTGGTGTGTGCCCCTTCTCCCCATGGGTGGATGGGCACTCTACACAAGTCATCAGAACTGCACCGATTGGCATCTCCCAAACAAGTCCAAGGGCTTAATGATGAGAACACTCCAGAAAGGCAGCACACACCTCTCCTTAAGGGGATTTGCAGAGAACGGGATCCTTCACTACACTGCTACTTGCCGCAGTATCTATGATATCTCAAAAACATTTCAAATAATGGTGCAGACAGCCGTTATGAAGGGCACTCTATCTTTCTGAATGTAGCTGTGAAGAAAATGAGAGTGAGCAAGAGGAAAGCAATACAGACTGAAGTTATGGTAGCTGATAGCTTTGGCAGCCCAAGGAAAAAGGGAAGAAGATGAGAAAATCTGGAAGGCAGCCAGCAGCAGTAATCACAGAGCCACAGCAGGGTGGGTGCCTGAGGTCTCACCTGTCCTGCCTACAAATAGGTGGAAGGCACCACCCAGCCTACTTTGGGTACTCTCAGGATTGCTGGGCTAAATTCAGCGTGGAGAATACCAAGTGGCATTGTAATCTCCAAAGCAGACCCATGTCCCAATCCTTCTGATCGGACCCTCCAGGCAATGATCCAGGAATCCTTTTGCAGGGCTCAGCCAACCACCCAAAGCTAGCCAGGAAGAGAGTCACTGAACTAGGTTTTCTATCAGGAGAGAAAAAAAGACTGCAAAATACTTACACTTTCAACAAAACAAGTACTAATAAAACAAAGGATATTTGGGGCAGAAAATTTGGTGTGAGGAAGGAATTAAGGCTGGACAGAGGGCAGGGTGACAATCAAAACATTCATGAAAGCTAAAGCTGAACTGGGCAAAATCTGAAATGAAGGAGTAACCCACACACTTCTTTTATTTTTATGGCTTATAAACATTTCAAAGAGTACAAATAGTACATCTTATACCCTACAATGTAATGAACAAAACTGTTCAGCAAGTTCTTCTCAGTGATGTGAGGTCTGAAGGACTGGTACACAGACTGGGAAACAGAGCAATTCTACAGTCTTTGACTGATGAAACTTCTTCCTGAAAATCTACGTACATCAAGGCTTACCAGAGAAAGAACAAAATGAAGCAAGTTTTTCATTTCATCTGCCTCTGGTCTTGGCACCAAGCAGAGGGAAGGTTGATGGTACGCAGCTACAGGATCAGGATGTGATTTCTCTGGTCAGTTTTAAAAGGCAGGATCAGATGGTAAACATGTTAAACTCATTGCCTAAATATGGAATCTTTTTGTGGAAAAATAGTATATCCACACATAGAAGCATGTATAAGACATTATTTGGGCTTCTTAATGTTCACAAATTTCCCCAGAATAAACTAAGAGAAAACCGAAACTGAATTTTCCTGAGGTAGTACAGTAATGGGTCCTGAGCTCAAGCAAAGCGGCGAACTTCAGGGTGGGATTCACATTTTAATGCAAAAATTGTCACAGATAAAGAGTTTTCCACCTGTTCATGGCAACGCACACCACCTTGTGCTACTTGGACGTGTGTCCTGTGGCATGTCCAAACATTATGTCCACAGAAGCAGAATTTAGACGTGCACATGGGTTGTGTCAGTGCAATTTAGTCGCCACACCTGGGTGAGGGAAGGGTGCCCCATTTGAGGCTACCAGCAAGCAGCAGGGCAAGATGGAGCATTTTTGATAGGGGAGGGAAACCAGAAATGCACTGTAGTCAGTGTCATGAGATGGCAAAGAGTAAGTCCTGTTGTTCCTGCCTAGGACTGGTACTGCATTAAGTATTTCATGGTGACTACGGTGGAGATAAATGTTTTCAGGTAATTTTAGTATGAGAAGAACACGAGGCACTGAGGGAAACATAACTGAGCACTGTGGACAGCACAGTGACAGAGCCAACTAATTGCTGAAAAACCCAGCAGTACAACTGCAACCGGCCTCCCGTCTCTGCACGTGCAGCACAGGTGTCAGGAGTCCTTTCTGGAGTGCAAACACACTGAAGTGAGCTGGAACAAGGCGGAAGGTAATAGTTAGGTATGACATTGCAACAGCTGTTTGTGAGCATGAAGCAGAAGCACGGGACGCTGTGAGGGCACAGTACCACTTCTCCCCTTGGCTTTGTAAAGACTTCCAGCTTGCAGCCTTCCTGGCTGGGCTCAGTGCTTCTCCCCACATCTCAAGGTGAAACCATTGGGCATCTGCTTGTTTATTCCTTAAGAAATCAGTCCCCTTGAGTGAAAGACATCGGTGGTAGACATCTGACTCATGGATAAATAATCTCAAAATCCATCCAGCCTGCTTGTTGGCTGCATCTTCAGAAAGAAACGCTTCATGCTCCAGTGGAACACTGCTCAGCAGTGGGAGGAGAGGGACAAGAGGTCATCTTGGCAAAATGAAGCGGGTGTCTATCAGCCATCTGTTTTTTGATCCTCAAAGGTGGGAACATTCAGTTAGGAGTTCAGTCATCTATGCCATGGCTACTCACCCCCTAGTACACACAGAGCTAATCTTGTGCTTTTTTTTCAGGTTTTTAATTGACCAGCAACAAAGAGAAGGACGCAGCAGTCGCCTTCCTCATCTTTTGAGGAGAAATGGTTGAACCTGTAGGCAACCACTATGTTGTCGCCAGACGAGTGTACTCAGAGAATTCATTTGATGAAGAGCATGAGAAGTTGCACAGATACCATAAGAACTTCTGGGATCACTTGAAACTATATTTTCGGTAAGATCTTTAACATGGTTCTAAGAAACAACCTGGAATGCAGGTATCAGATAGCGTGCATTCTATTCTAACAATGTTCATCTCAGATGCCACAAGGCCAATGAAAACTCATTTTTCTAGAGAATTTCGGTGTTCTTTTTTTGTTGTTCGTTTGTTTTCCAAAACAATTTCAGCTGCCTTTAAGTCTACCTGCGGTTGTATCCCAGGCAGCTTGTCTTCTCGTGGGCACCTGGAGCACAGCTTCACCCTAGTGGGGCCAGAGGGACCCTGTAGGTCACCACATCCCACTGCGAGCCCAGCTGGCATCACGGGTTGCTCAGGATTGTGTCTGGTGCCTATAGGGGACCTATAGCGCACGGCAGCTGACTTGAATCCTACCCCCTCATTTTCCCTCTGAATACCCTGCCCATGACAGAGGGTTGGAGCTCAGTGATCTTTAAGGTCCCTTCCAACCTAAGCTATGATTCTATGAATACAGGGAGCCGTGTCCTGACATGCTGAGACCCAATGGAGACATTCTGCTGGCAGAGCTGTACCCTCTTGTGTCTTTACAGTTGTTCCCCACAAAGGATCAAAAAAGTTGCCCTGCGTATGTTTCCCGTCGTCTCGTGGCTGCCCGCATACCGCTTCAGGGAGTGGATCCTGAGCGACATCGTCTCTGGCATCAATACGGGGTTGGTGGCAGTGCTGCAAGGTAGCTCCAGTAGCTCTGCTTTGACACAGCCCACGGCCAAGGAGGGAGGCTGCCGTTCCACCCCCTCACACACCTTGCCGTCCTGCTATCTCTGCCCCTGTAGGTCTCGCATTTGCTTTGCTGGTGAATGTCCCTCCTGGTTATGGACTCTATGCAGTGTTTTTCCCAGTTCTGGTCTATTTTATCTTTGGGACATCCAGACATATCTCAGTGGGTAAGTGCGGGCACTCTGATCACCCTCATCACCAATAACCAAGTTCAGTTTTCCCCTGTGGGTCTGATGACGCCCTGTGTGCAGGTCCCTTCCCTGTCCTGAGCCTGATGGTGGGAGGCGTTGTCACCAGGCTGGTCCCCGATGATGCTGCTGGAAATGGCACTGCCACCAACATGTCAACTATAGATGAACAGAGGGTGATGGTAGCTGCATCTGTCACCTTTCTATCTGGGATTTTTCAGGTTGGTAATTAAATGGAATCACAGAATATCCCAGGTTGGAAAGGATCCGTAAGGATCACCCAGTCCAACTCCTGGGCCCACACAGTACCACCCAATATACATATTGCTCAATATATGTGTGTGTACCTGCATGTGTACATTCACTGATATGAATAACTGGATGGTGACTGGCCTTAAAGTAATATCATAAGAATGAAGGATTTTGACTTGTCTTATCAGAAAAAAATGAAGCAGTTCCTTCTTTCTTCCTAATACAGGATTCCTAAAATCCTTTCCTAATTTTTATAGTTCATGGAGCATTAGCATAATGTAAAAATATGACTACAGAAAACCTAAGACTAAAGAAGGTTTATTTTAGTTCTGAAATAAAAAGAATCGGTTCTAACTGCTGTGGCCTTTACCTTTATTAGTCATATGTCCCCTGTTCCTAAACGTCACCATTGTCTCCAATGACATAATTTTCCTTAATCCCTGATGTATGGGATTAGGTGAAGATGATACTGTTAAATATGGGTCCTTTTATTGCAGAGATTGGTTAAAAGCACGGGTGAATCCCACTCAAGTTTGGTCATTTGCATTTCAGTTGCTTCTGGGACTTCTCCAGTTTGGATTCATAGTCATTTACTTATCGCACTCGTTAATCAGTGGCTTCACAACTGCTGCAGCCATCCATGTTCTGGTGTCCCAGCTCAAGTTCATGCTTCAGCTGCCCGTCCCTGGATTTAATAAACCATTCGGCATCATTTATGTAAGTGCAAACTCTTCAGCATTTGCTAATGTTCTGAAAATTCTGAAAACCTGTGGTGTGTCTGTCTGTGTGCCACAAGACCGTGTTAACCGTGCTGGGCATAGCAGCGGCCAAGGAGAAGCCCAAGAGAAATGTATGAGACAGCTATTAATATATGGCAGATCTTTACATTTCTCACCAGATACCAAGTTGCTGGGATAGTCAGGTAGCATTTTAGAATCATAAAATCCTTAGAGTTGGAAGGGACTTTTAAAAGCCATCTAGTCCAACTCCACTCAAATGAACAGGGATACCTACAGCTAGATCAGGGTGCTGTTAGTTGAACAGCACCATGTTTCTTACTGATGTTGCAGACTCTGGAGAGCGTGTTCAGCCAGATCACCGACACCAACATCGCCGACCTCGTCACCTCCCTGCTTGTCTTGTTCATCGTGTTCGTGGTGAAAGAGATAAACGATCGCTACAAAGCAAAGCTACCCGCCCCTATCCCCATCGAGCTCATTGTGGTAATGACCTCTCCTCTGATTCCATGACTGCTCCATCGCTCTGTGGGGAGCACTGCTTTATGAGGTTGGCATTGTGCTCCAGGCTGCCCTGAGCTGCAGTGGGTGGGGACCTCAGTGGGGCAGCCTCACAGCCCACTGCTATTCTCTGCTGCCAGAGGAATGTTCTGAGGTACTCACCACGGGATGTATGAGCATGGGATGTATGAGAAACCATCCTATGAAGTGATTCAGTCATCTGAACACGTCATGGATGCACAGTTGGGGCACTGTCCTGCCACTGGTGATGATGCTGGGGTGTAGGTGGGAGAGGGGAGGAAATGTTTCTTCGTGGTTTCTCCATCCACTTATTTGGATGTTTCTAATGGAGGTGGGTTTTATTTTTTTTAAATCTTTCAGACCGTCTTAGCAGCACTGATTTCCCATTTTGCTAAATTGGAAGAAAAATTTAAAGTAGCTGTCGTGGGAAAACTAGAAGAAGGGTAAGTAGTTTGCTTACAGTTTGCCTGTGGAGGAAAATGTTCTCTCCAGTTTGTCAGTGCTAAATCGGTTCAGTTTATTGACCAAAATTGCCTACTTCATCTTCTTATCCTCACGAGGCCCCCACTCCTCTATGACAGTTGGACTAGGTGGTCTTAGTCTTTTCCAACCTTCGTGATTCCACGATTGTACGTATGGAGTACTTATCTAAATGTATAGTATATCCATTATACCAGGTATACCAGAAGTTTGGCATGAAGTCTTAATAAGCAGACACTGAAGAAGAGAGGTAGGAGGGCAACCATTTACTCACCTGGGCACACCGCACCTGTAGTCCCTGTGTATCAGTAGACGAGGTTTGCAGCAATTTCTGCTCAAAACTCTCTGTTCTCCAGATTTTGGTTAACTGAAAACCAAACCAAACCAAACAAACAAATCTGAGAAATTCTCCCCAGGATCTGCAAAAGCCTCTGAGCCAAGGAGAAGGACATGGCAAAGATAAAGTACATAGAAGATAGCCTGAGGCTAACGTGGCTCAGTACACATTTGTTTAGCTGCCTAAAATGCTTCAGTGAATTACAGAGATTTTTAAAATCAATGCATAATTGGAAGGCAGAACCATGCATGCTCTTTAGACAAGATAAGCTGTGGCTGTTCCTGGCCATCTGAATGGGAACCACTGAGATATAAGCTAAGATAAGTGCAGATGGAGAGTCTCTGTACTGATCAAGGATTCCCCAAAGTGTTACAGGTTCAGATCTGCAATTACAGGTCACACCTCTCCAAAGTACTCAATTAAACTGCGTGAGCAGGACTGCTGCCTTGCTCACCTGCTTGGCAGGTCATCTCCTTACACAAGTCCTTTAAGAGCAGAGATCTTTGTCTTTCAGATTCCAAGCTCCTGTGGCACCTGATGCAGGCATTATCCAAAAGTGTGTTGGTGATGGCATCTCCATTGCAATTGTTGGATTCGCAGTAGCCTTCTCTGTGGCTAAAGTGTATTCCATCAAACACGACTACCCAATAGATGGCAACCAGGTAGAGGAAAGACACAGCACTGTGCATTTGCTAATGGGAAATAAGTCATTTTAGGAATGCATTGTCTTGAAGTCATTCCTTCAGGACTGCTTTTAAGAACAGCCTTTTTTGGTTTTACTCCAGGAACTAATTGCCTTTGGACTGGGTAATATAGTAGGCGGATCGTTCAAAGGGTTTGCCTCCAGTACAGCTTTGTCAAGATCAGGTGTGCAGGAGAGCACAGGAGGCAAAACACAGGTATAGAAGACAACAGACCGTGACATCACTTGATACAGTGAAGGTCTCTTTCTTCCTTGCTTACTCTAATGCCTTCAGGCACTTATTCACGGTGGAATTGTTCTTTCATGCAGATTGCTGGTATTATCTCTGCTATCATCGTCCTGATTGTCATCTTGGCCATTGGGTTTCTCCTGGCACCATTACAAAAGGTATTCACTGGCTTTACCCTGTGCTTCCTCCAGCTGGAGGACTCACTTGGAGTGTTCATGAATTTCAGTTAGAGACAAATAGAATTTTTGCAAAACTAGGTTCTTTCTCCAAGATTATGACCCCACTACATGGGGTCAAAGGGAAGATAGGTGCTCTACACCAAACATTTTAGCACCAGCTTTTAGGTGCCAGAGTTGAGTGGGTTTGCTCACTGGCAGCTGCCTGGCCTTCCAGCTGCACTTTGGCTCTGATTGCATGATGTCTTAAGACTTAACATTCAATGTGCGCTTTGTTTGCTTCAAAATTGAGTACATGTGTTGCTCTTCTCAACAGTCAGTCCTTGCATCCTTGGCTCTTGGCAACTTGAAGGGAATGCTCATGCAGTTCAGAGAAGTAGGCGTCCTGTGGAGGAAGGACAAATATGACTGTGTAAGTTGAGTCTCTCAAGCATTCAGGAATGAAGCTCTGTCAAAAAGTCATCCATTATGCAAACACGCTTAAAGGTTATCTTTATTTTCATGCACGCCCTACTTTTCTACATGGGAAGTACAACAGTACGTACCTTTTTAATCTTGCACCTCTTGCTCATGTTTTCAATTTTATCACACCTATTCTGAGCCCATTTGCTCTGTTCACCTCTCTTGGAGACACTCATTTTCATCCACTTTATCATAACATATTAAAATACAGTTCAATATATAAAGTCAAAGAAAGAAAGAAGTTACATAAAACATCTAACTACCTTCTGCACTGGCTTCAAGGACATTTTCCCCCTTTCATACACTCCTGCAGTAGGTCAGGTGGAAGTTACTTAGTAAATTCCAAGAGCAACCCATGGCTTGAAGGAGTTGCTCCCAGCAGAAGGGCTCATGGCTGGAGATCAGGGCTTCCTAACTCTTGCACTCTTGCACACAAGAAGATGCAGTCTCTTGCCTCTCTCATCTGCTGATTCCTTCAGTTCCTGAATGGATTCAAGCTTCAATTTTCCCAGCTACAAAACAGTCTTTCACTAAGCAGAAGTGTGCTTTGAGATCTGCAGTTAAAATTCTATGTATTATTTAGTCATGTGTGCTTATCAATCAGGTTCATTCTCAGCAGATCATTTTGCCTGTTTTGGTGTCCAAAACATATTTACAACTCTCAATTTTACCAGAATACTAATTTCCTGATAAATTTGCCTTTCTGCTGGATTTTTTATTGGGCCTTTTATGAGCCACCTATGGAAGATTCACACTTACATGACACTAATCCTTGTGTGCTGTATAGAAATGGTCATCTCTAGAAGTACTTCCTGGTGCTCATTGATGGTCTGACCTTGTTTTACAAGAATCTATGGAAGATGAAAACTCTTTAAGAAAAGGCGTACGGACAGCTTGGACCAGACCTGAGAAGACAGCTCAGAGGCAGCTGCTCCCACGCTGGGCTCATGGTTGGAATCCCTCTCCCTCATGTAACTGCTGATGTCCACCCACTCTTTGCAGATGATCTGGGTGGTGACCTTCTTGGCGGCCGTTTTCCTAGGCCTGGACATCGGGCTGGCAACAGCTGTGGCATTCGAACTGCTGACTGTAGTGATCCGCTCCCAGATGTGAGTACTGCTTGGATGTGATGACACAACATTGCAGGGCCTCCTATCTTAAATTAACCCTACTAGAACTATGCAGCAAACCGAGGACAACCCCAGCTGTCCCTTCCACCAGGTATCAGCACAGGGCACAAATAGCTGTGTGTGTTTGTTCGCAGCCCGAGCTGCACCACTTTGGCAAACATTGGGAGGAGCAACATCTACAGAAACAGGAAGGATTACACCGATGTAAGGAACCTCCCCTCCCTTTGATCAACTGCTGCATTCGTGTTTCTGTAACAGATGCCACGACCAATACTTTTGCTTTGTCTGACAGATCTATGAGCCAGAGGGAGTGAAGATCTTCAAATGCTCATCTCCTATCTTCTTTGCTAATATTGAATTCTTCAAAGAGAAACTCATCTCTGCTGTAAGTGACTGGGGCAGTCATGAACAGATACATTGTGTGACACATTGAGGCTGAATACGATTTCTGCATAATTAGTAGGTATGCAGATCAGCCCTACTACAAAGATACATTTTTCATTAATTACTCAAATGTCATTCTATGGCTGTAGTCCCACAAGTACATATCCAACTCTGAGAAGGAGAGCAGCCTGACTGGTGCTGAACAACACTTTGGCACCATCCGTAGCAGCAGACAAAGGCTGGAGAGACCTTAGTGAGCAGCTGCACAAAAGGCAGCAGGGTTTTGGAGAAAAACAGCTCAAAAAGGCATTGCTGAAATGTTTAAAGGTAGTGAAGTTTCAAGGTAGTTCAGGAATAGAAAACAATACCTTTCCTAAATAAACTCTGTGCCCGAGCCTTTAAGGCATCATAATTCACTGGGCTAAGAGTATTTGTTCATTTATTTTTTGCTTGTGTCATCATTATCCAAGAGATTATGGGTGCTTTCTAGCCTCACCATCACAATTACTTGAGAAGGTATTGGAATTTTTGGCTTCACCTGAAGAACTACTCAAAGTGCTGCTTCTACAGGTTGGATTCAACCCACTCAGAGTCCTGAGGAAACGCAACAAAGCTCTGAGAAAGATCAGAAAGATGCTGAAGAAAGGAGAGCTACAAGTGACGCCTGTAAGTAGGGCAACTGCACCGGAAGTGGGTAGGGTGGGCAGGAAGGGCATGGAATTGAGAAATTAAGCAGCCAGCTCCTGGCTCAGGGTGAAGAACAGGGCTCACAGCTTCCTGTCTTGACTGGACATGCCAGTCACTACTTTATGGCACAAGCACATAAGTACATGGCTTTAAACTAAAAGAGACTTAGGTTGGATATAAGGTGTTGTAATTAGGTGAATCTGCGGGGATTTGGGATGTGACGCGATAGGCCCTCCTCTGCTCTGTGATTGATTTATGATGTGTGCTTAAGGGGTGTTAACGAAGACATGATATGTATATAAGTGAACTGCTCCACACATTAAACGCCATTTCACCGCTCATCATATTGGTGTTAAGAAGACGTGTGAGTGGTCATTAGGCTGGGAGCCAGGGCCTGAGCCGGGGTGAATATATGAGGACGGCCAGAGCCCGGGGCCAGGGCTGGGGGGGCTAAAAGAGCCTGGAGCCATAAAAGAGGCCGGGGCTGTCAGAGCACTTTACAACGGGACGCTAATTGGGGTTGCCGTGCGTTATTTGGCGACAATAAGGAAGAAATTCTTTACTCAGAGGTGGTGAGGCCCTGGCACAGCTGCCCAGAGAAGCTGTGGTTGCCCCATCCCCGTAGGCACTCAGGGCTGGGTTGGATGGGGCCCTGAGACCTGATCTGGGGGGAAGTGTCCGTGTCCACAGCAGGGTTTGGGGCTGGGTGGGCTTTAAGGTCCCTTCCAACCCAAGCTATTCTGTGATTTCAAAAATAGGATTTTAAATCACTCCCACAGACAAAAAATCCTGCATGCTTTTTGTTGACTTGTTCCAAAACTACTGAATCAAAGCGTGTCCAACCGCTGACTTCAGGGAAGATTAAATTCTTCTGGAAAAGATGGTCTTTAATGGACTCTGATGATGATTAAATGATTGGTTAGAGAAAAGTCAACATTTTGAAGCTCCTCCAAATGAGAGAGGCACAATTTTTCCAGTATAAAATGCAGGTGCTTCATCTCACAGGTAGTGAGGGACATGGGTTAGTGGTACGATGATGATGGGTTGATAATTGGTCTAAATGATCTTAGTGGTCTTTTCCAAGCTTAATGATTGTATGATTCTTTGTCAGCCTCACATTGCTACCACCCTTGCTCTTCCTTCCAATGCACTTCCAACCCAGAAGAAGCATTAACTGTGGCACTTGCCTTTGCTGTCACAGAAAGGCTTGATATGCATGGCTCACCATACGCAGGAGTCAGATGATGAATTAGACAACAACAGGATGGAGGAACTGGACCAGCCCACTGATATGGCAGACTTGCCCATTCAGATCAACTGGGATGCAGAGCTGCCCCCAGGCATCGCTGTGCCCCGGGTCGACATCCACAGCATCGTGCTGGACTTCTCAGCAGTGTCCTTCCTAGATTTTTCTGCTATGAGAGTCCTCCAAAAGGTAGTTCCAACTGACGAGACAGTGATCATACAAAAGAAAAACATACAAATGTGATGTGCTGTATAGAGGTATTTCCACATGGACAGAAAAGTCAGTGGCAGCCTTTCAATTTAAGTGAATTCAGATCTACATTTTCCAAAGAAAATGATTAAACAATTAATTTTCTTGGAATTAGAGCATTGGGAAACTTTATGGAAATACACATATGAAATACGGCTTTAAATGTGGGGTTGGGAACTGGAATACTATAGTTTCATTTCTGTTCCTGCTCTCGCTTTCCAGGGCAGCCTTGAGCAAGGCAATCAGGACAAATATCTGTTACATCCACATAATATGGGCAAATCTGTTTCCATGGGAACTAAATGCTCATGGAGTACAATGGGAAAAGTAATTGTGCTTGAATTCCTAGTTAGAAAAGCTTCCTCAGAAGCTTTTGTAGTTTCAGTTTCATATGAAGCTATACAGTTTATGAAAGATCATCTGTTTCATTGTGGGTGCAATGCATTTAATACTGCCCCATTTCAAAGGGACCACTTCTTCCTGTCCACAGCCATTAGAGAATCTGTTCTTCCTCCAGGAGCAGTGAAGTTTGACATTAGAGCTGCTTGTCATTATTAAATTTATGATCAATATCTTAAATTGCTCCGGCTAATCTTAGTGGCTGCTATCAACAGAATTATCAGTTTCTAAATGATGCCTGTTTCTGGTTTAACAGACTTTGAAAGAGTTTGTCCGGATCGATATCGACATTTACATTGCAGGGGCACATGGTGAGTACTAGCATTTCCATCAGCCTCTCCCTGGTTGCCCCATTCCCAGTAATTCTTCCTGCCTCACCCCACTGCCTTCCTCATTCCCTGAGAGGGGTTGGGAGATCCTCCAGCTTTACCTCCCCATCCTGTATAACAACTGCTTCACTCCCACCGCTCTCCAGCTCCCAGCTGCATTGCCCCAAGCAAAGCAGTGCCAACGGGGCTGGCATCCCACTCTCCACAATGGCACAAACCCATCTGTTCTAGTCAACAAAACTGGGCACTTTATTTGATATCACTGTTTACTCTATGGACACACAAAGAATACGTCACTCTTTTGGCACTGTCAGGACCTCTGCTGGAAACTTTATCCTTGGATTTTGTTCCCCTGTAGAGGGCTTCCTGGAGAAGTTGGAGAGATGTGCTTTCTTTGATGAGGAGATCAAGCCATCCATGTTCTTCCTCACCATTCATGATGCAGTTTTACACATTTTGCTGAAGAAGGACATAACCAGCTCCCCAAAATTAAAGCTTGCTGAGGTAATGCTACAGTTTTTGTCTTTTTCTGCTTTAGTGCCTTTACCCATAGGCACCCAACAGCACTCTTTATATCCAGCCATATGCGCTACGCTGTGCATATATTCAGAAAGTTAAAAGATTAAAATTCAGCTGCCTCTGATAAACTGGGAGAGTCCAAAAAGAAAAAGGAGTGAATAACTCCCCATGGAGATGGACTGTCTGTGGGTTTCCCTTGGAGGGGGCTCCAAGGGCATCCATTTCCTAACCCCAAACTCACGCGTCCATTGCAGAAGGGGAGCAGCAACAACTGTGTCATCACTACCAGCAGTGGACCGCGCAGTCAGGAGAGCACGGTAAGCCTCCTGCCTCCCCCAGTGCCACTCCAACCCCTGGTGCGTGGGTAATGTGGTCACCAAAAGCTG
Source organism: Perdix hodgsoniae (assembly GCA_035772895.1). Lineage (NCBI taxonomy): Eukaryota > Metazoa > Chordata > Aves > Galliformes > Phasianidae > Perdix > Perdix hodgsoniae. The sequence continues at coordinate 19,428,380 of JAPSGF010000006.1, forward strand.
CTTCCAGGAACTGCAAGGTCAGATCCCAAGCACATCTTCATTGCTGGACCCCTATGTCAGCCCAGGGCAGAAAGCACCCAGATGATTTATTGGTGCAAGTTGACTTGAGGCAAAGAGCTGCAGGAGTAAGAAGTGCAGGGCTCTGCTGGCAGGAGCGGTCTGCAGAGAGAAGGCTTCCTTCATGGATTTCCATGGAGCCTTTGGTGCACTGCCCACGTGGCAGAGATGTGTCATTAGTCCCATTCCTACAAATGTCACAGGCAGAAGGGAGACTGGAGGTATGTGGGGAGAAGGCATGCAAGATGTCAGACAGCAGACTTCATGCACAACTGCTTTGGAGCAGTGAGCTTACATGCCACTCACCAGTGACTCCCTGCCCTGAATATCCCTTCCTAGGGTGCCATTTACTTCTTTTTTTTTTTTTTTCCCCCCTACAGATTCCAGCGGAAACAAAATTTTAGATTTAATTTTCTAAATATGATATCCTCCAGCAACACAACATCACTTACAGAACGTGAAGGCGCACACAGCGATGAGCATGAAGACCAACAGAAGTTTTCATCTACATTAAGGATTTACTACAGATGATTATGTTCCAAATTTTGGAATGGTTTTGTTAGTGTCTCTGTATATATAGAGATGTATTTATGTACATACACAAAGGCTAAAATCACCTGGATTTTCCATTTCATACCTTGCTGACAACCTACCCACAGATAAAGCAGCAAGTAGCATTGGCCCTATTTGCATATATTTGTACATATACCCACGTTATTCTGACAGTTTGTAGACAACCTGTACAGATACAAAAGAACATATGAATACCTGAAATCCTTTGATTTATAGTCTAGTAGTTGGGAGTCACATATCTTCAGCTTGTATATAATTTGTATATAGTCTTGATGGTTTACACAATACCTGATCGATGGAGTTATTAAACTTATTTTCAGCACACGACCATACACGCAGTGTATGTACATAGTGACTGCTGTATGTGCTGAGAAACATGAAGATAGCTCAGTAAAGATGTACAGCATATTCAGGTCCAAACACAATTCGTCTATTTGCTTTGGGATGCTATGAACTTTAGTTCATGTATGGTAACTCTCTACTGCTGGCTGCATCTTTCAATACCCCAGGAAGGCAGCTCATCATCAGTCTGATCTCTTACTGTAACACAAAGGTTACAGTGGTTTGAAGATACAAAATCTGGGCTTATCTGAAGAAATCTGCAATGAAACTGGCTGAGCGGTAACATTAAAGTGAGGCAGCTCCAAATACAACTGATAATACGGAAGTAAGGAGGCTTTGAATACAAAAGAAAGAGGGGACTGTGAAAACTGAGATCAGAATGTCACTTAATATCCTTTCCAATGCAGCCTTCAAAGAGACATAGACCCCGTCAGAACAGGGCTTGTCTTCTGATAGAATGAGACAGTAGCACACCTGAGCAGCATGCTCAGGGGCAGCACTGTTACCATGTAAAGACGCCTTAGCAGCGGCTAAGAATTATCTGCCGCACTGTAGAGTAGAACACAGTGAAAGCACAACTCGAGTGACACCAACACTTCCTTTAGAAACGTAGTCAAGACAAAAAACAAACATAGCTCTGCACAGTCCTCTGCATACAGCACTGGAACTTGGAGAATCACAGACAGAAAGCTCAGATTCACTTTCTATACATTCAATATTAAGTTGCAATTCCACTGTAGCCCCCAGTTTCTAAGATACAGTAGGACTTTTCTATGCAAATATGCACTTTTTTTTTTGTCAACAACATCGCAGTGCATCCAGAGAGAAGCAGCACAGCACCTGACACACGTTTAGCAGAGCAGGAAGCACTGTAAGGAGCGAGGTGTTCAGATACGATCCTGAGAGAAAGCATTTCTGCAGGCTGGCTCCTGCGAGCACCCGGCGTCCCCAGCACAGAAGCCATTGTATGGGCAAACCCCGATATGAAATGAACAGCAGTTACTTCCACTTCATTTTTTAAACAGAGTTCAATGCTCCGTAAAGAGCAGTAAGTGAAAAGAAGGGGGGGAACCCCATACAGATGGATATTTAGCTCTCTTGGATCGGATCTAGAACAGATAGCGTGTTTCATTTTCATTTCTTACGAGGAAAATTATCACATAACACATGTAGGCACCAACCTTTATGCTAACAGCATTCTCAAAAAACAAACCAAACCCCAAAGCGTGTGGCCACATAATTGAGAGTGTTTGTAAATCATGCATGGAAGCAAGCATCTGGAACCATGGATGGCTTCAGGCCCCCTCTGGTGTTCTTTACTTCATCCCACAGTGAACACAAACCAACAAACTCTCTTCATTCTCTATAATGGCATTATCAAAGTGCCCTACAATAGCTAACATGTTCTAAGTGCCATCAGAGCTGCCTTAGAACAAAGAACTGCTTGGTAACACCCCAGGAGCGAGAGCTGACAGAAATACTGATGCAATGCAAATGTTTGCCTTTAAGGAAGGCACCCCTGGGAACCCAGAGGATCTGAAGGTACATCTCAGCACTTCTAAGGCTGTTAATCACACAATTAAATACTGCGTACACAATTTCTGAACCTGAAGAGGAAACCACCAGGTATTTTGAAAAAGAATTCCCCCCAAAAACCACACAGAAAGATTGTTAACATAACACTTAAACCCATGCTGAAATCTTTTGACTTTGTATGTATAGAAGTACCAACGGTTCCTGTAGCTCTATGGGGAACCTTAAGGCTTCAAGGTGTAAACACAAAACAGATGTAGGCCTTCCGATGCGAGCAGCAAACAGAAGTTTGACTCAAGTCCAAATCCTACTGCAGGAGATGAGTGTTCAGTTAAGTTCTCAGAGAATTTTGATTCACCAAACAATTCAAGGTGTCCTACTGATTTCGGGGGATAATAATTAAGTCATATTTTGGGGTCACCTTTGCCTCAAATATAAACAAAACCCCCAATTCTCACACATCTTCTGCAGTGGTATACACTTTACCTTTCGTGCTTCGTGATGGAGTAAGGGCAGCTGTTCTCCTTCACCTCTGAACTACCTCAGTATTTTCATAGAAGAGCTCGGACCCAGATAGGAAACCTCCACCTGTTGCACAAGAAGACAGCGTAGTATCTAGCAAAAACACACAACGCCATTCATTTCAAGGGTGCTGAAATACTCCTCCTGCTTTTTATGAGCTACTGAGACAAAATAAGCAGCCATTCTCCCCTTCATACACGCTAAAGTGTGCAGTTTTCAACCAGCTGCATCCCATAGGACACTGCCACAACCAGCCTTTTCTTTGCTTGTTTTATTTAAGATGACTTATTTCTCAAAGTTAGAAGTCTTTGATGGTTTTATGATTTTTTGTTAAATTTGTACTGAATTACACTTTCTGCCACCTGCACACCCCAGAATTTACTTGTATGTCCCTAAAGCTGTTGTGTTGCTGTATTTCCTTGAAGGGTAATCCAAAAGATTTGCCTGTGGTCACAGGGAAACCTATGGCAGTCACAAATCTAAAGAACACTTGCTCAAGTAATTAAAAATACACACTTTACACACAAAACCATAAAATGACAGATGTTGTATTGCCAGAGCCCACCTGTATTGCCAGATACAGAAAATTTTGAAGAAAGTTTTACCAAATAAATCGCAAGATTCAGGCTTTGAAGATGGTTCATCTTATTTGAGAAATGTAGGAAATGACAAGTCATGGAAAAACAAACAAAAACACAACACGGGACTTCATCTAGAAGCACCACTGTTAAAAAAGTGGCATTTGGGAGAAAAACAAAGACAAAACCAAACCAATCCAAAACAAACAAGCAGAACCAACCCAAAGGTTCAGCACAACATTGATTGGAAATGCAGTAAGCATTTCAAACAGGCTGTACTTTTTTATCATTTGGGTTCAGATTCCAACTGCAGTGACAGAGAACATTTACATCTCATAGTTATTATATCCAAGTGTGCTTGTAAAAACCAAATTTGAGGCCAAATAACCCTCAGAGTCTGCATACATTGCCATCTTTAAACCAAACCACCTACTGACTGCCCAAATCAGCCTGTATCACAAAATGGAGATAGATCAGGGATGTGTAGCTTTTGTTGTTACTTTTTGTATCTACTTAAGGGACTTCAGGCCCTTTATTTCCTGTATCAAAACGGGAAGTGTTCCTACTACACATGCTGTATGAAGCGACTGAAGTTAACGCCACTTCACCAGAACTAACCTGCTTCTCTCACCGACCTAGCAAGCCCATTCTTTCACACCAACTAGCAAGCTGCTTTCACACCAACAGAACTACAGGGAAACAAAATGGCTTGAATTCAACACCAGTGAGGAGTATCTGTGAACAAAATCTTCTGAAACAAATCTAGACTGGAAAAACAAAACAAAACAACAAGAAACAAACAGAACGACCCTATATCCACATTATAATATGGCTGGATTTCTGATAAATTTATCTTGGTTCCCACACGGAATGAATTTTAAAAACAACTAAGAAAAAATCCCTACCACCTGAAATGTAGCATTCACATGCCTGCCTCCTAGTGCCACAAATTCACCACAGCCTGATTCATTATAAGTAGCAGCATGTGTTAGTAAAAAAATTAAAGTTTCCTAACTATTTCATTATGCTTCCCATGTGGGAAATGTTAGAGCCACAACAGCGCCCAGGAACTGTGTCTGTGTTAACTTCACATAAAAACCCACCACTTTTACAACCATAGTTCAATTTAATTATTGTACACAGTTTAACAAAAAATGTATCACAAGTGAAAACTAAACATCAGATTTAAACAAAAACAATATTCAGAATGGTACAACAGATGTTCATTTTCTCCAGAAAGTGATATTACAAGTGTTCATCTTAGGACAATTAGCCACACTATAGACAGAAGTTCAGTTAAAATGCAACTGTGGTCTACTAAGCCACTTATTTTAGCACTACAGAATATTTGAAGTCAGAGTCCTACAGCCAAGGCTTAAAAATCATTAAAGATTCAAACCCCAAAAACGTCTTACAGTCAAAATGACAGTATTTTAAAAAAAAAAAACAAAACAACCCCCATACAATTAATTAAAAGGCTGCTGTATATAGTTTTATCCTCTTCATAGCGCTCTCTATTCATACAATTGCTCAGATCACTGGTAATAGGGTCTGTATCTGGCTTGATCGGGGTGGTGCGGTCCAGCAAGAGGAGCCTGAGCAGGAGGCCCCTGCATCCTTGGAGGTGGAGGCGGCCCTCTGGGAGCCGGCCAAATCCCTGGACTCATGCCCCCCGGCTGTGTGAAAGGGGGACTAAGAGTTCCTTGATCTTCACTGAACTGTGGCAAAGAGTTAGGGTTATAGTGATGGGGAGGGGGGGCACTGACATTTACGGGAGGGCCTCCGTGTTGAGGGGGGGGAGGTCCCGGAGGAGGATGATTCATATATGGCGGCATCTGGGCAATGATATGTCCAGGCGGCGGGGTTATCGGAGGAGGAGCAGAGGTCATTGGCGGCGGAGGAGCTTGGCTATACACCATGTGAGGTGTGCCTGCCGCCTGGGGAGGATGCTGCAGAGGGTGGCTTATTGGAGGAGGCGGAGGGGGGGGTGGCGCATAATGCTGCTGCGGAGGCATAATATGGTGCGGGTGCGTTACCACCGGTTGGCCCTGATACTCGGGATGATGATGGGCAGGTGCTGGGGCAGGCGGAGGCGGTTCTCGAGCGCCTGAATTCGAATCATCCTGAATCGGGACGGTTATCAAGTTGCTGTGTTTTCTCGTAGAGATGCGGAAGGTGTCCTGACTGACCGGGCGAGGCGGCGGCGGAGCCATGGACATCTCGGCAGGAGGCGGGCGGATGTCTTCGTGCGGCTGGTTGTAATGCTCGTGCGGCACGTGCTGTAAGGGAGGCGGAGGCATCATGATGTGCTGCTTTGGCGGAATGTGGCTCATGTGATGTTTCTCTGGTGGCATTATGAAACGCTCCGGGATCTCAGCAGGCGGAGGGGCAATGGGAGGATGCACAGGCTCAAGAGGAGGACGAGTCACAGGCTTTCCAGCTCTCATATGGCGGTGGTTGATGTGAGCCTGTAAGTCTCTCTGTGACAGGTAAGTTCTCTTGCACCCTTGGACTATACTGCACATGAAGAGAGACCCTCGCACACACTGCTCGATGCGCTGGACAGGCTCGTTACAGCTAAATTAGAAGAGAACATTGGTTTACTGCCATCACATAGAGCCTGATCTGCAGGGCTTTTTTTTCTCCCCACTGTTTTTGACTATTTTTTGATAATGAACTTCTGATTATTCATATTTTCATATTCATATATTCATATCTCATCATTATCATGATGAGAACCAACATTTCCCCCCCCATTAGAGCAACAGAACACATTTGGTTGACTTTTAAGTTAAACAAAGTTCTTAAGGCTCCAAATACAACAACAGAATAACATCAGAATTTCAGAAGGTGGAAACTTAGACATGGCACCACCCTCTACTAAAAATTCCTTGTGTATCTTGGTACTCTTCAAATTGTAATAATTACAGGTTATCTACACAAACACTTAAACAATGAGGTAAGTGCCAATCTCTTACCACTTGTTAACTGTGGGATATTAAGCTATAATTGAGTGGTGTATGAAGGAGCACTCTGCTACCTCTACCAAATGTACACAGAAGCACGCTAATACAGCATCTGAAATAAGTCTTCAAAGTGTCCCTCTTCCATTTCCCTTAATAAAAATCTAAAGAAAACTTACCCAGGACACATCTTGTCTCCCTTCTTCTCATGTAGTATAGCACAGTCATAGCAGAAAACATGCTTGCAAGGTATCTAGAGGAAAAAAAATGTCTCTGTTAGACAACATGTGTCATTTTGCACCATAAAATGCCTCCACCCAGCACAGAATTTCTAAGAATAGAAGTACTGAAGTCATGTATGAAGCACTTACATAAGAATGTTGCTAGAAGTTTACAGCATCTTTGAAACCGAAACTTTCAAAACAGCCTTTGTTGTCAAGAAGACAAGGGTTTAGGTCTCTGTGGTGGTTTGATGCATGTATGGTTGCTTGGTTTGTGGAATTTGTTTTGTCTTTTAAAGAGCTGGCAAACATTTTAATTCTGCTATAATACTAACACCGAACCTTTAGAGATGCTGCATATGCAATCTAATTACAACTGTCTGCAAACAGGGAATGTTTTAAAAGCACTAAGAGTCATCAAGTCAGATCCCCAAGTCTGCTGCCATCACACTCAGATACGTAAGTTCATCTCAGGGATTTTATAACGCTAGTTTTTGAGAAGACATAAGAACAGTGCTTACTAACTTCATTACAAATTGTCCACTGACATAAAGAGTATTACTAAAGCTAAGTGGTGCAAGGCTGAAAACACAGTAAAAACTTGCAAGACTCCCGTTGGCATTTGGGGGGAGGGGAAAGTGATTGCATTTGTTTTAAAGCTTTTGATTTCAGCACTTCCAAGCTTACTTTATTAAAACAAAGGGCAAAGCAAACTCAGTGAGTCAGGCAGAACAACTCAGTCCAGCAGTTAAGGCCCTGGTTTTACCTCAACTTTGTTCTCCTGTTTACTCAGAGATTTGCTGAAATTACCACCCTCTGGAGGCCCCACAGAGATACAGTAACACCTGTTACATAAAGGGACACCGTAGCTGTCTCTTCCCAAGAGCCCACTCACCATGCGCCCATACATTTTGATGGGCAGCCCACACTTATCACAGAAATGGACGGGTGTATCATCCTTCTCCCCCAGCAAGTTTATCTAGAAGAACAGAGAAAGGGGTGGAAGAAAGAGAAACATCACTAGAGCTTCTCACTGCAGTCATCATCAACCCACCCACTTTCTGAATTACCAGTCTGAAGCAAGACCACCGCAAACATGAAAACGTATTTTTGGTACATCAAAAGTAATGCAAGTGATTTCACCCTAGTGGATACTTCTTAAAATAGCCTTCAGTTTGGTATGATTTACAAACTTCCACCATTCCCCATCCACAGTTTTACCTTATAGTCCCAAAATATGGGTCCAGGGAATCTCCTTTGATTTCCAAACATTTCACCTCCTTTGCATTCGTAGCGCTCCTCTTCATTGAAATCAAATTCTTCTGTGGAAAGAGGAAAGAGAAGACAGACAAGGCAATGCCACTTCCCCAACTGACACTGGCTGCTATTAAGTGCATGCACCAGCGTGTATCAAAGTCATCAGGAAAGGCTGCAACACTCCCAGTCTGCTGGGCCATTCTGCAGAAAGGTACAACCAAAACAGTGTGAATTTGTTTGGGGAACTGGCATCATTTATTCCTCACAGAGCAGCAGAACTTGGAAACCTGAAACAGGCTGTGCAGCCATAAAGAACCTTAGACTCCAATACTGAACAAAGCCTTCAACAGTGCTGCAAAATACGCTGCCTCACTGCAAGGTGAGTTGCTTATAGCAACTTACCTTCATCCCCAGTTTGTGTCTTTGCAGGCATCCTGTTCATAGCTCTGGGAGCCCGAGGTGCAGGTTTGGTTTTATTGGTCTGCTTTGAGATCAGCTTTATTGGGATTCTTCTGCGAACATCAAGACCACCCAATGACGCTGAACTATTTGTTCCTTGCAAATCATTGTCTATGGAAGAAAACAAAGTTCTGTCATTTCTTATTTATGAAATAGTTTCTGAAGATGCTAAATATTAACAGAACGGTTCAAAGAAAATGATTTTCAAGGCCTTCTTTCTTCTGCTACTCAGATCACAAAACAGTTTTAAAATAGCAGGAAAAAAAACATTAACTGCATAGTTCTACTGCAGCATGAACAGTACTGAGGAGTCGGCTCTTTCTATGATGATGACAACACAAAACTCCTGCTGAGAAAATATTTTCACAATTTATATAAATTCATTCTAAAACAAATTAAAAGGAAATTAAGTTTCCATCTGTACTCTTAGAATCACAGAATGGCCATGGTTGGAAGGGAGCTCAAGGATCGTGAAGCTCCAACCCCCCTGCCTCAGGCAGGGCCACCAACCTCCCCATTTAATACAAGACCAGGCTGCTCAGGGCCCCATCCAGCCTGGCCTTGAACACCTCCAGGGTTGGGGCATCCACAACCTCTCTGGGCAGCCTGTTCCACCCTTAGCACCCTGACATATCACTTACAAGCTCAGCATAAAGTATTACAAAAATATTGGTGTACTGGAGTACATAGCATTCTTGCTAAACTAAAGATTACCATTCCTCTCTACAAGGCTCTTTGCCCAGGTTTAAGACTGGCACCAAAAGAAGCAAGGACATGCCCGAAACAGGCACTGAGAGACAACCTGGAAGGAAAAGCACTGCCAAGGATTGATGCACAACCCGATTTCTCCAGCTTTCAGCAAGTCAGCCTCAACCTACCACAAAGCATCTCATTTATAAAAAATAAAATCATGTCCTTCACAAACCAACCTAGCCCACTTCCATTTTAATAGAAACATGCATTGACAGAATGGCACTTTCAGTCAGCCCTTTGCAACAAAGACTCAGACTTCTACTAAAACCCATCATTAGACCCATACTGAGACACTTTTAAGTCCCTGTAAAAAGGAGATGGACACGCACATAAGACCACAAGTAACCCAGAAGACAAATTCCGTTCTGAATCAAAACTGACACAGAACTTGGTGACAGCTCCACAGTGCCCAGGCACTGAGACAGGGCCCCATTAGGGCACTGTGCACAATGCAAACTGTAAACTGTGCCTCAAAGCTCACAGCTTCCCTCTGCAACACCACTTGAAGGGAAAACAAGAAAACAAAGGAAATGGGGGGCTTGCTAGAAACTGCAACCCAGTTTCAAATCAGGACTGTGTCTTCACAGTCACTTTGCTTCAGTATCATGAGTGCCCATATTTCCTGATCCATGAATCAGACAACACCTGCTTTCCTCTGATTGCTCCCCGGGCTGCACTACAAACTGCAAACAGCACAGGCACTGACAGAGCAGGACATCAGAGGCAGCAACAGCAACTCTGCCTTCTACACCTGTGGAAAACTTATGTGTTTTTGTTTTTTTTAAACAGGACTACCCCAAAAGACCCCACGCTACAGGCCAGAGGAGTCCTACAGACCTCGGTCCATTTCAAGCACAGATAAGCACACCAAACACGAAGCCAGAACTCAGCAGGCTGCCCACTCCATGGCTGCCCAGCAGGAGAAGTTCAATTCTGACCCTGCCCAGCCAACACTCACAGCCCCGATGCCAAACCCAGCGGGCAGGATTTGCTCCTATCTGCTCCTGCCTGTTTTCGGAAGGATGACACGGTCACGGAAGGCTGCTCCGTGGGTGCGCACCCAGCTGGGTCACGCCCCTACAGAAGCACAACAGATGTACCCCAACCTGCTGACTCGGAGAGGACAGAACCAGAAGCGATGCGCTCTCCTAGGCGATCACCTTTCAGAGCTTCTCTTTTTATTTCCGTACTTTAGGATTTATTTAAGTCCACAAGCAAAGCAGAAAAACGAACAGTGATGCATTCACATTTACAAGGCCAGTTTTCCTAAGGGAAAACCAAGCACACCGCTAACAGAAAGCGGCGCGGGCCCCGCTCACCCCCAGCGCCGCAGTCGAGCGGAGCGCGGAGCAGCCGACTGGGGGAGGGCACCGCGAGCTCCGCGCTCAGGGCACGGCTCCGGCCCCGCGCCCGAGCCCAGGGCCCCGCCGGGTCCCGCCGCGTTCCCGAGGACGGGGCCGGGCCGCCCCCCAGCCCCGCGCCGCCGCCCCCCCCGCACACAGCCGCTCCCCGGGCGGCGCTGCGGCCCGGCGGCCCCCCGCCTCTCCCCTCCTCACCATTGTGGTCCATGGCGCGGCGCGGGGCCCTGTGGGAGAGGAAGGGCGCGGCCGGAAGCGGAAGGCACGGCGGGACGGGCGGGGAGAGCGCGAAAAAGGGCGCGGCGGAGAATCGCCGGTGGCACCGCGGCCCCGCGCCGGCAGAGCGGTGTGGGCATGGCGGAACCTGCGGGCAGCGCGGCGGCGCCGCCGCTCCTCCGCACGGCAGCGCGGGGTTGCCGGCTCCCAGCAGCCTCCGCGGGACGGGAAAAGAAGGGCGGCGACGGCGGCGGCCGAGCCGCGGTGGCTGCCGGGATGGCTGCGGGCGGACCGCGGCGCCCTAGGGGGGGGATGTAGTGCCGCCCGCCCCCCGCATGCGCGCTGCTGAGAGCGGGGTCGTCCAATATGGCGGCGGCGGCGCTGGGAGCTGGTGGTGTTGGGCCTGCTGTCCGTGCCGCCCGCACCGCCTCGGCGGGAAGCGCTTCCGTGAAGTGCGGGTGGCTGAGCGCGAGCACAGCTGCCCGAGGCTGCGGGTCTCCTCCCTGGAGATCTCCGTAAGCCGCCCGGCCGTAGCCCTGCTCACCCTGATCTGGGCGGTGCTCGGCGCTGGGGTCCCGCGTCCCTGCAGGCACATTTATTACCGGGACTAAACTGCGATTTAAGCCCGTTGTTGCTTGTCTTAAATCCAGACGTTGAAGGGAGAGGATGTGTGTTTTTCCCATTGTTTGCTGCAAGGCAGACTGGAGGGAAGAGTGACACTCATCCCTGCACAGTGCACCTTATCATTTCCATGTCGTAGCGAATTCACAAAGAGTAAAAACATGCAGATGCACGCAGTGTTTTTTCAGTATGCACAACTTTATTTTCTAGTCAGTGGATACAACTGCCTTCAGTACACAGCTTTGTAAAACAGTAATACAGTGTACTCCAAATTTAGTATCTGATACGCAAAGGCTACAGTAAAACTCAAAATGCATACAAAAATGTCACCTCATCATTCTACTGGGGAAAAAAAATAACAGCATGTCTAGTTGGTCTAGTTGCATTACTTAGGGGTGTTTGAATTAGTACAAAGTTGTATAGATTTTCAGCTTTAATTGTTTGGGTATCCTTCATCTGATGGATACACACACGCAGCACGAGGAAGCACGCAGTCCACCCCTCTGACAGAGGTGTCTGAATGCCCTCTGCACGTGTCTTAGTGCTTTGTGTAAATGCAGGCGTTGTGTAGAACACTGATGTTCAGGACAAGTCAAATACTTTGTACCAGTTAAACTGAGAACACTACTATACCTTGAAGAAATACAGAGTCCAGGAATGAGAGTACAATAGAATCACAGAATGGCTTGGGTTGGAAAGATCATGAATCTCCAACCCCCCCCATGCAGGGCCACCAACCTCCACATTTAATACTAGACCAGGCTGCCCAGGGCCCCATCCAGCCCGGCCTTGAACACCTCCAGGGACGGGGCATCCACAACCTCTCTGGGCAGCCTGTTCCAGCACCTCACCACTGTCATAATAAAAAACTTTCTCCTAACATCCAACCTAAGTCTTACCTCCCTTAACTAAAAGCAATTTCCCTTTGTCCTGCCGTTATCTGCCCTTTCAAAGAATTGGCTCCCCTCCTGTTTATAGGCTCCCTTTAGGTACTGAAAGACTGAAAGACTACAATGAGGTCACCCCACATCCTTCTTTTCTCCAGGCTGAACAAGCCCAGCTTCCTCAGCCTGCCTTCATACAGGAGGTGCTCCAGCCCTGTGATCATCTCTGTGGCCCTCCTCTGGACCCTCTCCTACATCTCCCTGTCTTTCTTGTATTGGGAGCCCCAGACCTGTTCACAGTACTCCAGATGGGGCCTCAGAAGAGCAGAGTAGAGAGGGACAATCACCTCCCTGTCCCTGTTGGCCACCCCTCTTCTGATGGAGCCCAGGATACCATTTGCCTTCCAAACTGCAAGAACACACTGCTAGCTCATGTTAAGCTTTTCATCCACCACGAGTCCCAGGTCTTTCTCTGCAGGGCTAAAGAAAAGCAATACAGCTTGAGAAAAGCAATACAGGGCTTTTAAAAAAGCAATACAGCCTCTGAGAAATGCTACTGGCCTTGTCCCGTTGCACACACTGGCACTAGTGCTTTATATTCAGGTTAATACAGACTGGTGTCATAGCCTGACACAGAAGCTTTGTCAGTGATGTTACAGGAGAGCCAGGCTCCTGAGTTATACTGTCAAGGGAGGGGTGAGACTGAAGATGGGTAGTGTAAGAGCACACACTGTCAACTCCCAGCCTGAGCCTCAGCATTAATGTAAATATAAAGCAAGACTTCTATCTCAGGAGGTGCAGGTCAGTCTGGCTTGGCTCCTAAGCACGTGCCTAGTTTCAGCTCATGGAGATTCCAGTCTGGTACACAAAGGGCATTTGCCTAACAGTAAATAAAAAGTCATGTTTTCACTGGCTTGGTCTGTAACAGCAGCACCTTTGAGGTTCAACCCACCATTGCATTTGAGATGAAAAATGACACAGATTGTCATTAGAACTGAAGTCTTTTGCATTTATTAAGGAGTAAAGATGTCAGTTTGATGCCTCTACCCACTATGTGAGCATCCTGTCCAACAGATTGAAATTTATAGGTTTTTTTAAAAAAGATCTTAATGGAGTTCACTCAGGTCTGTAGGGCAGAATAATGTACTTAGTGCTTAGCTTTTCACCTGAGATTTTCCACTAACCTTACTTGCAGCAAAAATTTTCTCAGTGCAGTATGATATCATTCTCTGTATCATAGAGTATCATAAATTCTCTGATGTTATCAAATAAGGAGACTTTACAACTATCAACATAAATGCCAACAACTGGGAAGCTTAAATACTGAGGGGACATTATACCTGGACACTTATACTTCTGCTACTATATATTCCCTCATTGTGCAAAGATTTATTGTGGTTTTTTTGTTGTTTGTTTGTTTTTCCATTAAAAAAATAATATAGTGCTAAAATATTAAGCTAGCAGTCTGTTTTCCTTGAAACAAATGTTTCTTCATCAAATTAAGATCACTGATTTACTGCATATCTATTTTATGTAGTCCTAAAATAAGGATTAAAGTTCAACTCCCTTATCTTCTGTAAATTATTGCACTTGTGCATTATGGACTGTCAAATGTCAATACATGTCCTGCAAAAGAACAGCAGCAGTTTGATGTAGAATATTAAAAGAAAAAATATGCTATATAAAAATAGACTCATTCATTAAACTATTTAAACTTCTATATTTCATAGTTAAAAACCCTTATACTAGGTGACATTTTGACTCTCTTACTTGCATTCAGTAGCATCCATTAAGTAACCCATTAAGTACTCGAGAACTATGGTTTTTGTTGATTCAGTCTGGGTCCCAATCTACCTCTTGATGAAAGATATATAGCCCAAATCATCTTCTTCTATGTACTTCATTTTAGGGAAAATCATTAATAGTAGTGCATGATTTGCTACAATGGGCTTAATACAGAGCTAATGAACCCATACCAAACATATTTGCTAATGAAGGTTACTGTATTCAAAGTTTTTTTTTTTGTGGTTCAGTGCAGTTTCCTGTTCATGTGGCTGTTTCACTTGTCACTCATTTCAGCTATCCATCAACCATCAGCAATTTAAGGAACTGCCTGGAAAGAACAATCCAGGTATGTTTTTCAAGATGGTTGCACAAATGTTCTAGAATTGCCAAACCTTGGCCAGCTAGAACTCTCACCCTCTCACTAGACATTGTGCAAATAGATAGGAAAAGGCCTGTGATCCAAAGATTTTGGTCTCTTCAACTTCCAAGGGTGGAGCACAAAACAGCTTTTCCTCCTGACACACTGACATAACAACGTAATGCATCTTCTGCCTGACTAGCCCCAGAACTGAATATATTTCATAACAGTCTTCTGATTTTTTTCCCAATGTATCATACTGGAAAGTGCTTGCTGAATCAAGGTCCAGAATACTTCAGAGATAGTATTAGCTAAAATTTGGAGAATTCTAGAGATCTGTATCATTCAGACAAAGAATCATTGTTTTCTTCAAGTGCCGAGATTGGTTTCATTGCAGAAAATGCTTATATAGTACTGGTGCATAAATATTGCAGTGAGTAAGACAGTACCAGCAGTCCATCTTCATGATGCAAGTCTGCGCATAGCCTAGTGAAACATTGACAGGGTGGAGAGAAACAGTTAGTTCTGAGCATGCACCACTTTGAAAAATAAAAAGTTTGTGTGTATGTTAGCTCCACAGGGACTGTGTTCAGAGTAGCCTCATTGAGGGTAACTGTGAAAGGCCTGTTCTGAAGCAACTGCCCTTTGACTTGTGTCTGCATCAGACAATTCAAGAAGATGCAGGTTTGAAGGCATCTGGTCCTATGCAACTATGGCTTCCTGTAAAATGCTTAATTTATGCAAGAAGATGCCCATTGTGTTCAAGAGGAAATGAATGGGGAAGGCTGCCTGTTATTTTGGGCTTGGATGCCTGAAGCCTTTCTAAGTCCTATGCAGTCCTAGAAGTAGTCCTAAAGTGACAGAGATCAGGAGGCGTTGTAGCAGATTATAGTTTACAGTAGCGTACATCTCAAAAAAAAGAAAAAAAAAAAAACAAGAACCTGAATTCCTCCACTAAGCACTGACATCCAGGTGGCCAGGGTGGGTATTTATTTATGAAGAAGGAAAGCATTGAGGGTTTGGTTCCACAGGCCTAACAGCATGGCTCAGTGCTATAAAGGAATAAAACCAGCAGTATTCTATAGATAACAGATACATTCAGATCTAAAGTCCATACCTCTTCCTGAACATCAAGCTCATCAGCAGGCCGGATTGTTTCTGTGAATTCTATAGGTTCTTTAGATTCTTGCATGAGTGAAATCTTGGTAGAAAGAAGGAAGCACGATGAGTTACATGTTTTCTCTATTACTGAAGTTGAGTTATTATTCTGAATTATCTCTATATAACTTCAACAACAATGGTCTTACAACTCTGTTGTTCACTGTTCTTTGACACAGCTGAGAGAAATGTGTATGTTGGAAAGCTTTTAGTAACGTCTCTCTCATATGACTGGTTACTGCTTTGTAAAAATAATAAAAGCAGAATCTATCTCTAACTGCTGTGTGGCTCTGTCAAAATGTTAATCTCTACTATGCTACAGTAAAAAAGTCTAGAGCCTGGATAGTAAGCAAAAATTAGCAACAAAAGATAAGGATCTTTTCCTAGTTCTTTATCCCTAATGTTGATCTTAGATACTATTTATTCATAACACTACGATAGGGATTGTTAGAGAAGGAATTGTGGTGCAAAGAAACAAAAACACTATCAGGCTGTTTTCATAATGTAAGCTCACATCTTTAAACATCACAGAATGTTCTGCTTGTCTTGAAAACCAGAATATAACTAGAATGTACACAGAGAAGAACAGTAGGAATGATCACTATCCTGGAAGAACTGCATACGCTCACATGAAGTAGAATGGGACTCCAACTTTTATGAAGGAGTTATACAAAATATTAATAGTGCTGGGAAAGAGAATTGGGAATGATTGTTAATTCCAGTTAACAATACAGAGATCCAATAGGCTTAAAACAAACAAGGAAATGTATGTCACATAACACATTTAAAATTACAGGAGTCATCTCCCAGGATAATATCATGCCAAAGTGTGTAAATAGGTACCAAAAGGACAATAACCAACACATCAAAGAAAACTCCATCTGTGACGATTAAAAGCAATGGTGCAAACACAACCTCCAGCTGAGGAAGTTCTTATGCTGCCAGATGGCAGAAGCTAGAAAAGAAGTTTTAGGATGAAGAGTTCTCCTTACATCCTGCTTTTTGCGTTCATTTCACTAACAAGATCCCGGGGCTGAGAGACCCACACTTTGAACAGCAAAGTATTCATGTACTACAGAAGCTGTCCAAGTTATCAGATTCTTACTTTTTTTTTTTTTTTTGTACTACAGTTCTATGTCTAGTTTTCACATGTGGCATGCTGTAAGAGAAATTGCAAGGATGAATGCTAGATGATGGATGGAAGTGAAATGTACTACTAGACATCCTTACCTTCTCAAATATGGGATCCTGGTTGTCACCGTATGCCATTTGATTCTGAATGTACAGCACAGCATCATGGACAGTCAGGAAAAACATGTCTTTTCTGACAATGTCATCAAAGAAGGCACTCCGTTCCAACTGAGATATAAGGTTGTCTGAATTAAAAAAAAAAAAAAAAGCACAGGTTAATACAATCTGAAGTAATCAAATAAATAAATGTCAAAATACATGGCTGCAGTTATCAGAAATCAAATATGCAGCCAAATAAATAACCAGCCATGTTTTTTTACTTTTTTATTACTTACATTTTAATTTCTACACTTTCTTTAAATCCTGTCATTCTTTGCATCCCAGAACAGCCCACCATGGTTGTCAGTGTGATAATTCACATTTTTTACTAGAAAAAAATCTGCTTCCACAGTCCCATCTAGAGATCTCTTCTCATCCATATTTTATTCTTTGCACAAGTGATAGTAGATATATTTGAAAGTTTACCTTGATATGAAGCGAAGTATACTCTCACATCAATTCTTTCAAACTCTCTAATAATCTAAAAAAAGTTTGCACAGAGACATGAATAAATAAAGACTGTAAGGACAAAGTACATAGATGTGTATGTATGTTGATATATGTCATATATAGATAAACATCTGTGCACACATGCTTTTCATTTCTTTCTTAGTGCCTTCATTCAAAATTTCGTATGTTGTTTATTTACAGCGAAAAGGAATTGCTAAACTTTATGCTACTTTAATACCTATTAGTTAAGTACCTGCTTGCTGACATGGCCAATCTTTGTCTATGTTAGTAAAACCATTCATTTTGCATGAATGCAAACTGCTGAAACACACCATGCACTGCTGTTTATTATAAAATTTCTGTTTCTGTTTTCATAATATGAAAAATCATGTCTCTTCAAGTGACACCCTGTAGGCCTGAGAAACCTTCATTTGCTTTGAGTGATATGATGCTGTCTGTCATTGGCACATGCAGGTTTTTTTCTTGCAGAGGTTTTCCCTCACATAATGCACCAGATGGAAGTATTCTTGGATGAAATGGCTGCACATGGAAAGAGGTGCATCTCTGGAACCCATAATCTCATTTGTCTCCAAAGCTGGAACTGAAACAAAACTAGGGCTGAACCAAGTCACGCCACATTCCTGAATTTCAGTTGGTTAAAACACTATGACTGAATGCTACTCTTGGCTCCCTGATGGCAGGTGAGTCTCTACAAAAAGCATTTTCAGAGGTGATTGTTAATTGCAACAATTTCTGTTTATTGATAATCTAAAATCTTGGTAATCTCAGATTTGTTTAAAAGACAGGATAAGCAGCCCCATTTACAACTTCAAGTTAGTGAAATCAGTAATCTGAACACAGAAAGTATAATAAAAGACTAAACAGGCTGGTCCTACAGGCTTGTGACTTATCTCTTCACCTCATTTTCCTCTCCCTAAATTAGGAACATTATCACTTTATGACCTCAGTCTAATGTGTGAGGATAAACTAATGTTGATGAAGCACTCCTATATTAAGCTGCAGAAAATACTATAAAACAAACAAACAAACAAAAAAATCATGATTCTTTCTTTTATAGTTTAAATAGTATGGGAGAAATAAATTCTGTGGCTAAAAACTGAAAATGATGGTAAGATAAAATATTTACTACCTTTGTGTTGAGTGAAAATCATTCTGTGCCCAGATTAAAACAGGAGGCATGTGGAAAAAAAAATATATAACTAAAATGTCATAATGCGTACTGTATGCATATACAAGGGTCCCACATTTTACAGTACACATTTTAGAATACTTGACTATGCAACCTCCAGATTTTTTCACTTGAAGTATGCACATACGAATATTCTACCTGTTCCTAGTTTTAAAGATATTTTTCAACAACAGCCTTCTAAAAACTCAATGTAATCTAACAACTCCTGATTTACATACCACTGTCGAGATTAATTTCCATAGAACATCAGAAATAATGCCCTTACCGTTTTTATTGATCTCACAGCTACAATATCCAAGAAGGTTACTGCTCCAAAATCAAGAATGAGACTGTGGATGGGCACCTTGGGGATGTTTACTTTGACTGGCAGTTCTGAATTCCAGTCTACTTGGATCTCCACTTCTTTGGTGGGAACTTGAAGATCTTCGTTGTCTTCAGGTTCCTCATCAGTCTCAAAAGCTTCATTGCTAAGGCCAGCCTCACTGATGATGCCATTCTAATGTGCAGATAGAAAAAGGTTTGAGCTTACAGGAAACACTTCCCTGTGATAACTTCTGCTTCAGGAATGAATGAAACCAATACTATATCCAAGAATTTAAAAACAAGATAGAGTGAATGAACTACCTTTTTCTCTGTGCAGTGTATTTCCTTTCCTCATTTTTACTGTCTTAACAGAGCATCTTCCTACAAAAAGGCCACTATCAATAATAATAATAAAAAACCTTGGAGCTATTTCCTTCCTCAAAAGTTCTATTTTTATGAAATATTTAAAGACTGGCATACTGAATTCGAATCCAACTTTGAATTAGAATTACCACATACACTAACATGGCAAAATGACTTGGCCAAAAGTTGGTATGTCACATAACTGAGCATTTAACTTCCATCATGAAGTGGAATGCATACAGAAATAATTGCATTGTGAACTGAGAGCATTGGCAGCAGAATACTCCTTCTGAACTTTTACCTCTGGAGATTTAAAAGGGTACCTGTACCTGTTCACTCCTGCAAGCATTTACCTACAGCAATGTATATTCAGAGGAAGAGCTGGAAGATTATGTCTGGTACAATTTATCTGTGCACAAGAAGCTACATAATAACACCATGTACTTACGAGAGTGCCAGTGCTTTTACTTCACTGAGACAATCTGAGGTGGTGAGGGGTGGAGGTAAGATCAGGGAATCTGTCTCTTCCACTGCTTTTAACACTATGACTGTCACAGCTGCCTCCATCTTGTGGTCTCTGGCAATATGTGTAGTGCTCTGCTAGACGCCCTGCAGGTTCTAGTCTTCCTAACATGGTGATCAGTCTTACTTTTCATCTCTATTTTAAAGATGAGTACAGAGGAGCTCTAAAGTAATAAGCTCTAGAAGTAATCCCTTGCAAAAAAGTAGGAGGAAAAAAATAATTTTACCTTAGTAGCTTTTAATTTCCCTTTCTTGATCAGTTTTTGTATCTTCCTCAGTGCTTTGAGTCTCTTATTGTATACCCTGACTGCATCAAATCCCACCTACAGAAGAAGGATCAAAACATCAAAATGATTTAATTTCACCTAGATATAATTCTAAGGAAAACCCTAAGCAGTTAGGTAGCATCCAAAACCATCACATATCACTTACTGTGGATTTGAGGCTGCTTTTCAGTCCATCGATGTTAGCATAAAAAATTGGACTTGAAAACTTGAGGATCTTCACACCTTCTGGTTCTACAGCCTATTGCCAAAGAATGCAAGGTAAAGCAGCAAAAACTACATTGTGGCTACTAAGAAGCCGTTCAACTGTTTCAACAATTAAGTACATAGGTAATTCACACACACAAAAAATGGGATACCTTTGCTGATTCCATTTTTAGATGCTTATAGCCCTGCATGCAATATGGACCGACCATCTTGATCAAGATGAAGAATGTAATGCTGAAAATTATCATCAAGCACTCCACTTTCAAATTCAACTTGTCAATAACTGGCACAACTCTGTGCTACACTTGTAGATTGAAAGGAAGCAACTCAGCAATCACTTACATTTTTGTAGTCCTTGACCTTCTTGTAGATATCTGTGCCAGGAATGTTTCCAAAGCCACCCCACGAAGGACTAACAGAAACAAAAAGATGGTGAAAGTAAACATCATACTTAGGCATTCAACAAACTGAAGTGATTGCTTCTCAAACTGTCACAGATGCTTGTATTCTGCTTTCTTCTACCAAAATAATAGCTTCCTTTGGAAAGTCTTGTATCTTGGTTTTGTATCACTGTACTTTTCTGACTTATAAGGAAATGTTATTTCTAAAGACAAGGTACTTTCATCTCAGACATTTTTATATAGATCTGGATGAATAGTTTGTTTCAATTGCTTCTCAAACTAGGAAGATGTATTAAAAGCACCTTTTTTTTTTTTTTTTTTTTTTCATTCAAACCAAAAAGACTGAAAACATGAATTACTTTTTACACTTTGAATCAATGGAAACATATTTACGTTATCTTCAGATTACTTAAAGCTTGTTGTTCAGTGCTTTTTCTTTGGATTTGCAAACTAAAACAGCTTGCAGCCTCCACCTACATTTTTTTTAAATTGTAGCAAATTTTAAGTTAGTAGATTTTATAACCTACCACTCTGTAGCCACTTTTGGAAGCCTCTACTTTTATGCAGTTGCTGACAGAGCAACTACACTTGGTATTGCTGTCAATCATACTCTCTGAACTCCACGCTGAAGGAAAACAGATATGTGGTATTTTCAGGAAAAAAAAAAAAAAAGACCAAGAAAATGTAACAAGATGGCCAAATGAGATTCTGCAAAGCCAACATTTTTCATCATTCCACTGCCATGTTCTTAGAGCAACCACAAACAAACACAGTGTAGTTTTTAAATGATAGCACACAAATATTGTTTTGTTCTGAGGATTTCCACTTAAAAATCTTGGTAAGCCCAAGAATGTTTTCTGCCACAAATACCCTTCCTTTTCAGCACAGTCTTTCTTTTTCATGATCTTGTGTTACTTACAACTGAACTCTCAGCACAACTGTCAGCAATCCAAACAAAAGGCCAGCAAGTAATCCCAAATCAAGTCCCAGAATGATGGATGCTATACATGTAAAAACCCAGATCATCTGGAGAGGAAATAATAAAGTCACTTAATTATAACATAGTATTCCCGGTTGCTTTAAGGATTCGCTACACCAGACAGTAAGAGAAGCAGAAGAATTTAACCTTGAAAATCATCTTAGCATGCTGGCAATTAGCTGAATTGCTTAGAAAATCTTCATCTTCTTCCAAGATACTTATTTTCATTACTATCTTATTAGATATGGTAGCTTTTAGGAAATTACTTATAACATACAGATATTTTTCAAGTATTGAGTTAACTCAGTGAAACTAAAAGGGATACCATTAACCATTGTGTTTTCTTCTTTCTGATGGCAGCTGTTTTTATTAACCTCACTTTTAAAAATCAGAGATTAGATGTATGGAGAGGGAAGGGGTCTTCTCAGTGAAGTCCAGGAATCAGAACTGTTTCAAAGAGAGGTATTTCATGCTATCAGGTTGATGGCACTCTCTAAAGTCTCCAGTGAATATTCAGGCAGAACAGTTGAAGTGCACTCCTCAGATACTCCCTGCATCACTGCTCAGGCAGAACATGCAGTGGACCTGATCCCACCCAAAGCTGAGTGCACACACTTCTTACTAAAGTCAGTGGAATCTTTTACTTACCAAGAGGGCTATTAAATAACTGACCAAATAAATTCAGATTTACCTAAAGCAGGTACTGCCCAAAGACACCCTACTGTAAAATCTGATTGTAGTAGGGACCGAATATTCAAAATACTTTTCATGCAAAATTCTCCTTCCTTAGGATCCACGCTGAGGGGCTGTTCCACAGAAATCCCAGTGGAAGATGTCAGCATGTACCCCGAGGCAAGGTTTGTAAGAAGACTCTGTTCATATATCCCTTAGTACACCAAATTAATCCGCTTTCTAGCTTGAATTCTAGGTTGGATTTTCTTGCTACAGCAAACAAAAATATTTTGTAAGGACTATCTGAGATTATCCAGGCAAGTGGGATACTAATATGGTAACAAATTAAAAATACTAATATGGAAACAAATATGGTAAACAAATTAAATTAAAACAAATGAATGAATTAAATGTCATCTTTTCTGGCCCATTTAAACTGTGCAGAGGATAAAAGCAGAATGGTAAAGGAGGCCACAAACCATTTTTATTCTGACTTTCAAGTCATCTCAACACAAGGTTGCCATAAACTATGGTAATTGCTAGGAAGGACTCATCAATGCACAGGCTTTCTTACTGTGGGGTATAAGAAATAAAAAGGATAAAAATGTGTGAAACTCTAAAATGGAGAATTTTCACCTGATCTCATGGCACATATGTTTTGAGGATACATACAATACTGGTTTGCATAAGCAAATCTAAAGTTTGCTGATGCTAACATTACAAAGTTCTGTTGATGTAGTAGCTTGGAGAACCTTAGATGGCACTAAAAGGCAAAAGAAAAAGACATAACATTAGGGGGAAAAGAAAAAAATAGCTGACTTACAGCATCTACTTTATTTTGTTTCCACAGACGGGGAACATCAAACACTTGCATGAACATCCCTTTCAAGTTAGCTATGACTACAGCTGCCAGCACAGACTGCAAAGAAAAATGGTGAAAATGTGTTATTCAGAAGCAAAGATGCTTATTAAGATATTTTAATCTTCTTTCAGTTTTCTGTTTACGAAGTGCTCATCATTATGCTGCATTATACTGCAAACCTGAACCTCCTCTGTAATCAATCTCCACAATATCTAACAGGGCTGTTATCCTGGCCATTGAAGCTGAGCGTTCGGATCTGCTCAGTGCTGGTGGCTATGCTGCAGAGAACAAATACAGTACCTTTTGTAAGGGCTCCAGCAATTTCCCCAGGGCAACAATGGCAATCAAAACAATTCCAGCTGAGATTATACCAGCAACCTGTGGAGGACAGAGTGTTTATAGGAGATGAGCACATTAAGATCGTATTTTATGTTTCCAGGATTACAAAGTA
>JAPSGF010000006.1:19452021-19594952 GCA_035772895.1 Perdix hodgsoniae
CAGCTGGAAGTGGGGCTGCTGGATATCCAGCACTTCTCCATTGCTAAGTAAGTGTGAGGGTACTGTCAAACAGAGGAGGAACACGCAGAATAAAAGAAAGATGGCATGTGAGTAGATAGAGCAGGGCTGCTCGGGCAAACATACAGGGGCTTAAGTATTTCACAGGCATCTGGGAAAGGACTTCCTCCCTCATGCTGAATTCCAGATGGGACAAACTCAGTGCCTTAACTGGTAATGAAATTCTGGAGCATTACGCTTGAAGGATTTTGGACCCCTAATGTAAAACTTCCTATGTAAAACTTGATTGCCCTCTTCTGGCAGAGCTACTAAAAATGATGCAGGACCAGAGCAAGATCTGCTAGCTGAGATACCTGTGGCATTTTATGTGCCAGCGATGCAACCATTTTAGGATTATTTTCATCCCCATACAATATTAAACTCACCTGGGCACAGTATTAGTAAGAAGAGGTCATTACCTGAGTCTTTCCACCAGTACTTTCTTGGACTGCAGTCCTTGAAAGAGCAGTCGTTGCAACAAAACAAGAAAAGGCACCAGAAAAAATGTTGCTGATCCCAAAGGCAATAAACTCCTGAAATGTAATTAGATGATACTGTAAATAAAGATTCTTGAAGCTGCTTTTGCAATGGAGAATGACATTAGTTTTTGCAATAGTTTATAAATTGAGTAGTACTGAAATATTGAGAAGAGCCTAGATTAGTGTCTGCTGTTAAATACTGACACAAAACTCTCTTGTGCCAGTGTAACCATGTGTGTTTAGAAACCAACACGATGTCAGTATACTCTCCTTCATAGGATAGCTTAGAATAAAGGCTTTTACAGCTTATTTCCAACAATGCTATCAAAATTAACACTGCTAACAACTACTTTAGCATAATCACATCAACAGAAAGGACTAGTATAAATTTAATTCTGAAGTATCATAATCTAAACAAGTGATTTTAATCAGCGCAACAGTCTGAGTTTAGACAAGCCTTTAATTAACACAAAGCATTTTATTATTAGTGGAACTAATCAGGAGCTTAAAAAAAATGTTTAAAAATCCACAACACAGTTTCACTGAAAACTTCTAGCTGAGCCAGAAGTTTTTCCTTCTGAACATCCCAAAGAACTCATGCTGAGTCCCAGGCAGCGTTCTCATAATTTTGCCCCAGGGTCACAGATGCTGGCACCTACCGATGCTGGTTGTTCTGCTCAAGTGACAAGGACCCTGGGAGCTTTATGTCCTGGGATCTGGGCCATTCCTCTGCTGGGAAATGAGGCACTTGGGAGCTGCCTGCAATCCCATATAATTGACAGAAATGCTGTTTCCACCAACCTGAGAGAATCACAGGAGCCTTCCACTCACAACAAATGTTTAAAAATATAATTTAAGATTTGATTTTGACTCTCTTCCTATTTTTCTCCAAAATGAAGCTTTCCATAAACTCTAATTACAAGAGCAGGATTATAAAGTCATGTTCTTTGATAGAACAGACTGAGATGATGCATACCTTCTCCTATGTAACATCTGTGTTCTCCATGAAAATACTAGAAATACAGTTCCTACTGCTTGTAGGTCTTAACAATCTTCAAATCCATTGAGACAAAATAAACTCTGGCACACAGTAGTACTGGACTGTCCTTCAATATGATTTTCCTACCTGCTTTTATGATGCTATTTTAACTTATCCAGTTCAGATAAATTATTTGTCCACCATTCACAGCCAAGCTTAGCCTTTTGAATCTGAAAAATTCATAGCTTTTGGGTGGGTTTTTTTTCAGCTACTGAAGAATTTCTCCCATCAGACTATAACTTTTCTTGGAAAAATACTTATACTTCTTTGACACTTAAGTTACTGTGAAACAGAACTTGCATTGCCCACATTCACAAACCAGTTTGGTTATACGTACCTGGTTTCCATTAATGGCATAGTCATACTTGGTTGCATATACTTTCCCCACAGAAACCGCAATAGCATAAGCAACAATAGCAATAGAAAACGAGGCTGCTATCATCTGGGAAAACATGCTGACATCTGGAGCTTCAGGAGGCAAAAATCTAGCATTTAGAAAACACGTTAGTATTATCAACTTTGATCTAATTATGTTCTTAGTAAAGTCTGCGGTAGAGGCATGCAGGTTGCTTATAATATGAAGTGTAGTGTTTCAAGTTAATAAAAAGGTGGAAACAGCCCACTGACATACAGAACACGCTTATCTAGTTCATCATAGCCAAAATCCTGATTCTTTTTCTCAGCAACAAAGCTCCCATTGTTCTGAGCATGAGAACATGATAGCAAAGTGAAAAAGTACATTTTTGAAGAATGGAATAAAGGAAATATTGAATAATATGATGAATTACATAAATATGTTAATGACACTTCATATTGTTCTTAACATACTTCAACGGAAGACCTCAAAAACATTTAATCCCCTACTGTGTTTCCACAAATTTTAATTAATCAAGGCCTGAATGCCAAATGGAATGTGAAGGTTACTACTGTGAAATGCTCTGAATCTTTCAAGTGAAAGTCTCTACCAGTGTAATCCTCAGTATACTTGCTCCTATGACTATGTAAGCGACAATACTGATTGGGATAACTGCATGAATATGAACTCCAGTGGAGTAACTTAGGTTTGTAGCAATTTAATCTACAGAGAAATAAAATTTCATTGTTTAAAATCCTTTAAATTATTTGTTCTGCTTTCTATCACCTATATTCACTTCAGAAACACAAAACAACTAATTCTTAGACGAACCTCATGAATCAGGTAAACATTTCTAAGCCTATTTTACAGAGAAAGAAAAAGTAGGCAGCATAATTAGGTGACATAAATGACAGAGCCAGAATTAAAACTCAGGACATCTCCAGAAGCTGCTCTAGGACTCTGAGTTCCAAATTCAGATTACAGCTTTCAGTATCTCTTTTATATCTTCTGTCTTATCACTGTCATTTTTAGCCAATTAAAATAATACCTATGTCCCAGAAAACAAAGGCACTCACCCTCTCGGAATGCTCTTAACAATGCCTGCATTATATTTTTTTTCCAAGTCGGCAGCATATGAAATGCCAGTGGCTACTATTGTCTGTAATCAAATGAAACAAGTTTTAATACTTAAAAAAGGTCTTGTTCTTCTGTAGCCAATCCCACCTATTTCAGCTATTGTCAGTTTTTTTTGTTTTTTTTTTTAAGTGCTCCTTTGCTTACCACAATAACTTCTATTGGTATTGGTATTGGAATCTTGTGTTTGAATCGGTCATTTATTTCTTTAACTACCATGCAGACAAAAATGGTGAGGAGTCCAGCAATAAGATCTGCAATGTTGGTGGTACCAATGTTTTCAAACGTTTCAATGAGAGTCTGAAAAATAAAAATTACAACACATGCACTTGAAATATGTGAAAACACACAAACACTCACAAGGCAACCCAGGCAGATGGGGTTTTGGAGGAAGCCAGGAGTTGCCTGCTCCTTCACTCAAGCCTGGAGGAACTTGAGGATGACTTTGTCTGATGAACAAACTGCTACACAACTGGTGGCTGGATGTTGTGGTGTATTTAACAGAAAAGATGTAACTGAAATAACTGGGCTTCTGCTTCCTGTTTTTTAGAAAATTAAGACTTAATAGCAAAAGCTAAACCCTACCTGTGCTTTACCTCTACCTTAGAGGAAAGATAGGAAGATCTGTAATTTCCTCCCTTTCCAAAAAGCAAAAGATCTTCTCTATTCAAATGAGAGCAAAACTCTAATTGCTGAAATGCCCAGTACATACAGTGTGCATTATGAATTCCCAGTTTTCATTACTGACATCCAGGCAATGAGTACGACAGTGTGGATCCTGCCAGGCTGCGGCAAGTCCTGCATTTGAGAAAAGTGGTTGCAAAGCTTCACCTTGTGGTGTGTTAACCCTGTTCCCACCAGAAGCCAGCCCCAGGTTGAAGCACTCGCAGCTGCAGAACAGGCAGCTCCCTCATCTACCCTTCCTATGTCCTTGCTTGGCCCTATTGTTTATAGCAAACAGCAGTCTGTGAAGCTGACATTTATGGCTGTACAGTGTTTATACAAACACGAAAAAAGTATAACTTCTAAGTGTACAGAGAAAACAGGAAGGGCTGATCAGAGCAAAGACACCAATTGGAGGTCCTCCCATCTATCTCCTCTCTGCTCCTAGGGAGTAATTCTCACTCGCCACTTGTTTCCAAGAAAATTTGACTATTCTATGCACAGTGAAGAACAATCTGGTGTAAAAAAAGTTCTAAATAGACTTCTTGCCTCCTGGCAAAGGGAGGACTGCAGCGGCGGTACCGCGTCCATCACAATAAAAACGCCTTGGTTTGAAATAAAACACTGAAGTGCATAACTAGGTATGTTTTCTAAGCTAAAGGAGAACCCCTCCTGAAGCAATGAATCAGATGTGTCTTTTTTTGAGTGGCTGAAACCACTTCTTGCCTGTTGTAGTGCTTACCACAAACCCCATTCTTACTTACCATGTCAGCCTCTGCCATATTTTACAGGGAAACAAGGGGCTCCTAGCTGGAGGTTATGAATTCTGCCAATGTCAGATGCTCAGTGTTGCAATTTGTTACACACCACTGCTGAGGCAGGTCTGAGACTTGCTGAAGCTGACATAACAAGTCTCTGATTAAGCAGACCAGAAATCACAATTTATTTGCTCTGCACACATCTGCAAACACCACCTGGCTCACCTACTAGTATGCAGAAGCCCTGAGCTTCAGTGTAAAAAGTCAGCACTCCACACAGGCTTGCAGGAACTGGAAGAACCATGTAATTCTTTTTCAAAAGTACTTTCTACTAGATGCGCCACCTTTCAACAACCATTAAACAAAAACCAACAACAAACAGAGAGAAAAACTTGCTGGATCAATTGTCCATCATTATGCATGTAGTACTGTGTCTTATCTAATTTTCTATTGCTTGAGGGAAAGAGTTTTCAATGGCTAAAAGGCCCATAAAATATCTTTTTTTTTTTCCCCCAAATACTCCACCAGATTTTTTTTTCTAAATA
The DNA here is from genome assembly GCA_035772895.1 of Perdix hodgsoniae. NCBI lineage: Eukaryota > Metazoa > Chordata > Aves > Galliformes > Phasianidae > Perdix > Perdix hodgsoniae. The sequence continues at coordinate 19,457,052 of JAPSGF010000006.1, forward strand.
TTTTCCTTATTATTTGTAATCACATTCAGACTATTTTTACTAATATATATATACACTAATATTTAACACATTTTTTCTTGCCTGGTTTGCCTGAACAGAAACGTAAAATCTGCCAGTAACTTCTCTGTTCTACAGCAGTCTCTTTTAGAAATCTGTTATTCTAATGCAAAGAGCTATGGAAGATCTAAAATACTGTGCACCTGAACAGCTTAACGGCGAAGTCAGTGAAAGAACTCTCAATAATTTCTCTGGGGAAGGAGATGACTCTGTAATATGAGAACCTCTAGGAGTTCAGTATTCCTGTAACATGGCCAAAACATTTCTCCATTTGATCATTTCCTCTAAGATTAACAAATGGAGTTGCGACAGCAACTTTTAGCCTCACCTTAGCTAACCAGCAGGTACCTGGCCACGGGGTGCGAATCCACATCCTTCTGTAGATAGTCACAGATATGGCTACAACATGAAATGGAAAAAGATGCCTTTGACCAGGATGGTTTAAGAGGCTTGGGACTAGTTAGCTTTGGGAGCTTCCCAAAATGACAGGAGGCATGGGCTGGGAAGGAAACAGCCTCCAGAAGTGATAACCCAGAGAAGAAAAACTGTTTTGCTGCATAATTATTTTTAAATTTTATGTGAAAAAGAATGCTCTGCCTGAAATAGACTATGACATGACAGTTAGCCTTTTATGGTCTGGGAAAGCAAGAAAACAGCTATTGAGAGCCACACAGCTATAAATGAACACCTGCAGATCTTCCTGAGAGTGACTGAGAACTAAATGGATGCCCCACAGTTATACAGATACAAGAAGCTCTCCTGTATGAAATAGAAGCAGAAGATAAATAATTATGCAAAAATTCTGGCACAAACCCAAAACAAATTAGTAATATACTTACATATATTATGGAAAGGACACCATTATAGTTTTTAGTTGAAACATTTAAAACTATTTTCAATTGTGATACGAGCACTTGAAAAGCAGCTGCAGTTGTGAATCCCCCAACTAGTGGATCTGCGAGGTACCTCACAATGAAACCAATCTGAAGAACTCCAAATACCACCTGGAAAAATCATGAAGAGTAATTATAATAATAATAATATTGCTTATTGCTAAGCAATAAGATGTACACTATTATTTGGCAATTTCTTAAGTTTTGCTCTTTCATTTCTGTTGAGGCAGTCTTAAGAGCATCTTCCCCCTCTGAAGATTAATGTAGCTTAACATCATGCCATCCAGGGAAATAAAGGAGACCTGAAGAGCTGTGTGAAAGGATGCTCCATTTAGTTTCATGCAGGTCTGTTGGTCTGCAATCACAATGCTATTCTTCTGCTCTTTGTACTCCCCATCACGCTGCCACCAACTTTGCCCAGGGTAAGAAGAATAAACTCCCAAAAGTTCTTCAGAGTTTTAGAAGACTTTCTTTCATTTATGTGTTTTACTACAGGAAAATGACGTGCTGCCATGGCATGTATTTCAGTAGTGTATATTTTCTCATTAAAATTAAAGCTGTATCAATCTGTGACCTCAAGACAACTATTTTACCTGTAAAATTCCAACCAGAAATGTGAGGGTGCTGGCAATCAGCACTCTCTGGGCATCTCTGGAGTCAGTGTCTATCAGTATCTCAGTACCATTAGTCCCTGTAGCATTACTGTCAACTATGAGAAAATTGTCATCAGGAGCCATGCTCATTACAACTGATCCCACCATCAAACTGACTACAGGGAATGGACCTGTAATGACAAACAGAACATACTGAAGTTTAATATGCATCAAAAGGAAGCATTTATCAAACTAGACAAGAAACTTCTAAATCAGAAATATAATTTAATATTTTAACTGGGGTACATTACTCCATTGGAGGAGGAGGAGGAAGAAAGGGCCAGAATCCACCGCACTGTAAACACAACACAGATACAATTCCATCCTGAACAAAACTGTTATACACAGAGGTTCAGTTTCATGTTTTGCTTAAGCCAATTTAGGGGTATAACAAGGCAAAACAGGGTGGCATATTCTGACCATCTCCCTCATATCTGCATCAGCAGTTCTGTGGCCCAGCACCACTCACAAGAGAAGCTTATCCAGCTGAAAACAACGTTTTGATTCACTCTTTTTTCAGACACAGTTAGGTTCAGCTGAATGAATGCACTGGTGCAGATTGCCACATGGCTGCATGGTCAGGAATCCAGCACAACAGTGGTGGCAGGAACACACACTGGGGGAAAAGATTGCTCTTTCTGGCAGTAGTTTGGTATTACATCGGCTAAAGATGACTGAAACTATACTTTGGGCAAGATACAGAGATAGTAAATGATCATCATGTCAGCAAAACACAATCTAAAAGCAATCAGATTTGCTGTAGTTTTCACTAAAATTATACAGAAAAAGAAAACATCATAAAATGTCTTAAAGAAGGATAAGTTAATTTTACAGATAAATAAAAGTACACTTGACAAGTAAGCATACTGGAGGAAGTACAAAAAAGTGTGGAAAATGTAGAAAGTAGGGATGTCAACGTAAGCAGAGGTAAGAGCTCAGAGTTGGAGAGCAGAGGTGATCTGGTGGGTGGAAGACAGAAAGTAGAGACAACATGCAGATGGTATTTGATTCCACAGAGAAGCAAGTTAATGAGAAACTATAATATCATGCCAAAGCTTTGTGAGAGAAAAACAATCCAGTATTGGTGGATGTGAATGAGGTAAGGCTCTATTTGTTAGAGGGGAGAAAAAGACAGTTGAGTGATCAAGCTGTAACGTATATTTTAAAAAGGAGAACTGACAGAGAAAAAATATTTTAGAGGAAGTATTCAGAAGGAATCAATGAGGTTTACCCATAGCCTTGATGTGAGGACCTAGAGCGAGGCTGGAGTAGAAACACAGGTTCTGGGTCTCCGCGACAGGCAAGAAGGTGATATTGTCCACAGTGATCAAAAAGGATGTAGCAAGGAAGGCTTGTGGAGAAGACTAAGAGATCTGTTTTAGCCATCTTGAGCTTTAGCTGATAGACTAAATGTCTCTTCTTATTGCCCAATGAGGCAGACTTTATCCTGTAATTTCTGGCATAGAGTGTAGCCAAAGACAAGATTTAAACTTCAGCATAAATGCAAGCAAAAGGCGTGCGTTGGCACAACTGAAGTTAGCAGTCTGTACAGAGAAGAAATAAGTCTTAAGTCCCCCAAGCCCACCAACATTAATATTCAGCACAACCAGTATGGTTTAGAAAGTATCTTTCTTATATGAAATACTAATATTCACAGTACAGATTAACATCTTGTAGTAGTTAATTTACTGTAACTTGAACATATGCGGTTACCAACTGAAATGTGTCTTGATGTTCCCAGGAAAAAGTATGTCAGGATGGGGAAAAAGGCAGAATAGAGGCCATATCCAACAGGAACTGCCACCAGTAAAGCATATGCCAAACCTGAAATGATACGTGAACAAAATATCACATTTTAAATCACTCAGCAAACTACTACCTTGTCTAGAATAGACTTTCAAGAGGATTTATTCCATTTATCCAGGGACGAATTAGAATGTTTTTTATCTGTAAATCAGTTGCAGATATGCACGTAAGTACCAGTGACTGTAAATGACTGTATATCCCACACTAGTACTTGGATGAGTTACTACTGAAAGACGTGCCTGTATCTGCATAGGTGGCATAAAGCATTGGCTCAAATGTGAAGTTCAAGCAGTCTGCCTTTGAGAGAAAAGTGAGAAACTGAAACGTTCAATTTATAGACAGAATTTTCAAGCATACACTTTGAATTACTGTACTATACCGATGATTCAGGACATTCACCCATCTGAAAATCAGGCCTTTTTCTTTTTGTCAGGTATCAGCTCTTGAACAAAATAACCAAAAATAAATCACCCAAATTTTAAAGTTTTGATCCTCTGATCTTCTCACTTTGTAAACTCAAGCAACTTGTCAACTTCAACACAGCAAGAGAAGGAAAGAAGGGAAGAGATGTTATCAGTATCAGGTCCTTGTTAGCTCCTATTGCAGACTGTAATATTCTACACTGATAACACAATAACACTATGGCAGAGCTCAAAAAGACTGAAGACCTGGTTGCGCTGCTAGGCTGGTGGGAGGTCTACAAGTGACATTTAGAACTGCTGGAAGTTAGGGATTTGGGGCATTTTAGGATCCCAGAAGCCTCTTTTTTGGGGGGCAACCATTTTGGTCAGTTTTCCCAGTATCTGATGATTTGATATTTCAGAATTATAACTGTTTGCTTGCAGACACCCAAACAATCCTGTGAATAACTTTTTAAAGGAAAGCATACGCCAAGATTGCGCTGTCTGGGGGAAATAATTAGGTTTTTATAGGCAGCTGCAGAACTACAGGCTCAAGACCTAACTGATCCATCATAAGATAATTAAAATTATTTAAAAATTTGAAAAAATGTTGAGTAGAAAGATGGGGTAAAAGAAGTTAATTACATCTTGATAGCACATCAAAGGAAATTCAGATCTTCTAGCCAGGCAGAGGAAAAAAAGGCTAAATTAAAAGCTTTAATTATTTATTGATAATACCTAATATCTAGTATTAAATAACAAGTCTCAGATTTGTAATTCCATCTGCATAACATCAGAGGGCCATGCACGAGGGCGTACCTTGCAAGGTGGCAACGAGGCCAGTGCTGACCCCTGAGATGATGTCACTGACCAACCACTCCTTCACCCGGTAGTTGGGAAGCCACTCCAGGATGGGCAGGAAGGACTTGGTGATCTGGAAGGCCTTTTTTCTTGAACAGCTGCGAGAAAACAAGTCATGCACAGACCACATGGAGCTGCAGTCTGAAAGGAACCAAGAACGACAGAAAGACACCCTGACAGAAAGCATCCAAAAAAGTTCACAGAATCACAGGGTGATTTGAGTTGGAAGGGATCCTTAATGGTCATCTGGTCCAACTCCTGTGCAATGAACAGGGACACCTACAGCTCGGTCAGGTGCTCAGAGCCCCGTCAGAACCCAGAGCCTGACACTGAATATCTCCAAGGACCGGGCACCTGCTACCTCTCTGGGCAACCTGTTCCAGTGCCTCACCAACGCTTGCTGTAAAAAACCTTTAAATCCAACCTAAATCTCCCCTCTTTTAGTTTGAAACCATTTCCCCCTGCCCTACCACCACAGACCTCGCTACAGAGTCTGTCCCCTTCTTTCCTATACCCCCATTTAGATACTGAAAGGCTGCTCTCAGGTCACCTCTCAGCCTTCTCTCCTCCAGGCTGAGCAGCCCCAGCTCCCTGCCTGTCCTTACAGGGAGGTGTTCCATCCCTTGGATCATTTCTGTGGCCCTCAAGTTCTGACAGAAAGCAACCAATAAATCTTGGACATAAAATGACCGAGGAAGTCCTGACAGAAAGTAGCTACGGAAGCTGCAACAGAAAACAGCTTTTCTGAGAGAAAGGAACCAAGAAAGCCCTGGGAGAAACTGACAGGAAAAGGAAAAGGAGCTATACATTCTTTAAGAGCCAGAGGCGGTTTCCTCCAGGACGAGGCACCCGTCGGTGCCCCAGACGCTTTGGGGAAGCGCGGCGTGCGGCTGTGCCCACGCGCTTCGGTGCGAAGAGAAGCGGCACCGCGCCGCTCCTGGCGCTCCGGCCCCGAGGCTCCCGCGGCTCCCGGCCCCGCGGAGGAGCGCGGCCGCCGCCCGCCCACACCCACCTGCACACCGCCCGCACCCGCTCGAGGAGCGTGGGAGGCGGCGGCGGCAGCCGCTCGTTCTCCTCCTGGAAGCCCGCCTCGCTGTAGATGGGCCGCGCCACCACGTAGTGGCTGAGCTCCGCCAGCGGCTCCTCCGCCCGCACGCCCGCTGCCATGGCCCCGCCTGAGGTGGCGGGCAGCGAGCGGATCCCGCTCCCGTTCCGGCACCCCCTGGCGGCCCGGCCCGGCCCCGCCGTGCGGCGCTGTCCGCGTCCTGAAGCGGCGAGGCCCCGCCGCCGCCTCCACACGCAGCATTTATACGGCCGGGAGCGTTAATTTATGGGGAAACACGGGCTGCCGGCTCCGGGCCGACCCGGGTGACGCCTCCGTCCGCCCCCCCGGCTTTGCCCTGCCCCGGGCCGGCGCTCCCCGGAGCGGCCCTCCCGGCCCCGCGGCCCCTCCGTCCCGTCGGGGAGGAGGCTGCATTTCAAAGCGCTCGCCCGGCGGGCATGCGGCCCCGGGAGCTGCTCTCTGAGCGTCACCAGCTGCAAGCAGACGTGGTTCAGAACCCATAGGCTCTTCGGTCACACCTGCAGCCGCAGATGGTGGCTGCGGCTCCTGGTTTGCTCGAGGGGATCGGAGAGAATGAGCTCCTGGGTGGTCCTGCTGTAACTTTGGCTTAGAGATAAGACGGGCTGAAAAAGTCAGACCTGCGAGCTACGCCAGCAGCTGCTCTGTGTTAGGTGTGCAGGTCAACCTAATAAACATCTTACAGTTGTAAAGTGAAGCGTGTGTCCTCGTAGAATCATCACAGAATGTTTTGGATTGGAAGGGAAGCCCCCCACCCCCTGCCCCTGCCGTGGGCTGGCTGCCCCCCACCAGCTCAGGCTGCCCAGGGCCCCATCCAACCCGGCCCTGAGTGCCTGCAGGGATGGGACACCCACAGCTCTATGGGCAGCTGTGCCAGGGCCTCACCATCACCCCAGGAGACAATTCAAGTCTAGAATCAGTGAGTTGAATGTGTTTCAACTCACATCAAAGAGGCATTGAGGGCACACACTGAGGGCACTGGATCAAGCAAAATATTTATTCAGTGAGCTACTCAGTTGTGGATATTCTTGATGGCCTTGGTTTTAAAGCACAGTCCTAGCTCCAGGCACACTGAAGCTGTAAAGAGGTTATTTTCTGAAAGTACGTTCTGTAGTGTAACACACGATCTGCAGGTTCAGACTGTGACAGATTTCCCCTACTGCTGTACTGTGAGAAACATCTAGGTGAAGTGCTGATACGCTTTGATCTAAGCAGTATTGTAGCAGGCAGCCAAACAGTCTGCTTGCAAAGCAGAGCCACAGTGTTTTGTAGAAACCCTTAAACACAGCACTGGAACGAGTACAACATTTAGCAGTGGGATTTTAAGGAAAGCCATTTTATATATATGCTATGCACCCCAGAACAAGAAAGGTTTCAGATTGGTTTTGCTAGCAGATAGTACTGTGGGAATGGAATTAATACTGGAAAGCAGAATGGATGCCTGATTCAGTCTGAGGTATAGTAAACTACATATGGAAAATTCAGATGGCTTCAATACTGGGTACTCTACTGAGTTAAGATCCACTCCTGATAAAACCAAGTAGCGTGAAAAGTTGTTTTGAAATCTTACTTTGAAAAGCTGTTGTGATAACATATTCTTAGGTTCTAAACTGAGTACAATGACTTGATTTCAGAAGATATAATGTCTTCTAGATTAGTAATTAAATTAAAGGAAAATAGAACCATTTGCAGGAAATCATCATGGATGCCCTATGCTTCACAACACACATTAACTCAGTGTTGAGGACTGGATGAGTATTACGTATTCATCTCTCTTAGAACACCTACAGAAGTGCAGTTATATATAATCCACATAACTAGGACTTTCAAAGAGAACCAGATAATAACCCAAAGCAAAGCAAACCAAATCAAACCGAACCAAACCAAAGTAAGAGTCATACTGACTATGACAATTAACACTGGGAGATTACATGTATGAAGAATCTGATCCAGCTATAACTCGTGAACTCGTGCTCTTTTCAAATCTATTTTCTGCACCATATGTCTGGCTGAACTACACACTGAGATTCAGCATCTCACAGGTATGAGATGGCGTAGGATCATCAGCAGTTGGTGTGTACTGCTACGGAGTACTCATCCAGGACAGCACACTGGCAGGACAGACGTAAGCACGTTTCAGGAGACTTCAAGAAAAAAATACCACCTGTGTAACACAATGTACTTACCCATGTTTGAAAACATAACAAATTGAGGAAGATGATAAGGAATGAAACACCACAGGATGTTCACTTCCTTTTACAACTTCACAGTATTTTTCTTCCTCTTTTTCTTTCCTCAGCTTCAAGTCTAAGTTATCGAAACCCTTTTGTTCCCCTTTTTATTTGCTACTCTTTCTGAAATAATCTTGTTCATCTTAGTCTACTGGGGGGTGTTTCTGCCTATAGCAGGGGGCTTGGAACTAGATCTTGATAGTCCCTTCTGATCCAACCCATTCTATGATTCTGTGATCCTCTATTTGGTATCTCAATACCAATGCACAGCCAAGGCTCTTCTTATGACATTGCTATATGGTCTGTTCCATTGAGTCCATAACTCAAAATGCCCAAGCCATGTCTAGAGAAGAATCAAAGCCTAAGATTTTGCCCTTACTGACTAAGAGTCCCTTTTACTTGCTCCACCAGGTCTTCTCTGTACATCTTAAACTCAGAAGTGAAGGAATAGGTTAGCGCCTTGCTGGCCAGTCTGAGTTTCTTCAGTAGTCACAGGAACAAGGGTTTGAACTTCAGGCTAAGAGAGACACTGAACACGGTCTCACTTTTCAGGTGAGCAGCTATTAAGCTCTCTCACAAAACATGATTATCACCAAAAGTTCTGCCTCTTCTGATTTTGTTGAAAACACAAAGAATAAACCCAGTTAGACTAGACAGATAGCCTGATCTCCAGCAGCTGAACAGAGGAAAGGATTTAAACTATGAACCCAAATCCTGCAGATGTTTTTATTACAGCTACAGTCAGTGTCCAACTTCCTGATCAGAGATTTGAGAGATGCTTGGTGTCTCTTTGCCTCCAGTAGACATGCTAGCTCTAGTATAAAACTCCCCCCTATACCACACATGGCTTAGGCTCCCAATTCCCAAACCTCAGTGCACCCACTTGTATTTGGGAATCTGGATACCCCAAATCTGGTTGTGTTGGTATAGAGTAAGACCACCTTGGTGGTTGGAAGGGAATCCACTGGCATAGAAAGAACCGTCCTTTAGGATTGCAGCATGTTCCTCCTCCAAGAGGTGGAATAGCAATGTTCTTTTAGGACAGACTTGACAGTAGGGTTTTTCTATGGATCACAACTGTATTTCAGGCTGATGGACACAAAATCAGAGGGACTCTCACTTTCCTCACAGCATACTTGGTTCTATTTGCAAAACTTCTCAAGAGAGAAATCAAAGTATCACATTTTATCACAGAAAACAAAGCATTCCACGTTCTGTCTGAATTGGAGATGCTCAGTTCCAGAAATCTATTTTTACGCCTTATTCAATTAACATCTGCAGCAATCCTCAGCACAGAGTTCTGCAGGACTGGAAGGGTATAACTGAAAACCGATTTTCCATCGTCATTTACAAAGTAAATGTGGTGTTTCATGGAACATTTGAGAACTGAGACAGTTGTATACTTCTGTAATAACTTCACATTTGGAAATACAAGTGTGATTTTCAACTCTGAGCAAAACCAGAGTTTTCACCCTTCAGAACAAGCTCTGAAAGCAGTGTGTCTTCAGCAAGGACACGTAGCTAGTACTCGTTTCAGCAAGTACAGCTAACACAAAGATACATTTTCAGGAAAGACTCTGTATGTTTCGTGTTTCTAAATAAGTACACGAGCAGATATTTGTTGCAAAAAGATGGAAAAAAGGAAAAACACTGGTTAACTCTGAATGCATTCCTTAAGGGAAAAGCAGAGTTAAAGTCTATTCATATTCAGGTCAGATCTCAGGCACCCACCATGACCTCACTGCTTTCTTGACTCAGCAAAAAAAAAAAAAAAGGAGTTCAGGGAAAAAAACTCATAAACACAGAAGTAGTTTGATTCAATCAGCATTAGCAGAGATCTTTGTTAACTCTTTCCTACAAAACAGGCAAACATAGATACCTTGACCAAACTGCCTCAAAGTTTGAGAGTTAAAAAAGTACAAGTTTGGTTTACTTTTTCCCAGTATATGACCCGTAACTTGCAATATTACTGACTAGAAAATTTTACATCAAATGGATCAATCCGAATTCCCACAGGTTCTGAACATGTCAGAAATATTTTGAGACAATGCACAGGCAAACTTCTGAAACACTTACCTTCTGCTGGAATTTCCAGATATATTACCTCAGCTTCCAGTTTTATAAAAGAAAATATGTTTCAATTGTTTCTTGGAAAAATATAGTTCTACAAAGCCAATAATACAAAATAATGGAAGATTTTTATGTAACAAAGCTGGGATGAGTTATAACTGACAGTGTTATCCAACTTAGTCAAATGCATATGACCACTCAAGAAAGAGGACCATCGTTCTACTATTTCCTATTAGGGAAATCGGATAAAACAATACCAATAATGGACATGGCAGAAGAAATGACTAAAGACAAAGTAGGTCTGGGGCTTTAATCAATACCTAATGTTTACTTACTGGAGTATCTCCTACGGCATGATGTGCAAACGTTTTGCTCCTTCCCCTCCCACCCACCCAACAGCTTCCTCTTCACTCTCCCATTGAGCAAATCACTTTCTTCTAATTAGGAAGTGCCAGGCTGAGGTAGGTGGCATAATTACAGAGGGTAGTATGATTATCATGTGCTGAATGCACGTTTAGAAATATGATGCATGATTTTCAGCTTCCATGAAAGTCATACATACCATTATGCATGCCTCCAAACTCCAGTAATGCCCTACAGCAAGAATGGTGAAGCATCTGATCTTCCTACTCAAGGTAAAGTATTGATAACATCAGTGCAAGCATAACCATTTTGTTCCGTGTTACTCTAAGATATGTAATTATAGACAAAGAGTACACTTCATGATGTCTTTCATTACATTACTATCTACTAATACAGGAACAAATGCTTGAATTTAAGCCAGTAGATAACAATAAACAGCAAAACAAGTACCGCTTGTTATTGTTTTCAATCTAAAAAAAGCAGGTGTTATTTGGAGGCAGATAGCGTTAGTTCTGTTCTTCAAAGCCACACTTGCTTATACACACACATATACACACATATATTATCCTTATATAGAGAGTATAATACTGTGTGTATATAGGTACATATATAGAGAGTATTTAAAGCATACACGACAATTTACTGTAGATCCTAGAAAGAACCGATAGATTCACAAACATCAGTCTTTAATATCCAGAAGCAGTCTTCTGGGATGAAGCAGCATCACTTCCCAGGCTTCCAACTACAGTCTTCAGATCCAAATGCAAAATCAGGATAACACTGTGTTAAATATTACAGAACGATTGGGAAAAAAATAATAATAATAATAATAAATATATATATATAAAAACAACAACAAAAAAAAACATTTAATGACACCACCAAAGATTGGGGAAAGGTGAAATGCTACTCCAAATCTGGAAAGTTCTGAAACAAGCAAATCTGCCATCTCTTAGAATCTCTCTCAGTACTTTCCATATTACATCTGCAAGGATGAACTTTTTTTTTTTAAACACCCTTACTCACGATGCTATGATGATGTAGGATGATACGCCTTGTAGTACTCAACATGTTATTTTAAAATTCTATTTCCAGAGCAATCCAAATTATCCCTATGAAGAAGGTGGACTCGTTTCCAGAAGCTCAGTATCACCAAGTGAGAAGTGCATTTTGTTCTTTGTGTATGGACATACATATCTCTGGTAAGACAGCACACTGGGTGATATTTACAAGAATAAACTCACACTCACAAACTTCAGCAATCTCTTTAATATAACAAACATATCCAACTTTGGAATACAAATTGGAACCAACTAACAAAAAAACCTCAAAATAACTTTCAGAATGCCAAAGTGGGCTTATGCAGAACAGTGCACATTTATTCTGAGGTATTGTATTCATGAAAATAAAACAAAAAAACCCAAACCAACACAACTACCCCCCAACATTTCAGAAGGCAAGGCAAAAGCAGTTAGGGGCCATGTACTGAGTAAGCATGTGTAAACAGTGTAAAAATACAGAATATTAATAACCAATTCAAAACTTTGCTTATGAGAACTGATGAAACCCCATAAACTGAAGAAAAACAGAGTAATGCAAAATATCATTTGTTAAAATATGCTCATCTGTGCAGCTATGTGAAAGTCAGAAACTAGCAGGATGGATTTAAAAATACTTTCCTTTATTTAGTAACTTTCTTTAGATTGATTGTCATCCAGTTTTCCATGGAAAGAGAACAACTGATGAAAATCTTCAGTCCGCTCGTAAATGTACTTTCGAAGATTCCAATGCAAATGATGCTTGTTTAGGTAGCTGTTTTTTATCATACAGCATTACATACAATCCCATTTAAATGTTACAAGCAAATGGTGCACTACCTTTTACCATTTTGGAAGGTGAGAGCTGGGAGATTGGTTGCTCCAGGTGAACTGGAAGACTTTCAGGTTTTTCCTCTCAAGAGCAGCAACGAACTCCATGGCAGACGCGGTAAGCCACTTAACATTTTATTTCAAACAAATAATATATGGCAACAAAGATATACGAGTGGAATCTGGATCGTGACCAGCAGTGCATGTGCTGCTCAGAAAAATCAAGCTTTGTTTCAGATGCAGATCAGGAGCCTAAGCAGCATGAAGCTTTTCACTCTGAAACAACTATACCAATGCTGTCCGCCTGATGCACACTTACAGGTCTTTCTTGTCTTCTGCTTCACTTGAAGCGTTCTGAAAATAGAATAAAAATCGCATTTTATGTTTGGGAAGGCATGATGGCAGATGCACAGTTTTGCCCTCTTGTAGTTGTATCTGCTTTGTTCACTATGCACCCTTCAAAGCTGCAGTCCCATCAATACCATCCCCACAAAACGTGTGTTTCTGATCCTAATATATTAGCAGCCAGGTAGCTTGCTTCTCCTCTGATCATGCTATAGCTGAACTGTGCAGCAAACCAAGCAGTAAATGCTTTCTTCTAATAGCTCTTAGGGATAAATCAGTTGCATCTACTGTGCACTCAGTACTTTCTGTACTTTCTAGTCGGAGGTAAACTCAAAACTGTAAGGATGTGCACACCAGATAATAGAACTGTTAGAAATGCAGCAGACCTCCTACAGCTCATTACACAGGGAAGCACAAAGACAGCACATAGATGGTGATCTCAACTTTGGAATGCAAACAGATGCAGTAGCCTCTAAGGAAGGACAGGGTGAGACAGGGAAATTAGTAAGCAGCTTTACACAATACAGAACTATGATCAGTTCATATTTGCAATTTGATCAACCAATTTCTTAATACACAACCAACAAACCAAACCACTCCTCTTGCAAAGCAGTCACCAGAATTTTAACATCAATGTACTTTCTCTCAAGGCACCTGTACAGACTGTAAACAGACTAACATTCACACTTATTAATCAATTTCAACCCAAACTAACAGGGTCAGGCAGATGTTCAGCATGAAATATACAAACACCTCACAGACAAAAAAACAGGGCTCCCAGTTCTACCTGAAATAATTACCGTATACGTTACAGATACTATTGCCATGCATATATTCAAACCAGATTGAACAGCTAATCCAGTTTTAGCTCGCTAAACTTCTTTTTCTATTTTGTACTTCAGTTTGAATTTTTATATTTGCCTGTGCTTAGCCTAGGCGGTTTCAGTTTTTTCCCCTCTTGCATTCATTGCAACAGCATTGCAACATTTATAATCCACTGTTGCAAAAGCATGTTTAAAGAGCAAACAAAATAAAATGACACCTATAAGCTATGTATACACCACACACTACTGCTATCATTTTCTCAGAAGCTTCATTTTGTTCCAAAACTGAATCTTAGCTCTCAAGAGACATTAAAATAGATTCTGTTGATAACCTGAAGAGCAAAGAAGAAAATGCTAATAGCTTTGCCATCCAGTTCTTTCAAGACAAAATTTTATTATTATTATTATTTTTTAATGAAGTTCAAGGAGTGTTTCCCATTTCAACTTCATGCCATACTAAAGGTTTTGCCCAGAAGATAGCTAACAAACAGAATTTTGCAGCACAGTTCAGAACACTGGGCTCACACAATGAGCCAGAACCACTCACCTGAAGTCGTTCGTACTCCTTCATCAGACAGTCGTATTCTCTTTTAAGGCCTCCTGACTGCTTTTTAACTGCTGCCACTTCATTATTTGCCTTGTGGAGGGCTGTAAAATATCAGGATTTGTGTTTCAATCATTAACTGTACTGCTGTTACTTTGGAGCTCTGCTTATGTATTAGTGATCCACCACACCTGACATCCCTTCCTTGTGAAAGCTGAAATTTAGAATGGAGCATCCCAGAAGGACACAGGAACAGATGAGGACAGGGAAGGGAAGGCAAATGACTTATATGCACAAATGGCAAAAAAAGGAGCACAGTGGGGCTGTATGAAAGGTAAGGACAAAACCAGTAAACTTTTGAGTGGAATGAGAAAATGATGAGACTGTAGTTTTACGCCATACTGCAGGAGACAATTCCAGAACAACAAAACACCAGAACTCCAAAAGCCATCATAAAAGGAAGACGGCATTCAAACACTGTGCAAAATTTTGTCAAAGTAACCAAGGATATCTGTCAAATATGGGGAAAAGAGGTGAAATATTACATTATTACAGGAGCATAGACTCTCATATTTTACCATGCAGGACTTCATTCATTAGAACCATCACTTAATGGATAAGAAAGCAGAAATGGGGGTGGGGAGGGACAGACAATCATGAAAAGGCTTTTACCATCAGAAAAAAATTATATATTTACCCACTCCCTATTTCAAAAGAAATAAGCTGAGAGTAAGTCTATGCTGCAAGTCTGCAGTACAAAACAACCCAGGAATCCACAGGGGCTCATTTACAATGATGGTAAACCAGCACCAACTTGCACAAAACCATTACTCCTAAACTGAGCATCCAGTAAGGTCATTTAGACTTCATGCTCTTTTGCTATAGGCATCTCATCTGTATGTATGGTTCCCCCCCCCCCCCCCCCATAGCAGTACAGACATACCCTAATACCAGATTTACTCTCTCTGCTACAGCAGAGAAACATTCTTAATGACTGATAAAGCTGCCTCACATAGCAGCTCTATCCTCCTTTTATTCATACCACTGAGATCTGCATTTTTAAATATGGCTATTTTCCTTTCTCCAACAATGTGCGTGATCCTTTGCCTATGAGATGCCTGAAAACAGACTGCTTTTTCCCCAGAGACCTCCCAGACAGTGCAGCACTTCTCTGACTGTTCTCAAAAGATGAAGAGCTAGATGTGCTTTCTGTAAGCACCACACAAGCACTTCAGTATGAATCATGTTTCATTTTGGGAGCTTATTTTTGTTCCCAAGACATCAGGACACAGATCTGACCACCTTCTCACTGCAAAGAAAAGAAGACTGCCTTCCTGTCTTTTTGCTTGTTTGTTTCTTTGTTTTTTAATTTGCTATTTAGATTAAAAAAAGAAATCTGCAAGAGTTCTTCCAATAACATTACTTCGCTTACCTGAAATTCTGGTCTACTAAAGTTAATTACATTTAAGCTTATTGAGTCTGTCGTGGTCAAAAATTAATTCTGTAGCCTTACATCACTGCTTTCACCTCACCTTGCATACATATCCCTTTAATGCAGTCTTCATGTCATCAGTGCAAAAACCTTTTTCTAAACATCTTAGTATTTGGAATTAACCATGATTTCCACATATCCAGCAAGTAAAAATTGTATTGTATTTACTCTATTTTATCTTCTCTCTTTTCTTGCTACTAGTTAAAGTATTGATAGTAAAATTTAGAAATCACTCTGCAGTGAATGTGACAAATTATTAAGATTCTGATTTTCAGGCTGTAGGCAAAAAGCACATCCATACAGAATCTCCCCTCTGCTACATCTGCCTTTGAAATTATTTTTGTCCGGTTACTGTAAAAATATTCAGTTTCTGAAGAGCAGAATTACTGACCTAAAGCTATTTAGCTGTTTATAAGCAGCAGAATAGTACTTTAGTTGCAACCAAAAACAACTGTATCATTAAAGCGTGAACAAAGTGCCTAAAAATATCTGCAAATCAAGAAAACAAACAAGCCAGTACATTGTTTCAATGTTTTGACCAAAACAGATGTGTGACAGGAACAACTCACCTAACCCCAGAAGACGAAAGAGCAAAGAGCAGATTGTCCTTTCCACCTGTGTTGGCTATGGATAAGAAAGCCAGCCTGCTGGGTGACATTCTTAATGTAGCCCACCTACATTCTTAATCTCCTCCTCTTCAAGCATCCCCATAACTTCAGGGACTAGACTTTGTGGACACAATAAAATGAAGCATCATATTTGACAACATGAATTCTCCAACATACCAGCTTCTCTGGGTATCTTTTCATTGAGCAACTGAAGCTCTCCATACACAGCTGCTGCACTATTTTGCTAAGACATGAACACTGCACTACAGCTGTATCAGTGATCAGTTGTACTGTTTGTCATATGGATCACATCAGAGGAACACCCAACCACTATGAAACAAAGAATACTTTGTTTACATAATACAGCCAGTTATTATTTCTAGCTTCCATCTGACCTGCTGATTTGCCTCACAGGAACCAGAACAGCTGGACTGGAAGCAGGCAAAACCTGACAACAGATTGTACCTACCAAGCAAATGCGTGAAAAGGTGTGAGAGATGCTGCTCCTATGTTAACGTGACTGGACAAATAGTCACTAAGTTTTTCATAAAGAAAACCATGCTGCTTGTACACAGCACCATCCCTTTGAGTCATCAGATATAAATATTTCTTGATGTGACAGTACATAATGGCTCTCACAGTTACAATTTCATGGTTGTAAAAGGTAAAATTAAGTAAGATGGACTTTGTTCCTAATCCTTCCTTTGCCATCACCTCAATAAAAGGTGACCACAACCAATTCAGTTCACTGCCCCATATCTCCTCTTCCCACCTTACAAAGGAAAGCTGACAAAGGGTGATTTTTTTTTTTTGTTTATAAGAACTTGAGTGGTGCTTCATTAAAAACTCAACACATATGCTATTTTCACATATGTCACTAGCCTGCCTGACAACACAAAGACCAAGCTGAATCTGCACCAGTGGCAACAGGTTCCATGAGCTGTATTCACAGTGTGTGTATTAATGACTTCTATCCTTTCAACAGTCTTCATGCTGTAGGTCTTTACATGCAGGTTTTCTAGAATAGTTTTAAAACTGTTTCAAAACCAGATGCCCACACATACACTCCTGCTCTCTTCTGTCTCCTCCAGTGCAGTGCAACCAAGAAGCAGAAGTACCTGTGACACACTCTGTGCACAAAACAAACCCCATTCAAGGATGCACAGAAGTTTTATCAGGATTTTCTTCTGCCTTCATTGTATGTTTGGAACAACAATGCATATAAAGAAAGAGTATTTTCAGGAAATAGTTGAAGTTCAATAGTACCTAAATGAGTGAAATCCTAATGGCAACGCACTGGTCAAGATTCTGCCAACAGGTCTGTGCTGCTGCAAGTTCAAATCAATACCAGTTGTTCTGTATGAATTTCTGTTTTGTAAATAAAGTGGAAGCCTTTTCCATACAATAGGATAACATCACCAAAAAGATGACCTCAGATAGCAGAAAATGAAATAATACAGCATTGCAGAAGTTTCCCTCCTGCCCAAAGGGTTCTGATAGTTACAACAGGCATTTCACATGTGCATTCCTACAGCTGTGAGGAAAAAAAAAAAGTTAATGCATTCAAAGTCCTATTCATGACCTCAGCGAAAGGACAGCTGTCAGGATAACTGCTTTGTAAAGCTTATCTTGATTCCATCCTCATCTTCTATTGGTGATGGCTTATTTTAACTTTCTGGATCAATTTCAATACTATCCAAACAAAACAAAGCAACATACCAACACTCACATGGACTACATTTGTCACAATTAGCATTTTGGATATATGAACACTGCAGTAATGTCACAGCTTACCAATAAAAAACAAAATACACAATATAGTTGCCTAATACCATCCAATATCACATCATCATTGCCTTCCCCAGAAAAAAGCCCATAGGGTTGACATCAGCAGCTACAAACAGCTTTCAACTACCTCAGTCAAGGTTTTGTTAGAAATGTAGCTAATGCATAGCAGGAAAAATATTCTCAACTCTGCACTGAATAGTGCTAGGATTACTCACTTCTAGATATCCCTGAGACGCTTTTTGTAGCAGACACGTATCAGTAAAACACCTTCTCAAAGTCTGTAGGAAGTCAAGTCAATACATGTCTAAGTATGCTAAAAACGGATTTAGGCTCTACAAGCGCCGGCCCCACTGCTGGGTGCCCATAAAGCCACCAGTATGTGGGTCTGCAATAAAGGAGACAAAAACTACCCCCTTTTCCTTCACTTTGAAGAGAAAAAGAAAGGCTTCCGTGGGGTAAGAAAATTACGTTTGAAAATATAACAAAACTGGCCAAAATCTTTGACAGCCGATTCCAATCTTCCTTTAGAATTTAGTAACTCCACTGCTCAGTCTCTTTGCCTTGTACTTGTACTTCTCATCTCCAGCTGTCCAGAACACATTAAGTTGCAAAATATCTTACTTTAGGACTCCTTTTGTGGTTAACTGAACAAAAATATAAGGCAGATAGTACTTCCCATAAAAGGCAAAAAGCTGAAAAACTAGAGATGCTTCTAGTTGAAGTTTGTAACATGCACTGTCTATACTACAGTTTCAGTCAGAATTTCAGGAAAGGGAGACATGCAGTCTTCTCTTTGCCAAGAGCTGTAAAGAACATTTTTCAAAACCTTACAGAAAATGTACCTCTCCCTTCAAGCACTGATCTGATGCTAAACTGATGACTTCTAAGCGCTGCTGTACCCCTGAGCAGAGGTACCTCCTGCCTCTCAGTATTACTATAAAGCAGTGAATCATCCTATCACCACGTGTATGGAGGCTTACAAATACACCAAAGCAGACAAATGGATATTTGAAACTACTGAATGAAAAACCCAAATTTCTGACTCTTACTGATGTTACAGCAGGAAAAAAAATAAGGAATTTATTTTATTTTATCTTTTTTAAATTAGTTTTGTTCTGTTTCAAAACTAGGTACCACCTACATTCTCAATCTCTTCCTCCTCCTCAAGCGTCCCCAGAACTTCAGGAACTAGACTTTATGAACACAAGGGAAAGGTTATGTTTCAGTCATGCTCAACAGCATGCAAAAAATTGAAAAGCTTGTTTTACTTCTTTTTAACAATCCCAACTTTGATTTTATGTAGGACATTTCTCACATTTAGTGAGCATGAAACTCAACATTTACCCGCTCAGCTGGAGAAGTTTCCAAAGAAAACAGTAAGTTCAATTCACATGCAGACTAACACCCCATAGAAAGCTGTGTCTACAGATGTGTTTAGCGTTCATTATTAAGTACTTCTAGTTTGTTGGATATCAGTTTCCTCAATATAAGGTATATGAAAACTTACAAATACCTAAGATAGACATACTTCCCACACCATCTAGCTGATGGCAATTAATGTAACCATGGGATTTTCTGTTTGAGGTTTTGACTACAAAAGGGGGTGGCAACAGAAGGAAGGCTGTAAACATTTCCTGATTCATTAAGATCCTCTCCCCTCCTTTTCTCCCCCCAACAAAAAAGACTCAAGCATGCCTTCACTTATATATCTTTTAGGTAGACAACAGCCTGCAGAGAAAGCAGCTGAAGCAGCATGTGGTAAATTTATTTATTCTTCCACTTTCTCAAGAGCTACCGACTGAAAAGCTTACATTGTATTAGTGTTACATACCATCAGTTAGTCTAAAGAAAACATATGCATTTACATTTTTCATTGATCCTGTCACTTCAAAGGCAGCTTTCCTAAATTTCTTTAATAAAACAGCAGGAGAGGGAAAACCCACAATCAAACCTGCCTGGGAATGTGAATTAATAAGACCTTCTGCTTAAAGATTCTTGCTGCTTCAAGCCTAGGTGAAAACAGCTGTTCTGTTCTTGTTTGCCTTCCCAGTGGAAAACAGAAAGGATTTCATAAAATATTTGGCGTTGCTATTTTTGCTTTGTAGCAGCACCATGCAATATGAAAGCAGCACTGTGTTTTGATGACAATGTGCTATCTGGGACCATGAAAACCTGTGTTTTGTAATAGCCTGTGTATCTGATTAATGCTTTCAAGATAGCAGGCAGTGTTATCTCAAAAACACTAATTTCAGATTAGTAGATGTTCGTAAGCCTAGACAAATCCAAACAAGACAGAACTAAACAGGTAAAATCTGCTCTGTCTCAACTTGGACTGCCATGAAAGCAGTTCTGACAAGCTAAACCCCACACATGGAAGCTCCTAATATGCGTCATGATATAAATTGCAAGAAATGTTTCCTATTAGACTTGAAAAGGATTAAAAAAAAGCTAACACCTCAGCTGCATGAGATATGTATATTTAAAATAGCAGTTAGGCTATTTTATCCCTGCAACCTGGTTTTAATCCTGCTTCATACAAAAAAGCCCTCAACCACATATTTCCGCATTTTATATATAGAGATCAGTTGTTATATGACATGAAAGATCAGTCTGATGCCTGCATAAACTTGCAATTTATTCTGTATCCTCACCAAAGAGATCTAGGGGATAAGTCAACACCATTAAAATATCAGTTCCATTTGTTAATAATTACAATTTAACTAAGGTGCTCAAATCATAACACTAACATTTTCATAATGAAAACATCTGCTAGAACGTGGTGGTGGTGATGGTGTATTTTTCCAGTCCCTTATCAAATGTAAAGAAATCCCAAGCCAAGTGTTCTTATGTGCTTTATATGCATACAAAGAATAAATTTTTGACCTCAAGTGTTGAAAATATTTTTTTTTATTCCCCAAAAAAGTCCTACCCAATATTTACCATTTGACGTCTTCTCTAACTCTGCTTTCAACTGTCCAATTTCCTTCCTCAATTTTGCATTAGTTGTCTCCACCGCCTCTTTATTTTCACCGCTTCCTTTTTCATTCAGGGCCTATTAGAAACCACAGATGCTGCCATTAATTTTGGTTAAATTAGTTGAATATTAATGTCAAACTATCAGTCAGACTTGATCTTGCAAAGCGGCAAGTTTTATCAAATGTCAATATAACAGGCAGATACCCAGTCATACCAGGGAAATAAAAGAACAAATAAGAAAGGAAAAAAAAGGAAGAAAAATTGTTCAGTATTTAAAGCTGATATCAAACCTTGTTTTGTACATATGCACAGGTATGTAATCATCTCCCAAGTAAAAGTAGGTGGTATCTCTGCAACCTTTGTGTAGGTTATAAAAGGCTTTATGAAAAGACATACCAGGAATGCACAGGACAGGACACTGTCATGCTTATGTGCAATTTGTTCTAAATAATTGTTATCCTATATTTTATATGTCACAAATCCATCAGAGTTCCATAGCTACTGTTTTGATCTTCAGAATACCTTGACACCCAGAACAGATTTCCTCTGCAATTCAAGTGACAACTAAGAAAGGATTCAAGAAAAGCCCTGTAATTATTAGACTCAAGAGCAGTATACTCCCTGTACTCTCAAAACGTCAGCATTACTATACTTCTGTATGCTCTTACCAGTAAATCACCAACAGCAATTCCTTGAAGTATTACACATTCAGGACCAGTCCCCTTAATTAGATTCTTTGTTCATATTGCTTGCATTAGCTAACCAAGCATCATCTTTGTTACCAAAATGGCAACAAAATAGTTGTCAGTCCTTCAAGGGATTCCATTTGACTGCCAGTAACAAAACTATGGCCAATTTATTATGAGGCCTCATATTGCCTTCTGTGCTTTGTTCTCACCTCTTTCTATTACTACAGTTATTTCTATAAACTTCTATCTCAATCCCGTGCTTCATGGAACTTCTAAAAAGGATAAAGCATAAACCTAATGAACTAGGCTGTGCAGTATTTACACTCAAAACCAGAGTGCTTTACATGTATCTGTTCCTACTTTTCTCTGATGGCAGAACAAAGCACATTTGTAAATGAACACAAACACAGAGGGCCAAGCCACGGAGGAACTTTCATCATATGAGGTTATTAAAACAAAACAAAAACCCAATGAAATTCTAAACATTTCCAGCACAATGGAGACCCAGCTACGGCATGGTGGTTGTAACTGTGGATACCACTGCTTTTGCAAATCATGAAACCAAAAACACAAATAGAAACAGACAGGAATGCAGTTTCCAGTTTCTGGCTATCACTTACAAGCAGCTAAGAGAATGCGTTGCTTGGGAAACACACTTAAGAGTGAAAACAGAACAAAAAGAGGACTTTTGGCCAAATCCCAGCAGGGATTTGAGGAAAAAGTGTACCAGGATGCAGCAAACAGACAAGTTCCAAGGCTATGGGTGAGAGTCTGGATCATTCTGACAGAATACCAGACTCAAAGATTCTGGAATCACTTCCTACTTGCGAAATATGTCACATACGCTCTAGTGATTCTTATTATTTCATAATACATCTCAAACACCTGTATGTTTTGCATCTTTCTAGTATCTTTTGCTCAGAGAATGTTCTCTTTGTCTAGAGATTTATTACAAAAAGAGCCAAGAAAACAGTGCTGGCAACCATAAACACAACTCTAGACAAGAGTGGAAGAAAGCCTATACACACCCACTGTGACATCATATTTAGGAGTGCTGTATAAATCTTCCTATCTTGGATATCTGTAATTTAGCTCATGGTTCATTCTCTTCCAACAGAATCTGAAGTAGGCAATAACAAGAAAAGATTTCATATATCTAGACGGGCATTTGTTGACTTCCCTCTCTGTATACAATTGTATACTGAACCACAACAAACAAACAATAGCTTAATTTTCTCCACTCATAAAAAAGTGGAGTGCCTTTGGTCCATTGGTGTTTGTAGGGTTTTTTTGTTTTTAAGATAACAAATATTTGGTAATGTCCTCATTAATAATACAGCAGTACTCTACTGAAAGAGTTAGACAAGACAACTCAGCACTGGAGCAAGTCCTGTTCAGAAGAAACAGCACCAGAACAGCTGTTTTGAAGGCTCCTCTGCTGGACTGTCACAGCCCTCATCTACACAGCCTGACCTGAAGTCCTGTACTTAATTAAGATTAAACTCAGAGATACTTTAAGAGTATTGCTACTTTGACAAAATTTGAAAGACAGAGCTTCCTTCATTTACTCGGATTGCTGTAGTTTTCTACTGAAATTTCTATTCAGTATTCTGAACTGCATATAGGAAGAAAATTATTCTTCCTTTGTCCATCAGGAAAAAAAACAAACCAAACAGTAGCAGATCATCTCCAGATTATTTTGTACTACTTTGTATGTAAGAAAATAACTAGAAATGTTTAAAAGATACCTCCTTTAGCCTCTCATTCTCAGCCATGTATTTTTTGGCTGCTTTGGTCGCGTCGTTTACTTGCATTTCCAGAGCTGCATGAGATGCCATGCCTTTTGCCAGCTGAGTAAGAAGGGTAATAGTACGTCTCAAAACACTGGTAAAGAAACACAGTGAACAGCACAGTAATTCACAATACAAATTGGAGAAAAAAAACACAACAAAATATCAACAAAACAAACCCAATACACAAAAAGAACGACCCATTTTACCTCTCTTTAAGCATTAGATGTGAAAACATACACTTAAAGCACCTGAAGGCAAAAATCCAGGTCCAAAGATAGTAACATTGATATAAAAAATTGAAAAGGTTATAAATCATTGAAAATCTGTTTTGACCTGATAAAAGAATCTTCCTTTCCTTCCCAAAACCACAGCTATTAGGGGGTCAGAGACTTGCTTGCTTAAAGGTTGAAATATGCTTAGACAACTGTTTTTCAAACACAATCTCTGAATACAAGATCCAAGCAGTACATATGGCAATGAGTATGATTTGAAATTAAAAACAACAACAACAAAACAAGTTTATACAAGGCCTTACAATACTTTATACAAGTTACTTACTTACTTTATACAAGGCCTTACAATAAAATATTGCTACATTTATTCTTAACTCTCACGCTCACTTTGAATCAAGGAAAGGCCAAAGCAATACTAAATGTATTCCTAGAATATGACTATACAGACGCTTTGAAAAAAAACTCGAAAATCCTAATAATGTTTTTATAAAAGCATATTAATAAACTTGTTAACTCACAAGGTAGGCCTTCCCAATCTTTACACTGAAAGCTCATTTTCTTACTTTTTTTGATTTTAATAAAAAGTTAAGGCTCTGCGTCACTGTTTTCCAAGATGCAGCAGCCAAAAGTCAGTAAAACAACATGACTAAAGCAGAATCACTGTATCACATAGGTTGGAAGAGGCTTCAAGAGGTCATCCTGCCTGAGGACCTGCCCAAAGCAAGTAGAGCAGATGGCATAGGGCTTTGTCTTGTCGAGTTCCACCATATCCAAAGATGGACATGTGGCAGAATTCCAGTGTCCTTGTAGCATTTGCCCACTCTCAACAGAAGAAAACTACTTTTTATCAGAAGCTCGAGGTTTCAGTTTCTGCCTGTTGCTTCCTGACATTCCAATGTGGGTCCACAAGAAAAGTTAGCTTCATCTTCTCAGTGATCTCCCACAAGATAGCTGTGCAAACCAAAACAGTCTCCACCTCAACTTTTGTTTTTAAGGCCGAAGCCAAGCAACCACGGCCTCACCTTATGGCACGTTTCAGTGCCTGACGTTTTTGGTGCCAGTATCAATGTTTCATAAAGGGGAGCCAAAACCAGGCATGGTCCTGCAACTGTAGTCCCACAAGCATCAGATAGGGAGAAACAATAATTTCTCTTGAACTGCTGGCTACACCCTTACTACTACAGCTCAATACATGATTGACAGTCCACCAGCACTCCCAGGTCCTTTTCTGCAAAGCTGCTTTTTACCCTGCCAGTTAGCCTACAGCCTGTATGTTTTAAGTGGTTATTCTACCAGATGTAGTACTTTTTGTCTGCTTTTGTTTGACAACATGAGGTTTCTGTCAGCTTATCCCTCCAGCCTGTGTAGCTTTCCGAATAGCAGCACTGCTCTCCAAGATGTCTACCACTCTGGTTTGGACTTTTACAGTCTGCAAATTTGTTGGAAGCAGACTTCAAGTCATCACTCAAGTCAGCAGCAAGGTCATTAAATGCTATTGGGTCCAGAAGCAATCCCAGAGAGATGCCACTTGGAATATCCAATACCAATTAAATTTCTTTGAGTCCAAGACCCAGTGAATTTCCCACACACCTTTTTCTCCGCTTCTCCAGGCCATCCTTCTCTAATTAGACTATCAGGATACCAAAAGAGACAACGTGCATAACTTTAGCAATGCCTCTGACATTATGTGCTCTGCCATTTATCCACACAGATAGCGATCTAATCACAAAAGGCAGCAGGAATGATCAGGGACGATCTCATTAAACCTCTGCTGATTGTTTCCAGTCACCGAATTTGCTCAAATTCTCCCTAGCTCTACCTCCCACAAAGCTCAAAAAAAAAAAAAAAAAGGGGAGGCCAGACAGCAGACCTTATCAGCAAGAAACAAAGTAAAATAAGGCTGAGAATCACACAGAATCGCCTCATTCTTTCCATTATTCTTTGTAATTCAGTTCCTTGTCCCACTGAACAGTGGGCCTATCCATTCTTTAGCTTCCTTTGAATCTGCAGCTCTCCTCATCCCTTTCTGGTTTCAATTCCAGCTGAGCTTTAGTCTTCCTATTGCTATCCCTGCATAATTAAGCAATGTTTTCTGTACTTGTCCTAGGTAGCCCACTTCATTTTCTTCTCTTTTCATAACCCAGATGAATCTGGGTATCACTGCCAATCCATCCCAGCCTTCTGCCTTGCTTACTTCATTTTGTGAGCACTGGAACTGTCTGTCCTTTTCCTCCAAGGAAGCCATCCTTGAAAAAAAATCCATCAGCTCTCCCAAGTCTCTATATTCTATGATAATCTACTATTGGGTAACACTGAAAAGATCCTCAAATATGCCAGAACCTCCTCTCCTGGAGTCCAGGTTTGCAGTTCCACCACTTTTGTTTTGTGAATGCAAACTCTACAACCTCACAGTCACCACATCAATAACTGCCCCTGTCATCTTCAACCAGTCTTTACTTGACTGTGCGCAACAGTCTATCAGTTCACCTCTTTCAGTTCTGCCATTGACCATCTGTACTAAGAAACTGTTTTCAATACACAGTGGAAACTAGAAATCACCTGGACTGCCCATACTGCCCTTCTAGGAGGAGTAGGAGTGACTCAAACTCTCTTACTCTTAACTACCAGGACTTGGCAATTTTCAGTCTTCCAGCTGCTTAAGGAACACCTGCTGAAGAAAAACACATAGATGAAGCCATCTACTGCAGATATCTGATAACATTATCTGTCTTGCTCTGTCCTCTATTCTTTACTATATATTACTGAATGGCTCATCACCATTTTGAAGGCAAGGCTTCTTGCATCCCTACCATCCCCTTTGCAAAATGGAATGCCTCCTATTTCCTGCTCTACTTCCTGCCTGTACCCATCCATGTCAGCACTCCAGTCTCATAAGCTATCCCAGTGTCTCTGTAATCTTAATGAAGGCATAGAAAACATGCACATCTATCCTAGCAAGGAAGCATGAGAAGCAGAAAAGTCCTTGACTACACATAACCACCGCTCAGCAAGAATTAAAACATCACTGTGTTATCAACTTTATTCTACCCTAAAACCAAAATATGGCACCAGACCAGCTGCTGCAGAGTGAATTAACTCTATCCCAGCCAAACCCAGGACGCTCTGCAACTGTGCATAAACTTCTGAATACTTCTTTTGTCTCCTAAGTTGTACACATTTTTGTGCTGCTTTTGCAGGAGGAGCCTGAGAGCCTTGTCCACTGTCCATTAATACAAGCAAAACAACTCTACTAAAAAAAGTCATTTGCTCTAGCTACTATTGGAGTCTTCTAAATCTTTGGGGACTACTGGCCTTTCACAAAAGCCCATCAGCACGCCTCAAGCATAGAATTTTTATCCACAATTATATCTATTAAGGTCACCAGACAGGTTTTATTCCTTGAAAGTTAAGTGAGAGCACAATCCTGAGGGACCAGCTTCTAGCTCTGGTATAGGAAACAGTCCAACCATTCCTCTCTTGGAGCAGAGATCACAGACATGTGATGCATTCCTAGTGCTATTGTGCATGGATACAGATGACCTTGCCTTTTTTTTTTTTCCTCCATTTGTTTGTACTCCAGTTTTGTATGATATTTTCCTTGAAGTCTCTTCATGCACAGTGCTCTTCAAACTTGTCCAGGTAACAATCAAGACAGCCATACAGATGGGACAAGTCGATCATGGACCTCTAAAGTTCCAGGCATTCTCTTATTCTGTGTTCCTCTTTCTTATCTGGGAAGTGACAAGCAACTCACTGAGAGCAAATGGCCACCATTCTTTGTTCAATGTCACCATAAAATGTAGAACTAGGAAAACTGATGACCATTTTCCTATTCATTCACATTGTCTGTTCAATTAGTTCACATCCTCTTCGTCCAGCTGAGAAGATCTGCAGGTACTCTTGGCTGCAACGGGCAGTTCGAAGTTACCTCTTGTGTTATCCTGTGCTACTAGCTGTACTTAAGAAAACTCAAAAGGACATGTTTAACGTCATAATATCCTATTAGGCCAGCTGCCATAAAGTGTTTGCTCGATCTGAAGTAATATCTGAAACTCTCCTTGAAAGCTAGAGAATTACCCTATGGTTCCTACCTACAAGTTTTAGATAAAATGGTTGAAGTCAGATTCAAGTTTTGCTTCTTAACAGAGCAGGTTGAAATAATACAAGCTTGCAACATATCAAGACTTTTTTAATAGTGCTTTAGTTTTTGAAGTTTTACTTGTTTGAAAAAGTAAAACACAGAACAAAAGTATGATGAAAGAAATTAGTTTTTTCCTGAAGAAATGTCTGCAAAATACATGTTTTCTTAAACATTCCAGATGTGGCTTTTCATGTGCTGCTTAGACACCCTTCCAGTATTCAAACATTTGTGCCTTTTTACATCCCCCGATCTTAACTGCCTCATAGTCAATTTGCTCACATTTATTTCTTTTAAATTTCTTAAAATCAGCCTTTCGACAATATTTTGGTTACATTACAGTACAAGGGGAAATGGCCAGAAACTGGAGTATAGGAAGTTCCACACAAATGTGTGCAAGAACTTCTTTACGGTGAGGGTGACGGAGCACTGGAACAGGCTGCCCAGGGAGGTTGTGGAGTCTCCTTCTCTGGAGATATTCAAGACCCGCCTGGATGCCTACTTGTGCAACCTGGTGTAGGGAACCTGCTTTGGCAGGGGCGTTGGACTCGATCTCTGGAGGTCCCTTCCAACCTCTACGATTCTGTGATTACTTTGTGCAATAGTTCCTGT
This sequence comes from Perdix hodgsoniae, assembly GCA_035772895.1. NCBI lineage: Eukaryota > Metazoa > Chordata > Aves > Galliformes > Phasianidae > Perdix > Perdix hodgsoniae. The sequence continues at coordinate 19,485,378 of JAPSGF010000006.1, forward strand.
AAGATATGTGCTATATAGAAATTAAGGTGTTATACTTACAGCCACAGAAACAGGGAAAAACCTGAGATATAAAGGTTTCTTTGTGACCGGAAGAGTTTCATCTGAATATGATCAATGGCATTGGCATTGACATTTGCAACCTTCTCATTCACCTGAATGGCTGAGTACTTTCTAACTTCTCTAACAGCATCTGTAAACAAAAACAGATTGTTCTTAGTTGCGTCCTTGGCTATGCATTTGTGATAAACCAAACACAGTACTAGAAATATCTATTTGGACATTTTGATCACCAAAGAGTAATATCAGTTATGTTATCCATAAAGCTTAAAGATAGATCTTGATAAATCACTGAAGCAATAACACATTTCCAGAGATGAGCCAAATCACTGACCAAAACACACCTGAACAGTTATTTCCAACATCTGCATCCAGACACCAGGAATCTGGCCAAAGCAACACATTGTACAAATGTTACCAGAGACGTGACCGCATGGAAAAGTCACTGCTGACAACATAAATTAAAACCCAGCTAGTGTATAAACAGTAAAAAAAATGGAAAACTGAAGGAAAAAGATGAGACACCTTCTGAAGCATTTGCCTCACATCTGGTATTTGCCAGATGAGCATACATTTTATTAACATCTGTATTAGTACTTGTTTTCTATGCTTGAACCAGCATACAAAAAAGCATTTCTGCAACATACACCAAAAAAGAGAAGCTATAACAACACAAAGAAATCAGAGAAGGTTAAGCTACACCTCAGCCTCCTTTGATTACCTTTTCACCAACTTTCAGCTCCATTTCATCCACTATATACTCCTTACAGTTCTCAAGATCAGCCAATAAACTGTCAGCACTTCTTGAAGAACAAATCAATTAGGATCTCATAAAAGCATAAATCTAACCCAATTAAGAGTTTGTACTGCAATCAAGAACAGTGCAGCACCTACAATCTCCCCTTACACATTAAGAAAATATACTTATAACACATCATCAGTTCCTGCAGCACATGCTGGCCAAGTATGTTAGACTGCTCCTGCATTTCCTAAAGCACAGCAAATAAGCTCCATAGAAAAATATGAATGACATCAATTATAGCTGCTTCTCCTTTAAAGTGTTCTTAAGTTTGTTTTTAAAAAGGAGGGAAAAAGATCTGAAGTGAAATTTCAAACAACGCAGTGAATCATAGGCTAAGACCAAACAAAATACCATAATTTATGAAGAATCCAGACCTGCAATAATCCATCATCTAATGCTATGGGAAACGCATCCTCTCACTGCTTTATCCCAAATGTAGCTTTCCTCAAAAATCAGTGACCACTACCAACTCAAAAAGCAAGCTTGAAGCAAAGTTTCCAATTAGAGTTCAAAGAGAGTAAATTAAATTAATCAGTATTTGATCTTCAGCCATTCATTGAAATGCCTACTTCGAAAGACTATGAACTATTTGCATTTCAGTACTTTGGTTATTAATAGGTATATGTTGCTGCAACTTAGCCTGATTTCTTCACATGGAGCGCATACGCACATTTCCTTCAGCAGCAGTCAGGAATTAAACAGCATTTTAACTGTTTCCACTGCCTCACAACTCCCTCCTATCCATGTGGAAAGAACTATTTCTATCACAGAAATAAGTGAAATACTTCATACACAAATCAGTCAGCACGGACAGTCACGCAGACAGTCATAATTCAAGCTCCAGTTTCACTAAAGCTTTATTCCAACAAAGGCTCAAACAAATGTAGTCAACAGCCGTTTTGTATCTGTGCTGAGCATAAGTACTCAAATAGCTCCATGCTTTGATATCTTCTTCTGGTGCATTATTTTAACAGCAGCCAAGAGTGCTGTTGTAGTGCCATCTACTGCAGGTTGAGCAGTTCAGCCAAACAGACATCTTGTGTAACACCCTGTGCAAGAAAACGAAACCAAGCAGCAGCCTGGACCAAACCATTTTTGCTCCCCATTTACTACTACACTGCCACTGCATCTGAATTCCTGACGTGAACACAGTACAAGATCTCTCCTCTTCCATTTTAGTGGAGAATTTCTAAAGAAATTAGCTGGGTTACAGCAGGCTTGAATCTTTCCAATTAACTGCCATGAACTCCACATACTAGCTATTTCTTTTCCAGTTTATTAGAAAATTATTTAACACTTACCAAGAAACAAGATGATCAGTAGAACTATTATTGTAAGGAACATTTTGTTCCAAAAGACAGCCATTTTGCTCCATAGAGGAATCATAAAAATCTTCTGCCATCTGCAAAACAACATTCTGTTATTCAAAATAATTAAACACTAGAAGACAAGTATAATAGCCTCACAGAACAGAGTTTCATTATTGATATGAGACTTAAGAAAGGTCTCTAAACAGCTGTTTTAATCACCATATAACAACAAAAACCCCAAACCAACAACCCTCCATGAATTAAGACTGCTTCTACCATCTTTCAGAAGGCTCATCTTTTATACTGATGAGTCTGAATAATTATAAAGTAGGATTGTTATTACAGTCTAACTTGCAAATGACAAAAAATTGACAAGTCACACATTTATATTTTGTCAATAATGTCTTTTAAGAGCATGAATTTGTTGGCCAGCAAACAATCTCAGACAGGAAGAAATGTAAGGGTGATGAAGACCACTTACTTTTCTTTAAACAACCATCTCTTCAGTATCATTTTGTGGAGCAAACCATGAGAATCTACACTTATAGCACAAATAACTTCAAACCTCAAAACAGTAACCACAGTTCAGCTAGTTCTCTATGCTGAAGGCTAGAATCTGATTCTGCAGGTTATTATCAGTGCTACAGTAAAGTAATACCTACTTATGCCATGAGGGCAGTAACACAGGTATGTTAGTCACCATCTGATCAGTTAGGTAGATTTTCCAACTTTTGTTAAGTTTATTTACATTTTCCAACAACTGTTAATATTCATCCTTTAACAAAGCAGTTTTCTACTGAGAATGTAATCACCCCCAGCAATGCTCTGCATTAAAAAGAAATAAATATTTTCATTTTTAAAAACATTTTATCATTCTGTGTGCAAAAGCCTTGTTTACGCCATCCAGTATAACCCAAACTCTCTACAGCAGACAACTGTAGTCAGCATCAACCAAAAAGCCTACTGTAATTAAGCCAAGTTACAATTCTAATGAAGCCTCCTTGCTAACTCCTTAACTCCACGCTTCATCCCCCATGTTTCTGATCTATGCACCTTAGACCAAACGTACTGCCAAGTTATACTAATGCTAAACATTACATTTCTTTACTGCAAAGTCTTCCTGTATTTTCATGCTTATTTTTCCTCCACAAGAAACATTAACATTTCTTAATGCAGTTCTGCCTTTGGCAGCAGAAATCACGCAGATGTAATTCTTCCAAATTACAATCCTGGCCACCAGTACTATGTTACAATCAAGTGTCAGTACAGCTCTGCCTTTTTGAATACTTGCACTTTTATACTGACAATTTACTTGTTTCTGGGAACTTAGCTTGAAGCGTGAGGTCTCAGGAAATCAGATCTTCAAAGAGTTGCAGTTTCACATCTCTGACTGCGCACGCATTACCCTTAGGACAGAACCAGCTCTCAAGGCCAGCAAGATGTGTAAGGCAGAACTGCTGCCCTCTGGTACTGTCACAACAGCTAAATCCAGCCCTTAATTCTAGAGGATTCCTCTGACAGCTTTGTTAACAAGGTAATTGACCACGTCACAAAGATACGCTATTTCATTCTTTCAGAAACCCTTGTTTGAAAGAATAACTGAATGTTAGAAAACAAAAACAAAAATCTATCCATAACACTGCAGACTATGCATTTGCTTTTCAGCTTCCGGGCCTTGTCTATGTCATAAGAGAAACCTGTTTCAATACTGCCAACATCCTCTGCATGTGTCATCAGCCTAAATGAAGTCTTGCAGCTTGTTTCCTCACATAAGCCATTGTTGTTAAGAATCCGGTTACAGCTCCCAGCATGCTTTTCCCCTCTTACAGGCAGTTGGACCTTAGACTCGGAAACAACAGAAAACACAGGAACTCTGCAATCCATACTGAAACACTGAACTCCTCATGAACTGTGACGCTGACTGCAGGGGATTCAGCTGTTGCCAGGACTCTCCCACAGGTGTAAGTGATCATATTCTGACTCTGCACACTGCAGTGTTTTGGTTTAGGCTTTGCTCCTTAGCATGTTACAGTAAAACCTGCATTCTTCATTCTAAAAATATCTAAAGATGAAGAAAACCAACATTTAACAGCTTTACACAGCACCACAGCAGCAGCAAATCTTCTAAGAAGGTGTTTGTTTTTTTTTTAAACTGATATTCTGGAAAGAAACCTTAACAGTGCCTCCTGCAGAGAAGTTAACTGTATTTCCTCAGAGGAATGAAAACAGCATTACCAAATTGGGAAAGCTACTTAGAAGAAAGGAACTGAAGGAAACTCCAAGCCAGGCCTCTGCGAATAACAGGAACAATTAACACAGGAGCAATTAATTTTGTTTCTGTTGTATTTCTTTCTGTTACTACAAGAATTTACCTTAGGATTGTACTTAACGTTTGTATTGCATTCCAGCAGAACTATTTTGTTCCTGCATACGTATACAGAGACAGAGTGTCAGCATCCCTGACTAGATCTTCAGCATCCAACTAAGCCTTGTTTTGAGACAAGCCTCTAACAGCTCGTACAAAGGCTGCATATGAGGAGCTCCACGTGCCCAACGTGCCTCAGCACACACAGTGCAGCGCACAGCCCGTATCAGCACACACAGTAACCGTGCCCTGCCCTCCCTCAGGCCGGCTGCTCCCCCAGAGCAGAGGGGACAATTCCCTCTCAGCGAAGCGAGGTGAGAGGGACTCGTTGCGGGAAGCCCGGCTCTGGACAGGTAAATCAAAAGCGTGTAAGAAAACCCCAGAAGGCTCCTTAAAACAGGCTCCGGTGCCCGGGACTCCTTGACAGTTCGTGTCTCAAGCAGCATCCCGCAGCTCACACCTACCCCAAGACGCACCAAAGCTCCACGTTTGTAACAGCAAAAATGCATTAGAACGAACACGGTTGGAGGAGCCCGAGTGGGGCAGGCCGGCACGGCCCGAGCTCCTACCTCAGCGGGGAGATGAAGGGCAGGCACAGCACGAGCAGCACTCCCACCTCGCCGTACAGGAAGCCGGCAACCGCCGTCCACTGGACGGTCATCGTCCCGGCGGCCTGCGGGCAAAGCGGGGCTCAGGCGGGGCCCGGACGCACGCGGCACTCGCGGCTGGCGCTGCGGCTCGAGGCCTCCCGCCCGAGTTCCGAACGGGGTCCCTCCGCGCCCGCCCCGCCCGGGCCCGGCCTCCTCCACCGCCCCCCGAGGCGATGCGGCCCCGCCGCCCTCCGTCGCCGCCCGCCAGCGGGGCGGCAGCCCCCTCCCCGCGGCCCTGGCTCCCTCCCGCGCAGCCGGGAGGCCTCGGTCGCCCCGGCCCCGTCCTCCCCTCCCCCCCGGCGGCCCAGCCCTCGCGACCTCCTCGGCTCCAAGGCCTGACGGCGGCGGGCAACTCTGGAAGGGCTGGGGAGCGCGACCTCACCCGAGCGGGCCGGGGCGGGGAAGGCAGGAAGACGGGCAGAGGAACCACCCGTCCCGCCGGCGCTGAGGCAGAGGAGCGGGCGGCGGGGCGGGGCGGGCTGCCGGCAGGATGCGGGCCGGGGCGGGGCTGAGTGATACGGCAGGGGCAGGGAGCGGAGCGGAGGCGGTGCCACGGGGGAAGGCGGCAGCCGGCCCGCCCTGGTCCTGGCGACCTCAGCTTCAGCCCGGAGGCTGCGGGCGCCCACTGATAACTGCGTGGGGCAGCGTGCCCTCCACAGCTATCTACAGGCTGAGAACGGTTAAATTCAGCACCTTTTAACGTTCAGGTAGTGGTGAGACGCAGACTGCTGTAGGAGCCCACCGCCCCGTGTCTCGAGCTTGTGACATCAAGGCCTTGACTTCACTGCCTGACCTGCTCACAGGGTTTTGACGGTCAGGCGTCGCGCTGCAGGGGAGGGCAGGCTGGGTATCAGGAGGGGATGCTTCGTAAGAGTGTGCCTGGGCCCTGGGACTGGCTGCCCTGGGCAGTGGGCACAGCCTGAGCTGCTGGAGTTCAAGAAGAGTCTGGTCAGCACTCTCAGACGTATGGTCTGGTTTTTGGGTGGTGCTGTGCATAGCCAGAAGTTGGAGTCTGTGATACTTACAGATCCCTTCCAACTTGGGGTATTCTATGATTCTATGCCTCTATAACATACAAAGATACCATCAATATCTACCAAACAAGTTTCAGACAATGTCCAGCAGGCTTGTTTGGACCTGATGAGTAAAACCACATTCCTTCAGAAAGTTCTTTTCTGCCCTGTGTTGGGTGCAGTGTTTTTCATCAGCATTGCAAGGTTCTAAGCATGGTATGCCCATGCATTGTTACTGGAACAGGTTGCCCGAGGAGGCTGTGGATGCCCCATCCCTGGAGGCATTCAAGGCCAGTTTAGATGTGGCTATGAGAAGTTTGGTCTGGTGGTTGGCAGCCTGCACATAGCAGGGGGGTGAAACTAGGTGATCATTGTGGTCCTTTTCAACCCAGGCAATTCTACAATTCTACTTCTCAGCCATCTTAGCCACTTGCAACTCTCCTTATTTCTCCCAAATAACCCTCCCTTCATCTCTTTCACCTGTTGTTCCCGGTCTATCTAATACAGATATATAGATATAATTTACACCCCCATTCAGTATTTCTGATATCATTACTTAACTAATCTTGGCCTTGCATGGTATTACTAAGGTAGTGACATGATTATTGGGCACCATTAACCCAGCAAGCTCCCAGTCCCAAATGGACTCCCAACACTCTTCGGTTATTCTTGTAGTTCAGCTGTTTTTCATGTAACTCCCACTTAACCACCATTGAAATCCAGCCGCCCCTCCCAGGGCTAGCTGCAGCTTTTTTTAGCTTCTCATGCTGTTGCATGTAATATCCAGCAATTCCACCCTGGGTAATCAGCTCAGCTGATTTGCCTGCATTTCCAATAAGTACCTGTCTACTTGGGAAGGGGTTACCTTGTCTAGCTGGGTATGACCAGCCTTCTTGACACAACTATCTGAGCTGCTTTTGGGAATTCTGTCCCAAAAAATTTACATCAAAAGGATGTAGTTTAAATAGCATGAATAGTAATAAAAATCCACGGAAAGTAAAATGGGTAGGGAGTCACTGCATGGACAGATATTAGCAGAGCCGAATGCAGCTGCTCTCAGTCTGAAAATGTTTGCACTTAAATTTCCCAGGTTTTGGGACTGTGGCTGCGTGTTAACGTTTTTCCAGTTGCTGCCAAGCACTGTCTGGATCAAAGGTTACATCCCAAATAATTGTTTATCCGTAGCAAATATTGGAGAATAATACAACCATCCATTTCAATCCTATCTACACTGTGAAAGCAGCCTGGGTTTTAAGAAGCATTTCTAACATGTTTTCATAAACATGTAATCAAACTCATAGATAAAACATAACCTCTTAATATATTCTGGTTATTGCATTTTAGCTATTGGCCTACTGCCACTATACTTTATTGAAGCTAATAAAATGTTATTAAAGACTCTCTCTCCCTTAAATTCGGAGCAGTTTCTTTTTCTGAGCTGCATGCTAGCACTACAGACTGCTCTCTAGTAGGCTAGCTGCATACTGACAGGACTAAACGTGCACATCCCCTCTGCCAGAGAGCCTGAGTCTGCACTGGCACTCCAGGAGCTCCATAAGATCTCCTAAAGGCTCCCTCTGTAGTGGCTGCCGTGCACTTCGACTGCTGCTGCTGAGCATTCTCACCAACCTGGAATGAGGTCTGAGGTAGCCGAGGAGAACAATAATGGAGTAACTTTTTGAAAATTGAAAATTAGTTAGAAAACAGAAGACCTGGTGATGCTACAAATACTTTAGCTAAGGAAGGAAAGTATCTGCTGGCTTTAAATTGGCTGTTTTCCCATGTTCAAAAGGCTTATAAGAAATATAATTGCACTCTAAAGCAAAACTGGAAGTTAATAATTTAACTGCCATGGGGATATCTTTAACGTGTATTGTAAACAGTGTAGGCTGTTCAAAGTATGGCTTTAAAACTCAAATTTTGCAATTTATCCTGTGTCAAAACAATGAAATGTGTTCAGATGCTGACAAACTGACAAGGAGGCACACAAATTAACCAACAGCCATTCATTTCACCACATAACAGGATGCTAAACTTCCATTGACTTTTATGGTACTTAATTGGCCAGATCAAGCACTCCTTAATTACTAGCAATATTAACTGCAAGCCAGGTCTTGTACTTCAGGCAGAAATCTCTATGATTGATATCACACAGGCACAACAACTGCTGCCTACAAAATCATCAAGTATTCAGTTTCTAAATAGGTCAAAGTATTCCAAGTCCTTGAAAATACCACTTCCCCACTAAAAAAAAAAAAAAAAAAAAGCAAAGCAAAAAAAAAAAAAGCCTTGCTTATGTGTTTTTTATTCTAACAAATCTTTATTTTTCCCTCTGCTCCGCGTGGTGACTGATTTGCTGTATCAAAAAATCTTAAGTAAATGCTAACACAGGACCAAGTTGATACTCTAAAGAATCCCTTTCTTATGCAAGTCAATTGTGTAGTTTTTGATTTTGATGCAGAAGACTCAAGGCATTTTCAGAACTGAAGAGAGCTGAGTACTGCACTATAGTTTGATGAACTGGAAATACAACCCATATCAGAGGAGATGTATAAACTTTACTATCCTAAACAGCAAACTAGGCTTGATGACTTGGTTCGCGCTTTGCGGAGGGGGAGGACCCCACCAAACACCCCATCGCTATCTGGCTCCAGGACGCAGACTCGACTCCATGAGAGTGAAAAACTCCTTTTATTGCACAGATAGCTCACTTATATAATACATGAGTTGTTTTATGTCCCTTTGTCCACTTGTCCTTTTCTCACTGGTAAAGCCTTGCAGTTAGACAGTAGCGCACCCCGCCCAAGCATACACCTTGTTTTTCTGATTCCACCCAAAAACAGTTCTGCTTAAGCTGTTTGCTACTTAGCTCAAGGTCAGCTCATTGCTTACCACATCTGGTATTATTCCATTGCTATGTAATCAGAGCTGCCGTGCCCCTGCTTGTACAGTTCTTTCAGGGAGCCATAGCCCTGCTCCCTGAGCCATTCTGCAACAACGCTTTTCTAAATTGTTTGTATACCTAAATCAGAACATATTCTCTATGAAAAATAATTAAATCTTTTTGGTCACTGCATTAAAAATACTGCAAGACTGTAGATATCTAAACAACAGATAAGGGGAACAGCATCAAAAGCAACACCCCCTTCCCCAGGTGGTCATAGTGTACACTGTAATAAACAATCATATACAAAAGCACATAATTTATTTAGAAAATTTAGAACCATTCATTTGTATATACATGAAAGTACCAGTTAAAAAAAACTAAGCAATTTCTTCTACGAATTTCTGTATAAACATAGAAAGGAAACAAATTATTTGATTACAAATAATTGTACTGCACAGGCTTGTGAAATTTCCCTTGCAGAACAAATGCAGCTGGTGTGCAATGTTATTGTCTTGTTCCGATTTTCACTGTTTTCCTCCTATACAAAGATCCAAAGTGAAACGGCTGTCATGCTTTGATAAGCAACATGCCTGCAGAAAGGATGTATGAGTCCTACTGAGAGAATCTGTCAGCTTTTCTTTGGCCTATAAAGTTCTGGTTTGGTAGATGCCTGCATTTTAATCTTTCATAGGATTATTATGTAGAAGATAACCAACACTGTATGCGGTTACACTGAACTTTCAAGTCTTCTATTCTAGATCCATCCAGGTCTATACTTGATTTAAACTCTCTTCATTTTATTCTCTCCTTCCTTCTGTCATTTTATACATATTGCAGGTTTCTTTCATTATTATGAATGGTAGAATATTTCTGAGTTATAAATTTAGAAGATTTTAGATTGCAAAAGGAACGGCTAATTTAAGAGGGTACAACACTGGGCTTCAAAGTTTCACAGTGTTTTAAGCTGGAAAATTCTACTAAAATTTAAGAGCACATCTTATGTCTTATGTCAGTTAAAGCAAATATTTCTATAATTGGTCCCTCTGTATTCTTTTGGTCATACATTTTTATTGTTATTTATGAGTAGTCCTGATTTTAGGGAAAATCAGAAAAAGGCCTTAGTTTTGCTTACTATTGTAAGCAACTGTCCGGTGAAAAATAAATTAAATCAGTGCAGTCACATAACAGCCAATCCTTTGTACAGTAATGCAATGTAAATAGAATTACACGTTTGTGGAATGTGAAATATTTCTTCAGTTAAATATGCTGGTGTAAAAATACTAAAAAGCTAAACTATCAGCCTAACCTCAGTATCAAGCTGTACTGAAAATATCTATACTGTGTTATGGATTTAATCAGTAAAAGCCCAAGTAACAATATGTCAGCAATTGCAAAGAACGAGTTTGCATACAACTGAAATGCTTTCAGCTACACACACCATAATGATGACCCAAGTAATCTAGAACTGCTGAGGTACTTGATAAAATGTTAAAAACTTTCTTTTCTTGTTTTGAAGTTATCCGTTCCATCATGTACATTAAGTGGTGGTGAAAACATGTAAAAGGAGTTCCATGCTCAAGAGCAATGTCAACCCAATCCTGGATGCACTTCAAAGGTGTTTCTTCATATCCTGCAAACATAGCTGGATTTGCTAAGAGTCCTCTAGCCACCATTACACCTTCAAATTGCAAATTAAAGCAGTGAGTTACATTATAGTTAAATTATATCGTTAAATACATCTTTTCTATAGCATCTACTTTATAGCATCCATTAGAACAAGTAATGGGTGAAGAACAGGGGTGAGTATTCTATCTACATCAAAGAATCAGTTTACAGCCCAAGCTCCTCAGTGCCTACACCATCTATCAGATCATTTAACCTGTTGACATAACCTTCCAGAAATTTTCATGCAACATACACATACAAAAAAAAACCTTTCTTTTCAACTTTTCAACAGCAATTCAGCACTATTCTGTTTTTATCTGCTACACACATGTAAGCCCATTCTTTAACATATAATTATGATGTAAAGACACAGGAGAAGTAAAATGCTGAAGTTATTTTAGTGCAACTCAGCTGATTCACTGACCTGGAATCATTCTTCCATTAACAGCTCCAGTCTCAGTGATAGAGATCTCATCAGATCTCTACAGAAAGTGTTTGTTTTCTGAATAAACCAATGCATTTGCAACTATATCCCAAATTGTCAGATAAATCCAGCCAAACTCTATTGAAATATTGCTGTGAAAAAGTGATTGTTTTCATGCACTGTCAACATATAATGTCACATTTAGTCTCTTCCTACAAAATAAGATGACCAAAAATGAAAAAAAAAATAATCAGGATTGTATAAAACAAAAAAAATACGCAGTTTCTGGTTTGCACTTACTGTATCTTAAACTATCATATATTAGACAGTTTGGTGTTTTGTACTTTGTTGTTCAAGAAAGTCAAACAGGCTACAGGAACATGCTTTTCTGTTAATGTATTTTCCTCCTGCTTTGTATCTGGGGGTGAAAGCCACTGTAGCAGCATGGCTGTTTGGTGCAAATAGCTTTTTTTTTTTAAAACACCAATGATGTTAATACAAACCTGCCACACAAACTCTTCTTATGACACTAGGTCTGTCCTGTTACACTAACTGTAAGACTCAAAAGTATGCAGATCCAGATAACTTCTTCAAGATATATACTGAACTTCAACGTTGGCTTGAAACCACTTGCAGGAATCTATTGTAAGCAAACAGCTGCAGGGCAATTTTTCACTTCCATATTTTACCACAGTAAAGGCAAGATAAATAGACAGATAAGAGTGCAATGCTTCACCGTGTACTTGAAGTAAACCATCTTATTTGTTAAATATCCGGCTTGTTTATCTTTCTCCCTCTATATTCTTACTATAAGAAACCCATTACCATTTGCAGGAAGAAGAGGATTTCAAGTCAAAATCTGCAGTTCTATAATAAATGATCAGCTCCATAAACAGAACGGATTTCTGAAGGTCTCCCTTAAACTGCGCCACTACCACCACTACTGAGTGATGAAAGCATAATTAAGCAAAGAGTTTCGTAGTTTGCCTTTCAAATCTATTTGAAACTTTGATTAAAGCACTCTGGTTCTCTGATAATTACAAGATTCCGTTTATGAGCCTATTAAACATCTAAAATACCATCCTTCATTTGTCTCCTCAGAGAAAAAGATGCAAACAATGTTTTACTTCTAGCTAAAATAAATACTCAGAAATTTGTCAGTTTACTTAGAAAGTAGGATATGTTTAATCTTACCATCTGCTCCTGTCAAGCGATGAACATTTTCAGCATCTTTTAAAGTTTTAATGTCTCCATTAGCCACAACAGGTATGTGCACGCTTTCTTTAATTACTTTAATTGCATCGTAATGTACTGGCTGATGTCTTTCTTCTATATTTCTCCCGTGTACTGTAATCCACGAAACTCCAGTTGCTTCAGCTTTTTTACACAGGTCTACTGTTTTTTTTAAGTCTTCGTGTATCCTAAAATTCCAAGGAATTAAAGCATTAGCTAGCAAGCTACCTGAACTGTATAAAAGCTCTCTAGGAAGAAGAGTCACCAGAGATTTCTATAAATACTTGTAAAAAAAAAAAAAAAAAAATAACAAAAAGACTACTACTGTGGGAAGGTAAGCATTTGTTTAATAAAGATGTATAATTTATTGAAATCACTATTTATCACTTCCCAATTACATACCATCTCTGAAGCATGTGTGGTAAATTATATAGAGATTAAGCAAGGGTGCCCAAGATTCTACATTAGTTGTCATTACTTTGCATAAAGTAATGGAAAAAAAGTGGAAAAAAAATCCAATTTATAACAGTTCTCCTTTTCTGAGGGACTGCAAACAGAGTTGAAACTTAACCAACAATATGCAAAAGCACCATGGGACGTGAAGATAAACAGTGGCTGAAATGTCCAAAAGTAAAATACATCAACAGTTTATACAAGTTCAGAAAGTGATGAAGGGAAGGAGAACATGTTCTTACAGCAGCTGTGTGGGCTGGTTCCCAGACTTGTTATCTGTCTTTTATAAACAGCAGCAGGTTACGAGTAAGTCCACAAGATTATAGATTACGTATTGCTTTTATTTCATGGAATTCTAAACCTTTTAACTTGTACTATCATGTCTTCTAGACTGCACTAAGATTCTGGCATCCATTCTGATATCTGGGCAAGCAGTCAAAGACTGTGCTGGTTCTACCATCTGAGGCTGGTAACCTGCCCCAGTACGCTTACCACCTGGAGTCAAAAATGTCTCAGCAGTCATCACATTTAAGGAACTTATAATGATCTGTAATATTGCATTATTACCTATATTGTAGTGTAACTATTACACAAACATCTTTCTTTCAAAAAACATTAAAGGGATTTTTCCATGTACTACAAGTAGTATGTTAGACATACCTTATTTTAATAGAGACTGAAAATCGAGGATTGTCGATCCGATTCCGTACATGTCTCACCATATCTCGAACTAGCTCTGGTTTATTTATTAAGCAAGCACCATAACCTTCTGCCATTGCCCATCTTTGAAAGAAAAAATAACATTTGTATTCTACAATTGAAAAATGCAGATCAAATTCAGTTAAACGTATCAGTTTCTTTATAGCCTCTAGAATGTGTGGTTTAGTAAGCAGAGATGATACTGGCTGTAATTTGACCATGTTTGCGGTATGACACCAGCTTTTAGATCCTGGTTCAGTTTCTGCTTTGCTGTTATCATTTTGGACAAGTAACTACTCTATTTAATTTTCTATCCACAAAACAGGCTTACAAGGAAGATAAACATTTAACAATGGCTTAGATCATACATAAAATAAATAGTTTGATATTTCTCCTCAATTGGGTCATGGCTTTCTTCTGACCAGAAAATTACTTTGTGTTGGAAAGGAACACATTTGAAGTGGAATAAGAATCTGATTTCAATAATATTATCTTTTCCTTCAAATGACAACAATTACTTATGATTGGCAGGAGATAACCTTTGCTTTTACTGAACAGCAGCCTTCTTTTCTTTAAAGAATTTTTCTTATACAGGCAGATACACACAGCTCTACCATATTGAAATCAATATGCACAAGATCTGGAAGTCTCCAATGCCTCCAGAACTGTTTTCTCAAATACTGTAATTTTAAGTTAAGATAACTAATTAAAATAGACAAATTAAGTATGTGCACTGTGATATTATCTCCTGCTGTCCCACATTTATTTTTGAGAGATTTACTTAGAAAAAGACTGCCTGACAAATGTATAATAAATGGTTCTCAATTGAACCAGTTAGTGAGAATCTTCATTTGTGCATTATTATTCTGCCAAGACAAAATCTTTAAATGAACACTAATTCACTGTATTTCCAGACCTAATAAAAGATGGAGGGAATTCAGTTAAGCACTTCATGAGTAATATAATCTGTATAATTACATTTTAGGGACTGTTCTTCACTTGCATAAGTCTGAGACATCAGGGATGTGGCTCATTATTTCGGAATTGCCATGTTATTCTTCAAAATGCTCTCCAGATTATTTGCAGCAAAGTTCTTCTTCTGGAAAGTCAAATGCTACAGCTGCTAAATCATAGAGATGGACACTTCACTTCTGAGCCAACCCTCAGTATCTCATAAATGCAAAGAGGCAAGACAGCAAAGACCATGGTGACTACAGGCATCTCAGAACATTCAGAACAGCATCTTACTGCACACACGTTTCAGTCTGACAGGTTAAAAAGCTATTTCAATCTCAGTGTCTTTTTTTTTTTTTTTTAATTAAGACAGAAATGACTATGAAAATGAAGGCCAGCATCCTTTATTCTCCAATTAATTTAATCATACTTAACCATTTTTTTCAAATCTTTACCTCTGAGGACAGCCACAGTTTAGGTCTACTCCGTCTGCGAAAGGACAGACGAGAAGGGCAGCGTCACATAAAACTTGTGCTTCTTTAGCAGCAAACTGAACGATCAATGGATTATCACCTACTCCAATGAAAAGATATTTAGAAGTTGAAAACAAGAAAAAAAATCTAATTTTTGAATGTTTCATTACTTACATGTGTTTAACTTTCTTAAAAATGTCAACAAATACATATTTGTTTACAATTGTCAAAATCAATAGCTTGTTTAAAAGCAGCATTCTTAATTCAGACTATTCACAAACTAATAATAAAGTAATAATAAAGTAATTTCTTCAGTTATTGTTCCTTTGTATTGTATGTTTTCTTGGATCCAGAACACTTAAACATTAAAACAAAATTGAATAAGAACATCACTCGTGCCACTGTATCTCCATCATAAACAAACTATCTGTTCTCTATTAGGTTATTTTCCCTATTACAGTGCCATTATTAAAATATCTTAAAGGTCAAGCTGCGCTGTCATGTAATCTCACCAGTTGCTGTACTGAACTCCAAAAAGTATGTACAGAACCAAATGTGCTCAAAGGCTCCATTTCCAATAGTGATTTTTTCAGCTATTTTACAGGGTGGTACCACAGGAAGGCTGTAGGGGAGGAGCCCCAGGTGGCTGTTCATGTGACGCTGGACACCACTTTGAGAGATAATTAAGTCACAGGCAGGAGCTGAGTATTTCTTCCCTTAATTTGACTCATGTTTCAGTCCCTCCTGGAAGAGCCCAAAACAATGCCCTAGAAATGGTCAGGTCACAGGAGGGGACCCGGTGCCACTTGCTTTGATTTGGCTGGTGCCTGGTGTCTCAATCCATCCTGGAATTGGAGCCATCTACACACATGGCTGAAGGACTGTCCTTGCCCTTCTCACTGCTGCATCCCTCCTTTGTTCTGTGCCACACACCTCCCTTGTCAACATGCTTGATGTGGGACCAGGACCAGTGATCTCCTTTTCTTTCTTTAAGCTGTTAAGTAACCCAAAACTTACTGGAATTTCCTATAAAACTGCACAGTTTAAACAGACAGAACTGTGGATGCGGGATACCTGTTTTATGGATATCTCCTATTACAGTCTGTGTTTTGTCCTCTTATGCACAGACCTCAGGTGTTGTTTCACCTTGATCTAACCAGAGGGATTTGCAAATCTAGACACCCCTCCCTTCCCAGGCAGGATATGATACAGGGACTCTGATTGTAACACTGATACAACACTGCCAGAGCCTTGCCAGAGGCCTCCTCGTGCCACTGCCTATGCATAGGCCAATGCAAACTTTCTCATCGCTCACCGCTGTGCTACATAAACTTTTAAACTTTTCCTTTTCACTACAGCTGTAGCTGTGACAAGTCTTTCTTCTCTACATAGGATTTTAACGATTATTTATTTTTGACTTATTGAAATAAATCTGCTGTTTATATGAAAATCTTTATGAAACCAGAACAATGTGCTGAAAGTATGATTACTTGCTGGTCTTGCTGAAAACACCTACTCTGATGATGCCTACAACACACTGCATATTTTCTGGAGCTGCTAAGAAGTATTTCCTGCCAAAGAGAATTACACTTCAAACATGATCTGTTCCACACTTCTATCAGGCTGCTTACAGACTGCTATGTTTTGCTATAGCTGTGTATGACACACAATCATTAACAAAGATTTCTAGTGTCCTTGTTTCTATCTAATGTAGTCATTTATGGTGAAAATACAGCAACAATGAATAAAGATGTCTTACAGGAATACATTATCAAGCAAACTAAGGGTAGGCTCTAAGAGAAAAAGAAAAAAAAAATACAACCACAAGAAAATGTAGCTTCCTGAAGTAGGACATAAATGTAAGGCACAGCTCATGCTGATATTCCAAAAAATCAGGATTCAGCAAAAGATGTTAAGGAACCAGAAAACTGAGCATACTACCAAGGCAGCTTCCAGTAGCTACAAACTCTGCCCTTCCTTATCCCAGGTCCTTTTTTGCTTCATTGCCAACATGGCTGGGTTTTGTCCAGTATGCAGAGCTGGAATGAGAACATATAGGAAGAGGCAGCTTTCGCAGATTTTTCTCTAATGGGAAACCAAAGTTTCAGTGCTCCTCAGAGTGGGTCTGGTGAACTATTTGTGATCTACTAAGCCCCTGCAGAGAGCCAGACGGTCATTTGGAACAGGCTCTCCTCTTTGACACCTACTGCATTACATTAAAGGCATCTAAAAATATCTCATTATTAGCAGTTACTTTCCAAATAAACTATTGCTGCAGTTAAGAGGGATGGAGAACAGGGTAAGAAAAATATCTGAGCACCAATGGGAAGAAAAGAGACAACAAATGCACACAGCATGTGTATTTCTGGTACAGAACAGACTGTAAGTGCTTCTGGAGATTTCCCCATCTTAGTGGAAATTACAGAGTTCTTGAAGTAATGGAGCTGAAGTCAGAGAGGGCAGCAGTATCGTCTGTTAAGAAACTTCTGTAAGTTACCTAGAACTCTAGCATGCCACAAAAAATCCCTTTTGTATTTTCCAAACAGTGTCCATTTAGACAGTGCTCTAGCTGAAAATATTTATATTAATACAGCTAATATACTGGAATAATCCCATGCTCCTTGGTTTTCAGCTGAGTATTAAGTAATAAAAATGCTAAATCAAATAATAATTAAATTCTTAGCAGCAGACACAGGGAACATCTACCGCTATTTTAGAAACACACAACAAAGAAATGTCAATGTAAAAAAAAAAAAAAAGCAAAAATTGCAATTGCAGGCTCCAAACCTACTGTGTTCATTAGAGTAAAAAATGCCCAGAAAATTAAACAAATCAATATTAGGATTTTACAATCAGTTGTGGAGCTATTTGTTAAAAGCATAAATGCTAATACTGTTATTCTGGCTAAGCTGTTAGAGGCATGATGGTTTTGGAGGCTGTAAAATTAAGGCCAGCATAAAAGAGGTGAGTACGGAAAAGATATCGTTTACAATACTACAACATTTCATCCTGCACTCTTTGTTAACAGGCAACAAGGTTGCAGCAAACAGTGAGACGAATTTCCTCTTTCCCCATCCCATTATCTGCCAAAAGACACTACAAAGCCAATCCACACAACTTTACAGGAAGTTGTGAAGATGAAAAGTATAAACAGATGCAAGGGGTGGAACAGTGGCTCTCTGGACCTCTGAGCTGTATGTATCAGTTACGTTCTTATTTGTTTATTTTGAACAACAACAACAAAAAAAAGAAAAAAAAATCAAGCTTTCTTCCAAGTTGCACTTCATTAATAAGAGTGTACCTGTGCTTCCCAGTGGGATTCTTCCCTACAAATGACCTGTTGTATTCACATTATGCATGAAATCACAGGTTATACTTCTACTACTATTACATGTACACTTACAAAACCATTCACTCAGTGGCATGAACAGATGGAATCATTACCCTCTGTAGATCCTACAGACCAATCTTACTAGCACTTCAGCAGTGCTTTCTCCATTCCTCTAGTTGTAGCCCATGCTTATGCGTTCCTTGTTCCACTTCCCTCCTACAACCACTTCATACCAGCTGATCTGTAGCTCTACTGTTATCTCTTCCCTTATACTTATGGTCAGATTTTTGGGTGGTGCTGTGTGTAGCCAGAAGTTGGACTCAACAATCCTTATGAGTTCTAACTTGAGATATTTTATGATTTTATTCTATACTAGTTTTCTCCCTTTCCTAGCCAGGACTCTATACAGCTCCTTATATATATATATATAGTGTGCGCGTGTGTGTGTGTGTGTATATTTAGTCTGTTCTGGTTATGTTTCTATATCGTGTCTGAAGCCTGGCTTCTCATTACGAATCCTAGTTGTGCTTCTATTCCCTGGACTCTTCTTGCTCCTTTTATCAGTCTTTTGACATCTCAAGGAGCCCACCTTCCATTTTACCATCTGATAATTTAAAATTCCGTTTCTTTTATCAATCCCCATTTTAGATGTCTGATCTATTCATTTTTCCCCTTTATGAACCGTCTCATCAGAAAATGATCTGGTAATAGGTTAAGCATACATCTCTGATACGTACAAGAAACGGCAACTGCTGGCAGAAAAACTTTATGATCCTTGTGAGCAGAGAGAAACCATATCTTGGGTTGCATTAAGAGAAGCATGACCAGCAGGGAAAGAGACGTGACTCTGCCCTTCTACTCTGCTCTTGTGAGACCCCATCTGGAGTACTGCTTCCAGTTCTGGAGTGGCCAACACAAGAAGGACATGGAGTTGTTGGAACAGTCCAGAGGAGGGCCACAAAGATGATCAGAGGGCTGAAGCACCTCCCCTACAAGGACAGGCTGAGAAAGCTGGGGCTCTTTAGACTGCAGAAGAGAAGGCTCTGAGGAGACCTTATAGCAGCCTTCCAGAACCTGAAAGGAGCCTAGATGAAAGCTGGGGAGGAACTTTTTATACGAGTGGGTAGTGACAGGAGAAGAGGAAATGGCTTTACACTGGAAGAGGGTAGATTTAGACTAGATATTAAGAAGAAATTCTTTACTGTGAGGGTGGTGACACACTGGAACAGGTTGCCCAGGGAGGCTGCGAATGCCTCCTCCCTGGAAGCATTCAAGGCCAGGCTGGATGGGATTTGACAACCTGATCTAGAGGGAGGTGTCCCTGTCTACAGCAGAAGGAACTAGATGATCTTAAGTGTCCCTTCCAGCCCAAACCATTGTTTGATTCTATGATTATCTTTTACTGGGTCTGGCTGGGATGCAGGTAACTATTTACAGCAGTCTGTATAGTGCCGTGTTTTGAGTTTTGTGGCAAAAAAACATCATTGATGATACAACAGTGCTTCAGCTTTTGCTGAACAGTGATGGCAGTGTCAAAACTGATTTTTTTTTACCTGTGTCTGCCCCCCAGCAAATAGGCTGGGGGTGGGCAAGGAACTGGAAGTGGACAGATCTAGATCTCACCAAAGGAATATTTCATGCCATGTAATGCCACGCTCAGCAATAAAACTGCAGTGGTGAGGGAAGATGAAAGTAGTTTGGGGTGTGGAAATAGTGTAAGCCATTTCAATGTATTAGCACGAGAAGAAATTTCTCCTAGTATCAAAACTGAACCCGCCCTGGCACAACTTAAGGCTGCTCCCTCTCATCCTGCTGCTGTTAACCTGGGAGCAGAGGCCGACCCCCACCTCACCACAGCCTCCTTTCAGGCAGCTGCGGAGAGCATTAAGGCTCCCTGAGCCTCCTCTCCTCCACACCGACCCATCCCGCTGCCCTCAGCCGCTCCCCATCGCACCCGTGCTCCTCACAGCTCCGCCGCCCTTCTCTGAACACTGCAGGGCCTCCACGTCCTTGTGGTGAGAAGCCCACAGCCGAGCACGGCACTGGAGGCGCAGGCTCACCAGTGCCAAGCGCTGAGGGATGATCACCCACCTGTCCTGCTGGCTGCGCTATTTCTGATACAAGCCAGGATACCGTCGGCACATAAAACACTCCTAGAAGGCAGCAGCGTATTTCCCAGCATTACCTCCGTTTGTTGTGAACTCGCTGTCCCTGGCTCTGGCTGACCTCACGAAGTCCGCCGCCACGACCATGGGGGTGAAGCACAGCTCGCAGCCGTACCGCCGGACCAGAGTGCGGAACGCCAGCCTGCGGGGACAGGGACGGGGACGGTGACAGCACGGCCGCACAGAGCGGACGTTCACCTCGCGAGCCGCTCTACAGCGCCGCTCTTCAACGCAGCGCCGCGGGGACGCGTAAACAGAGCCGTAAGACAAACGCGCCCGCCGCGCCCTTCAACAACCCCAGCGCGCTGCCCGCCCCCCAGCACACGCGTTGCGGCGCGCCGCCAGCGGTCACTCACTTGGAGTAGCGGACCATCGGGGCGCACATCTTCACCACGTGCCCAGCCCGAAACAGGCCGGCCGGGTCCCTCCCCGGGCGCTGCTGGCGCTCTGCCCCGTCCCCGCTCATGCACGCCGTCCCCGCTCACGCACGCCGAGCGCCCCCCTCGCCTCCCCGCCCCGCCCCGTCGCCTCCCCGCCCCGCCCCGTCGCTCCCTTTGCCATCATCGCCGCGCGCCGCCGCCGGGCAGTGACGCGCGGCGGGCTCCGTCGGGCGGCATGGAGGAAGCGGGCGGTGGAGCTCCGGCCCCGGCGCTGGCAGAGCTGCAGGCGGACGGTGAGGCGCGGTCCTGGCGGCGGTCGGAGGCCGGGGCGAGCGGGGCGTCGGGCCTCCGGGGCGTCGCGCCGCAGAAAGTTTGTGGGACGGAGGGGAGCGGGATGGCGGGCCCCGCTCCGGGCTGTGCTGCCCGGCTGCTGCCCGCCTCCGCCGCTCCTGAGGGGAGCTGCGTGCCGGCGGGAGGCACGCAGGTGTCGGTGAGCCCAGCCAGCCCTCCGCACAGAGCAGCACGCGTCTCATTTCGCTAAAAGTCGCCACCCGGCCGTAGTTTCCTTGTGCAGCACGAGCTGGCCCCGCGTAAGATGCGGGACGGGTCTGTGAAGTTGTGCGATTTGCCTCGCGGCCTCGCTTTGATTGCAGCCCGTTCTCGCACCGGCCTCCCGTGCTGCGTTACGTGGCATGGGGTGCGCGCTGCTCCAGCTGGAGGAGCCGGCGATCTGAGCAGTGCCTGCTGTGGGTCGTCCCTCAGTGCGACTGGTTTCAAGTGTGAAGATAACATCTGAGTCGTTTTCCAGAGTGTTATGCTGACTTCTTCAGAGAGGACTTTGATGTGAAGGCTTACACATCGCAGTCGATCCATCAGGCGGTGATAGCCGAGCAGCTCGCAAAGCTTGCCCAAGGTATCAGCCAGCTGGATAAAGAGCTTCACGTACAAGTAAGTGTAAAGCATGCCTGGTGCTCGGGGGCGGTCGATAAAGTGATTAAAAGCTGATTAGTCCAATGATCTTTGCTTTTGATGTTGCTTGGTAACTGAAGGTACAGCTTGAAGTAAGAAGAGCAGCAATGTGGGACTAACTCCAGGTAGTTCCCCTCAAGGAGCTGTATGCTGTTTTGCTTTCAGTTTCTGCACTCAGTCTGTGTGTGCATGGAGGTTCCACTATTCCTTGTGAGGGTTCCCTGACTCTTTCCAAAAGGTCATACATGTCAGAATAACTGCCCTGTGTTCTGGCATGATGGTTATCAAAAGACAGTGCGTGACTTGTCCTGTGCTTTTCTGTCCTGTGCTAGACGGCAGCCCAGGCTTTACACCTTAATTTTAACTGAGCAAACACAACCTGTGCTGACACACCTCCATGCCTTCAAAAGGAATTTAAATTTGGATAGTCAAAGGCTCAGTAATAAGATCCAAGTGGACACTGCAAATCCCATTGACCTCGCTGTGAGAGTACATTATAAGTTTGTGCTTGGTTTGAAAAACTGCTCCCCCTGCAATGGTAAATGCTTTGGAAGTTAGTTTCTAAATTTCATAAATAGAAATGAAAACATTACAAATGGGAATATATGTTATTACTGTGTTATTATTAAGCTTACACTTACAGCTATTGTTATATATCAGTGTGTGTTGAAACATGATTGATTATTTTTCTGACTTATATTAACGCATCAACTATGCTGCAATATCTGACTCTCCCATTTTGAGCTTACCATTTTGTGAATCAAAATGTGTTCTGAAAATGCTTTCATCTGCTTTTTTTTGGATCTGTTTAAGGAAATGTGATGATGATATTTTGATAACCCTTTCAGGCATGCATCCCCATTCTTATGTCATTGTCTCTATTTTCTTTCTCTTTCTCTCTCTTTTTTTGTTTTTAAAGGTTGTTGCAAGACATGAAGACTTGTTGGCTCAAGCAACTGGAATTGAATCCCTAGAAGGTAAGATCTATCTACTGAATGCTCGCTAATTTCTATGAGCAGGGGAGCATTTTTAATTTCTACATGGGAACATCATTCACTTTGGTTAATAACGTAGCAGCTACAGATCTTATGACTGAGAAGTTGTGGCAGCTTTTTTTTTTATTTTTTTCTTTTTTAATGTCAGCAGATGGAGCTCCTGGGAGAAGATACTGATACTTGTCTGGAGTAACTGTTCTATAGGCAAAAAGCTTAATAATCTGTTCTAACCCTCTTCAGCAATCAAGTCTTATTGACCTTTTAATACCTTTTTTTTTTATTTAATAAATGAGCCTAATTTTATTGCAGTATCTGTGAACATCGGTACCAAGTTTGTAAATGCTGCATGTGCACATTGCATGGTTTGCAAATCTTAACTGAAGAGGCATTAACACATAATCATAACTGCACTGAAACACTGAGATTTTTCTTTCTAGTAAGAAGCTACTAGATTAAATCCACACGTTTCTGTCATTCCGCTGATTGGGTTCTGGCTTTTAAAATAAATTGCTGACTTGTAAATACTTCACCTAGAAACTGTGGAATGTGTACAGAAAACTGATTACAGAATATGGTTCTTCTCCTTGGTGCTCATTAGACCAGCCATTCTGCTTTGTGACACTTGTTGGGAACTTCATATGTGGGGTTTGGTGGCTTTTGTTTTGTTTTTGTGCAGAAAGATATTTCCTTTACAGTATGCCTGTTTGCATATACCATGGGATTCAAGCATATCTCCTTCCCCACTCACTCTAGTAATCAAGTAACCCACTTTTCTCCCTTTTTCTACTTTTAAGTTATGCAATAACCAGAGAGTTTCTGGTTGCTGATGGTTATTATACCTCCTGAGCCTTTGTGAAGTATTGCATACGATATTCAACTAACATTACTAACATTTACATGAAGATTTAAAAAATAGAGAAATTCATATTTAATCTAGCAGTGATAGTCCCGCAAAATTTTTTTAAACAGATGGAAAATTAAAGCATAGGAAGTGTTAAATCTGTTTATCCTCCAAACAAGGAATCTGTCATCATGATGATCATCTCCCAGTTTGTTCTGGTCATCTTCCACGGTTCTGTGGAACTGTGTGTTCAGAAATCATGATTCCTTTGGAAGGCATTCCAGCTTAAAACTGCTCTGAAGCAAGAGTGAAGTGCTTCAAAACAGCTATTCAGAATTAAAATATTTCTGTAGCTGAGGTGTAGTAAATAAAGCATTTTACAGCTGATAACTAAAAGTTGAAATAAAATTGAATCTGCATAAAAATTCTTGATCATTTTCCATCGATACAGAGTAATTCTCCTTAAGAGATCTCTTCTCTTCTGAAGCATGGGAAGGCTCTAATCCTGACATTTTTTTGACACTTGGTTGAAACTACAGTTCTATGCAAACACAGGTGATATTTTAAGTATTGCAAAACCTGCTTCTCTCTGTAGTGCTTGGGCTACATGAGGTCTCTGTAACATGGTCACTGTAGAAGAACTGAGTCAATATCCATAAGTAAAAGAAAAGAGAAATGTTAATAGGAAATTCAATTATGAAGTTGGAAATACATAGCTCAGAGTGTCCTCGTACGTTTAGTTCAGTAATCTTCATCTGCATACTTTCTTGACATAACTCACAGCATGCGTAGTGATTTGGATATGTGAAAGTGAATCTCATTAAATATTTCAAATTAATTAACCTAACTTGTAGAGTAAATTTCCAGGGACTTATTTTCTTCCTTTAGATCTGTATACTCTGCTAGTGGTATACTGATTTGGTATAAATACTCTTTTCTGGTTCTGTTTCTATGAATAGCTCACCAGATATCTTCAGTCATCTGCTAGCTCGAGATAAGCTAGGTAGTATCTTATATGGCAGATGCAGAGAATAGATTAGCTTTGCAGCCATCCTCATAATGCCTTTTGGCAAGAGGAACGTTACGTTGCTGTGAAGGGTGCAACAGTCATAGATGTAGCAATGTCATATTACTTGCTGTCCCCTTTTTGAGTGTAGAGCAGAAAATTCAACCCATTGTGACGTCTTTTCTCTGTCTCTCATATCTTCATCTTTTTATCTGTGACGATTGCATGCCTGCCATTCCATTTATAAATATAAGAGGGCTCCTGAATCTATCAATAGGCCAAGTTAATAATTTTGAACTGTGGAGAAAATGGGAGTAGGCCTATTTGTACAGAATAGATGAAATAGTTTCAGTAGCTGTAGCCTTGTTTATATTCTGTCTTTCTGTATCGTATGATAGTTTTGTTCAATTTGATGAAGACTGGCTTACAAACAAGGCTTTATGAGCACATAGGATGTTTGAGAGTGCTAACAAGAATTGAAACAAAAACAAATTCATAGGTCTGTGTTTGTGTAACTTAATTAAATTCTCAGCAGGCTGATTCCATGTTGCAAAAGTGACTATTACCCTTGACTGCTTTGTCTGCAATTTAGCAAGGAAAGAACAACTGTGCTTGTGGGTTTTCCTTTGTGCTGCTTTTCCAAACTAATTTGGAACAAACAAGATTAGGGTAGCTTGCTCTGTTTGTAATCTAAATTGGATGATCTCACAATGACATACCTTACTTTTTTTGCTAAAGGTGCTTATGCACAGGAAGAAAACATTGAAATGGCATTGCTTCTCAGTTCTCCTTGCCTGCTGGTTTCTCTAATCTGCCTAGTTCCTTTGTTAAATACGTTGTGGCACTTTTTGATATCGCGTTCACTTGTTTGTATCTGGTTATATGCCTTTGAACATCAGTCCTGATCATCATTCTTTTAGAAAATGGCATACTCTAAATATTTTTTGAAGCTTGACATACGATGAATTCCAGAACAATTTATCTTCAGCAGGATTTTGTTCTGTAGCAGTATTTTTTTTTTTGTAGTAGTGGTGGTCAGTAATTGCTTATTGCCTTCGCAGTTTATTTCTAAATACTGTGTGTCTCAATCATTTCAATATCTTCAAATGTTTTGTTATTAAGGGGTATTGTTTTCTTTTAGTACAGAAATAGTCTGTTGCAGATGTCAGTTATGGAAAGAAGTATTCTTTATATCATGAGTGTTACTTGTAAAACATCTGCTTTATTTTGCAGGTGTTCTCCAAATGATGCAGACCAGAATTGGTGCTCTACAAAGTACTGTTGATAGGTATGGCATTCACAATGTGATTAGAAAGTATAAAAATTATGAAAGTATAAAAGTTATAAAAAAAAAAAATCTTTCTTGTTCTGTTGTGCTATTTATTAATGCCTCCATAAATAAACTTGTTATTTTCAGAATTAGAGCCAAAATTGTTGATCCCTACAACAAAATAGTGTCTCGCACGGCTCAGCTAGCAAAGCTTCAGGTAAGTTGTATTAGAAATATGTTTTAAAAGTCTTTTTTGAAGTGTTGCATTTCCCAGTCCTCTAGAGCATTAAGAAAAGGTGACTCATCAGACGTGAGTGGGATTTTCATACTCCAGTAGACTGGAGTTTGCTGTCAGTATTTCTCAGTAAAAATCAATATTCATGTGTCTCCTCACGAGCTACTGAGAGGTACTTCATATTGCAAAGTGAAAGCTGACCTTTGCACTAGCTGCTTTAGTTTTCTTCCAGATGAGGGAAAGAGTGAAAGGCTATCAGAGTACGGGTTAATTACATTTTCATTTCTGTTTGGGCATATTTAATATTATGATGTAGTTCTGTAGGAGGCACTCTTTTCCTCTACATGTGTGTTTAACTGCAGTTTAGTATAGAGTTTGGGGAATAATTCTTACAGTATACCATGGTGCAACTTAGGGAGCCATTTGGAGTTCTGGTGTATAAGCCCAGGTATACAGCTGTTCCTGTCTTTTAAATGGAGTCTACACAGAATGTAGTTCCTTTTAAAGAAGAACAGTGGGGGAGAGCTTTTTCCCAGCAATGGTAAGATAAGCGTTGAACGCTTCTGTTTTTAACTTCATTGCGGTTGAAAACTACCCCATTCATCCCATGGATGTAGCTGCATTCTGTTCAGTTTATTTATTCAAAAGCAACACAACTCCAAATCAGGAAAGGTTTAAAGAATTACTGTTTGAACTGTCTCTCTTTAAAAAAAGTATTTTAAGTTGCAAAACTAAGAACTTACCTGTTGGTAGCTGAAATATGAACTGTGGATATTTGCTCAAGTTGCCATTAGCTTGTACAGCACAAGCAGATGAAGCTGCAGTCAGCTGTACATAGTTTCTAGTCCAAGAATGGTGAAGCAAGTAAGTGTGCTAGACTCTCGGCTGGAGGTCTGATATTTTCTATCTGATTTTCAGAAGTAGTGAAGTTCAGGAGGAAGCACTTACCAGTCTGTTCAGCCAGGTTGTTCAGCTGCTGCTCCTATGCTTCCCAGCTCCAGCTGTCACTATATTTGCCAGTGGGTGAAATTTCCATGACTTTCACGTGCCAGGCTAGGTTCAGATTTTATTTTTTCTTCTCTGGTGTACGTTACAGCTGTGGGAGGAACTGTGGGAATTTGGAGTGAAAGGTGATGATTGTTTCTTCTCTGACCTTATGTAAAGTCAAACTGCAGAAGTCCCTGAGGTTAGGAGGTATCTCTTGGGTTCACTTTGTTTCCTCTTTGATGTAGTAGGGTTGTGGTCTTGCATGGATTTTTCTGTGGTGTAAAAGCAGCACGCACCCAGGGGCTGGGGCTGTTGCTCAGCCTATGTCAGGGCAGTTGTAATATCTGACTCTTCTGGGCTGTGAGTCTTGTTCCAAATGCCAGTCCAAAAAAAAAATAAATAAATAGAGAGAGAGAGAGATACAGGATAAAGGGAGCCTGCTGGGCTGCCCATCCTCATGTCCCTAGCTGCCTACTTAGCTGTGCACAGAAAGGAGGAGGATCGCTGCAGCATTGCTGCCAGTGACAGTTCTCAGCATGAGGGCTGCTGTCTGCTCCTGTGTTGGCAGATACACAGGAGTGCATTATGATGCTGTTGTGTCTGTTTACCTGGCAGCCGTGTTTGTTCAGGAAGGAAAGGCATCAGCACAGCAAACAGTTTGCTTCCTGGCTGTGGCAGGGTTTATGAAATGACACTGCTTACTTCTGTACCAAATGCAAGAGGTGTAGCACGGACAGTCAAACCTGCTAATTTTATCAGCTGATATTCAGTCAGTAGAATAAGTTTAAAAAAAAAAAAAGAAAAGAGATAAATGACTGATAAAAGATGATGTTGTCAAAGTAAGTAGGGTTGCTAGTTATCCTTTGCTGATTTGTGTGGTGTTTAAGGGCCTCTTGAATTCATGATTGTATTGCTTTAGTGCTGCTTCTTTGATTGCTATGGGACTGCTCACAAACTGAAGGAGTATTTGGCTTGCATTAAGCTGGATTTTCACCATCCTTAATTGTTTTTAATATAGTCTTGCTTTTTCATAAACATTTTCTCTGTAAATTCATTGTCAAACTACAAATCTAGTTCTGAATTCTAAATCTCTGTTGTATACTTGTATATATTATGTCTTGCTTTGTTCTTATGGCTCCATGGCATCCCAGGGGAGCAGCAGACTCACAGAGCTTACTTCCTGCTTTAAATCATCCTATCCTCTTCTGAGCACATTCATAGTCTTTCCACGCCATATCACAAGCTAAATGGGATAAGTTAACAGCTGAAATATGTAGACAGAAAATTTGTCCTTCAGAGGGTTATTTTCTGTGCGTTTCTGCCTAACCAACTGCTTCTCTATGTCCTCTTAATTTTGGATATCTTCATGTTTAGAAATCCCTACAATATCTGATCTTCTTCAAAGCTTTTTATTTTAAAAAATCCACAGAATAGAAAAAAATATTTATACAATAGAAAACGATTCTCTCTTTGAAGTACCTACTAGTAGCAGAATTCATGCTGGTACTACAGTACATCATTGTCCATGTAGTCTTGAGATGGTGTACTGTCCCACCTTTCTTTGGGCTTGTATTACATATACATTCACACGCATTATGGACTGTCGGATATGTGCAATTCCAAATATGAGCTATGCACTGGCAGTTTCAAATGGTCTAATTGTCTCAATAATTTCCTAAAATTAACTTAAGATTAAAAGAAGCTTTTTTTTGGAATTGCAGCAATAATGTCTTTGTTATTGCTGATTTAAATTTCAGCAGATAGTTTATTGTGTAATCTCCTGAAAAATTGTGTTTGATTTTGAACTTAATGAAAAGCCCTGGGACTAACCCAGGCTGCTACCTGCTTTTTCCAAATTAAGTTTTGCTTTAACCATGGAATTTGTGTTTGGATAAAAGTATTTCCTTTAGAAAAGCATGCCGTATTGACTCCAGGAATGATTGTTTCCTGAATTAATTCAGACTTCTGTGGTGCAGGTGGTCAGGGGTTGATGATCAAGCATCCATGAACAGCTCTGCTAGTAGATTCTGTTAAATTTCCATTGTATAGTCCTCATATACTGCATACTTTTACAGTATTTGAAAGTTTTATTAAGATGAACAATTCACAAAAATGCTAATACCCATGTGAAACATGCACAGTGTGCTCATTAGTGATGGCTGTGAAGTTAAGGGTGCATCTTCACTGTCTTTGGAAGACATCTTTTTTTTTTTTTTTTCCTTCTTTTTTGCTCTTGGGTCTAAATGCAACATTTCCTATCACTTATTCAGCTTGACATTTTGTTGTTAATATTGTTGAATATTGTTTCTTGGAATGGGAGATAATGAACACCAATGAAATAAAAAAAGAGGTTGTTTTTTTTTTGTCTTTTGCATGTGAAGTACGAGATGCCCAGAAGATAACTGAAGTCCTTGGGAAAAAGTTAGCCAGAGGTACACAGTTAGATGAGAAAATTAAATCTGAAGGTGAAGCAGTAATCATAGTATCACTGAGGTTGGAAAAGACTTTAATTTCATTGAGTCCAACCACAACCTAACCATACTATCCTAACAACCCTCCACTAATTCATGTCCCTGAGCAACACAGCCAGTTTTTAAACACAACTGACGAGGCACAGTAAACTGTATAAAGAGCTATTTTTGATTTATTTTGCAGAAGTTTTGTTCAGAGATCTGGAAGTGATATGTGGATCAAAACTTTTTCTGATTAAAGGAATGCATTAATTAAAACTGATACGTTAATCTCTCCAAAGCAGGATAAGCCCCACTTGGTTCTCACTAAAGATAATAGAAATCATGTGGCTCAGTCATCCTGGAAGGCTTAGGGAACTTGCACTTAGTGAGACACGGCGTTGTGCCAACAGCAATGAGAGTCAGTGTGCTTTCTGTGATTTGTCTCACTGGGGCTTTGTAATATTCTTTGTTGTGCCTAGATATCGAATAAAAATGAAACATGAAATTTGTGCATTTCCATTGGTTTATGCTGGCATACAGTAGAGCTTGGCGAGTTGTGCAATCCACTAAACGTTGGTTGAAGGGACTTAGGGATATTTTCATATGTGTACTTAACAATTGTTTTCAAAACTTGAGTGTGAAAGGACTTAAAGCCTGTCAGATTCTAAATATATTTGTGTGTATTTTAAGTAATTTTTTATTTCATGTCAGATTCTAAATATATTTGTGTGTATTTTAAGTAATTTTTTATTTCATTTTTCTGTCTGTAAGACAAGGCCTTTCAAGAGGCCTTCTCTTCAGTAGCGGGGAAAATACCTCATAACAACTGTGTCTTACTCATTCCAAATTTCATATTTACCACCTTTTAGTCTGATTACAGATGCTGGAGACGTTTTAAAGTAATGTTGCTCCCCCTGTAGCATGCATCTCCTAACCTCACTGACCCATCCAGATGAGCTCCATTTTCTCTGCTCATTCTACAGCTTCTCTCATTGCTGGTCTCGTTCAATGAAGACCTGCACACGTCTTTAGGACTTCTCTTATGGTGGAGTTCTGAAGGAGTGTTTCCCTGGGAAAGATGTGCACTGAAGTTGTCTAGGCTTCGATGCCAGCGCATTTAGTTGCCACTGGGGCATGTCAGGCAGTCCTGAAGCTTGTGTGTGCTATGCTTAAATGACACAGTAATTCAACTCAGTGCTACCTGAGTTGTGTAGTTTAGAAGCAGCTTGGGGATCTGCCCTATGTAGCAGCTTGTCATCACTTCATACCCACTGTCATCAGAACCCTCTTTCATTGTAAGGCTTAAAACATTCATCATGCACATGGTGTAACTCACTGCTTGTCTGCCTCCGTTCATTTACTGTGTAGAGCAGGAAAACCTGTGTGAAAGTCTTAATTGAGTGAAAAATGGTGGAAGTCGTATGTTTCATTCAGATGTCAGCAATACCTTTGCTCTGAATTGGTGCTAATGAAAATACAATGCAGATATATTTCCTGAAATTTGGTGTATGCATCCATCTTAATTTTTAGCCAACAATGGGGTGTGCTTTTGCAAACCTATCAAATAATACGAAGTGACAGATTGATAAATGTGGGTAAATGGCCTTACGAAATTTTTGATGAAAATGGATTTTTCTATCTATTCCTACCCTAAGAGTCAATATCTGTAAAATAACACTTTAAGCCTTTAAGTTTTTATTGTTCTCTGCTGTTTTACTTACTGTGGATCAATACTTAATTGACAAAGCCAACTTCTTAATTTTACTAAAGCTTAGAGATGGGAGAACTACTGAGGGGAGCTGCATAATGCAAAATGAAACTCACTTCTGCTTGGAAGTAGAACATGTCACTCTCACAGAGTTCTGAGTTTGTCTCTTTTTCTTTTTTTTTTTTTAAGGGGGAAGGAGCTGCTAGTAATGGCAGCATAATCTTAGCCCAGTAAATGTAATTTCCAGCTTTTGATGTTATCTGCCTGTATTGCATTAGGTAGTGAAAAAAGGTTCTTAAAAACAGGCTTTTCATATTCTTAAGTTCCTTGTTTTTATTCAAATTTGTGTTTCCTTTGGTTAAAATGTTTCCATATTAGAAGCCTAAAATTATGAGATCAGAGTGTGCTGATAATATCCCCTAATGCTGTGATTTCTCCATAGGCTGCCTGTGACTTGCTGCGGAGGATAATACGCATCTTGCATCTCAGTAAGAGACTTCAAGGACAACTACAAGGAGGAAGCAGGGAGATAACAAAAGCTGCCCAGAGTCTCAATGAACTTGGTGAGTCCTTCTTGCTTTTAGAGGCATTTTTAGCTTGTGCTCATATGACTCATGCTGGTGACTTTGCAAGAAAATGAAGAAACTCCTATAACTTGTTAGTGTGGTTCTCACTGTCTGCATCTTGATTTTAACTCACTCACTTCTGATTTCAGTACTTTCATTCAGGATCTGCATTTTTTTCATGACTTCTCCAGATAGAATTATTTAATAACATGAACATTCTGCTACAAAAGTTTACTTTTTTGGGCAACAGTTTTTATGGATTAGTTAATTTCTCACTAGTTTATGCTCATATAAAATATCTTCAGAGGTGATGGATATCATGTTTATCCGTAGGAAGACACTGCAGTATAATGAAGCATAGTTTGAATTACAGTTTGTGTCTTGAAAGAAAATGATTGTCCTTTTGACCTTTATGAAAGCCATATGTGACGTGATAGAAGCCTAGGCTAACTCAGATATTGGAAGCATTCTGCTCTGGAAGTGACTAATTTACTCTCTATTTTACTAGCTTGTAGAAGGAGTGGTAAAATATTTCTCATGATGTTCACATTATGTTGCTAGGCTGCTTTCTGTTCTTCAGCTACTTCGGGTGCTTCCACACTGTGCTGCAGGATGCAGGAAAGGAATTCCCAGTAGTCCTTGAGATCACCATTGTATATGGTAGCTTGCCAGTTGTTTCTCCTTTGGTTTAATAGTATTCACATTTCAACCTCCAAAAATAGGTCGTGGGAGGGCTGAACTATTGAACGCTCAGAATCATTCTGAGGTTTATTGTGCATATTTGTCAGCACTGCTCTTTTTATTCTGTGTAATCAGAAAATTATAAGACAATGATTTAGTATTATAATTAGCAGATGCTATGTTGCAAATGGGAAGTTTAAATATTTATTTAGTGTATCGGTTTGGCTGAAGCACTAGAGCATTGAATGTAGTATTTTAAGCTATAGTTTTTTGGTTTTTTTAATGTGTCTTGCATTTTTGGTACCCATCATGAGGATATATAAAGAACTGCTGGTTTTTAGCTGCCTGAATTACAGGTCCTCTGGTGTTAATCTGAATGCTAGATCCTATTTGAATACTGAGTATGATTTAACACTGAGATCTGAAATGTTTATGTTGCTTTTATAGTTTTAGAATTTCTTTAGAAGAAAGGAAAGCTTCCAGTTCTTTTGTTGATGTGCCACAGTTCTTTGAGTTTCTTGTTTTCAAATACTTGGTCTTTTTCTGAAGCTTGGATAAGTCTGAGTAATTGTTATTAAAGATAAAGGGAAATGTGCCTCCTTAGGAAGTGCTTTAGAGTTTTATCCTACAATGCATGGCAGGAGCCAGGGCTCGTGGCCCTTAATTTAATTCTGGATGGTTTATGGCTAGGTAAAACCCCTTTTTGTTTTCCTCTCTTCCTGGTATTTCAATCTCCTTACCTCTTTTTCTGCATTCATCCCTCACCTTTTAGTACTCTGCTTGTTTGTTATTCTCTGCCACGTGTCTTGACTGCTCTGGGTTTTTCCTGCCTCCCAGAACCTGGATGTGTGGAACACTCCCCCCCCCATTCAGAGAAGGCAGTGCAGCTGCCTGTCCTTTTTGGTGGAGGTTTGTAGGAGTGGGGTAGCTCTGCTCTCAGGGAGGAAAGTGCAGTTCCAGAGTAAGCACTGTTCAAGGTGCTGCAATGGGAGCGTGGTGTGTTGTAGGGTAATGTGAGTTAATGCTATGTGGCACCGGGAGAGTGGGAAATGCAGGGAACAGGCACTGGGCTCCATTTGTTAGGGCGTGAGATACAAAAGCTTTGAGCAGTCTTAGGGAATATTGCAACATCTGATGATAGTAAGCAGGTGGAGATGGGCGCTGTTAAAGCCTGGTCTTGGTTAGGGAGCTCTGTGTCATGGAGGCTTGCTTTTGAGCTGGGGATCAGGGCCAACATTAACACTAATCCGTGTTTTCAGCCAAATGTTTCTCATTATCCCTTTTGGTTGCTATTTAGGGAAATGTTCTTCCCATTGGTTTTTACGTTTCTGTTATACTTATGGTGCAAATGCAATTTCTGCTTGGTGAACTCAGCAGCACCATGATTTTACAATGAAAGTTTTGCATTTTTTGTGGTCTGATAAACCATTTGCTCAGTGGCAGAACTGGACATTTATCTTTACATACAGATACACTCTGTATATGTATGGGGGAGGTGAACATGTACATATATCCATTTAAATATGTGCAAGTGACATGTATTTCCTCCACAAATCTCTCTTAGTTTGTTAGTTCACTTAGAATTTATACTTAGCTGTGTCTTGAAGTTTACTTTGCAATAATGGGAAAAGAGGGATGAAAACATACAGTTGTAGAATTAGATTGCAGTAGGGGCTAATAAGAGGAACTGCAGGAAACTCTAGCTTTTACTGAGAAAGCTTTTTTCTTGCTGGGTACTTGAAGTTTCTGGTAGCCTGCAGAACAGTAGGTGATTTGAGGAACTTCACCCTGGAAACTTCTGGTAATATTTTCACTGAGATCTCTACTTAAAGCTAAAGCAGACCTGAAATTCCTCTGTGTTAGATTTTTCTTTGCTTGCAATTAACTTCCCACTTTGACACAGTAAGAAGAACTGAGTTCTGTATGTAATTTTTAGAGATTAAATGGTTTGTTTCTGAAATACCTGTATGTAAACATTTTATTCTGTAGCTCATCCACCTCCTAACACGCTTCTTTGGGTTCTCTGTCAAATCAGAAACAGAGCTGTGGCAGTTCAATGAACAGTCTATTAGCTGGCTCTCTGGTTCATTCTTCTTCATATTATACAGGCATTTGTATATCTGACTGTACAAATTCATTTGTACATCTGGAGCAACATTTGGATAGGTAGAGCAAGAGGCGTGCTCCTGAGTCACACAGTGGTTAATGTCGTGGAATATGTGCCTTGGCTGTGCTTGGTTGTGAAACCTTAATACAGATATTTTATAAAGTGAAAAGAAAATGTTTCTAAGCAAGCTTGAACAGTACAATGTGAAAAGAAAGTGGTACGCTTCGGATAGTTCTCTTTCAGAAAAGAAATGCTATAGGTATTAAAATATCTGCTCTTTTATCTGCATGTGCAGAAATCACTGTCTGACAGTTGTCAGACGCTGATCAATTGAAGATTAAAAAATCTGCAGTTGGCAGTGAATGGCTGCCTTCACTGTGGACACGTTGTTAATTCCATCTGTGATTTACAGAGCTGGACAATAAAGGATTTATATGTTCTGTTTGCTAAATAATTGTGACTGATGTCATCATTATTCATACAAATACTTAGGCTTCTTCTAATTGTAATAAACTCCTAGTCTGTATGTATGATCGTATTATAACTTAGTTTACAGCAAGTGAATTTATTTGCTTGAATGACCTTGTGAGTGTCTTAGAGTAAGTCTTGGAGACAGACTCTCTCAGCAACCATTATTTTGCTCTTTTCTAAACTCAGATGTAGTCCGTGACTAAGCTGTGCAGCTGTAAAATGAAGGGGAAAGGATCTTCTGATACATTTTCTGGAGTGTCTGCAATATAGAAGGGGCTCCAGGACAATACTTCCATATATCTTTGAAGATGAGAGAAAGTGGGACACTGTCCTCAATTTAAAGATAAATAAGGGTACAGAGAAGGCAAAATATTACCAGATAGGAAAGTCAAGCTAAAATTGAGAAAGCACTAAATCCATATCATGATCTGTTTAAGACTCTAACAGAGCTTGGCACTTAGTCTTAATAACAACAGATGACTTGATGAGAATGCAAAGAAATAGAGTCTAATATATTTTTTTAAGGAAGTGTAGGCTGGATAGAGAAGATTTAAATTGGTTAGGAGATGCATGTAACAGTTTGAAATGAGTCATTTGGCTGTGTCTGGAGAGCTTTTTTTGTAGCTGGCATACTGTGGGTAATGGTACCTGTCTTCTGAAGTGCATCCCAGAACCAGTGACATCCACAGAAACGTGACAACAATTCAGCTGTGAAGGTTAGAAAAAAACACCGAAGGTAAATAAGATGTGTCATGATACTACTTAAACTAGAAAAAGCCTGGATATGGCTGATATGTCTTAATATATTTATTGATGACATGGACAGGAGGATTGAGTGTATCTTCAGTGACTGCGGATCACACCAAGTTGGGAGGTAGTGTTGATCTGCCTAATGGTAGGGAGGTCCTACAGAGGGATCTGGACAGGTTGCATCTCTGGGCTGAGGCCAGTGGGATGATGTTCAACAAGGCCAGGTGCTGGGTTCTGCACTTACGGTCACAACAGCCCCAGGCAGTGCTACAGGCTTGGGGCAGAGTGGCTGAATGACTGTGTGGAGGAAATGGATCTGGGGGTGTTAGTCAGATCTCAGCTAAACATAAGCCAGCGGTGTGCCCAGGTGGCCAAGAAGGTCAGTGGCATCCTGGTTTGTGTCTGAAATGGTATAGCAAGCAGGATCAAGAAGGTGATCATCCCCCTGTACTCAGCACTGGTAAGTCCATTAACATATGATAACAAATAAACTATTTGCAGGAGTCTGGAGTTCAAAGCTGCCATTAAATAGTACCTCCTGCCTGGAATGGACCAGGCATACTTAAATAGTAGGCTACGTGAATCCTGTTTAACCAACAGCATTTTCTTCCTTGGCAGTATAACAGGTCTTTGAATTAGAGAAATCAATGACTGTCACATAGTTTGATTTAAATACGCCGTGGTAGCAAGATCAGCAATACAATACAGACGAAAATGTTGTACAGTAGAAGCAAATGTTCTGAGGAAACTGTTCCTCAGAAGTCATTATCTGTTGCTCGCTGTTGCACAAGTGACCATCTATCAAGTGGGGTTCTGTTGAAATGTGTTCTGCAACTGGCTAGTGTTTTCATTAATGATTTGAGTGATGTAATATGGTATATCCTTATTCAATTTACAAGTACTAATCAAGCAAAGAAGAATGGAAAGTATGGTGGGAAACAGAATTAGAATGAAGAATATTGTTAGCAAATTGGAGATACGTCTTAGCTGAACTGTTTTCATTTCTCCTCCAGACAAGTGCAAAGTCCTAGCAATAAATACCTGTAATTAGCAGCAGAAATACAAGAAATGACTGTGTAGGTAGTAGTTCTGTAGAAACCTGGGCTTAGATGAAAGCTTGAGAGTTCTTCACAAATGCAGTGCAAGCCACTTGTTCGTTTGTTTTGTAGCAGTGTGACATTACTGGCAATGAAATTCATACTGATTTTTAGAAAGAAGGGTGTTGTGTACCAGGCACTTGAAGCAGATCTTTTGTTCGTGCTTCAGCTGGAGAATCAAGTCCCTTTTGTGGTGCCTCATTCAAGGAAGATGTAGGTTAATTGGAGAAAACACAAATTAGTACAGTAATGAAGGCTGAAGGTCTTGCAGACGACAGTGGGTGGAAGAACTGAAAGTGTGTGGCTCTTTGGTTTAGAGAAGAGGGTTCTGGGAGGCACGGTAACATTCCTTGGATGTGAAGGGAGTAAACAGCTTCCTACATTCTGTGTGAACAAAGCAGTATGTAATGGGCCTAAATGAAAGAAAGAACATTTTAATCTAAAATGCTAGAAGACATTTCTGCCCATAATGATAATTTCAGGGCAGTTGTGAAATTGATATTTGGATTTTTTAAAAGCAGTTTAGACAGGCACGTATCTGGAAGCCATTAGACAGAGGTGCTTTGCCTTGAAGCTGGAAGAAGCTGACGTGCTACTGTCTCAGGGATGCACATCCCTGCTCTATCAGCTTTGTTAATAGAAAATGTATTGTAATAGAAAATGTTGTTAATTTGCCTTCCACAAGTTGGTTTGTTGGGCACTGTAAAGGTACCTCCTGGATTCTGGGGCTGGGTGCAATTGGAAAATGGATGCCGTCACTTCGGTTCAGCCTCTCCTCATCAGTCCCTCAGATGAAATAGCAGATTAATCTCAAAGACCTGCAGCTCACCCCTCTGGTGCAATTACTTCTGCTTACTCGCTGTGTAACTGGCATTCCAGTGTACTTCACACAGCTCATCCTGTCACTGGAATGCTGCAAGAATTGACCTGTTATGTCAGAATTCCCTAGGAGAGCGCAGTGAGCGTGAGAGGGAAGGTGGTACTGACGGTGTGAATGTGAATGTCATGTATTTAATTTTTTTTTCCCTTGCCAGGACAGAAGGCAGACTGTCTATTTCTCAGACACTCAACTGATCTTAAGAAAGACATTAACTTACAAGATTTTAATATTTGAGAATGATGATTAATATGATTTAGTGTTTATCAAAGTACTAAGTATAACTAGTCAGTGTTCAGGAAAACACAGATCTAATTTATTGAAAACTTAAACAACTCATTTTAGTAGGAAGTGCTCATACTCATTTGTTTTATACCAATTATCTCATCTGTATCTATGCAAGCTGTAATTAACTTTGCATATTGTTTCCACTATGTGCTTTATTAATTGAATATTAAAACAGTAAATAATCTCACACTAGT
Organism: Perdix hodgsoniae; assembly: GCA_035772895.1. Classification (NCBI taxonomy): domain Eukaryota; kingdom Metazoa; phylum Chordata; class Aves; order Galliformes; family Phasianidae; genus Perdix; species Perdix hodgsoniae. Next base: position 19,523,734 of record JAPSGF010000006.1, read on the forward strand.
GCAGGAGACTCATTCTGAAGTGACTGCAGATTGACTGACTGGATATTTGTCCTTTGGGTTAAATACTATTGTACAAAAATAATCTGTTTTGACTGCTACGGTTTTTGAAGTTACATTAAGTATGTGTATACATCTGTACACAAATATTACTGAACTTGCAGTTGTAAGCTATCTGCATGCCTGCCAACAGATATTACGTTTCACTGCCGCCTTCTTTTCGTGTATATTCAGAGATAAACTTCTTTCTCCCTGTTGTGAACAAACATTCAGAGTGTGTGGCTTCAGAGCCAGATCTTGTGTTGAACCAAGCTATGATGAAAGTGACGAAGGACGCGGTTACTGCCACACCACTGAGCTCTTTCACTGCGGTACACAGAGCAGACAGATTTGTTGATAATAATATTACTGTATGCAGTTTCTCATAGGAATCAACACATCAGTCTGGAGGGAAAGTTGCTTTCATGGCACTTTTTCTTACAGATTTAGATGCATTATGGTTTACTGTCTTGTGTAAGACCTAGTGTTCTCTAAACAGTATAGTATCTGTCTGTGAAGCACAAGGCACTTTTCTGTAGGGGTAACTGAACTGATTTGATTAATAGAAATTACACAGCCATGCTAGCATGATGCTTTGCCTGGGGTAATTAGTCCTGCTGTGAATGACTGAACTGTATTACTGACTCAGAGTCATCTACGTTATTTTGAATGTTACTGCTTTAGGTGGTACATCTGCATCCATAGTAAGTGCAAAAATCTTAGTAAAACATGATTTTCTTCCGTCCCTGGTGATGTTAGCAGTAACACTGCCAGACCTTTGAAATTGGTTGGGCTCAAATCTATTGTGCCTTGCTGTAACTCTGTGTAAGCTCCATGTCCTTCAGTTGCATATCGGCCCCATTTTTTAATATCGTATCCATGAGGGTTTTTTTGGTTGGATTTTTTTTTTTTTTTTTGGCATGAGGCTTTGGATGGATGATTTTGCAAGAAGCATCTGTACAAAGTCTTATTTGTAGTATTCCAGTATTCAAAAGAAGACATCTAGTTGGTAGGTCAAGGAGACTTAAAAGTAATACAAAATACAAAAGTCTTAATATTTGTAGCTTTAAAAAATAGTCTTTAACTATTTGGAAACCAAATACTCACTTTTGGCAAAAGGAAACTTTTATAGAAAATTGGAATTAATGAAGAACTTAAAAAATAATGGGTTTTGTCACAAACATGAGTATAAACATCCAGTGTCATGTGTGCAAATATGTATGGAGTACATTGTCTGAACTGCTTTTTTTCAGCATCTCTAGTAAAAATAAATAAATAAAATGATGGTCTATGCTTTAGTTACATTGTGATTAACTGTGTAGGGTTAATAGTGCATCTAATCACTGGTTAATTAGATACTGAATATGCAGTCTAAGAGTATATATTATATATGTGTAGAATCATGGAATCGCTCAAGTTAGAAAAGAACTTAAAAGATCATCAAGTCCAACCACAGCCTAACCATACTACCCTAAATAACAACCCTCTGCTAAATCATGTCCCTGAGCACTGCATCCAAATGGTTTTTAAATACAGCCAGGGATGATGACTCAACCATTTCCCTGGGGAGCCTATTCCACTGCTTAACAACCCTTTCTATAAAGAAGTGTTTCCTGACATTCAGCCTAAACTTACCCTGGCACAACTTGAGCCCATTTCCCCTCATCCTGTCACCATTGAGAAGAGACCAACCCCACTCTCACTGTAAGCACCTTTCAAATATTAGAAGAAAGCAGTAATGTCTCCCCTCAGCCTCCTTTTCCCCAGACTAAACAGCCCCAGTTCCTTCAGTCACTCCTTGTAGGGCACACTCTCCAAGCCCTTCATCAGCCTTGTTGCCCTTCTTTGGACCTGCTCCAGCACCTTGATGTCTTTTCTGTACTGAGGTGCCCAAAACTGAACACAGTACATGAGGTGAAGCCTCACCAAGGCCGAGTACAGGGGCAGGATTACTTCCCTAGTCCTGCTCACCACACCATTCCTGATACAAGCCAGGATGCCATTGGCCTTCTTGGCCACCTGGGCACACTGCTGGCTCGTGTTCAGCCCACTGTCCATCAGTACACCAAGGTCTGTTTCCATCAAGCAGTCACTCCTCCCTAAGCGTGTAGGATTGCCTGGGGTTGTTGTGACCAACATGCAGGACCCAACACTTGGTCTGCTCTTGCCCAACTATTGAAACTCATACAGTTGACCTTGGCCCATTCATCCAGTCTATCCAAATCCTTCTGTAGTGTCTTTCTCTCCTCAGGCAGGTCAGCACTTCCTCCCAGCTTGGTGTTGTCTGCAAACTTAGTGAGGGTTCACTCAATCCTCTCATCAAGGTCATTAATAAAGATGTTAAATAGAAGCAGCCTCAATACTGAGCCCTGGGGGACAGCATTTGTGACTGGTAGCCAACTGGCTTTACTTCCATTAACCACAACTCTTTGGGCCTGGTAGTCCAGCCAGTGTTTCACCCAGCAGAGCATATGCCCATCCAAACCATGGGCAGCCAGCTTCTCCGCAAGAATGTTGTGGGGGACAGCATCAAAGGCTTTACTGAAGTCCAGGTAGACCACATCGACAGCCTTACCCTCATCTGCTAGGTGGGTCATCTTGTCATAGAATGAAATCAGGTTTGTTGAACAGGTTCTACCATTTGTAATCTCATGCTGACTGGTCCTGATCCCCTGGTTGACCTTTAATTGGTCCAAGATGGCTCCCGAGAGGGTATGTGCTATATAATGTGCAAGTATGCTACACATACATGATATATGCTTAGACTATATGCATAGTGTCTAGTGTATAATTGCTCTGGGTGTGGGTGTGTGTACATTGCGCATATATGCAGTAAATACTGTGCTTCTTCTGGATACTAGTCATGTTGTTGTGGTCAGATATTGAAAAATAATTATTCTGTACTTTTAATTCTGTAACATTGATAGAAGCACTCAATTTACAGTCATATAGCATGGGCAATTGAAGTTGCTATTTTATACATTGAGAAGGAAAAAGAAAAAAGCATACCTGTTGTACTTCAATTTAGTGTGGTTCTGGCTTTATTAAGTGATCTATCCTTCCACAGAAAGGAGTGTCGTGAATAGCTGTGGATAGAGAGTATTAACAAAACATCCTCTTGTTTTCTAAAATCTTATTATTTTCTTAGTATTGTTCTTGGCTTCGTGTTTGCCAAATTCAATACCTGATTTATTTGAAATTAAAGGAGAAACTACTCACACTTCTGCTGAATCAGATTTCATGAGCTGTGTTGTACAAAGATATTGTGTAATGAATATAGAAGGCAGTACTTGTTCTCTTCTGTGGTTGTTATACCACTCATTCCCTTCTCTGTTTCAATTATGAACATAACTGCCTTGTTCTATGACATCTTATTTTATGCCTTTTGTGCAGAGTTAAGGAGCTTCTGTTGATATTCATCTTATTTTTTCTTGTTAGCTCTTGAAGGAAGAAAAATCTTGCTCATATGAAACTAGTTCACTGATGTGACCTTTTTGCTTCAAGATTTTGAATTAATATACATTTAACGAAATGCCATGCAGAACAGTGTGATGTTTCATTAATAAGAGGCTAATAGCATTTTTATCGTCTCTGAACAAAGGAGACAAAATGTGCAGCTTTTACTGTCGATTTGTGTTTTGCTGTGGTTATGATTCCTAGCATGGAAACCTTGTTAGACAAATCATTTTATGTGAATAGTTGCTGTGTTTTACTTAATCTCTGGTGTGCGTTCTCTTTTCTCATCATTTTCTAGAGAAGCCACTAAATAATTGCAGTCACGTGAGAGAAAAGCTGAAGTCTGAACTGATAATAGAAAACTCTATTGGAATTCTATTTTTCAGTATAAGCCTTAAGCAGAACTTGAATTTACACTTCACAGAGTCACCGAATTGCAGGGATTGGAAGGGACCTCAGGAGATCATTGAGTCCAACACTTTCTCAAATTTTTAAAGTTTGATTTCTGTTACTGTTATTTCATTGTGGTTTCATTGCTGTGTCACTTTTTCCCAGAGCCACAACTGTTTTGATTTCTTGATGCTTAATTTTCTTTATGTATACAGTCCTACAAGATGAAACCCGGTACAGTTGTAACAGTGGGTTTTCTTGATGTGTAGCTTACTTGAAACATCTATCAAGTTATTTGATTTTGCCACATTATTAGGCATTTGGTAATTTTAGTTTCAGTTGTATTGAACTTGTCAAAGGATTATATATTGGGTGTTTAGAAATGGATTTAGTACTCCTCTGTCTATCTTGAGGTGTTCATGTATTCCTGAGCAGCGTGCTATTGGTGCTATTGGTGTCCCATTGGAAAAACTCATCAAAGGCTGTTTATTGCCCATTTTCTTCTCTTGCCTACTGACACTCATAAATATCCACACCTATTGTTCCTTGCATGTCTGGAAGGCTCTGTTTTTTCAACTTTTCTGTCATCTTTAGTCTGTACCTGATTGCTATTATTTCCTTATTAATATCTATTGTGTTTGTTATTGCTACAATCATATTAGATCAGAGAAGTTTTGGTTGCAGGGCTGTATTACACTGTACTCTGCTCCAGCAGGTGCAAAGTAAAACCTGGGTCCTGGCAGCTTGTGATTTACTTGCTTTTCACATTTCAAAAGGCTCAAAGAAGTGAGAGTAGACGAGAACTTAGGAAGAGAGGAAGGGATCTAATGTCCTACCACAGAGTGCGTTCTGTTTAGAATTTATTGTCAGAGCAGCATAGTAGCTGCTCCAGATAAGCTGATAGGCAGCTGAGACGTTAATATGCATTGAAAGTCTTCCATTTGATCATGCAGATAAGGCAGTGATAGCGTTTGCCCTAGTAGCACATTCAATTTTGCATTTGAGATTAAGCTATATTTTTTTATTTCTTAAAAATACTGCAACTACAGTGTTTTCTGTGTGCTTTGGTTATGTATCAGATGGTTTGTGACTCTGAGAGCCAGAGGTTTTGTGGTCCCATCTGGGTAAAGTGAGAGACAGAAACTCAAGTTTGGGAATTTTGAGAAAGGAGCTGGTTTGAGGTGAAGGACAGGAGTGATGGAAGAGGGGAGCTGTGGGAGAAGGTTTTGGTTATTTTACCATTTTTCATTAACGAACTTAAATGTAAAGGCCAGGTCTCATTAGTGGCTTCTAAAATTTCTTTTTATGTGATTAATGAGTGTAAGTGTGGATGAATCTAGAATCTGAAAACTGGGCTAATATTGTTTCTCTAATTACAAAATTCCCCCGTTGCCATCTTCTTTTCTCAAAGTAACCTTACTAACAGACAGGAGTTATACCAAACCTGTTTCTCTTCTGCTGTTAAGGAGCACACATTCCTCACCAGAAGGATGGTTTCCTGGCTGGTGAGGACCAACTTGTTTTTGCTTTACACCTTGTTCATTTCATGTGTCTGAGCTGTAAATATTTTAGTGTTTGTCAGCTAGGGCGTATCATGAGGGTGGATATGCGAAAGGATTTGGAAGAACTAGTAACAGGTAATCTAGTAGCTGTGAGTGCCTGTGTTTAACCAAGTTCAGGATAAATACAACTTAAGAGATACATATGTATATATTTGAAATTACTTCAGAACAATTGTGATTGTGCTATATAGTGCAGATCTTAGGGCATCTTTGAGTTTAGAAATGGAAGCTGTGGGTTTCTGTTTCAATGAGATATTCAAAAACAATCAAGAACCAAATAAATTCTACAAGCTTTGTATATCTTTTGAATCCAGTAATATTTTGTATACTGACTTTGAATGTCTGTATAAACAAAAAAAACAGAAGAGAGGCAATTACATATCAAAGATGAGGAGAATTCGGAGTGATTTTTAGCTGAGTGAAGGTAAGGCATAAATAAGTTAACTGAATCTCTGAAAGATTCTTTTTGCATCTTGTAAATTATCAATACATAGGAGAGAGTAATGAGATAGCAAGAGCTTGAAAATACTTCCTTGTGCCCTTTACCTTTTTCTTTCTTTGTTATGTGCAGATGTCTGTGCACATTCTCGAAAAGAAAGGCAAGTCAGATTGCATAATTTAAACTAATAAGTGAAGGTGGGGATGTTGGCAGAGTAGACAGATGTCATCTCCAAATGTAGTGTTGGCGTATTCTCAGTATATTTTGATAGTTACAAGAGCTCAAGCAAATGGTTCAGAGCTAGGTCTCAGAATACTGATGATATACAAACACGTCAGTGACACTCGTAAGGAGTACAAGAAAATTCAGTCCATTTGCACCATTTGCAGCTAGAAAGATGCATCCAAAAGAGCACAGGCTAAGTCTCCTGCTCTGCAAGGAAATGACACTTCTAAGTTTCAGGCAGGTCTGCATACGATCTTCACTGTCCGAGGCCCGGGTAGGAATCTGAATTTATAACCATTTTCTTCCTCCTTTCCAAACTGTTTAGGTGCTTGGAAATTCATGGTGTGCTTCAGGCTAAAACCAGAGTAATGATGTAGGGATTGGTCAGACTCAGTGGTTCAGGTTCAAAAGGTATTCACTTTTCTTTGGGAAGGTGTGGAGAAGTGTCACATACAGGTTTTTCTCTATGGGGAATTCGACTGAGGATAGCAGGCAGGATGTGTTCTTCTTTTTGTTTATATATGGCAGTGGTGAAATCTGTTGTTTAGTGATCAAGGAAATAACACTGAGAAGCACTTCATAATATTTATCCTTTTCTTTCTTCTGGGGCTGAAGAATTTATTACTGCGTAACCTGGTGGTTGTGCTTGTTTCAGAAATAGCACTTCAACACTGCATCCAAGATTGTTCTTTTTGAACAGTTGGATTCAGAAATAGAATATACAATAAAGAAGATAGAAATGGGTGAGATGTACAGGTAACTTGAAAAAAGTGAGGAAAATAAGTGAGCATTCAATTTGTCTGGAAAGATTCAGTAATGGTGGCAGCCATTAGCTGAAGATCTTAGTTGGAAATTTTCATCAGAGATAACAGAGTAAGATTCTGTAAATGTCTGTAGGTTACAGAGAGGGATGAAAAAAATCCAAGAGATGTTACTTTCACAGTCTGCTGAGTTAAACCAGGAAAATGGAAGCATTGCTGTACATTTCTGAGATGCTTCTGAGAAACTGTGATGTTGAGAGTCTAGACTTTTTCTCCTATGATCTGTAGTAATAAACATCACTGATTTCTAGCAGTGGAATTATTATAATCAATAAGGAAAACATTTATTTGATTTGGAAGTCAGTTGTTGCCAGAAGTTAAATAGTCATGCCGCATAGGACTAACTGAGCATAGACCCAGTGTTTAATGCTTCATTTCTGAAGAGTGTTAGTTTTCTAATGCAGATGATCTGGTCAGTAGTTTGAACAAATGTATTTAAATGAAGAGGAGCCAGAAAGATACTTACCATAGAATAATCTTACCAGTATTCAGGTTTTCAGAATGTTCATAATGATTTAGAACTTTTCAATAAATACTCTTGCTTTAGTTTTAGAGAGAGGAGGAGTAATGCAGTATAATGTTCTTCCATTAACTAAAGGTATTTTGTATTCCAGCAGTGAGAAAGGAGGATGTTAGACAAATGCTAGCTTCCTGGAACCATTCATTTGGAACTTCTTACCGAATGGGAAAAGACAAAGTCCAGCATTCAGAAAGGGAAACGATATTTCTGCTGAAACTAAAGTCAGTTAGACACAAAGCTGTGATGGTAAAACAATAGCACACATCCTCCCTGCTGTTCTCAGCCAGACTCCCTTAGAAAGAAAATATGTACGTGAAAATTCTCTGTAGCTGCAAATTCAAAAATGTGACAGAAAACTTCAGGGCTATGAAGCTGAATGGGTGATAGTCAATTTTTGTAACAGAAAACATTTTGTCAGAGAAACTTGTGGTTTTTGATTGCGTAGTGGGTTTAAGAAATTGTATAGATACATATAGATAGGTTTATTTTCCTTGTATCATCTACAGTTTAGACATCTTACGTAAATACTTACTTAGGGGAAAGGTACCATGAATCACTTTTTCTTACCTCACAGTTGCTGTACGTTTGTGGCAGATAATTTTGGTATTAGAGCAGGTGGAAAAGAGGAACAAAGGTAAAAGTAAGTGATAGTTTTCTACAGGTATGAGCTTCAGAGTAAGGCCCTTTGCTGGAGGAGAAGCAGACGTGGGCATCTTATTTATTCAGCACATATGCACATTTTTCTTAAAAACAAAACAATCTCAAACAAACAAAAAAACCACTACAAAACACCCTCCTGTGGTTTGTTTTTACAAATATGAAAATACAGTACTATACCAGTGTTGTTTCAGTCCTAGCATTCATGCAGCTGTAGCAGGCAAATCTGTACTTGAGCAGTTGATGTAGGGAATTGTACTATACAGATAAAAACATAGTTTTGTGGAGACTTGTGAATAAATGCAATTATATGTGTCACAGTATGAAACTAACAGGGCTCTTTTTTCCTTGATGATTAAGACTGTAGAGGTGCATTCATGGGGAGAAAATAAAGGGTCACGGAAGGACTCTTTGATTAGTAGAGAATGAAATGGCTGAGGACTGGAAAATGAGGCTTGGAAATTCAGAAGTATAAAATAATTGAAAAATGGAATGTGTACATGGTTTTGTAGTAATTCCTCAAGTAAATACTGGTTATTCAAATCTTAAACATAATAACCAGTGTTACCCTATTAACATCTAATGTGTTGAGTCAGTTCAGGTTTAAAAGCTCCTGAAACTTAACCATGCAGCTATGAAAGAAGACTGAAGTCCAGTCTTAGTTCAGGTCTTGGATGGGAGCCAGTGGTCCTGTGTGTCATCCCTGCCTTGCCTTATGGATCACTGAAGATCTTACTATATGTAATACAAAGTAATGAGCAGCGCAGAGTAAGATTTAATTCCTGAACATAAGAAGCAGCTTTACAAATGGGCAGTTTTTGCAAGAGTAATTTTATCTTGTTTCTTGCCTCACACACGTAATTTTGAAATATTAGTTCTGTCAGGTGCTTTTTGAGCACTTCTCTGTTACAGTTTGAGAAGTAAAGTAGTCCAATCTTTTTATTTACCATTCAGATGCAACCTTCCACTGCCCAGAGGCACTCAATCTGGTTACTTGTTCATCTTCAAGGTAGCCCCACTTCAGCTGAAGGGCAGCACGTTCTCTTATCTATTCATGTCACTTCATGACATTGTATTTTTCCCTGAAAGATATGAAGACCTAACCTTGTTAAAAGAAGGAACAAACTATTATTTTGAGAGCGTGCAGTTTTTGTGGCAGGCTGCAGACTTTTCCAAAGGGTTTTTGTCCAGTTTTTCCCTGACTCAACTTGCAAACTAAACTTGTACTAGAAGCTTCAGATTCCAGCATGAAGTGCAGTTATGACATAGCAAAGTCTCAATAACTGAATCAAATTTCCCACTTCCATTGAATGTTATTTAAACCGCTTCCAGAATTCTGCATTGTAAGCTGTACAGCTGAGACAGGGACTTGCTGGAATCCTACAAATGCATTCATCTTTTAAAAGGTGGATTTAACAGGTCTTCATTGTTTTCTTTGTTGTTGTTGTTTATTTGTTTGTTTGTTTTGGATTTTTTTTGTCATGTTTTATCCATATTTTGCAAGACAGGTGTTGAGCTGTATGGCTCTGTTTTATGTTCATGGGCACAAAAATGCACGCGGTCAAAATTATTAAATGTAAATGTTTGTTCCAGTTTCAATGTAGAAAATCAAATATTTCGTTCTGTTTGGAGCTTTCGTGTGATTTCACGTTTGCTTGGTGACTGTTGAGAAGGTGAATTTATAATTCAAGTTATGCCCTTTTGTTACGTGCAAATACACTCTTGGAAAATCTGTTGTATCTGGAAAAAGCCTCTCATGAAATACTTTACTTAACGATTGCAGTAGCAACAAATACACATGCTAAATCATCTTAATTTAGCCATGGCTCATGCATGTGTACGCAGGCGTGTGATACCTTGACAAAACACAAAAATCAGCTTTCTTTGAGTTTTGTTCTGGAGTTAGGTGTTCAGTCCCTGCACCACATACCTATTGTTAACATTCCCTCTTTGCCCACATATTCTTTTCACTGTATTTTGTTATTCACTGATAGGTTTCCTTCCTGGCTATCAGCTGGCCAAGAGGAATGGTATGTCCTTCCCTTACTGTTAAGGAGTTTACAACAACAGTGCTTGCATTCGCTCTTATTTTGTGAGGATGCGTACATTGCAAATGAAGTTTATTTCCCCCTTTCTTATTCTTGTTATCAGCACGGTGTTAAACACAGCCCCGTGCACAAGCTATTGCTGATATTTGGAATTATTTACTCATGGGAGAGGCTGTCTTTTTTTTTCTATGTTCCCTCTGCTTCTTACTCTGGTTATCTGTGACAGGGATTAATAAAAAATATTTTGAAATGAGGTTTGGAAGAAAACCATGGTATGAAGTAGCAGTAGGTTGTCATCAGTTACTGTGCTTTTTCTCTATTCCTAATGGAGTTTAATTTGAAGTAAATCTCACAACAGATTGTGAGAAATCCTAGTATAGTTGCAGTAAAGCAGTAAAGCTGCTGTTAATAACAGTCTGACAGCCAGAGTGACAGATTTAACAGCATTAATGTTGTTTCAGCAGTGACATTGATTTGTTTATCAGATGTGGTATCAAGTTAAACTGTTGCAGGACAGGGGAGGAAGTTAGAGATCACAGCGAGATAACAGAAACCAAATGTCTGTTTCCAAAGCTCAGCCTGAGCAGAAAACACGGGCACACTGTTTGCCAACAGCAGTGTGCTGGCTGCTCACCTGCCTGCTGCTGCCTGCTGAGCGTCCGCAGATACCAGACCGAGCACAGGAAGCCACACTGTAAACATAAGCCCTGGTAATGTCAGGCTGTGTGCCTCTGCAGAGCTTTCACTGGAAATCTTGAGTTTCTTTTTTTCATTTTCTTCTCAGTCCACGAGAATTTCTTTGCAAAGAAAACAGCTGATATCAAATGCATAAAATAGAATCATAGAATCACAAGGTTGGAAATGACCTGTAAGATCATCTAGTCCAACCGCCCTCCCATCAGCACCGCTACCACAAGCACTAACCCAGATCTCGCAGCTCCTCATCCAGGCACCCCCTGAACACTGCCAGCGACGGCGACTCCACCACCTCCCTGGGCAGCCATTCCAGTGCCTGACCACTCTCTGAGAGAAAAAGTCTTTCCTCATGTCCAACCTAAACCTCCTCTGGTACAACTTGTGGCCATTTCCCCGGGTCCTGTTTGTTGCCTGGGAGAAGAGGCCAAACCCCTCCTCACCACAGCCTCCCTTCAGGAAGCTGTAGAGTGCAGTGAGGTCTCCCCTGAGCCTCCTCTTCTCCAGACTAAACAATCCCAGCTCCCTCAGCCGCTCCTCATAAGACCTGTGCTCTGGACCCCTCACCAGTTTCGTTGCCCTTCTCTGGACACGCTCCAGGGCCTCAATGTCTTTCTTGTAGTGAGGGGCCCAAATAAATGCAATGGAAAAGATTTCTTCCCTCTGACTCAGTTTATAATAGTTGTATTCTTTTAAATAATGTTGAAATCTCTAATGATATTTGTGCTTCAATTTAATACTCTACAAAAATAAATTAAGATAAAGATTAAATAATTGAAAGCACATTGTGGTTGTGATGCTTCTGAAGCATCAAGACACACTGAAGTTATCTGACCAATGCCAATTTGAAGGAAAATTCAGTTGAATTTTTAAGATTTATCACTGGGAACAGACATCTAATGTTTTAGTTTCATCTCCAGTGCATTCTGGAATGCACTGTCCAAGGAGGTGGTGGAGTCACCGAACATGGATGTGTTCAAGAGACGTTTGGATGTTGTGTTGAGGGATAGGATTTAGCTGGGGAGTATTGGTGATGGTTGGACTGGATGATCTTTTAGGTCTTTTCCAACCTTGATAATTCTGTGATTCTGTGATTCCATTCTTAGACTGCTTGTGCTACACTACTTGTGCTCTGTAAGCACATTGTACTCAGCAGATTGTATGGTGTATCTCTAGTCAAAGAGCCAATGGGATAACACTGGGTTTGGCAGTTATTCTGCATACAGCTCATTAAATCAGAGCCTTTGGAGCTGCTAGTCATGTGGCTCTCCCTGCTGCTCCTAGTGGTTTTGTGAAAAGCACTCATCACACTTGATGATTCAAAGACCAGCTGTTGTGGGTTTCTGTTACAATCTGACGAACAAGGTTAGCATGCCCCTTATGATGAGTGCTTGTTGCCCTCCACCTTTCTGCGGTCGTGATGACCACAGTCTCCTCACAGTGTTCCTTCCACCTCCTGCCTTTCGCTGTTGAACTGTATTCTCAGTGTACTTTGCATCCTTCATTAACAGCCATTGCGTATGAGTTGATTCTGATTTTCCTATTCGTCAGTTATGACGTCGCTTTGTTGTATTTTTTTCCACATAACCCCCAGCAAAGCAAAAAGCAACGCCTGTATTTAATTTTCCTGTTAAACTGTGAGATTGTTCTGTGAGTTGGGGCAAGGTAATTACGCAGCCAAGTTTTTCTCTGCCTTTAGTGTAAGACAAATGAATTCAGTGACATTGCTGCAGGATGTGTGAAGTGGGAGGGGGGTTTGGCCTTTGTGAAACTTAAGGTCTTAAGTCTGAAGCTGATTGTCCTCAGCTGTACATTTGAGGTATTTTGTTTGAATGGTGGGGAAGGGTAAGTTGGTCTGTTCTGTATCTTTCAATACTACCTTGGAAATTTGCTAAAGGAATGCTACAGTTTCTTCTTTTTTAAAAGGTTTTAACAACAATTGGTTACTACAGCACTTTTCTTCAGAGGAAAAAACATGTCTACAACACTCAGATATCAGGGAATGCTGATGACTGGCACATACACCAATGCTGAGAGAGAGCTATCATGTGCATTGCAGAACGATGTACATAGTGGTTAATAGAGCAGAAGAAAATTCCTTCTAAAGCCTAGGTAAACCATGTATCCTTTTGGAAAAAAAAAAAACAACAATAAGAGAAGATGTTGAAGTACGTGTGTGGTGGAGCATAGTGTCTGTTTAGTTCAGAGATGCGCTTATGAAAAACCCATATAAAAATGAAATAGATGCTAATATTGAACTGTACTTTGGATGTGTGCAGTTATATAATAATGATGTATTGTGTGTGTGTGTGTGTGTGTGTGTGGATTTAGATAACAATGAGGGAAGAGAACTGTATTGATTTAATATGTATCCGGAGGTATACATTTCTGATCTAATATATTTAGAAGTCATTGTAGCAGTTCTTGTTCCCCTGGTACTAATGAAGCAAAAAGAACTTCTGACCAGGTAGCAGTGTGTAACCTGTAAAAATTGTTGCTGTCTTGAAACGAGGTGTTTGAGATCTATTTACATCTCTGTTTCACTGCTTTGTGCTTTGTGCTGTGCTGGTTTGTTCAGGTATGGCTCTCGGGCACTGTAATAGCTACTGGCATTCTCTTCAGCTTTTTGTATTTTTAGTGGGGCTGACCTCATTTCATAGTGTAAAATTGAGCGGAACTACATTTGCAAGTTAGAAGAAAACGTGGTCAGATATCAGCTAATACCCCAGGGACGGTGAATACATGCAAACTGGTGTTTATTGCTCAAATTGCCACAATGCATTTGCTGGAATTAGCATTTTTAGAGTCCTGTACAGTTCTGCTTGCCTTAGGCTGAATGGTGTGAAATGTAATTGAACTAATGACTCACTGTGATGAGATCATTTTTAAGAATGTAGTGGGCTTCTTATTGTACAATACCACGGCAGATATTTGCCCTTTTCACTCCAGTGATGCTGCCTATTTCTTGTGTTCTGTTTTAGTCTTTGTCTGTCAAGCACCCACGGCACACCTTCACATCCCTCCTAAAATCCTCTTCAGTATCTGCAGGATACGCAGTCTTGCTTCATCAGTTGCTCTTTATTTTGTCTTGTTTGTGTTAAATCTGTCATTGCGGTACAGACCGCGTATGCTTCTGTTTTGTAATGACTCCTGCACGTATATTCAACTGCACATATTTCTGACTCCTTGCTCTGTGCAAATTTCTTTCTGCAGACCTCCAAGTGTACTCCGATGTCGTGTAAGTCCTTTTCCTTTGCCGCATTTCATGAAAGATGAGGAGCAGTAAATGTACAAATGGACCTGCTTATATTCTTACTGGCAATCACATAGGCTTTGAAAGCTGCTTTAATCTCTTGCTCTGACTCCTCGGTTATGTTTTCTCTTTGTTATGAAGTACTACATCACTGGCTTTCTAATGGGTGAGCCCTTAAACGCTAAATACGTGGTACTTGAGGTTTTAGTTTTTGCAAGTAAAGCTGTGGTGTGAAGAAACCTTTTCAGTCTGCAGTCTTTTTAAAAATGATTATTTTAGATAAGAACATGAGTAATTATAAGATTGTTCGTGTGCTGGGGTCATTATTTCTCTTTTTCGTTTTTTTAAATAAATGAATGATATTTTAAATTCAGTTAAGATTGCCTTATTGGAAGATAAATAATCAGATAAATCATATAATGCCATTAATCTTAGAGATTCCACTTTCTCTTCCTGCTAACGTTTGGAATCTGCAGAATATTTGCCAGTCAGACAAGGGAGGAAGTGTTACCAAAAAAGAAAAATATACCAGTTCTAGGTTTTTGGATCACATCTTCTCGCAAGAGCTTACTCATGCAGGATTTTATTTATTTATTTGTTTAAGTGTTAAATTTGGGACATATGGGGTTAAAAAAGAATATAAAAATCTACTACTATTAAGTTTGCCTCTGAATAAAATGAAGGATTTCTATTCTTATTGGAACCTAGGTCTAGCTTGGTTGAAATTCACACTGATCCACACTGTTTATAAGCAGATACAACTGAATGCTGATATAGTTGGTTTGGCTTTTAGAACAAAGCCAGTGTAATTATCTTTAAATGTATATTGCACCATAATTTTAGAAAACAAATTATTACCAGTTAGATAATAGAATGTATAGGTAGAACTTGGATAATTTTAAGTTCCTGGTCTTTGTGGAATATGGAGCATCAGTTAGTGTCTTCTGTTTGGGTAAACTGAGGTTCATCACATGTACAGCTTTTCATTTCTTATTCTTTTTTCTTTTTAAACTACAAAAAGTGTTGGCAATGCAGATATGATTTAATTATGTGATGGAAAATAGCATTTAAAAAAAAAAAAGCCATAATTATTTTTTCGCCTAGGCAACTTTGGAGAAGCACTTCAGAAATACTCCGTTTTTTTTTGTAATACTTTAGTCAGAGTAGCTCTGATATTCAAGGATATGTTCTGTTGGATTTTTTGTTTGTTTGTTTGTTTTTGAATAGAAGTCAGTGGTTATTGAGAATTATCCTTTTAATTATCATGGTAGCAGGTGATACACTGAGGAGCTTATATAGACAGGCAAGTTAAATCGTTCTCACTAATTGTTTCTGTAGGTTTTTTAAAGGTCAATTAATGTATCAACTGTTCACTGAAATACTGAGGTTTTTATGTATGGAATAGTTCAAACCACCCCCCCAGAAAAAGTGGGGGGATGAGTATCTCAGTTCTTGCTTGCAGTGCTATAGATGATGGCTTCTGAAGGCCTTCTGTCTACTCATTGAAGGCATGAGATGAAATGGAAAAAGAGGGTATATAATGATGGTATGACACATCTGTCCAGAATATCCAGAAATAGGTTCGCTAGCCATCGTGGAATTTGGCTTGTGTTACAGCAGTTGCATGACCAGAACTGAACATCACTGGAGCAAAGATGAAACCAAAATAATATGAAAGGTAATGAGCCCAAGAAGATTGTTTGTAAATTAGCTGTGGTACTTGACAGCTCTATCTATCTGTGATGATAGATGGTATGAGTGAGTATTTTCTTTCCAGAAGATCCCTACGTCATGCTGGAGGTCCAGCTGCAAAGCCCCTGCAGCGTGAGCATCTGAGACTGTACAGAAATGGTTTTGTTCGTTCTTGCCTGTTAATATCAGGACCAGTGACTTTCTTGTCTGTGTTTTATCCTCATTTAGTGCATCTTTGCCACTGTCTCCCTCTGCCCCTCATATAATTATTCAATATTTTGTGTTCTGGTATTTTCGATACCAGAACTGTACATCTGAGACTGTGATCAACTGTTTCAGTATGCAAGAACTTTTTTTCTCCTCTTAGAAGTTTTTCAACCAATGTGATTCAAATAAAAATAACTGGTTCTGAATCATTAATTGAGGAGCATGCTGATTGGATGCTGGAGAAATTTGAAAGAAGTAAATAAGCGCATATCCGAATATGAGATTAAAATGTGACTAAATTGTAGCTATACGGTGATCAGAATATTTCTGATCAGTGTTTATGAATTCAGTTTAAAAATATACCAAGCAAAATGCTGAATTTGTGCTTTAGAAAATGAAAGATTCCCGAGTGGAATTCTTGTTTAAAAATTATTTTATATTTACAGAGAAACTGAGCCGTACAAATATTTTCAAAAGTTTGCACTTCTTTAAGGCTATTTATTTTCTAAAAAAGAGGACTGGAGTATTTCTGACAAATATACACATGGTGTTACGCTAACAAACGGCCATGCAACAGATATCTTACATAATGAAGAAATCGAATATACAAGACCTACTCTATTTAACACAGATATTGGAAAATGTACAGTCTAGCCAATAGTTAAAAAATGTTTTTCTTATTTGGCAGTATTTCTCTACGGTTTGTTCAAATGTTCCTCGATGTGTTTTGGTGAATACTGAAGTCTAGTCAGTGACAACCTGAGGTACTAAGCATTTCTGCCTTACTTCGTTGTCTTCGAAGGTGATCTTTTTGTTCCTTTTAGGCTCTATCCACGAGTTGTGTATGACAGCGTTATTTGGCATGGGATCTGCTTCCACAATTGAAACAACTCGTTTTTTCATCTTACTTTTTAGAACTTTCTGAAATTTTTGCCTTGTGAATGCATAAAGTAGAGGGTGAAAAATAGTTGTTCCGTATGCCATGACTAGAAAACATAAGCGCAACTTTACCAAAAGGTCACTTGGGCCCAAACACAAGATTGTGGTGTTTAGAACGGAGATGGGTGTCCAGCAGAGCAGAAAGGTGGAGATGATCAGGAGGGACATTCTAAAGACTCTCTTCTGCCGCTCCCGCCGCTCCCGGTGCCGCTTCACGGCTCGGCGCAGGGCAATGATCACAGACACAGAAGTCCTTACGCCAAAGACCACGTTTCTTCCTGCGCTGCTCTGCGACATGTCTGTGGTCTCGTGCTGCGTGGTGAGAGAAATAGTTTTTTTCTTTCTAGCTTTCTTCTTTTGTCCCGTTGTAAATCTTGTGCCGATTCGGATGTTAAGAGCCTGGAGTATTTTGGTGTACGTGATTAGCATCACTACCACGGTGAAGAAGAAGATTGGGATCTGGACGAGGAGGTGGTAGTACATCCCTAGCTCGGTGTGGTACTCGTTTGCACTGACACACAGCAGCGTCTTGTTCTCCCAAGTACTTGCGCTCTGAAGACTGAAGAAATTGACTTCAATGAAAGGAATCAGGAAGGCAAAAAGCGAAATGATCCATATTGATGTCATTAGTATCACAGCCCTTCCCATGGTCAGAATTCGGTTGGCAGGTTTGACAGAGATGTCATATCGGTCCAGAGTGATAGCAAAGACGTTGATTGCGGTCGAAACGCTTGCAAAAGAGACACAAGCCTCGTGGAAGCAGCAGATCAGAGCAGTGTTGCTCTCCAGTGAAAGCAGAAGGATAACTATAGTTAGAGGAATACATCCCACACAGATTATTACATCAAGTACGTGAAGGTTCATTGTAATTATGTTACTGACAGAATTGATTAAGTTGGATTTCATACAGTAAAGTACCAGCACGGTGAGGTTGCTGCCAAGTCCCAAAACAATTTCTAACATCAAAAATCCAGTGAGAGACACTTGAAAGCTTAATGCGTATGACAGTGGTCGGTACATGTTGGTGTCGATGTCATCAATGGCATCTCGAACTGTGAAGTTAGATTCAAACTGCATGTTGCCTTCCAGAATGGGGGAGAAACACATTCTTTTGTTGCAGTTGCTTTTTCTCCTGAAAGGTGAAATAAACACAAACTACTTGATTTCTTTTTTTAACACTTTCTGTTATTTTAGAAAAATGATGGGAAAGAAGGATAGAGAAAAAGCACCCATTCCTAACAAACTGTTAATTTATTGTATGTTTAGAGCTGTATTTGGCATGGACCCAAAAGCCTGAGGATCCAGAATAAGGTCTTTCCTTTTCAAAGGAAAGCAAGATTTGTTTAAAAAAAAAGATGAAAAGCTTCCACTCAGGGGAGACAAGGCTTTATTTATAGTGATGTGGCCTTTACAAAAGGCCCATTTGTTGAATAAACTGTACTTGTGCTTTGCCTTTGTATTGTGGTGAGTGCTATTTCAGCAAAATGTTGTTAAGTATTGACAAATTAGTACTGAAGATCTTTTTAAAAAGGCTCTCCTGGAAAAAAAGGAAGTGTTAGAAACTCAGAGCACTGTTGCTTACCTACCCTAAAAAGAACATTTAAAATATCTAACAGCAATTTAGCAGCCTCCTGATGAAGACTTTGTAAGAGTGTCATAAACTGAGACCTGAAGTTCTGCTATTAAACAGACGTTTATAGGACTTGAAGACTTCCGTTCTATCTGGTGTGCATCTACATGTATGAAACTTGTACTACAGTCTATATAAGTATGTGTAATTTCCAGCATAAAGCTTTCATAGCTTTGGGGTAATGGAATTTGTTACAAAAATGCTACATTTCCTCTTTCTGATTTGAATATTCTGTTTCTTCAAAAAATTGGTGCCTGATGGAAGAGTATTTAATTTTATTCCAGAATAGATTTAAGTTTTGTAAAATAGTACTTAAATGTAAAATTGTCTCTTCCAGATTTTTTACATACTGAAATTAAATCCAACAGATATAAATCCATAATGTATGTATCCCAGGAGTAAGTGAGGCCCAAAAGAGTAGCATTTATTATATCTAGGTCTTTTATTTTGTGGCTGCACGTGCTTTGGTTTTTACACACCGGCAGGTTGTAAGCAGAGCATCTGTGTTAATACCTGGTGTATGCATTGCTTGAGTTGTCAGCCGGCTCTAGAGGCTGTAATGAGATGAATAAATAAGAGGTCGTTCAGTTTCTTGTTGTGATACTTGAGGGTTTTATAAGTAGTTTTAAATTTAAGAGGGGAAGTACTTGGCATGAAACAAAATTTAAATGCAGACCTTTGTTCCACTCTGAATACATTAACAATGGATAGCACTAAGGTGAGCAAAACTGAGCTGCTTTTTTCATGAAAGTATGAATTGAGCACACTTGGGATACGGTATGCAAATGAATTTCATCTGCAGTTCTGAAAAGCCTCTATTGCACAATACTATTAATTGCAAATTGTATGATGAAAAGTCTTGGTATGCTTCAGCAGTTATTTCACATTTACCTCTTAAATACAAAAGATGTAAATGAGAACATATGAGACTCGTGTGTGAAATGAAACAAATATTTCAGAAATTTGTTTCATTTCCAGTTTAGGTGAATTCTGATGGGTTCACATTAAACCTCAGGAACATGATTTCCTCTGTGTGTGTCGTCCTAGCTTTAACTGTATTTCAAGAACTGGTCCAAATGCATTACTGGGCAATTACTGGGTAAGAGTGAGCTCTTTCGTATTAGTAAAAGCCAGGACAAAATCAAAAACAGATCTTGCTTTAAAACAACAACAACAACAACAAAACAAAAAAAACCCAACAGAAACAAAGCAACAAAACAAAAGCAAACACGAAGAAATCCAAAACCCACAACAATCTGAACTGTAATCTTACTCTGAAATTTTTGTGGCAACTGAGAACTTCGGATGAGCTATATCTATATAATCGGAGATTGTACATCACCCTTTTGTTGCACTGATTAATTTCAGGTGAGTATGAGTGTAAATGTCAGAGAGGTAATTTAGTGGGCACGTTGCCCTTCTGCACGGTGCAACGCGGAGCAGGGGCTGCGACACACAGCCTGTGACCTACCTGCTTCCTGCGCCTCAAGGGTCTTTCAGCTCCTTGTAGCAGCTTGTCATAAATTGATACATGGTGTCACCGACAGATATTTGACATGCACTGTCACCTGGAAACCAAGTGCTAGCAGGGCTCTTATTTCATTCCTTGCAGATTTTTTTTTCCTCTTTTTGCTCCAGCACTTCAGCAGGAGAAAATTTTGATTAAACATGGGGACTCCTCAGTTGCCTGAGATACTCTGTCTGTGCCGAGTTCCAGGCCAGCAACGACAAACCTTCTTCTAGGTGATGTTAATTTCTTTCCCCTCTTGCATTTTGTAGCAGCCTGCTTTTATTTTCCAGGTTTAAAAAAGAAAAAAGAAGAGTATCTGCCTTCTGTGCTCGGAGTGTATGCGGACATCCTTTAGTTACAGTTGCGCATTTCTTTCTGTAATATTCCTGCTCGTTACTTTTGAGTGATGGCTTAGTCAAAGAAGTTGCTGTACATCATAAAATCCAGTTCGTGTGCTTTGACAGTAACCATGAGTTACCTAATTTGGTTTATTTTCATTTAAGGAGAATGCATAACAGATCATAAAATCGAGAGAAAAATATCCATTAGTCATTATGACAAATAAGATATTTAATGAGCAGTATAGAAAAAGCGTGGTTAAACCCTTGTGCAGCTTGCTGGTGAAGAATGCATATTCTCCTTTTGGGAATTCATGTTTCATTGTTTCTTCATGCATCGGTAGTTTCCACAGTTCTGGTTTTAAATTATAAATCCCTCTTTAAGAAATGCTCACCATTTTAAGAATCACTCTTATTCTTCTTCTAATGAAATCTGAGCAGATGCGTCAGTCTTCCACATATATTCTTGATGTGTAAATGGTGATACAAGTGTGCTCCATGTTTTGTTTCTAATTCCTTTATGCCTTAAGAATGCACAGTAGTGGTGAGTCCTGCTGCTTGTAGGTCATACAGCTAGAAAGGTACCCGGCCAACTGCGCTCTTCATGCTGTCAGTTGTAAAACTGAATTAGTTGCTGCATGCCCTTGTGAAAGAGAGGGAAAAAAAAAAGGTTAAAAGTAGGGCTTAGAATTTCAAAATAAAGTAATGCAATGGTATATTTTGTAATATCGCTTATTTGGTGAATAAAGGATGTCTAG
The DNA here is from genome assembly GCA_035772895.1 of Perdix hodgsoniae. Classification (NCBI taxonomy): domain Eukaryota; kingdom Metazoa; phylum Chordata; class Aves; order Galliformes; family Phasianidae; genus Perdix; species Perdix hodgsoniae. The sequence continues at coordinate 19,544,908 of JAPSGF010000006.1, forward strand.
AATTGTATTTTATGATCAGTTATTGTGTTCCCTATTTCCTAGTAAAATCATGTCATGTTTGTGTTAACTTGCATGAATTTATTTTTTTGGACAAGTCTCCTGTTCTGCAAACAGTGCAGGTTGCAGGAAACCCTAACTAGAAGCAGTAACTGTTGGTTGTAAAGTGCCTGTGACACTCAGCTCTAAGAAGCAGCTACTTTATACATGCAGCTCTCTGATCTGCTGATGAGAAATTGAGTAAAGTCGATAAACTTTGTAGGAAATACATTTTTGTTTAATTTGCACACTGTTAAAATTGTATTTCTTGAAATAAATGTGCTGCAAATCAGTGTTTTTAATAACTGACTTGATTTTGGAGATACAGTGGAAGAAATAAGTCTTACAAACCAACCAAACAGGGAAAAGGAGATTTCACAAGCAAGTCAGAGATTAGTCATATTACTTGACCTTCATAAAACAGTGAGTGTACACCAATTAACAGACTGTCGGCTCCTTCAGAGAGCAACTGAATAAATCTGTAACATATTTAACTGCCAATATTTGGAAATACTGCTGAGGGAGGAAAGAAATGTTCCCAGTTGCATTCCATGGTTGTGTTCTTTTTTTTTCCCCCCAGTACTATATTAACCTAAATTATACTGGCTTTATATTGTATGAACAAAACAGGTTCTTAATATTCTGCAAGAGTTTCATACAAAATAGCACTTGTCTACCACTGTGTTTTTAATAGGCATGGGGAAATAGCATTCAGATATTCCCCGGACTCAAATACAACACAATCCTAGTGCTTAATACAAGTTGAATCCGATACCTTTCTCTTTTCTCTTTTTTTTCCCCCCTGTTTTTGTTAAATGCTGCTTATTCTGCATACCATAATAAGGAACAGATCTTACCTCCGCTACAGGTTTGATAAATTCTCGGTGCAGGTGAAGCAGTTCCAGGTTGGAGGGATTCATTTTGTTCACTTGTTAGCAGAGAAGAAGGGAAAGAGGGTGAAAAGCACATCCTCGAAAAATGACCTTAATGAGAATTTGTGCCTGTAGTGTGCCATTGTTTCAGCATACTGCTAATGTATACAACTGCTTTAGTTCTGGTTTAGAGGCTGCTGCAGTCTCCCACTCTTCCTACTGTAGAATCAATAAGCATTTGAAAATACATAATGAAAGTAATTTAACATACTGAAGGCTTCTTGTCTCCAGAGACACCACTGAGATTCAGGCTTTCTAAAAAAGCAGAGCAGCGCTTCAGAGAGGCGAGCTTGCGATGGGCAGCTTTTGCAGAATGACAGCCTACCTTGTCGCTTCCCTTCACTGCAGAGAGATGCAGTGCATTCACTAATTTTGATTGGTCAGTGATGTGGGGCTTAAACTGTGCTTCATATATGGGATTGATTCCCCCCTTACCCCCCCTCCCTGATTTATATAAGGATTCTTTTATAAAAGGACTAAATTTACAAATGATTTATGAATTCTGGAATATATTAAGGCTATGCCAGTGTTATTTTTACCTTTTCACTCTTCACTTTGTGTACACTGGAAACCACATGACGCTGTAAAAAAAAATTGGATTAAACCTTTATTACTTAAAAAGCTTCCAACGATCTATATTTGCGTTTGTCTCCTTTTCATTTGTGATTTTTTTTTTCTTTTGTCCTAGGAATATCTCCAAAATAAAACTGCCTCCTATTTTCTGTAAGCCAAGCTGAATCTCTCCCGTCTGTTTATATGCAACTCAACACTTAGGTCTTACCTTCAATAAATTATACTCAGGACAAGTCAACACCCCCTTGTGTATTAGTAACATTTCAATTAGGATTCAAAGATTATTCAGACCCTCATAATGGGTCAATAATTCAGTTTAGTTCATGAATCAGGAAAGATTCTTGTGATCCATCACCATATACAGCGGATGTATAGTGGCGTCCTCTCAAATTTTGTTGAAATATTAATTTTACACAATATTTTTAATATTTCACATGGATTTTTCTGGAGACTTGGCCGGTTTTTGTAAGGCTGTGCCTTGCATTACGTTCTTGACCTTTGTGGAGACTGCAGAGGATTTTCGTTTTCACTTTCTTGTTTTGTAACTCATATCTGAATCTGGTTGCAACATAAGCAGTGCTCACAACCACTTAACGAAGAGTGAGGAAATGTGGCACAATGTCAGTTTTAATTACTACTAATGCTAGAATAATTTCTAGAAATGAATAAACTGTGCAACCAGAAATAATAATTTTTAGCATCAGTTTGCAGAAACAAGTAATTTAAGAGCATGTCAGTAAAAATATTCTGCTGGTTCTCTGTGTCAAATAAGCATGGAGGTTTGGACATTTTATATTTTTTTCTTGATTTGAAAGATTTTTTTTCTGAAAAGTTTGATAAAATATTGTTAATGTGTGGTTCTTTTCTAGGCTACTACGTTAAGATAAGTTTGGTCAAATATTGGTGAGATTCTATGCAATCATAAATGGCAATTGTGTAAACATTTCTTTTTTATTTTGTTTTTCATTTTTTTCCTCAACTGCCCAATATGCTATTTATGTTTAGGTAACATTGTACTTTTTTATTTTTTATTTTTTAATGGCTGCATATTCCTCTAGTTTGTTTCCTAGACCTTACTGCTCTCCACAAGTACCTGAAAGGAGGTTGTAGTGAGGCAGGCATTGGCCTCTTCTGCCAGGTCAGTAGGATGAGAAGTATTGGCCTTATGTTGCACCAGAGGAGGTTCTGGTTGGATGTTAGAAACAGTTTCTTCTCAGGTAAAGTGGTGAGGCACTGGCACAGGCTGCACTGGGAGGTTGTGGAGTCACTGTCTCTGGGGGTGTTCAAGAAAAGTGGAGATGTGGCACTGAGGGACATGGTTTGTGGGCTTGGTGGGGATGGGCTGATGGTTGGACTAGGTGGTCTTAGTGGTCTTTTCTGACACTTATGATTCTGTGATTCTGTTTCTCTTCTACCTCTAGAAAATTTTATAGTGAAATAGTAGAGGAAAAAAAAAAAAGGGTTGTAGAAACGTTGAACTCAGCAGGTGCTGGGTACTGTGCCAAGTAGCAGCTGCTTGAGGCCTTAAAGCTGTCTCTGCTTCTCCTGCCTCCCAAGAGCATGAAGCTAGTGAATACCAAGAGGTGAAGGGGATTCCTGAAATGTAGCCTATATACCTCGTAATATATTAGAGATTTACTTGCTTCGCTTGCAGTATGACTTAGGATAAGTAGGGAAGCCTGTCTAAATTTAAACAGATTAATCTCAGTCTCCCTGTCTAATTCTTCAGTCAGGCTGTAGTGGTAGAAGGAAAAGATGTGGATATAAGGATGGTAGTAACAAGATTTTGTGTATAGCTTGGATACATAGTTCAAATGTAGGCAAAGGAGTCACAAGTTACTTCTTATGTTACAGGAGGCAATAATGGCAAAAGTTTTATCTGCAAAAAGTGTTGGAGAGGAATGGTAAGACTTGAGTTCAGAGCATATCAAGCTCAAGTTTTCTGGAGAGAAAATCAGGAGAAGCAGCAGCACCATATGGAGGCAGTCAGGAGTAGGTGGAAGGATAGACATGCTTACAAGGCAGTGCTGTGCAGCTGCTTGCTGAGATGGTGAGAACAGATGACATCATCCGCAACGGGGAGAAAGGGAGAGTGGGCAAAAAGAGCCGTGTGCAGACACCCAGTATCGACTGGGAGATGTGCTACTCTCACACCTGTGTCCATGTTGGTACTGCTGAGAATGATGTAAGGGGAGAACAAATGTGGAGAAGCAGGAGATTCGAGCAGAGGGAAACAGAGGTGTGTGCTAAATGGGGGCTGGGATGCAGGGCATGAGGTATCTGGAGCTGCCATAGCACAAACCCCTGAAGTACCTCTAGACTGAATTCAGGAATCATGATCATCTATTACAGTATGTTTTTCTGCTTTGCTGAAAGCAGGAAGCCCAAAAATGTGCAAGTTGTAGCACAGTTCTAGGTCTTTCTTCTTCTATCCACTCTCTTCCTTTCTCTGCTCAGGTGGTAGTGTCCTAATACTGACCATCACCGGATGAGATCGCCCCAAATACAACTTCTTGTGGTGCAGTTTTGTCAAGAGTTTTGTTTGTTGAAAAGATTCCTTACATTCATGAAATTTAACGTCTGTAAAGTAAAAGGTCAAATTAAGTACTCAATTCTGATTTTTTTTTTTTTTTTCTATTAGAAATGTTAGCTCTTTTTTTATGTGGTCTTTAGCTTTAGTTTTACATAAGCCTTTGGCAAACTGATAAACATCCAGCTGTCATGGAGTAGACACGTCTGGGAAGTCTGTATTGGCACAGTTGGGAAACTTCCTTCTCACTTCCTTGCTCTCTGTGTTACTCTTATGTCATTCTCTATGATAACCTCCTGAGTTTCTCAGCAGCATTCTCTGTTGCTTTCCTTGGGCCTCACATGGAGTTGCCTGGTTTGACTCTTGATGCTCATGTACTGGCTGTTCAAACTCTTCCTGCTTTTGGGTCTAAAATTTCATCTGCTCTCACTTTTGCAGAGGGTTTGGTCTACCTCTTGCAAATTTTCAGCAACACATATCTTTAGAGATTAAGTTACTTTTGGGAACAAAAAAACACAGGGTTGGTTTTGGAAGTCTTGCTCTAAGACTGTTTTTCAGCATCACTCACACAGTGCCCCTGCAGAACTACAGCCCTCCTCCAGCACCCTGTGCTTTCCTGTGCCGGGCACTGTGATGCTCAGTCCCAGTGAAGGTCCACTGGGTGGGTTTTTGTTTGCACCTGCTCTAGCAGTTTATAATCCATATCTGAAATGTGTTTCTTACCTAGCTGCATCTTTATTTCTTCTATAGTGTGCTGCAGAGAACTTTCTCAAAATATTGAAAATTCAGTAACTTTTATAGCATTAAGCATGAATGAACAATAGGTAATGATAGTTTGGGTTCAGAAGTTGTACAGACGTGCCTTAGTTGTGCTGTACTTGTTGGAGTTCTCGTTTACCTGATACTGAGATTATAGCCTGCTGGCCAAGCTCGCGCTGCAGCATGCTCTCATGGAAGAGGTATAAATCTAATGCCTGCCCAGTGCTCAAGTGCTAGCTGTAAAGGGCTTTATTACTCTTCAAGAGTGCTGTGATGAACAGATAACAAAAACTGAGCTGGAATTTGTAGATGAATACCATTTTGACTGTGATGGTAATGGAGGCTCTTCTTTATTTTGACACAAGTACTTTATCCTCATTTTTCTGATCTATAGAGAACTGTTTTAAGACCATTACGGGTTTTCTGCAGTGAAGACTGATATCCACAAAATTAATTTTTCATTCAGCATGCAATCCATAATGTTTATTATATTTTCTCTCTTGTTTTTGATTGCCACAGTTTTCTTCCTTTTCTTATTTTTCTATTTTTTTTTCTCTTTCTGGTACTTTTAAATTCAATTTTTCCATTTTTCCATTTCCAGAAAACATTTCTACATGAGACATTGTTGATCTCAGTTTCTTCATTTTAGAATTAGCTCCATGGATTAAATAAATAAATAAATAAATTGGATTTTCTAGCTTAATTCTATATGGTTTCACTGTGCTTCTGCTTGTGCTTGCAAAGACATATACTTTTGGAAATGACACAAAGACAGGTAATTGTATATATGCAGAATAAGAAACATGTATTTTTAACATAGTTTTATATATGCTGATAATTAATATATATTCATTTTGAAGACTAAAATTAATATTAGCATAGCAGCTTGAATACAGGAAAATTGCACTGCTACACAGTAATTATGTTTTATAGGATTCATTTGATTTTGTGAAAATATCGAGTGTAGATTATTTGTGCTGCATAAACCTCTTTAGTTGTCCTGTTGGCTTTTTCAGCACTGAAAGTCCCTATGCTCACAAGCAAGTGTGCAAATTTTACAGAGTGCTTTTCAGCAATTAATATCGAAACTGTGTCTTTTAGTTCTGCAAAAGGAGATGATGGGAAAAATCATGGAAGCATTGATGTGGCCCTCCCTCATAGATGGAGAATATTTTTGTCATATCACAACAGTAAGTTTGGTTTAGTGTTATAGCTTAATGGTGGTCTTGGTGCCTTACTGTACAAGTATTTATGCATACTAGTGGAAAAAAATAAATTATCCTCAGGACAGAAGCACAACTTTAATAGTAATTTGAATAACATCAGTGTGACTCCTGCTTACCGTGTAGAAGTGGCTTATTCTCTAGTTCACAACAAATGGTGCAATGTCTTGTAGCATCTGCTGGCAAAATTTTAAATTATCACTATACATGTAAAGGTTTTTTTTTTCATTTTTCTTTAAAAATTGTAACATTGGAGTGAGTTTAGCTTTTCCTTCATTAAAATTGTACTCTGAGAGTATGAGGTATTTCTGTTCTTACACATAGTTCTAAGTTAGCAATCAAGTACTGACTCTTGTGAGGGTTTTTGTTATTACTGGAAAAGCATTTTGATTCTGACATCATCTGTTTTTTATTGCTTTTAAACATGAGCACAGCAGGTGGCTTGCGCTGTTTATTTTAAGCATGCAAAGGTGTGCCTGGAAGAAGGTTGCTTCTCTGTCTGGGTTGCAGAATAGTTCAGTGCAATGGCTGGAGGTCCTCAAGCTAGGCTGCTAGCCCTGTGGCTTTGGACACATTCCCTCCTGGTTAGAAGTCCAGCTGGTTGCTTACCTTGCTTTCATTACAGTATTTGGTGTGCTGGAAGAAGTTTGCAGCGTTACTCCTTGACACTTGGGCTCTGCTCTGCATGGCCCTGAGGTCCCAGCTCTCGGTGGCGCTGTGCCTGCTGTGTGACTGAACGGCATCCATGCGGGCGCTGGGGCAGGCTTCTGACTGACCTGTTATGGGGAGTTGGGAGCAGAGGCAGCTGAACTACCCGTGCGGGTTTAAGCTGTAGTGATGTAGTGCATCAGATACCCTGCCTGCTGTGGGAGCTGTGTCTTGTCAAGTGTGCAGGACGGTCAGCAACACCTGCTGATGCAGGAGCCTTGTTAGGCACCTTCCTGCTGTAATGGCCTTTGAGAGGAATTGTTAATTGAGAACAAAACAAGAGATCAGGAAGGTTTGCTCTAGAGTTGTTCATTTCTCAGAGACCTCGGTTAGGCTTTGTTTCCAGTCGTTTTTAAAAACAGGAAAGCAATCTGATTTTTTCTTACTTAAGGTGTGTTCTCATGCAGTGCCTATTAGCACCTGCTTTAGCTGAAATTAAGAGATGAAGGTCTTACGATCTTAATTGCCCTGTCTGTAAAGAGTGAACACAAAGGAGTGTGTATCTCAACACAAGCTGGGTCTCAGCAATTTTGCTGAGATCACCCACAGTGTGAGGTGCTGTCAGCGTGAGCTCACTGACACCGCCAGCACTGAGTGAGGGAGCTACTGTCAGCACTGCTGTCTCACTCCAGTATTCCCTGGGCTGGTTTTGTTTGGAAGCACTACAAACAAAAACAAACAAAACCAAGCATGCAAAAAATGATCCAGCAGCGTTACTGCCTTTGTAATCAGAGTTCAGTGGCCACACACAGTAACTCTGAGTGTTTCCATGTAGCTACAGTGACAGGAGCACGCTTTGCCTTCTTCAGACAACCAAATACCATCTGTGGACAGTAGTTAGACTTCTCCCCATCCCTCGCCAATGTAAATGCTTCCTATAAGCGATTGAAATGATTATCGAGTCCCTGTATTCAATTCAAATAGGAGAAATCATTCATAGTGATTTGATAGCAGCGATATTCCCTTCATGAAGTTCTCAAAGTCTGAAAAAATAATATGCAGTGCTATGTTTTCTTGTCTGATTTTTTTAAATGATAAAATACTCTGTCGTCTCTGCCTCCCTAGTTTTTGAGTTATTATTTTTATCTCTTATTAATCAAGGTTGTTTAGAGAAACTGATAGAAAATCAGATTATGTAGTGCCATAAAAAGACGTATGAGAGAAATTAGAAAGTATTAAGTTATAATGATAAATGTGTAATTGTAAGGAAATTGAGCTAAGCTAATGCAGGGTGTTGGATTCACCATTTTCTCTGCAAAAAGAATATTCATTTGACTGATGTGCACATTGGTCTAAATTTAGCTTAGTGTTGATATCATCTTTAGGTTGTTTTCTTTCTTCCTCCGTTGTTTGGGTGTAGTAGTTTGCATCATCTGTATCAGTAATATAGTTGAATTTTTTTGTTATTAGTTGCTGAAAAATCTGTCACTTTCTTAGGAGAATAGGTAAAATAGAAATATAATGCCTTTGGTATCTGCTTTTATTTTAAATATCTGTATTGTAGCTCTAAAGTCTAAAATAAATACCTAAACTTTTTAAATTGCATGCATATGAAGAACTGATTTTGTCTTTTAAATATCAAGGGATTTCGTGCATAAAAACCATAGTTGCAGATTTTTTTCCATCTCCTAAAATGTTTTTCACTTCAGTGCATAGTTGTTGTATCTGAAATCACTTACTGTAGTGCTGAAGCAAACCAGGCCTTGTTTGAAAAATGCTTTAATTTGCTGCTTTTTGGGGGGAAGGCTGTGAGAGCAACAATGTCAGTGATAAGCCTGTATTGCTTTATATTTGGCTGGTGCATGAGAGTGGCTTTCTGGTTGTTAGACCTGAAGCCTAAGTTTTATTTTACTAATAAAATGTTGAGAAATTAATTGATGGATAAATTTTTGCTACACCAATGGGTGGTGACCAAACATGTATACAGAGAAATTGTCAAATTATTCAGTGGCTTTCACTGGTGGATGTACTTAATAAAGTAAAATGTATAGGTAGAATGAAGTTATGGGGATGAGAGTTATAGAGTGTAGTTGGAGTGGGAAATAAGCAAAATATTTTTTGCATTTTTTTCTGCAACCTTTCAAAGTGAGAAGCCCTGCTATTATTAGGTCAGCTAGCATCTCTGCAAATGGATACTTACAGCCAGGAACTCCTGGAGGAAATATAGAAGAAAGACAGAATACAGCAATTGCTACAGCCTACCAACAGGAAAACCATGCGAGTTACCACGCTGTTGTAGTAAAAGAGGCATTGCAGCTCTGATCCAAGCAGCCCTCACTCTCACTCCTTGCTCGTTATACTGTAGATGTGGTGCCTTGTGGTGACCTGTGGTGCCCAGTGAGAAATGACTGCCCTGCGAAACAGCTGATTATGGAGGACAGCATAATTTCTCTTATTAATCGAGCAAATTAGATTTCATTTGAGGGAAGAATGGAAGCAGTGGAGAGTCTGCATTTTGAAAGTGGTTGCTATTCCAAATCTGCTGTGGTTTGTTTGAAAATGAAATGTTTTGAAAACATTTGAAAATGTTTTTCTTTAAAGTTGTTCTGTGCTGCAGTAACTTTTCTGCAGTCTTACTCTCGAAGGAGAAACAAAAACCTCAACCAACCTCTTCTGTTCACGCAGGGGTAATCTGTTTTTTTTTTTTTTTTTTTTTTCCAATTTTTTCATATATTCTTCAGAAACTCATTCTACTCACTGCTAAAAAGAAATCCTAGCTTTCCAACTGCCCACCCACTACCAATTTTTCCCCAGTAAACCACATCCCTCAGTGCCACATCCCCATATTTCTTGAACATCTCCAAGGACAGTGACTCCACCACCTCCCTGGGCAGCCTGTGCCAGTGCCTCACCACTCTTTTGTAGTTGTTGTTTTTCTTGCTATCCAGCCTGAGCCTCCCGTGGCTATTCCCTTTCATCCTGTCACAACTTGAGGCCATTCCCCCTCATCTTATCACTGCTACCTAGGAGCAGAGGCTGACCCCACCTTGCCACAGCCTCTTTTCGGGCAGTTGCAAGAGCAATACAGCCTCATCTGAGCCTCCTCTTCTCCAGACTGACCCATCCCAGTGCTCTCAGCCACTCCCCATCAGACCTGTGCACCATACCATTCACAGCTCCATTGCCCTTCTCTGAACACGCTCTAGAGACTGACACAGCATCCTGTGTCTGTTCCATAGTTTGTCTTCATGCCATTCTGTTTTGTAGGAAGGCAGTTTGGCTATGTGCAGGAAGATGGGCAGATCTGGAAAGCCTGTCTGCTGTTCATGCATCTCTTCAGTCTCCATTACACAGGACCAGTTTCTTTCTAAAAAATGTGGGGAGTATGTAAGTTATACGCATATTCTCCTTGCAGTTCTTTAAGCATAGATTTTTTTTATTGTCTAACTAGAGTGGATGAAGAAAGTTAAGCCAAGGCAATGCTTTGTAGCAGTAATGAGTGAATTGAAGTTTGAATGGGAAAATAGTTAATGTAACCAAGTCCTTCTCTTAGGACATTTGTTTCTTCTTTATACCAAATGAAATAAAATATTGGCAAAGTCAGAATATAAATAATTTCTTGCACTAGCCTTACTTCTGTCTAAATTGCTTTAGGCCCTCAGCTGCATTGGAGGTGTGGGATAGAGCAAAATAAAGGCCCCAAACATGCAAATAATTAATGAGATTTAAGAAATATATTGATGAAGCACAGTAGAACTTTATTTCTTCATCTATCTTTAAACAAAAAATACTGTGCACTTTTAAGGAAAGAGGCCTTGCAAAGGTTACTAAACACAGGACAAAAAAAAATACAGAACCCCGTTTGGAGACTATTTCACCTGGATTTTGGCATCTGGGAACTCTTGCTTCTAACACCAGTTAAAAAATTATATTGTGTAGAGATACTTATTAAATAAAACCTGTAATCATATAGGACCTAACAGCTCAATAGATCAATATTGTGAATAGAACAAACTGGATATACTGCTTCTACTTACAGTACTTTGAGTTGTGCTGTACTGGAAAACGTTTTATTTATAGCTTAGGCACCTTGCGATTTGCAGTTCTCCTCTTATTCTTCCCAATATAAACTGTACCATGAATGTGTGTGTGTGTGATGGGGCAGAGGAGCAGAAGATGGGTCTACTTAGGATGAGCCAAATATGGAGTTGGTGGGATCAATGTGATGAGAATAGAGGATTCTGATTCAAGGACGGGGAGTTGTAAGAATTGCTGCAACAGTGATGGAGCTGCTCTTCAGAGTTCTTTGTGGTGTGTTCCTGTTGTTAATGATCTTTTACTGTAAGTGGGCTGAGAGTACTGGATATTGAATTTCATGGTCTTTTTTATAGAAAATACTGAGAGCTTGCTGTGAAAATATTGCTTTAATTTTTTTTTTTAAGTTTGGTTGTTTTTTGTGTGGGTAGTTTTTGTTTAATTAATTAATAATACCAATATTACTTCACTTTTGCATCAGAATATAATCTTTTCAGTATGACTGCCATGTATGGCAACCTGCTGGATATCATCCTGTGATCAGCTGGGAAAAAAACTGCATTGAACAACCCATACTGCCTTGAGTAGAGTTGCACATCCCCAACACAAAGAAATGAGAATGGAAATGGGATTGATCCCAAAAATTCCATAGACAAGCAGCTGCAAGAGAAGTGTGGAACGTGGAGAGTCCACATGAAATTGCTAATGTGTAATTTTAAATCTTTGTTTAAATATGTGATTCTAATGCAAAGCTTATTTGCTCTTTCTGTGTTTGCCTGAAAGCATCCGTATTTTCAAAGTATGTTGTAAGATTGCTGAGTGCCGTTAGTCCTGGATGCTGGAGAAATGAATTCACCAAATCACTAATCTTCTTAATTTTTTAGATTCTTTTTAGAAACACATCCAGCTGATATAATTTAATATTCTGTTCTTGCGCAAAGTCTTGGATAATGCATCTGTGAATGAATAAATAAATGGAAAGAAATGCAGTTTTAATTTTGGCAAAAACTATTTATATTGCTTGCTCGTAAAATTGGCAGCAGTGCTCTACTCTGGGGTAGCATTGTTGGCTATTGACAGCAGAGTATTAGTGGTTAGAAATAAAAATGAATTTAGCTGAATTTTATAGCTTGAGCTTTTGTTTATTATTTTAATGTAGTTTTGGCGCCTGCAAAATCATGCGAGATTGGTTGGTTTCTCTTTTGACAAATATATTGTCAGAGATTAATACATTATTATAATCTCCACTGATTGCTTTTATCTAGCAAACGCTTGTTAGATATCAATGCAGGTGTTCTCAGTACTAGCACAGATCCTCAAGGAACACGGAGGACTTACGATACTGGCTCAGTAGCAGCTGAGTTGCTCTTGAAGAAATCAGTGGTTGCTGGGGTCAGTTAAAACTCTGCTGTTGTCACTGCCACTGGCGAGTAGAGCTCACTGTGAGTCTGTCTTGTTCAGCTATCCAGTGTGTACTATGGTAATGTAGTTATTCTGCATCATTTTCTTTATCAAGGTTTAGAAATTTTTGTATATTTATCAGAGAATAGCTTGTGGTCTAAACCACACATCAACCAATAAAGGCTCGAGCACAAAGGAACCGATCACTTACTGCTTTGAGGAACTCTAACATAAAAATGTGTCGGTGAGGTCTTTGACAGAATTGCAATCACCATAAAGAGGTGATATGTGGGAAAATAGGAGAGCACTTTTGAGGTGAACAAAGCCCCAGTGTGAACTGGAAGAAGGGCTCTGCAACCCATCAGTGCATGAAATGACCTGGAAAACCAGCTACTCTAGCAGGTGCAAGGGGAATAGGAAGAGCCAAAGCCCTTGATCCTGGCAAACGTGCCAGGAGATTGCACAGGACTTACCTCAGTGCTCTATGCATTTTCCTGGCTCTTGCTGGATACTAAGGTAGTACAATAGATCTCCTCACTCATTGTGATAAACCAGAGAGAACCAAAAAACAATTCTCTGCTAAAGCTGCTTACAATTCACAGTAATGCAGTCTCCAAAGTAGAATTCTGTTTACAAGAAAGATACAAAGGAAGAAGGCCAAATTTGGCTGAACACACTTACAGCCAGGAGACTTAAATGAACTTCTCACAGCACGCTTTCACCAAAGATGGGCCTGCCACAGTGACAGTGGAAAAAGAGTTCAAGCCATGATTTGAATGGACGTTTTGACTCTACTCGTTTTCACAACAAAGTTCATGTTTTGTTCTTTTTTTTCCTTTTTTCCCTCTCACTTATAATTAACAAAGTTTTTCTTCTGGTATTTATTTTGTTTAAATGTATCAGAAAAACATCATTGACCTTATAGGAGTTAAAAAGGGGGAAAGACACACAGAGATCTATTTACAGTATAGAAATACAACCTCAGGCACCAGTACGTGCTGGAGGCCACCCAGATGGAAAGCACCCAGGAAAGGTCCCCATGGGCCCTACTGGACTCCAACTTGAACACGAGCCAGTACTGTGCCCTTGGTACAAATAAGACTAATGATAGCCCGAGATGTATTAAACAAAATGTTGTCAACAGATCAAGGGAGGTAATTCTTCTCCTCTACTCAGCCCTAGAGAGACCACACTTGGAGTGCTGTGTCCAGGTCAGGGCTTCTCAGTACAAGGGATGAATATGGAGCTGTTGGAGAGAGTCCAGCAAAGGCCACAGAAGTGGCCTTTCTCTCTTGTATTAGGAGAGGCTGAGGGACTTGAGTCTACGTAGCCTGGAGAAGTGGAGTCCTGTGAGGAGATGTCATCAATGTCTGTAAATTCTAGAAAGTACAATATAGAAAAGATTCAGCTAGTCTTTTTGCAGTGGTGCCTGGTGGTTGAGCGAGAGGTAACAGGCACAAAATTCAAACCTATGAGGTTCCAATTGAGTATCAGGAAACACTTCTTCACTGACTGAGCTTTGGATTAGGTGCCCACAGAGGTTGTGGAATCACCTTCCCTGCAGGTCACAGAAGCACTTAATAGCTAATGTTGGCAGGGACCTCTGGAGGCCATCTGGCCCAACTTCCACTCAAACAGGAACATCCAAAGCAGGGTGTCCAGGGCCCTGTCTAGACAGCTTTTGAAGATCTCCAAGGACCTCAGCTCCTTTTCAGCTCTTTCCAGCTTGGTGGTCCCCAACAACCTGGGTTGTTCCTCCGCAAATGCAGGATTTTGCACTTTATGTTAAACTTCACAAGATTCCTGTGAGCCCATCTCTCCAATCTGTTGAGGTTATAGAATCATGGAATGGCTTGGGTAGGAAGGGACCATAATGATCATTTAGTTCCTACTCTTGTTGAATCTTATTAAGTTCTCATGGGTCCCCTTTCCAAGTGTTTCCAGGTCTCTGAGGAGGGCATCCCTCCCTTCTGTTGTCAACCATATCACTCAGAGAGAGTGCAGTCAGCAGATTTGCTGAGTGTACACGATCCCATTGTCTGTGTCATTGATAAAGATTTTGAAGAGCACTAGTCCCAAGATGGACTCCTGGTGAGCACCACTTGTGACTGGCCCCCACCTGGACATAGAGTCATGGACTGCAATCCTCTGGCTATGACCAAACATTTATTTATCCACTGAGTAGTCCAGCCTTCAAATCCATCTTTCTCCAACTTAGAGAGAAGGATGTGGTGTGAGACTGTCAGAGGCCTTGCACAAGTCCATATAGATGACATCAGTTGCCCTTCCTTTGTCCACTGATGTTGTCACTCCATAGTAGAAGGCCACCAGATCAGTAAGGTATGTCTGCCCCTGGTGAAGCTGTGCTGGCTGTCACAGATCACCTTCTCATCTTGCACGTCCCTTAACATAGCTTCCGGGAGCATATGTGCCATGATCATAGAGGTGAGGCTCACCAGCCTGCAGTTCCCTGGGTCTTCTTAAAAATGAGAGTGATGTTTCCTTTTTTCCAGTTACTGGGGACTTTGCCTGACAGCCAGGACTTTTCAAATATGATGGAGAGTGGCTTGGCAACCACATCAGCCAGAGAAATCCTGGGCGGCAGCACAGCCCTTTGCTGAGTCAACCACTCCCCTAGTTTTGTGTCATTCTTTCATTTATTGAGATCTTTGAAAGCTTCTTGGACAACATGCTATCAGCTGTAGGTGACCTTTCTTGAGCTGAGGGTTTGGACCAGATAACAGCCTCTGTTATTTTTTGAGCTATTTTACAATCTACAACCTTGCACAGTGAATGAAAAGTACTAGGAAAAATGATTTCACTTTCAAGTTTCATGCATCAATATGTTTTTTTAATATCAAGAAGAAAGCATTGTAGCATATCTGAATGTGCTGCTTCCCTTTCCTTAACTGTTTAAAAGATGAGCGTGATTGATGCCATAAATTAAAAAAAAAAAAAAAAAAAAAAGTTTTTAAAGACATAAGGGAAAAAATACTGTGAAAAATAGAATTTGGGTAGGCTGAAATACTCCAAATTCTTTGTAAGTCTTTTAATGAAATGTTCTGTCAGTATTCTTAAGTAATTCCCCCATAACATTAGAAAACACAGAGGCCTCCAAGGTTGCCCATCACCTTTGTGTAGAAAATGGCAGTCTGGAAGAAATTTCCATATACAAAGGATGCTTTACATTTACAATGCTTTGAAAAATTTACTACTGTATGAAACTCACAGAAAATTTCTTGTTCATCATGGATGAAATATCTGCTTATTTGAATTGTAGTCTATAGATGATGAGCATTGTCCTTCACCGTTGCTTACAGAGAGGGGTATTTTATTTGTACTTGAAGGAAACCTCTGAGTATAAACTATTCTGTGTAGTTTTACATTGATTTTACATTATCTGAAATATATACATATGTATAAGATTTCTTTACTAGATTTCATTACTTCAACTTAAATAACATCAGTGAAGAGACGGTGTTGAAGTCACATCCTCCTTTCTATTTGTAATCTTGATGTGATCTTTGATACATCCAAAAATGTGAGTTGTTGCACAAGTACCCATAATTATTAGAATTAATTAATTGCTGTCTGCCTTAAGCAGACATGCCTTTGTGGTTGAGCATGGTAATGAAAGAGACAAAATAACAATTCTGCCATTGTGAATCTAGCCAGTGCTGTGTTACCAAAACAAATCTCTCTCTCTGGTGAAATGTAAAGTAAAAAATATATTGGCTTTCTAGTAAAATATTAAGTATTACATCTATTTATCTTACTGATGTGTGTAAAATCTTAGAATAAATCAGATATATAGCAGTAGGGTTTTCATTACATGTACCTGAAGTTTCTTTTGTACTGTTATACTATGCTTTCATTCCAGTTACTTCAGTTATGCATCGAGTTATGCATACAGATATTTGGTTTGCAGGCTGAGCATATCAAGCTAGATTTTGAACCAGTTAGGGCATTTTTAAGTCTGAAAAAGTTTATTAGTTTCAAAGGAAATTCAGTAGGGAGAGGTGTCTTTACAGTTTCTACTTCATGTTTATTATAACCATATTTCTACGTGGACAAATTCTTTTCCCCTTCATTTGTGGATGGATTAAATAAATTGGCAGCTTGTGTAAATGCAGGCAGAACACAAAGAAAAGGCAATTCTGTCTTGGAATGTTACACTACAGCCCTTTTCACCCATCTCGAATCACAGTGAACGTGGGTTTTTTTGTTTCTTTCTGCTCGATTTGAAGTTTTATTTATAATGTAATGGTCTGCTGTGGTATAGCGGCAGAAAAATCAGAGTTAGGAGGTTGATGCAGAAAGAAGGTAGACGGAAGAATTGACTGGCATACTTACAGAAGGAAAAAAGCTGTGCTGCTCAGTTTCCGTGGATAAATGAGCCCACTTGAAAGGCGTGAGTGCAATGATCCCATTTCTAGGGAAACTGTTCTTTGAATTATTGTTCAGAAAATAACTAGTCATTGAACTCCTGCTGTTTCGGGGCTTAAGCTTCTGTTTCTAGCCCTCATTTCAGGTTTGAAAATCTGAGCTGTGAAGATTTTTGGCTCATCAGATTCACAAATTCAGAGGTGTTACTTAAAGCAGGTTGAGGTAGTTGCACAATATATTACGTAATCTACTCAAAAAGGTCCCCCATCCTCACCCCCCCAAAAAACAGTAGTCAAAAAAGAAAAAGTTGTTTTACTTCACTGTATTCTAATGCATAACAGGCGACCTACATCTGTACTTTCTAGATGGAAACACAAAGAAAAACAATACATTTATGCTCTTTGAGATGTCCCTATGCATTTCTCTGTACTTTTTATTTTTTCTTTCATTCTTTTTGTGTTCTATGCCCAGAAATGATGGGCTCAATGAAAGAAAGCAATCTAATATATTTTTTAATTTGACCGGAGTACAAAATGCTCATCATAATCTATATAACCATAAGTGTTCATTTTAACATCTGAGCAATGCTGTGGTCAGAGCTCAGAAAGATTTTCTCTACACTTTTCTTTACATATACATCAGTGTTTATCTGAATTTTAGGCCTTGGTATACTTTTCCCCATATATATATATATATATATATATATATTTCCCTCTTAAGAAACTGTTGGGTCTTTTTATTTATTTATTTATTTATTTGGAGCTTTTTTTGAATTTTTTTTTGTAAGAGAGGAACTTCAATGTTGAATAATTGACTGTTGAAGATGCATCACTAAATTTAACTACATACAAAATGCAGTTAAATGTATAGTTTGAAATCAGATGTTTCCTCCCCTCTTTGCTAGCCTTTTCTACTTCATAATAAAATGTATTATTGTAACAAAGTCAGCACAGAATTCTCAGGCAGCACTGTTTTTCAGATTCATGACATCTGTTCAGTTGGTGTTTATGAAGCATTCTGAGATACTCATAAATGAAACTGTACTGGTGTGTGTTCAGTGGCACGATTCTAAGGAGCAGTATGTCTAAACTGATGCATATTGGACCTTTTTGAATTTAATTGTATACAAACCTTCCTAAGTAAAATAGTCTATGAGAGGTAAAACATAAACATTAGTATCCTTGGATGTCTTTTATTGAGGAAGCGGGATTGATAAAGGCACAATATGTTGCAGGCTTAATTTCACAGTTCTGCCAACATAAATCCAGTCTGAGCTAGAGCACAGCTGCTATTTGTGCCAGTCCTCCCCTCTCCTGATGGAGCTTGATCAGCTTTCTTTGTTTTTTCTGAGCCCTCTTAAAAGGAGGACTGTTTAATGATTGACTTGCTGCTAAGGAATTAGCCATGTCCTGTTCAGTAGCCTTTCTTCACAGTGCTTTCTCCCAGCATTAAAATATTCTTCAGTGACCAAGTGTTAGGGTAAAGTAATCATAGAATCATAGAATCCTCAGAGTAGGAAGGGACCTTTAGAGGTCCAACTCCCCTGCAATGTACAGGGACATGCACAGCTCAGTCAGGTTGCCCATGGGAAAAACAAATGTGAAGTACAAGATGGATTGTGATGGATGGAAATACATAGAGAAAACTAGATGTTCTTACAACAATTGTGCTATTCTTTTTATCCCTGTAACACAGTTACTCCTCCTCCGCCCCCCACACAACAGATTTGTAATGAAAGAATAGAATCTTGTGCAGGCTGCAACTCCCAGAGGTAAAACCCACAGTACTAGACTTCCATCTGTGTAGCCTGTCTTACTTCAGAGAGATTTCATTTTGTTTTCGTTGGGTAAATTAGTCTGAAATACTGTCTTCGCAAGTTCATTAAAGTTATTCTGTATTGGGCGTGTATTGTAATTTCGAAGTTATGTAGTCATTGTATTGGTGGTGGTTGTTACTATTTCCCTGAAATTCTCTTCATCCTTTCTGCTGTCTGCTGGTGTTTGTGATGTGCTCTCACCTTCCCACTCACCTTCATGACCACAGATGTTTCTCCTGATCAGTTCTCCAGAGTAGTCTCTCCCCTCTCCTCACATTGCCATAACAAAATGACTGAGCAGAGTGTCCCATGACATGTAGAACTGGAGTGGGAAAAGGGGTTTGATGCTCTCTGGTTGAATAATACGTATTTATAGAAATTCACTGAAAAATGTACCTGTAATGTTTGCATTTACCAAATGCTATTGATTGATAAAAGCTTTTATCTGCCTGGAGAAACCTGGATTTGAAATAAAGCTGTTAGAAACAACAACACCACAAAAACAAAAATCAGAGAAGAGGACAGTGCTGGATTTTGTTTTTCCTTTTCAACAGCACGCAAACGTGTTCAGAGTCAATATTTTGAATCAATATATATGCACTCAGCATCTCCTTAGGACCTACAAGAGAAGCCTAAACCTAATGAGCGCTGAACATGCAGATTGATTAATAATCTGTAAGCCTGCAGAGGCAAGTAGGGATACAGTGCTGGGTGCAGGGCTGGGCAGTGTGCTGAGAACTCTGCTCACCTGCTGCAAGGTGTGGCAGTGCTCCAAACATCAGAGGCTCTCCAAGGCTCAGTTCCTTCTCTTCACTGGCTTTTAAGACTATATAGCACTGTCCTTCTCCTTTGATGGCTAATAAATCTCTCCCCAAACACAAAAATACAGCTGAATTAGTTACAGGAATTGCAGTCAGTGTATCTAGGATCCACACAGAATACTTTCGTGAAGGGCAGTGACTGAACACTCAAAAAAGGCATATAGAAGTATCACTTGATTAATCTGGGTTTCTCTTAATGTCGTATGATAACTCCTTAACTTTTTCCGCACAGTTTACCCTTAGGGAAGGTATTTGTTTCAATAACAAGTAATCTGCCACCTTCTATTCTGAAGTTTGTTAATTTGCTCATTTCTTTTCAGCATTTACACTCAAAATTTTTGCTTTTTTTTTTTTTACCAGAATATATATGTGCATTAACCATATATATGTGCTGTATGTATGCATTAATTGAATAAATGGAAAGTAGAATGGATGTAGTATTTACTAAGCAAGATGGTGGAAACTTAATGCCAGTGTGCTCCAAATGTGTATAAATTTTTGTATTTTATTCCTCCATTGTGGTCTTTGTGCTGGGAGATGTGGAAGAGAGAGGAGCTACGTGCCAGGACTGACAGCATACACTGACATAGCACTGAATCAGAAGAGATTTGTGCCTGGTACCAGATAGCACTATCTTCCTTTCCTTAAAATCTACAGTATGGTCACATTATATACAAGCATCTGGATTATTACTGTTCCCCTTCTCCCTCAGAAATCTCTGAATTCTTCGTAAATTCCAGAGAAAGCTAATCTTACAGCAGTACTTCCAAAGGGTAAATGAAATGACTTGTAGCCTGGGTCATGTTAACATTTATAATTGGCAGAAGGATTTTGTTCTGAGGATATGGGGCATATCAAATAAAATACAATCATAATTCTAATGAGTACCCTGGAAAATAATTCTTGCAAATTAATTTTTGTTTTATTGTTATTGTGATAACGTTCTTTTGACCTTACACGTATATACGGGGTTATCTGCTTGCTATAAATTGAGACTGCTGTGATGTATGTTACAGCTTACTTTTTTCTAAGCGTGGATGAGAAAATTAAGTCATGAATTTTGCATAGATCCTGAGACAAGCGCAGAACAAAACCATTCTGTTAACAAAGCTTGCAGGATCATTTTGTCACCCTTTGTCACTTAATTCCTGCAACTACACCTGGAAACGGTTTAATAAAAGGTAATAAACTAATTAGATTTTTAAAATAAGATTACCAGTCCAATGAAGCCTAAATGTATTACCACTATTGACTTCTGTAGATTTTTCAATATATTTTAAGGAAAAGAAAGAAGACAAAATGAAACAAAATAAAAACTCTGAGAAGCTAGGATGATGGTGTGATGGCAGAACAACTTCCCTGCTTAAAAGTATGGCTTCACCTTCATTGTTGTGCTTAACAGAGTTCATTCCATCCCAGGATTTGCATTTCTTAAGCCTTCTAACTATTTTCATCTTGGAGCTGGAAGTCTTCTGTGTACGTAGTACGTTGAAGCAATTTTAGTAGCAAGTTTTTTTTCTGAACACATATAACTTTTATTGTAATTTTTCTCTGTCAGGTATTTTTGAAACTCTTACATAATGCTTCATTAGCTTTTTTGCAGAACAAAGTATCCCGTCTGTCAGGAGCTGACTTACAATTCCACTCTTCATCTATCCACTGAACATCTATTTTTACCTTTTGAATTTCTAATTATGTTTTAATTTAATAAAACAATAGAAGTGCAGTACATCTAATATACGCGTTAATGATGTTTTAGAAACTTAGAGGATAGGAGAAGGAAAGAGTGGCAGTTTGTGTCACTGGTTTGGGGCCTGAGTTCTGCTGTGCCAGTAGAAGGAGGCTGATGAGGGTAAAGCATCAGATGGTTCTCATCAGTTTTGTTCCTTGATGAATATGCAGGTGCCTCTTGTTCATATTGATTTTTTTCTTCTTACTTAATGTACTTTCATTTTATGAGACCTGTACAGTCATTAAATCGAGCAGTTTGAATTATTTTCACTTGCTATGACATTGTTTTTAACAGACTGAGTTCATTTTTGGATATCTATACTGTTTATTGCCATTAAGACAAAAATAGTTCAGGTAACTCCAAGCACCGGGGGTTAAACAGTCTGACCTACTAGAGAAACTTGCACAAACTCAGTACCCCCATTTCAAAATGTCACATATTGTCCAGTCGTTTGTTTGTTGTTTTACTTCATTTTTTCTTTTTACTCCAAACATGAGAAAATTCTAATTCACACCAGAATACTTTGATCGCAAACAGTGTGAAGAGTACTGAACAATATACTCAGAATAGACTTTTGCTGAACAGCAGCCCAATGCTGTCAAGTGACAGAGGATAACTGTGACTTCTTAGCTCGCTCCCTGCCTGGCAGTGTGTGCTGGAGGGGCTCGCTAGAAATCCAGATGCCTCTTGCAGAGGCCAGCAGTGCACACTGCAGTGCTGTGCTGTTTCAGAGCTGAGGTGCCTCGGTAGCTTAGATCTGATCTACAGTGGAAATGCTCAGGTGCTGCAGCTCTTCCTGATAATTATTTCACCTTATAGCTAGTTTCTGTTTGTGCAAATGGGTTTTTGCCAATGCAGGCTGTGTCAGTGCCTGGACAAAGTTCAGTGAGTTACACCAGCAAAACAATTTTGCATACCTAGGCTTTATGCTGGTATAAAAATACTGTGGTCTATTGACTTCATTGCCAGGATTCTGTATGCTATTATAAGTTTCTAATCTAGTGTTGGATTTAATGTAACTCTTTTTTTAGTTTAAAAAAAAAAAAAAACAAAACAAAAAACAACACAGAATCAACAGTTACAGTAAGCAAAGCTAGTGAAAAATACTGAATGAGTCATACTGAATACTGTGAGTCTTCTGTCCCCCTTCTTTGTCCTCAAAACAATTTGATGGGGCTGATTTAACAGATGGGCAGAAAACCTATCAGCGTGTGTTGGAAAACTGTTTCCAGATGAAGAACAGTTTTCTTAAGTTATTTATGCTCCTTTTTTCTTTGTTCAACACTGACTGAACTAGTCAAAACATTTTAAGCATATTAAGCAATAACATATTAAGTAAGTCTATAAAATATTTAAATGGAAACTAGAAGCTAAGAGTTCTTAGAAATATTTACATTAATGTTTGACTCAGTATAAATCTTATGATACCTGCTTTTGACTCTTCTAGAAACCTCGTGCTGAAGATAAAATGTTGGGTTGTCACGGTTGGTATTCTGTTGTGTACTGAAAATAGTTAGGATCATCTGGTGAATTTATTTCTGAATCCCGAGTGAGCTATGCTTTCACTCTGCTGTAGGTGCTCAGAAATGATTAAGCAATGAGACATAAGGCTTACGGTGATCCACCCAGGAGACATTTTGTAGTTATTGAAGGGTTGGAACACCCTTTGTTTTTCATGGGCTGTTTCAGTTCATTTCTTTGTACAGCAGCTGCACAGTGGTGCTGTGCTTGAATTGAGGTGGACGTTTTAATGGTTCTTCCTTATTTGTTGTTCTGGTCATTGGTATTAAAAAATGAGAAGGTCTGCCCTCTGCTTGTAGTTTGGGAAAATCCAGCCTCTTAAAATTTATGTAAGGTTAACAGTCTGCATAATTTTGCAGAGTATGAGCAAGTTTTTGGCAGGAGGTGCCAAAAAGCTGTGGTAGATTTATGTTGTGCTCTGTAGTCTCAGAATTAGTTCAAAGGACATTGATGGTAACAGGTGACTAATAATACAGCATGAAATAGCTCTTATGTTGCGGATGACTCAGGTGGTTATCAATTTCTAAACACATTTGCAAAGCAAAATCCATCTAACAAGTGAGGTTTGGAAGTTTTTTACATCTGCTGGAATCTTGCCATACATAGGATAGACTTTGGGATCTTTTCCTATCCACACTGTATGAAAAGGGGTGGGAGAGTCCTATAATTTTTTACACCTCTAGTATCCAGTAACTCTCAAGCCCCTGCAGTGTCTCAAGTATGTTTTTCCTTACGTTACATAAATTGCTGTTCTGCAGCTTTTTTTTTTTTTTTTTTTTTTTTTTTTTTTTCTTCTCCCTTTTCTTTTAAAATGCTTTTGGCCTGCAGGCTCTGCATGCAGTTATTGCTGGTGAATTGTCTTCTCAAAAGCTCTCTAGAGCTGGAGTCAGCTAAATGATCACTTTTAGGAGACAGTGAGAAAAGGGCAGCTGAAAAACAGCTTCTTAACCTCTCCTTATCAAGCTTATCCCTTGCAAGTGTTGGTTTTTTAGCCTCCTTTGTATCAGACACAGACTTCTCACACTGTGCCCCTTCTTTTTTTCAAAGAATTTCTTTTGAAGATCTGGCTGCTAAATGTGCTCTGGGAAAGGGAAAAGTAGTGCAACTGCATGACTGCATTGATAACGTTTGGCAATGGAACATTGCAACCCTCATATTACTGGTAATACATATGTATGTCCAAATTAAATGATTAGATGAAATTCATAGATAATCCACTCTATATGATTCTATGAAATTCATAAATGCTACTATCAAGATGATAATATCAAAAATAATATAGAATTTGAACTTCTGTTTTAAAGATGCCATTTAGCTCTGAGGACTTCTGAAAACATTGAAAATGCAAAGCAAGAGCTCTCAAGAAGTTCAGAAATACTGTAACAGAGTAAAATATCCATGCAAATACTTCTTTGAAATGTTAGAACCATGTTTTCTTGAGGGCTAACTATTTTTTAACTTTTGGCATTGTTCCTACTGATGATTGCTCTCTGTCATTTTCCATGGAAAGAAACGATGGTGGGGTACCTTTTTTTCTCTCACCGCTTCTTGTGGTCATAAACGTGATTTGCTTCCTCCTCTACAGGGAGAGGCTAAGAGGCTGAGTCTCTGCTTGGAGCGTACAGGCAGAATGAAGAACATATGTACAAACCTCAGACTCTCAAAATATGGGTCCTCAAAAACATAAAGCTAGAAGTATTCTGAAATGTTCTGCTGTATCAGACCAAGGACTTGTCGTCGTTGTTGTTGTTTATTTGTTTGTTTGCTTGTTTTTCCTCCTGTTAGAAATGTTATTCTAGTAGTTTGTGCATTTTACTAATTTAATTAACACGGTTCTCTCACTGTTCCCAGACAGATGTCCCTCTCTTGGTTGCTGAGGGACCTTTACGCTCAATTTAACTGGTTTCCATCTCACCGTATTTCTGAAATTGGAATCGCATTCACCCCTGCAACAGGCTTCAGAGATAGAAAACTTCTGTCATTTGTAGTGGTGTATGAACACTGAGTGATGATCGCTATTGCTCCCCCCTCCTGCCTTTTTTTTTACAAGCCATTACTTAACTGTGGCTGTATACAAGAAAATGGAAAATGAGCACTGAGCATTCTCTGAACTAGTCAATGAAATTATTTTCCTATTTCCTGCTATCAGATACAAAATTTTATTATTGAAGCCTGACGCTCCTATGGAGTGCTCTGTCTTACCTAGAGTGCCTTTGAAGACCTGTCTGTTTTCCCTTACTCCAGCAATTTGCCTCCATCTGTAACACTGCTCACCAAAGTCAGACCAAGCATAATTGACTTTGTGGATGAAAATGAGCCTTCAGAGTAGTTAGATAGAACTTGGAATTCTTGTTTTCTGGGGAGGTTTGACATTTTGAAATGCAGTTCTCATTCAGTTCCTGACGAAGCCCAACCTGTCACAAAAGAGAAATTTGAAGAAGTTTGTGTTTTGCATAGGCCTTATTTGTCTTTCTCCTCCAAATTGGTTTGTAACATAATACAACATAATTAAAATATTTTTTCTTGAAACAGGAAGCAGTAGCTGCTTCCAAACTGTTACTGAAATATCTTACCAAAAAATGCATTCGATTTTGATCTGCCATTTGGCATGCAAGCATGATGCCAAAAATAAAAAGCCACTGCCTTGCAGAGGTTACAGTTCTCATTCTTAGTTCCTCAGTGCAAAACTAATGGAAACTGTTAAATCTGATATTTTTACACTTGTGCTTGAGTCATTTCTTGCAGGGCCTGTACTGCCCTTCAGGTACTGGAGAAGAGGAGGGCTGTCCGCAGCCCCCAGCCTGAGGGGCGAGCCTGCAGCCTGCTGGAGGCACTGCTCTCCTGCCACGTTCCTGTGCCTCGGTCAGGCCTACTGAGCCATTTTATTTACGAATATGATCTGTGTAATGTCTCCTTAAATGCAATCAGCTAACCCTGCCTTTTTAATTACTTACAATGATTTTAATTGGATCAGAACGCAGCAAGAAACATAAAGCAACAGTGTAATAGTGTTAGCAGAGCAAGGCCTCTGCTGGGAGCTGCCGCCAGGTTCCTCCATTCCCAGCCTGGCTCCATCTGTGGTGGGTGGCTGTCAGCCGGCCCAGCCCTGTGCCATGTTGGCCCTCCTGGTGCAGGTTCTGCTGTGTGCAGCACGTGAGACACCACGCTCATTTAAAGTGCTCGGCAACTGGAATTTGGCAGTATTTCAGGCTCTTGAGACTCAGAAAAAACTTTTTTTACTCTGAACAGCAGACCAGTGTTGAGCTTTTGTGTGTCACAGTGTCTTGATTGTGCTTTTGGACTAGTGAGACCGTCAGGCCCCTCTCATTGCTTTCTGTTTGCCCCTCAGCTCTGCAGCCCACCACTGTGTGTTACAAGTGTCTTCAAAGACAAAGTGCATGTCTTTCTTCCTCAGCTAAGAGCAGCTCATCCAGAAGCTCGTCCTCTGTTATCAGTTTGTTGACAATTATTTTATTTGGCTCTTGAGATCATATGCTGGTTATTTTTTCAGACAATGCTACTTTTTAATTTCTAGTGTTTCAGTGATAAGTGGTCATAAATGTATCAACACCGTTAATACTAAAGAGCAGTGATAATCTTTGCTGAATTTTCTGCTGAAGATGAATATTTATTTTCACATTTTTATTTTTGCTAGGCAAAACAGACATTCAGTTTATTGGAGAAGTGTAAATTGTATTTGTGCTGCAGTATAATAATTTCTTTACATTAGGAATGGGCTCCTATAAGCAAGTTCAGCAAATGCTGTTGAGAAATTGTTTTTCCTCTAAATTTTTTAATTCCGTTTTTTTCCACCAGAAGGAAAAGGTGTTTAGTCCAAACATTGGCATTATGACCGTTAGAGAAGAAGCTGTTTCTTTCCTGATCTTAAAATGATTCATAGCTGTCTGCAAATTGTGATTTCTGAGGCCTGAGAAGAATCTGTTGCCAGACTAAATATTATTTAGAATTAGAAGAACTGCAATAAAAATTATGATGGAATCATATGAGTACACAATGAGTCTGTATGTTTTGACAGTTTTGTTTAAAAGTATTAAATTGCTAACCATCTTTTGTCCTTGGAGTAGCACTTTTATTTTGGTCCAAACAATTTTTTGTGTGTCAATTATTAAATATGATTAGCTGATAAACAATTGTGCAATTCTACAGAAAAGGAATGCATTTATTTAATAACAATTATTCCTTAAATTAAATGTTATCTGTTAACATTTGGTGCCTTTAAGAACTGGAAGGCTTACTTGCTTTCTTCTTTGGAAAAACATACATATATATATATTCATTTATTTGTTTTTACAAGTTCTTGTTAACATTTAATTCATTATTTTGGACTCTGCTACTCAGGATATTGATTTTTAGTTTTGAGTGTGTGTGGTATCAGTGATAATAGAAGTTAGATATGTCATCGGAATTGTGTACTGTGTATTGTGTATGAGAAGACTTGCCTTTTGATTTTCCGCTGCTTTAAAATTATAAAGGTGCATTCAAATTTAATTTTATGAAGGGGGAATTACCACAGATTATGTTATATGATTCCTAATTTTACCAATATGAGTTTTGTGTTTGTGGTTTTGTTTTGTTTGTTTTTAAGAACAAAAAGCTCATCAATATACATTTAAGAACCCAGATGAACTCAGATTAGTGATAGAACGTATTATACTTTTAGGTTATTGAAGATCTTATATGGGTGGCATAAACAGTATGATACCACAGCTGTCTAAAGGCAGTCACTGGGCATGCATTAGAGTGTTGTTTCTTTTAGTGTCATCTTTGAAGAGTAGCTGTGCAGGTGCATTGTTCAAATCCCCTTTCACTTGTGCTCCTACATGAGCAATCATTTACGATTGTTATCTGTCAGGTTTGGGAGCAGTGGTGGACAATGGAGAGCAGTTTATATGGGGTGGGCCAGGGAGGTGCATGGCACTTCCTTCATCTTCTTTGCATTGTAGTGTCATTGCAGAGGCAGCTAACTAATTAATTAAATGCTAAGGACAAGAGCTGCTTTTTATCAATTTGTACCTACAGAATGTTTTTTGACAGACTACAACATATGTTGAGGAGGGAGAGAAAAAGATGAAAGTCTTAAATATTCTTTTTAGAATTTTGCTACCTGAATTGTGTAAGATAGAAGGCTTAATGCATCATGGGAGATAACTGCTGTCAGTCTTTGACTCGTGGTTAAATGCTTTATATTTCTATCAAAACATCAAAAGGTAGGCACCTGTAGAGGCTAACTTCAAATACAAACATTCGGAATCTGGTCACTGTTGGGTTTGGCTTTCAAGCAATGTTCTTTTCTTGCACATCCTTTTAGTACTGCTGCTAAGTTTTGTTGTTGCTAGAAGAACTGATGAGAGTTCTGGCAAACTGAGTTGATTTCTGCCATAAGCTCATCTCTAAATTTTAATAAGGCTTTACTGTAGGAGATATTGTATGATGTTTTAAAATTGTGCAGCAATATTCAAGTTGTCTACAAAAGCACTCTGGATAACACAAGGTTCACTTTGATCTCACACAGTGTATCTGAAGTACACAAAACCTGTGTGATTTATAGCATACACAACATCTGTTGACTCTAAAAATGATAAAATCAAGTAAATCTGCAGCTAATTGCAGGCAGTTATTGATGGTATGCCAAGAAAGAGGTGGGAGGAATTAAATAGGCATTTATTAAAGATAAAAATTATATATACTTTTAAGTACTGAGTGAGTTAACATGATTAGTTCTAAAGAAAATGCAGTTCTGCTTTTGCAGAAATATTTTCCTGAAGGTATAAGTATGAAAGGGGTGAATGGTGGGTGTTGAAAAGAGGCAGAAGAGACCCACAAGGAGAGAAAAATATGAAAGAAGTATTTGCAGCTTCAATGTGTATAAGTAAAGAGAAAAAATAGTATCACCTCTTATCTTATCCAGGGGCCAAAATAAATAGCATGGTTTTTGTTTCATTTGATTTTACAGCACTGTAGCTCTACTGATCTTGAAGTACCTCCTGGTATTTTCAAATGCGTGTTAGAAGTGATCTGTGTACGATCTGACAGCTTTGGATGCATGCTGTAGTGTAAAAACAATGATAAAAATAAAAAGAAAGTAGCATATAGCTCCCTGAATTGAAAAAAAGCGCAGCTAGAAATGGCTAGCTCTGTAAGGTAGCTGTAGGCTTGTATAACTTAAAGTCTAAAACTCTTCATATACATACCTCTGATAAAAATATATTTCCTGATAAAAATGTATATCCTCTAAAAAATGTATTTCAAAATTAGGGTTTTAATTGTTAACATTATATATTAAAGCACACAATGAACAAACATCTCTTCTGCCCTCCTTCAAGGGCAATGGTTCAGCAAAGAGCTTGCCACCTTTGCTGTCTCAGCAACCAAAAGGATGGTTGAAAAAAAGTTATTTTTGACTAAGATTTTTGGAATACATCTTTTTTTTTTTTTTTCTTTTTTTTTTGCATTGTATGTATGTGCTGCAACATGCTGCAGCAGTGATAGAAACTGAATCATTATATCTTTACATAATGCTGTGTGTTTAAACAACTACTTGCATATTGAATGATAAAATGAGTGATATTTAAAATAATATTTAAAAGCTGTCAAAAATACAGGTATTTTCAAGTCAACATGTAAATTTAGGTTATCCCTTATATCCTTCTACTCCCCGCTATTTTGATTGATTTCAAGACTTTGGTTATGATGCTAACTTAGGTAAAGAAGTGAGAGACAAAGTCATATGCTTGCATTTTGATGAGCCCTTTTCTCTGTTCTGGAAAGATTTTGTTCAGCCACTCCAGCACTGCAGTTTGAAGGGCATAATTCCGTTACATGGGTGTATGGTACAGTTGCAGTATATTTTCCGTGCAATTATCTCTTGCAGATATGAGAACACATTTCATCCTGTTTCATTTTGTATACTGATGTGATGCTTCATTTTAGGGAAGATTGCTCACTGTACAGCTGTTGGGATTTTAAGAAAGACCTTTCTGACAATAAAGATCCTAATTCGTGTCTGCTTGAAATTTATTAAAAATAAAAAAAAAGAAAAAAAAAAGAAGCATTTTTCATCCCTTTGTTTTCCAGCCTTGGATACTCTCCTGAAATTTGAACAGAAATGCTGTTGGCATTGATAACGAGCAAGCAGTGCAAAGCCACTGGCGTAGATGGGAGTTGGGGGAAAACATGCAAGGTGGAAAGGAAATGCTGACACTAAATTGCAGACCAATACTTGTATCTTTTAACAGCTCACGTTCCAGCATTTTTTCTCTGTCTTTTTTTTGAGCATGATGTCATTCTTGTCTCTTTCAACCCTTACATTTATTTCTTCAGTGGTCTCCAACTTGTTCTTCGTATCTCCTATGTTCTTTATTATACCTAACTGTCCCCCTTTCTTTTCCCCATATGCTACACACATTGCTTCGCATCTGTGATGGTATGAAGTGGGTTCAAAACAGAAATAGGACAACCAGATTTTTACTGGCAACATGTTTTATTTTTGCTTAGCTCCAAAAACAGCCCAAGAGGAATATTGACTTGTTGAGGTATTACTTCTTTGTTGCTGCAATAAATTTCATTTTGAAAGTCCATGTACCTATGAAGGACAGTGCAGTGCCTAAATTAAACTTCAGTAAATTTGTTAGAGATAAATGTTTTTCTCTCTGTTTATTTTTAATGAAGAACAATCTCTTAATTATCAGATTAGAACATGGACTTTCTATAATATATATATTAAATTTGTTTTTGTGATTATAATGTGCTGTGAGTGCTGTTGTACTTACAGGTACTTGTGTAAGACTTTTTTTTTTTTTAATATTTTCTGATTTATAGGCTACAATATCAGCTAAAATATTTAGCATGGAGCCAATTGCAGCTCCATCGTCTAAATACTGATGACAAAAGGCATCAGTGATGTAGGTATTTTATCACAGAGAATTTAGAAAAATGCAGTTTTAGCTAGTAAAAAAAGTTTCAGGAGCTTTTGAGAAAATGTCTCAAATTGGCTACTTTTAAGAAAGGCTTAAGAACCTTCATGTGATTTTTAGAGTTCTTCTTTCGTCTCTTTTCCTGTCCGTGTGCACCTCTGGGAAAGGCCTCTCTCCAGCTTCTCCCAGCCACCTGCTGGGCAGCAGACAACAGAAACGAGATCTCTTTAATGATCTTTCCTGGGTTGACAGACAGTTCTGTTTGTCCTCATACCCATGTGCTTCAGTGCCTTTGACTGTCTTGGTGGTTCCTTTTGGGCTCACTTGAGCTTAACTTACCAAAGGTTAGAATCACGGAATCATAGAATATCCAAGGTTGGAAGGAACCCACAAGGATTATTGAGTCCAACTCCTGGTTCCACACACCACCACCCGAAATTCAGAACATAGCGGAGGTTCACTAAGATTGTGGGTCTGAATGCAGCACAGGGAAAAAAGACAGGGGAGGATCTCGTGGTGGGAAGCCTTAAAGGAGTTCAAGAAATTTTGCTTTAGGTCTAAGTGGATGTGGGAGTAGTGTGGTATAACTAGTGATTAGACCTAAGTAATGTTTGTCTTGGTATGCTAAGCTATTTTCTGAATCATGGCATTTTCACAGGGATGTCTCCAAAATATGGTGCTCATTGTTAAGTCAGGGATGATGATAAAAATAGATATCAAACTCATTTCCATCAATTCCAGATCTTGCCTGACATCTGATTTCCAGCCCAGAGAGTAGGAATTAACTCTTCCATCAAGACAGTTTAAATGCAGCTTTAATATAACGTTAAAAATGAATAGTCGGGTTTCTTCAATACTTCTCCCATCCTGTTATCAACTTTGGGTGTATTTCTTGAGTTTTATGTGTGCAGTCTGGAGAGACAAAGCAAGTTTACTTTGTTGGTAGAGAATGGCCACAGATGATAATTAAAGCATTGCTTAATATTTTTACAGAATCACAGAATGGCTCAGGTTGGAAGGGGCCTCAAGGATCATGAAGCTTCAACCCCCCCGGCTCAGGCGAGGCTGCCAACCTCCCCATTTAATACCAGACCAGGCTGCCCAGGGCCCCATCCAGCCTGGCCATGAACACCTCCAGGGTTGGGGCATCCACAACCTCTCTGGGCAGCCTGAACTCATACTTTAAAAGTCAGCAATGATCGTTTTGAGGAAACAGAAATCCAAATGCAAAATGACACCCATTCCTTCCTGCTCCATCTGTTCACGACAAACATCCCTTTGTTTTAACATGCTAGAAGTTACATTCTGTTATATCCAGGTGATCACTTGTTTTGGAGTGTTGAACTCTAGTAAAATAACGCACTGTAGATGACAGATCTTTTTACAGATAGAGTGCCTGTGTTTAAATGAGTGGTTCAGGTTTATTCTTTCTTTGAATCATTTACTTTCACCAATTTGGTTCTAGTACTTTGACCTGATTTCTTTAGAACTTAAAAGTTCTTGGCATGTGATTGATATGAAAGGCTGAGAAGTAGTTTTGCTTTGTTTTTAGCTTTCACATCTCTTTTCCCTAAAGGCATCTGTGAGAAACCGTACCTGGTTGTATAATATTTTATTTCCTTTTCTGGACTTAGACAGCATGAGTGTGTTAACACGCTGCCTGGGAAAGCAAATAGAATCACAGTAACACTGGCCCTGTTCTGCTTCTGGCTCCAGCAGGACAGTTTTGCCTCCCTTAATGTTGCTCAGACAGCTGAAGTGCTAAACTCTATGTATTATGCATACGAGTAGTTAATTTTTAAGATGGGAGAAATTGGTTAAATAAAGATCAGTTTTCATAGGAACTTAATGGCGTTTTAGTGGTAGAGAAATATTTTATTCTCGGCTCTTTCACAGAGGAGAGGAGAATTTTGCAGGAGTCTGAATGTGTAGGAAAATGAAAGAAGGATAGCAGAAAATTTGTAAGTAGCTGGCACTAATATTTTCTTCCTCTTCAGTAATGAATTCATAATCCACACATAAAAGTTTCAAAATCAGTCTTTTAAGATTCAAAATTGATCAGTTTCTAAAGCATATCTAAAGTACAATACTGTGTATTGTATTCAGCACAGTGTAGAGCAACATTCTTATTCTGAACACCTCACAGGGCACCGTAATTTACGCAGTTTTTATAGGAATAAACAGCTTTTTTCAGAAAAGCTCACACTGTATAAAATGACTGTAAGATATTGTTTCATATTAACTGTACTGGAATCCATTTCCCTTGATTTAAAGACTTAATATAAGCCTTGCCTCAGCAAGTATTTAGGAGCCTGCCGCAGGGTTTGGGGCAGACAATTCAGCCTATTCAGAGAGTTATGTTGCTTAAAGCAGATCATGGAGAAAGGATCTTTTCTGAGGCACCAGCTTCCATTTTTGAAGACCTACAAACGTGCCTGCTCTTGCCATTCCCCAGCTGCTCTATGTATCAATTGCAAAGGAAATGTAAGCACCTACAGAAAGCAGGCTGTTGTTTTCTAGGTTAGGTTATCCACCCATTCCACGTAAGGAATAAAGATGGAATATAAAATATTAGATTGATTTAAGCAGTAGGTGAGCATTGGGTTTCTGCCAGGATATCAGGCTCTTAATTTTAGGAGTTTTTTTTAGTTTTATATTACCTGCATTATTAAAAACAGATGAACTCAGTCAGGCCTAACAAGCTGGGGGTTTGGATTTAACTGGGGTAAACATGATGCCATCCTTCCTTTTTGCTAGCAAGTGCAGTAGTTAACATTGCAGTGAGGACCATGGAAGTTTCCATGATGGATGAGATTGTGGGCCATTCGAATCAGTAAATTACTTTGAGGTACCTCAGAAGTAGATGGGAAAAAAATTTCAAATTGATCCTCAGCAGTTCTAACAAATCGATCGACTAATTGTGTTTGTTTTGAGCTTGTATCCAGGCACTGCTGTAGGAATGAAGACTAAAATTCGTAATAACTCCCTTCAAGAATGGAATTTGTCATTACTGAATATTTCTCCCTCACAGGAAAGATTTTATGTGCTTTTGCAGTATCTGTCCTTCTAATTGTTTGTAATGCAGATATATACTGTAAATAGTGATTTAGATTTAGCTTTATGCACATCTACCAATTTATATTCCACCAAGAGGGGAAGTTGTAACCTGCCCCCTCATTTTTGCCAGCAGTAGTTCTTTTGTGTCTGCATTGTGCATCAGATGAGAGAGTAGTAGTTCCTTACAAAATTGTGATTTTTCTTCATTTTCACAGAAGAGCATCCTTAGGACACAAATGTTACAAGATGTCACCAACTTTTCCCTCAGCCAAGAATGTGAAAGTAAAGTAAAGCAATTCATTCAAAAAAGGAATAGTCCCCAAACATTCCTCAAACATGCAAACAGAAATAATAGAGAATTTCAAGACTACTTTCTTTTAATTACCCCTAATAACTTCATCTTAATTTATCATTGGCTGCTTCCTATGTACTCGTTGGGTAGGTTGTTCATAGGGAATCCACTTCAGCTCTTCTGATTCGCTTCCAGAACTTTGCTGTAACTTTGCTTTTTGTTCTCAGTGTTGCTGATCCAGCATCTCAAAGCACAGAAGGATTTCTCTTTTGGCTCAAGTATCCTCTTGACTGACTTGGTTTAATCACATTGGTTTGTTACTGTCTGTCCTGTTTTCCTATCAGTAGGCTTCCGTTGGTTCTTTGGTTTTCATCAAGAGCTCGAAGTCATCAGTTTAAATAACGAGCGTAATGCTGGTTCCAAGAAGCTTAAAGTGATGCTAGCGTTATCATTATCCTGTTTTTCAAACGTTTGAATATTTACTAAGAAAATTAATTCCGATTTTTTTTTAAATCTTCATTGTATATTTTCACAGTGAAGTTCGAGGTCAGAAAAGGAAATCATATCATAGAAAGATTCTAAGTTGTTGAGTCAGAAAAACTCACTCTTTTGCTCAGAGTATTTTTTTTCTACCTGGTGTACTGTGCATATCAGATCTACCTCTGTCTGTTAAACCCTTTATATATATATATATATATATATATATATAAAACTTATATATATAACAGTCTGGGAAATCGTGGTTTGAAAAACAGAGCTTTAAGCAACATCTCAGCCAGTGGATTAGAAAACTGTTCAGGTTTAATAAATCAAGAAAATTTGGAATTGTGATGACAAAAATCTTTTTCCTTTAAGAAATATAAGAAACTAACCCTTTCTTTGGCTAAGGTGCATTAAATGTCACTGATTCCTAGGGCTCAGTGCATTTTGTTTTGACATATAATATTTTTTGTTCAAGAAGAGGATTCAGCAGGCAGTCTGTATTTTAAGTCCTTAAAAAGTCATTTCCAGCTGTGCTTTCCAAGCTTAATAAGGTGTGATAGTTTGAAAGGAAGCAATACCAGAGATAGCAGAGAGATGGGAGGTGAAGGAATGGCAACAGCACCGTATTTCCCTTCTCTAGTTTCCTTCCTTGCTTCAATACGCGGAAGTGACTGGGGCAGCATGCTTCAGCTCTTGCTGATGTGAGGGCAGTTTGTGCCATGACTGCAGCCCTGCAGTGTAGTTGTACAGTGTATTTAGCTCCTAACTCATTTTAGGCACAAGTGTTTCTTTATAAATAGCTAACTTACTAAATCTACTATGCTTTAAGTTGAAAGACAGGAGAAGTGTGGAAGTCCTGCTAACCCTGTGGTAGTGATCGAGAACAGAGCTGTGAACATTGACCAGTTCTACATTATGGAGGAAAGCTGGTAAATTTTCATCTGGGCTCCAGTCCCCAGAGTCTCTGCTAACTAGAAGATAAGCCTTTGCACTTTCTTTGTTCTTGAGATGTAGGCACAAATTCCTTACGGACCATTTCACTCATACTTCTTTGGCTACAACTTCTTTGGTTAGACTGTATAATTACTTAGTGACTGCACACAGCAAGAAACTGGATGATGGCACTGCACAAATGCGTGGAGAAGAATTCTGCCTTTGCTAGTGCCTGGTAGTATCTCTCTTCATGTGACATGTTTTCTGTTTTAACTAAAACTAGCATCTTAGAATGTGCAAGTTCCTCTACAATATTTTAAATACACTGGAAAGTGTTCTCAGAAGTACTCTTTGAATTTTGCATAGTCCTGTGTGGAGCCAGGAGCTGAACTCAGTGAGCCTTGTGAGTCCATTCCAACTCGGGGTGTTCTGTGACTATGGATTCTAAATATACTGAAGTTCTGGCTATGTGTCACCTGCCTCTGCTGCGTTCCACCTGCGTGGTCAGCAGTGACAGCTTCACTGGTGGCAGTACAGAAGTGTAGATATGTTCTGTCTGTGTTGCAGCTTGCAGGAAAGCACTTGCAGATATTTCTACTGCAGACTTGCTGTCTACATGAAGGCTGCTCATCATCTGAGAACAGTATATGATTGCTGGGGCTTCTTTACTGGTTAGAGCAGTAGCTAACAGCATCCAGAGCAGGCTGCCTAGCCACTGAACCCACAGAAGGGCTCTCTGTTATAAAGTCCCACAGAAATGCATTGCCTCCCAAGTATTTTGTTAGGATTGCAGAGAATGTGAAGTGAAGCTGCAGATTTTGGCAGTTGAGCAGGAGGTGGCTGCCAGTCTGAGGCACAGATGGAGCATTTGGAGAAGCCAAAGCAGCATGGGCTTTTTGTTCCTTTCATGAAGCCATCAGACTGATTAGATTTTTAGCACCTGAAATGGCCTAATTTAGGTTTAGAGATAAAAAACAGAAGGGAAAAACAGTCTCTTTTTATTTCTCTTTCACAATTTTTTTTTTCTTTGGATTTAGGAGATAAGGACCACGTGTTATTTTGTTTAAGCAGCCTGCTGGTGTAGAGTGTGATTTTATCATAAAAGTGAAATCCACAGCAAATTTTTATGTGCTAGGTGAGGAGGTGAGTCTTTGATGATATTTGCACCTTTTGTAGTGCCGTGTTGCCAAAAATCTGCTTGGCAGTAGATTTAAACTGTGGCTAGTTCTTGGCAGTTTTTTTTTTGATCTTGCTGTGTCAGCTGACAAGTACAGGTCAGAAAAATAGTGTTCACATTCAAGGCACTTGTTGATTGGTAACTGAGTGTATTGTATAGTATCAGTTTTAACAGGTTCATACACAAGACCACATTTGGGTATGCAGCTTGGTCACAGCAAAAAACTGCTCTTCTCAAGATAAGTTACTCCTACCTGGGTAAGAGGGATTGCCATCGCCCCTAGCAAAAAACAGCTTTGTAAACATGTGTTTGTGTCAGGCTTCATTAACAGCCCGTGCAACATGAAATGTACTTCCCTGCTGCTCACCTGTCCTCTGACTCCTCAGATCAATTTTTAAATGGGTACATGCAGACAAAAGCATTTGCAGGTCCATTCTTAGTAGATTGAAGCCTATTTGACACACAGTACTGTTAAGAATGTTGATCTCCTTTATTCCTTACTCAGCTTTATGCAGCACTCCTGGAAATTTTTTATTACAGTTTTTTTATGCTGAGTTTTTCACATGCAAGTGAAGTGATGCTCTTCTCTATTGTAGCCGTGTAGTGATCCACTTGGAATTCTGAACATATGGTTGCAAAAATGAGTCTGATGCTTAGATCACTTTATTGTGTATAAACAAAAATAGCTGGTTACTAAAGTGAAAGGTTGCTTAAGATTTAAAAGCTCAGCTAGCCTAGTAGGGATTTAAGTCTATGCCTTAGACTTACTGGGAGGACATAAAGGAAGATGACTATTAGGAAGTCATTGTTACAAATGGAAATGGTGAAACATTGTCTTATGAAGGAAGTATCTGGCACTGAGCGAAGTGCCTTGGCCATTAGTTTATTTTTTTAATTCTTTCAGAAGGAGTGGAACTCATGCTTTATTGAGCAAAATGCTGATAAATGTGTAAATGGGAGTAGTCCTGTATTGTATTGTAGATAAGCAGTAGTGTGAAGATCCAGCCTATCTTGACAATTGAATTAGGTTGACTCAAATATAAAAAGATTTAAAACTCACAGAAACAAAAAGGGGAGAAAAAAACAACGTTGTCCAGCTTTGAAGGTTCACTGAGGACCCTGCTAAACTACTTTTATAATTCCATGTGGATCTCATCTAAGGCACCCAGAGATGTTCAACACGTAATGTCGGATTCTCACCTTCATTCTGTTGTAATTCAGAGGTTTGAGTGAAGAGGCTTATCTGTTCTTGGAGGAGCCTAAAGAAAGTACGCTCAGGTTATGTTTCTCTTATTCCAGGAACACACATTTCAGAGCAGTGGCTATAGTTAGTTTGGTTTACAATAGATATTAATGTAACATTTGAATTATTGGAGTTATAGCCTGATCTAAGCTGTAGGTCTTGATTAACCTGCAGGAGGCTGAGTAAACAGTTCTTGCATTGTGAGAGATTACCACAGAAAGACAAAAGCCATCTGAGAAAAGATGTCCTTCAGCCCTTCTTTCAGGAATGGGTCACCGGTTGGGTTAGGGCAGGTCAGG
This sequence comes from Perdix hodgsoniae, assembly GCA_035772895.1. Classification (NCBI taxonomy): domain Eukaryota; kingdom Metazoa; phylum Chordata; class Aves; order Galliformes; family Phasianidae; genus Perdix; species Perdix hodgsoniae. Next base: position 19,582,739 of record JAPSGF010000006.1, read on the forward strand.
AGAGCAAGACCAGGCAGGGAGCCAGCAGCAGGGAACTCGTAGCACAGAGGTGAGGTATCTCAGTTGGTGTGAAAAACTGATTTTTACTCCCTAGATTATGTTTTATATCTTAAATTGCCCCATATGAAAAGCCCAAGGAGATGAAAGAGCAGAGATCAGTGTCACATCCTTTTAAAAAAAGGGAGTGTACCTGGGAGACAGATTGTGACAGATTCAAACCTCTTTGATAAAAGACAGAGTAGCATTTTCAACTTGCTGGTGTACGCTAATTACTAAGTGTCAATTAATGAAAGATTAAGTGGTTTAACCACGTTTACATAGCCAGTGACAGAAGCCAGGTTTCAGTGGGTTTTCTTGCTGCAGTCACCTGCCGTACTGAATAATGTGTGGATGCTGTACTGATGAACAGCTGGTTCCTATCATGAAAATAAATTTTGTGGTATTTGTATTTGATCTGCAATGTTTAGAATTTTAATTTGTATTTGAAGTATAATTTGAACATATAAACACACTATACATAGAGATTGTCAGATATTAGAGAAAATTATGCTTATTAAAACATCTGTTTCGATAAGTTCAGTTACATATTTAGTCCTCTGGGACAAGGATGTGACTTTCTTGCCCCTTGCTGCACCATAACTGAGATTCTTGAATTCCTTGAACTGACAGCTTTTCCAAAGCGTCTGATTCTAGTGAGGTAAATGAGATGTATTAAGTATGCATATTTTTCAACAGTCTTTTGATTTTCAATTTTTCTTAAATAGTTCATTCCTTCAGCATACTCCATTGTCAAGTGTTTTATGCAAAAATGTTCTTTGGAACTAACTATAATTTCTAAACGTTTTAATGTGTTTAAAATGTTCCATTTTATTATGTGTCATGCTTATCAATATTTTTTTGCTTTTATAGATTACCTTTCTCAAGGGATAGATCTGTCTGGAATAGAAGTAATTGAGAATGACCTGCTTTTTATTGCAAGAGCTCGGCTGGAGGTGGAAAATCAGGCGAAAAGGTTACTTGAGCAAGGTGTGGAGACTCAGGTAACATACATGTTCTTTTTTTACTTCCTTTCAAAAGTGAAATTTAAAGGGTGCTGTGAGTCTGATGTACCTTGTTTGGTCTTGCATTTTCTAATGGATGTTAAACTTAAAGCCATCTTACTTGCAACAGAAAGTCTTACTCACATATCAGTATTCAGAGAAATTGACAAAAGTAGATTTGTGCAATATATTTCTTCGCAAAAATAACATTTTGCAGGATCTATCCCTGAAAATTTGTGATTTGTAAAGTATGCGGGCAAAAGAGTTTAATTCTGAACAGTGTGATAAAAAAAACTGCTAACGAACAGAATTTTGTATTTAGCGTAAATGCATTGCTAATATTGCTAATATTGCTAATATTGCTAATATTGCTAATATGACATTGCTAATATTGCCAAGCTTTACAGGTAAATCTGAAAAATGTAGTTTCTTAAAACTAAGAAGATTTCTACATTTTAGCTATGTAGTTATGTAACCAAATTATATGATGGATTTCCAATTAATACTTCAAAAGGCATTTTAGAGTTTGAGGTAGATATTCACTATACTCATAATTACATTCTTCTATATTAAATGTAATTATCTACATTTTTAATAACCTGTGTGTGTTATTTAACTATTTATAGTATTATTTGTACTGACCCTTTGCATGTTTTTAAAATTTGTATTCCTTTGGCTATTAAAAAAAAAACAACATATTTTAATCTCCAGTACTACAGTAAGAGCAGAAATCTAGCACAAGTTCCTATCAACTTTGTTTTTTTAATTAGAGAACAAAGTGTATTAGAACAAGATGTTTCTATGCCATTTGTTATAAATGGTTAACCTCATGAGGCAATATAGCATTTATTTGTAGTATTGGATGCTGACATGAAAGCAGAACATAAATAGAATGGAAAATCTTTTAGTTAAATTGTCTTCATTAGATAATTGAGGATTAAAATGATCAGTATGTATTGTCTTATACCTCTCATTGTAAGTAAATGTGGTAAATACCGTTCACTATTTACTGATAACAAAATGATAGGGGAAAGGAAAAATGCTGTCTTTTGCTTAATTACTATTCAAATATTGAAAGTCCTGGCTTTTTGATCATGTTGCTGAACATGAATTGGGCTTGTTACAAGCTATGAAATATATGCTATATTAAATGAAGACTGAAGGATGATAGGGGCTGAGAAAAAGCAAGTAGACATCTATTTTAAACGTAGTAAAAGTCTTCATCGGTGTCGACCTCTTCTAGTTTTTCATGTCAGATTTGACCTTCTCTGATAATTTTCTCTTTATATTAAGTACTAAAACAGAACTGACAAAGAAACCCTGGGGAAATCAATCCCACTCTACTTGAAAAATTGACAGATTTATTAGGTGTTCCAGGCTGTATCCAGGTAATCAAGAGATTATTAAAGTATTTGCTTGTTGTGCTTTAGCCAGGGGCCTGTTTCTAGCAAGAAAGATTGTTTGGAAGATTGTTTAGAAGAGCATTTTTAGTGTTTAGTCCTATCAGAAATGGGTATTTTTATTAAGTAATGTTGGGATATGCCTCACAGATTTGTTGTTGGATACAATTTGCTGATTTAATTTTGGAATAATAGTATGTTTTATAAAATATTCATGCAGATGTTGCCCAAGAAATGTGGAGTTTGAAATAAACCAATGGCTTCTGTGTCCTTGGTTCTTAGTATTGTAGCTGTTTATTGACAACCTGATTTACATTTATACCTTCCAAGTCCTGAGATTTCCCATAAAAGGGCATAGAATATTCATCTTTTCCTGTGCACTTTGTAGTACAGAATTTTTTAGATAGGCTGCCTTTTTGGTAATTTCTATTGTATTCAGGTCTGTACCACTGAGAATAATGCAGGTATATTTTGTCCAGGTGGTTGTTCAGTTACTTGATATTTGGAATAGCAGTTAATTTTTAGTTTTATGATCTATGTAAATAATACATGAGATCAGTTGCCTGTGTAAATGAGCTCTGTTTCTGTATTTCAAGCACTTTTCAGTAGTGCTTTAAGAAGGAAGTCAGCTTTAGATTTAGTCTCTGTTTTAGAATAAGTCAATGACCACCTGAAAGAGTAGAGGGAAGTGAAAATACATTAGAAAAAAACAAAACAAAACAAAACCCAAATCTGTAAGTATCTCCTTTTAAGGAGAAAAAAACAAGTTTTTTGTTAAAATTTGCTGAATGTCTTCTGTAGAATTCAGCTCTTGCGGTCAAAAAACAGAGGGACTAGGTGCGACCCAGAGGGACCTAGACAGCCTTGAGCAGTGGCCCAGATGAACCTCATGAGGTTCAACAAATCCAAATGCAAAGTCTTGCATCTAGGTCATCATCTTGCATCTGAAGCAACATTCACTACCATTATAAGCTAAAGAATGAAAGGACTGAGTGCAGTCCTGACAAAAAAGACCTGCGGGTACCGGTGGATGGGAAGCTGGCCATGAGCCAGCAATGTGCCCCCACAGCTCAGAAAGCCAACCGTTATCCTGGGCTGCGTCAAAAGTACTGTGGCCAGCAGGGTGAGGGAGGTGATCCTGACCATCTACTCTGTGCTGGTGAGGCCTTAGCTGGAATATTGTGTCCAGATGTGGAGTCCTCAGTATAGGAGAGATTGTTGGAGCACGTCCAGAGGAGGACCACTAAAATGATCCGGCCGTTCAATATCTGAAGGAGAGATACAGAAAAAAAGGGGACTGACTCTTTAGCAGGGTCTTCTGTGATAGAACAAGGGAAATGGCTTCAAGTTTAAAGAGGACAGACTTCGGTTAAATATAAGGAAAAAGTTTTTTACAGTGAGGGTGGTGAAGCACTGGAACAGGTTACCCGGAGCTGTCGTTGATGCCCCATCCCTGGAGACTTTCAAGACCAGGATCTTGGCCCTGGGCAACCTGAGCTAGCTGTGCATGTCCGTCTTCATTGCAGGGAATTTGGACTAGATGACCTTTAAAGGTCCCTTCCAACTCTAAAGATTTTATTATTCTATGATTCTAAGCAAAGGCTTCTATGTGTGCTCACAGCAGTAACTTTAAAGCTGCCATCTGGGTATAAACTAGAAGAGCCGCTCAACATCTCTAGACTTAACAGGTTTTCATAGAGCTGCCAACCATGCTTGTCTTCCTAATCCTTTTAGAAACAGTAAGCCTTCTCTGCTCCTGTGGGCAAAAGTAAAGCAAATAATGGCAAATCCATTCAAGTGGAGGTAGCAATGGCTGCAGGCATTTTTTTTATTGCATTGTATGCTTTGTTACCCAGTCCTGGTGTACATAGTACAGATTAATGCTCTGTCATGAGCAGCTTCAAGAAAATTGTTTCAAATTCTGTTCTTACTGTTTAGTCCTGAATTTCTTCATAGTTCTCCTTCACACTTTAAGCAGGCTCATAGCAGATAGTGTAGAAATCAGGAGAGGCCGCTTTAACAGAGATACAAGCAGAGCATTATTATAGTCAGTCTTTTAGAACATACAGCGGTGTTTTCTGCCTAAAAACAAGGAAAGAAGAAAAGGTACACAGCCATCTTGCAACACGTGAAGTGTCCCCTGCATTCCTTTGGCTTACAGAAGGAACTCTAGGTAAAATGATATAAATTTTCCTTAGACACCGCTTTTTAAAACAAGTATCTTGTGTAAGGTATATATGAATAATAGTAAATTACTCAGAACAAGAGAAACCAGTCAATCCTTTATAGAACAGTTCTGCTGGACAGTGTTGTGGCTGCTATACATAGAAAGAAAATTTATTCCACAGCTTAGCTCATGCTTCAGATGCTTTATTTTGTATTATCATGCTTAGTGCTAGACTTCATCTTACAGCCAGGACAGGTGGTTGCCCACACTTAGCTCCGTCATGTAATTAAAGTGTTAGCAGCATTAAGGGCCAGGTCATGTCTACACAAAAGAATAGATATACATCTCTGCCATCTTTACTCCTACTAACATGTAGCACAAATTATGAACTAGGTTTCATGTTTTAACCACAGTTATGGAACGTCTCTCAGTAAGAAGGGTAGATTTTTGCAGGCTTTGTACTAGTATGTGTGAAATGGGTTAGGAACCTATGCTATTGCTCTTGACTTTACCAATATAAACTTTGTTTATTTGTTAGGATATAGATGATGACAATTATGGTATCACTGAATATGCAGTGAAACATATTTAGGTCAATGAGGATATGATGTGGACATGAGAGCAGAACTCAGAATTCCTTGATTATGCACCCTAAACACAGTTTATGTTATAGAAAACTTCCTTACTTTTCTACCTAGCATAAATCTAGTGAGAGTTACACTCGTTGAAAATAGCGATAGTTCCTGTGTCCTTAAAGCGAAGTTTCTTGATCGCATGAGAGAAAGCAAAAAACAAGCGTAAACCTAGTAGCTCTCCTTTGTTCAAATGAATATTGAATTATCTGCAGTTTTTCTTTAATGTATGATTTTTTTAAGAGCTCTCCTAATTATAATCTCATAGAATAAAGAGGGAAGAAAGCAAACAAATAAAAATAATTCTAAACCCTATTTCTGCAAGATGTAAACAAGATGAATATGTAAACAGTACAATCTGAGCACAAATGTCTCAATTACTTTCCATGTAATATCATTATAATTTTGCCAGTCTGAGCATATTTGGGGGTATTTTGAATTTCCATATTGTATCTGACTGAGTAGAATTTATTGTGATCTGTTTTGCATTCCGTTTCATACTGAGTCTCTCCTCTAAGTTGTTCTTTGGAACAACTACAGCATTTTTTTCACATTAAAAATTATTGATTAAATGTATTTTTATAATTGTTCTTATCTAATGCTACTTAGCACTTGAGAACAAGTGGTTGAAGGATGAAGTATCTGCATAACTAACCAGTGTTCTGGAAGTTGCTCATCAAAAAGTTGCTCAATTTATCTCTAATCAGGGTTGTCTAAGTTAGGTGCTTATGTAGTACATTTTTGCAGTGGAACAGCAAGATTGGTGATAGTACTCTGATCTCCTTCTCAGACCAGCATTTAATCTCATGTCAAGAATCTCTATTACTGTCCCTAAGGGATTGGTGGGAGCAGTATGCATATAATTGACCATTTTTCTGGAGGTGATCATCAAGAAAAGTACACAATTTGTTTCGTATCGGGGTACTCTGAGCTGAGCACTTCTGTAGTACAACTTGCAATGCTACAGCAAGATTGGTGAAATTAATCTTAAATCCTTCATAGGCTGGCATTTAATATAATGTCAAGGATCTTAATCAATATACAGCCTTTCTTACCCTGCGGCAGCATGTTCCAGGCATGCAGATGCACTTGGAGGTGCCCAAGATATTTACATGTCAGAAGTGGCTGGCATTGATTCAATTCAGTTTTTCCTGACAAATACCTTTTTGGCAAAACCCACAAAAAATGATAATGTTGCATTCTTGAGTTATTTCTAATAGTTACTGCCAAACACATGGCTTTTGTAGCAGTACACAGAATCACAGAATGGCCAGGGTTGGAAGGGACCTCAAGGATTATGACTCTCCAACCCCCCTGTGGGTAAGGGCATGTAAACTTGAATTTCTAATTACTAATCTTGCATACTTCAATAAGATTATGTGTTTTATTAAAGCATTCTCTTTCTTGGCTGTCTTTGGTATAGAGCTTGTACAGGTGTATGAATGTGCCGTCTAAAGCTGTCCAGTCTGTGGAACAGTGCTTGATTATAGAACAAAGTGTGATGTCAGAGTGACACTTAATGTGACCCACAGCTGAGTGGTGGGCTTCTTAACTTTTATCTTTGGTCGATTCAACTTAGGATGTACTGTATTGCACATACTGATGTACTGCACTACTCAAAAGAAAAGCTTGACTTCTAGATGTTTTTCCCTGCCTACTGCTGCTTTTTCATGCCAGCTACCATATTTTATGGTAATTGGAAATTGATTTCAGTCTGCATCTAATGGTGTAAGTACGAAGTGATCATTATAATAGAAAATAAAGTAGAAAAAATATGAGCAAATAATTTCTTCGGTTTGTTCTTGACCATCTTTGTATCCATATACTGTGGGCTGTCCTCGTACATTTTTTTAAGTCAAAGTGCAGTCAATGTTTCTTCTTTTTTTTTTTTTTTTTTTTTTTTTGGTTTGCTTGTTTTACTTTGAAAGCTAGAAGTTGGGATGTAACCTTGTTACTGTCAAAAATTTAACGAGTATGGTATACTTCAGGCAGTAGCTGTTATGTTTCCTTATTATCCTGTAATCTGGATTCCCTGGAGGACATCCTGATGAAAAAGCTGTCTCAGTCTAGTTTCCATAATAAAGTGATTGACTATGATACATTATAGAAATGGAAGGCGTTTTTGATTCTTCATTTTGAAGTCAATTAGTTAAATCTGGAGTAAGAAGACTATGTATGTTATCTGTAAAAAAGGAGAATTTGGACCTATTTGCTACTTCTGGCATACAGTGAGGGTGGTAGCTATACTTACCTTTATGTCATCTAGTTTTGTTTAGTGAAGACCGAGGATGAGATTCAAAGCTTTTTTTTTTTTTTTTTTTTTTTTTTTTCTCATTAGCCACTCATTTTAGTTGCTGTTTGGAATTCTAATGTAGACACAGAAGAAATTTCATCATGTCAAATTGGCTTTCATTGTCAATAATCACAGTTATCCTTTCTGGCACTTCAGTCTGTTTAATTAAAATCCTTGGAGCTTAAGCCGAGTTTTGTTTTTTGTTTTGCGATAGTTCTGCATGCATATAGAGCATTTTCATTTCATGTGTTTATGTATCTCTACTTCGTTCTAACTTTTAAGTTCCTTTGTCACAGAAATGTATTCATGTTGCATTATTCACTTTTATTTTTCATCTTCAGTGTTATGGTTATGGTTTTCATGATCTCGTTAACTTGCTAAATCAAATTCCTTCATCTGGCCATCTGGAGCATGGCAGTACTGAAGGAGTTTTCAATAAATCTAAATTATATCTTCCTTATTCTGTTAAGATGTGATATAGCAACGTATGGCTCATCTAGCAACGAGGAAGTTATCTTCTAAGTGCATGTTAGTTATATGCTACTTTGGAATGGTAAACTTCATGGGGATTAACCAAACCTTAGAAATGTTGGCTTTACTATTCTGGACTGAAAAGAGTTCATTTTATCTTAAAGTGTGATCTAATGGATCTGAAGTGTTAACCATGCTTCAGTAATTCAGAATCATCAAGCTAAACACTGAGTATGAATTTATGTTTCTGAACTATGGATTAAAATAAACCGCAGATTTCTCTGCAACATAATCGGCTGATACTGATATAACCTAGAATATCCCTTCAGTTTCCATAGGAACAGATGATAGAATGTTTTGAATTTTGGAAAAGCGAAAATGAATGTCTGGCTTCAATAGAGTTCACTTATATTTTGCAGCTTGCAACCTCTCTGTGTGAGGGCTAAAAGTGTGCATAAAAACGAAAGGTGGAATATCCGCATAACTCTTAGTAAAATATATTTTTATTAGTGGCAACGGTAATGATAAAAAAATATTGCAAGTGTTTCCGTGCATAATTCTTCAGGTGTTGTTTTCTGTAGAGGTAGAAAACATTTCCAAATCCATAGCAAAATAGAAACTACAAATTATTCCTGTTAATGCCTCTTCAAATGTTTTACAGCAACAAAAAAGTGCCTGGTAGGTCATCTCTAATTCTCATCTCTGCTCATTGCTTCATCTCCCTGTTGCACTGTAGCCATATATTTTCTCGCTGGAGCAGTCTGAGCAGCGCAAGAAAGAACTTCATGTAGTTAGAAAGAGAAGATCAATCAGACCCTGCTGAAATGCATGCTGTTTTATATAGGGGGATCTAATTAAAGGAGATAATCCAAGAAAGACAAAGAAAGTGCTAGTGGTAGTAGTGCTTGCTTTATTAGATGCTTGACTGTTCTTTCTTAAGAGATCGTGTTTGCTAAATTAGAGAAGATATGCTTTGAGTGTAAAAACATTAAGAAGATTTAAAATATGCCTCTTGGTTTGAGATAAATAGGTACGTAATTTCTGTATTTACATAGAGGGAGGGTATAAAAGCCTTATCAAGAAACAGTTAAGAATCTCAGTGAGATTCTAAGAACCTTAGGCCTTGTGAATGTGGGTTCAGGCGATAACAGCACAGTTTGTTTTCATTTGCTGTAACTCCACTATTTCAGATGCTTGATCTTTAAAGCATTCTGTATGTGGGAATTTCTATGGCACTGAAAGGAAAATAAAATGAAATGAACAAGTGAAGTAAGTACAAACAGGCAAGTAGCATGGTAACTCATGGTGAGTTCCTCTATTCAGTGTAACAGGTTTTCGGTCTTTGAATGGGGCTGTGCTGTGCTAATGTAGCACAAATAATAGCCTTTTCAAATATCTGTATTCTGGGGTTATTTTTAGCTACCATTAAATAGAAGATTCATGAGGAGTGTAGTTGTCTGGACATATGGGCAAGTTTAATAGCAATATTTTGAAAATATAAGGATTTTCAAAAAATAATGTTATCCTTCTCAACATTGGAATATAATTTTCTGTTGCCAATGTGCAGAGGACCTTGTGTCATGTTACTTTCTGAATATTGATCCTATTTTATTATTGGTTCTGCTCTGCACTTTTGCTTCATATTTCAGAAAAATACTTCACATACTGTAGTACTTGGTTTAGGCAGGTATTAGCAGCCATTACTCTGCAGGTATGCAAATACAGCGTAGTTCTAAATGGCAAGGAGGAGGAATGTTCTTATATTTGAGTTTGCGAGTTTCTGTGCCTTAAAAATTAGACGTCAGTGGCCCATTAAATGGGCTCTGTTTCACAAAAATGCTTTCTTGTTCAATCTTCAGTGCCAGGTATGGGTTTTATAAGATTAAAAGATTATTTTGAATGATCTATTAGTAGAATGTTTGTATCAATATCTGATGCAAAGAAAAACCCAAGTTTTCTTTTTTTTTTTTTTGTGAGAGAGTAGTTTGAGATACTTACTGAGGACTAGAATTTAGGTTATGGCTTCAGCCAAACCTTCAAATTTGATTAGATGAAGATTAAAGATTATTTTTCTTCCTTGAGATCATATTAAAGCAGAGAACTGAGAAACTGAATGGTCTTGTCTCCTATTAGGTCACAGCACCTTGCCGTACACACATTTAAGACAAGTCTCTGTACTCCCATACTGGCCACCTTCCTGTTGGATCTCTCTTGATTTTCAGACTGTGACCTCAGCTGAACCTGCCACCTGAGAGCTCCGTGTTTCTGTCTTAGGTGTTCCTGTTGATTATCCCAGGGTTCAGGCAAGCATGGCAGATCCAGAAGTTGCCTCCTCCTTGCTAGCACTGGAATTACTGTCTGCAAGGCCCCACTGCAGAAGATGTGGGTTTATGGGTTTAGGTGGGTTGACAGACAGATGCTTCTGGCTGATCATCTGTTAGTGCCCTTAGCTACTAGTTGTACCTGTGCTGAACATGTGTTTGATAGAGTAGCTTTCATCAAACTGCAAAGCAGACACTTCCAATAAGATTCTGTGAATAGCAAATGAATCATGAAACAGTTTCCCCTTTTTCCATTTTCTCTGTGTCAGGTAGTAACCATGGTGTAAGGAATTCATAATTAGCTGATGTGAGACAAGGGGTAAAAAACACTGCCTTTAAGCAAACATTGAAAATAGCAGAAAGCTGAAGACTGGAGTTTTCAGGAAAAACCCACTTGGATACCGACATGCATATTTAATACAAATTAAATAATTCATGTGATATGAATGTGGTGCACATGGTAATGCCAGTATTTATGATATTTTTTTTTGGCTGAAATTCTGATACCTAACTGGGGATTGTTGCTTTTTTTTTCCTTTTTTTTTTCTTCCCTATCTTAAAATTTCTTTGGAAGAGATAGAATTAACTTAAATAAATAATAGTAGTGTTGCAGACATGTCTGCTATAGATGGTTAACTGAAAATAGTCCACGTATGAGTCTGTTTTTATCAAAATCTTTTAATAACTAAAAACTGTGTCTGATATTCCAACCATGTCTGCCATGATCACTTTTAATGCCTTTCCCTGTCACTATTTTAGCTGTCCTTTTTTTCCTTTGCTGTTTTTCTTCTGCCAAGGTACTCTTGTGTTTGCTAGTCTGAAAATATATATATATTCACACAGCTGCAGTGAATGTATAAAATTAACATTTATGCTATAAAAGCAACAAAAATTGAAGACATTGTTTTTGCTTTCGGGGTTTGATAAATGTTCATAAATCTGTGTTATTTTTTAAACTGATAAAGCTTAATTTCTATCTTACATTTCTACACTCCACTTAAATCCCAAGGCAGATCCAGCATTCCTGCTAGGTAAACAGCAACACTGGAATTTTTGAAGTGTTCAAGACAGAGATCTAAATGTGTGGGTCTTTGCAGGTCCACCTAGATTATTTTGGGATGTACGGTTTTGCCCCATATGTGGCTTGCTTTCCAAAAGAGAAGGCTTCATAAGCTCAACAAGGAATGAGGAATTCCTTGGTGAACGCTGTTGGGAGTGCAAGGGTAATTGGAAAGTAGGGGAGCATACATTAGAGAGGCCCCCATTTTAAGAAGTGTTGCTACAGCATTACAGAGATAAAAGAGTTGCAAAGATAGCCATGATAATATTTGCCTTATCTAGCAAAAATTAGTTCATGCTAAAGCGTATCCTTTGCAGTCTGGTTGCCAAACTATGCCAAAGCACTCATCCCTGCTGCTGCTTCTATTAGTCTCAGGGAATGTGAGCATGGGAGTGTTTGCCCACGCTGCAAGCAAGGTGGGCAGCATGTTGATATTTTTGTTTCATCTTCCTGATTGTAAAGTATTCATTTAGCAAAGGTTATTGGATGCTGATACATCTTCCCTCCCCAGAGCTCAGAGGGTGCATGTTTTCATGTAACTCTTTTTCTGCAGGAGGGAGGAAGAAGGAGAAGGAACTGCACTTGGTCTTTCCCCCTCCCTCTTCGAGCGCTGTATGTGAGCAAAGCTAAAATGTATATTCATTTGGGGAGGAATGTGTGCTGGAGTAGGAGTTACCAGCGAGGAAGATGGGAGGGTGCCATATGTTCTCCTGCACTGCAGGATTTAGTGTTCCCCTGAGATTGTTGTTATGAAGCCTTTCTGATTTTTCTTGTCCTCCCCAAAATTCAGATATCTTGCAATATATAATCAGTATTGTAAAAAAAAAAAA
>JAPSGF010000006.1:19595052-19701849 GCA_035772895.1 Perdix hodgsoniae
GGGCATTATTGCTATTCTTGCATTTATTACCATGTATGCCACAATTTATTTGAAGAAATCTTAAGCTACCTTGTTCTTTATTATTAATGTTAGATGAAATCTTTTCCTGAAATCAGATCTAGGTCAGTATTTATTTATTATAGCTTTTATAGCTTTTTTTCAGTTACTGCATATATAAAGTTATATTCCTGAAGCACTGATGTATCACCCAATAGAAAATCTTGGTATAAAATTGCTGTCGCTCAGTTGCTTTTTGCTGCAGATTTTTTTCTGCCTACGGAGAATTTAGTGCATGAGGCTTTTTTCATTCTGTTTTCCTTTCTACATGATTCTTGTTTTATCTCTCTTTAAAATTTTAACTAGGAATTTGCTTTACAAAATGCTGTACAAGTAAATACAAGCAATCCTTGCACAACAGAAAACATTTTCTCTTTCTGTGCTGTTAGTGGCCATTCTTCTACATATTTGGAAAATTTACTCCCTTTAATTTCCCCAGGCATCAACACTTCCACCCCACCTTTGAATAAACTACATTTGTCTCATGATCAGGGGTATTTTTCTTCTTAGTGCCAAATAGCACTTCCTGGAGGCCCTCTGACAGTATCTTCTGTACAGGGTGGTGGGAAAGCATCACCATATCGAGCTTAGGTTATGTCATTGCTTCATAAATTCCTATGTAACTTAAAGCAATAATAAAATTAATGAATCTGTAGATTTTTATGCTGAGCTAAGAAGCCTCCTGCTCTTGCAATCTGACCTGTGAGTGCCAGATTCAGACTTGAATTCATTAGAATCTGAACTGTAAGGTATGAAACAGAATGAATATTTTAAGCTGCAAATTACATTTTAAAGCAGGGGTTCGATAACTGGTCGACTCTTCAAGATTGAGCAGTCTTGACTTTGAAAAATTTAGTGCAAGAAACCACATCAAAGCCATGCAAATAAAGTAGTCTTTGGTCTAAGGTGGTTGAAACAGGAAATCTACTGCAAATGTAAAGTGAATCATGGAAATAACACTCAAGCATACGAAAATCTGAAGTTTGTTTTCTTTTCTTTCTCTATTTTAAAATGCAAATTTGTTTATAATCAACTCTGTGTGTAATTTGGAATGACTCTTTTCAGTTTAGAAATTCCATAATTTTAGGGAATATCTTTGGGATTTTATCATCAGAGAAGAAAATCTTTAGTGTAGATTGTACTTCTGTTTGTAGATATTTTCTTCTAACTCTAAAACAAATGATAAGAACTTTAAAAAAGAGTTAGATTACTAACTTTAACTAAAAATTCATTCTTAGTGTAGTTCTTTATTCTACAGCTGAAGTCTTTTCCCTACCCTCAAATTACCTCATACATTATGTATTGGTCGTTGAATGTGGAACAGGGAACTTAATCCTGCATCTTGACACATAACTGTGCCTGGATATAATTACTCTTGCACACTAAACTTCTTTAAAGACTATTTCTATCATATCTATATAAATTTTTTATGAACAAGCAATTAATTCCCCTTTTCTTTTCCTTTGGAAATTATACTACTAAATACTCTATGCCCCAGGTAGAAGTACTAAATGTTCTAAGACAGTGTGATATTTTCCTGTATAATAGTATTACGCATTTCAGTTTCTATAAGGTGTGTTAGCATCTTTGTTTTCCATAACTCATTCTGGCCTTATTTATATTTCATGTTAGTTAAGTTCACCATTTATGCACTGTTCAACAAGGGAAAATACAAAGGGGATGGCAGCTGAATTTTAATAATGAATGAGGAAGCAAGTTGTAATTGCAATAGTTTTTCTAATACCACTTTAGTAAAGACTGATTGTCAATAATTCCTTTTAATTTTTTATATATATGTGGAAGTGTTTTACCTTGGCACTGACAGTTCAGAGTAGGGATGGCAGAGCTGATTTCTGTTTCAGCATACTGTTCAGGATCTCCCATTTCCATTCTCCTTTCATCTTATAGGCCTCTTTTTTATTTACCAACTTACAACTGTAACGACTACTGATAAGCCCTGCATTAATGTTTTTAATACGACAGACTTTTTAAAAAATATGTACACCCATACCAGAAAGATCTCATGTTGATGTGAGTGGAATTCACATTCCACATACCTTACTATGTCATTTCAGTTTTAACAGATTATAATGCCGGCGTTTTTAGAATTCTAGACCTGTCCGGTTTGAGAAGTTGTGTATCATCATGGCTTTTTGCATGTCACGTGCACATGTTAATAATCTCCTGCTGCTTTTAGGTCCCTAAGTGAGAAAAAAAGCAACAAAGATGCTTCTTTAATTAAAAACAACAATGCAATGCCTATTTCTAGTCTCTGTAATTGTAACACCATTCTTGATGTGCATCTTATGACAGTTCAATCTGGACCATGTTTTCTTGGCTTGCTTATGAGAAAGTCATGTAAAATAGTGTCAGCCGTGCTCCCAGTCAAAACTTATTATCCATCTCTCATTCAAAGTTACATTACTCTGTCTCAGAAATAGATTACTTGGGTTTGGCATGATTTGGTTCTGACAAAGCCGTCTTGGCTATTATTTAGCACCATATTAACATTTCCTTGCGCATATCAAAAGGTAATTTAGCTGTGCAGCCAAATGTAAATAAGTTATTACTTTATGGCAATCAGACTATATAATATTACAGTGCTCTTTGGTGGTTTTGTTTTTAGGAACAGAAATGTAATCTATGAGATGTTAATTTCAGAATACTGATAGTGCTAATGACTTGGTTTTATGAGAACTTTACACTCCTTAATGTCTTGTTTGGATTTCAACTCAAGTTTCTGGAAATTCGCTCAAGTATATTGGCAATTAAGGTACTTTCTGGATGTAATTAGGGAAGCATAGTTTAATTAATAGACTTGCAATGACTAAATGTAAATTGTGTTCTTAAAGTACTACAGCTTGGATAATGAAAACATTTACAACCTATATCATTCACGGAGAACAATAGTAGAATACTCCTTATTCTATTTTGCAATGAATCAGTGAGCTATCTTCTTTTTCTTCAGCCCCCGCTGCTGACAGTTATTTTAAGAACAGAATTAATACTTCTGTATTTACAACTTCTCTATATCAGATGGATTAAAGAAAATATGTTTTAGACAATGCTGAAGTTGAAATAGACTTTCTAAGGTGGATATCTCCACTTAAGACGAGGACTGACATTTCTCTGGGCTAGTGTAGTTGGTTCTCTGGTACTCACATAAGGTTCTAAAATGGAACTATCTACTCTGAAATTAAAAAACAAAAGTAAGCACACATTTGGAGTTTTAAGATGGTTTCTGACCAACCATTAAATTGGAAGCATATGAATTCTGAAAGAACATCACATTATCTTGTGGGATACAGCCATAATTTATTAAAGGCTTTTTATTTTTGTTTTCTGCAAAACTCACTACTTTGAAGACTGGATGGCAAACTGTTGATGGATAATGATTCTCATGTTCTTATAAAGTGATATAAGCCCTGTATTGTTTAAGTCACCTTTATTGCTTGATTGTGTTTTTGGTTTTGTTTTTGTTTTTTTTGTCATATTCTAGAAAGAAAGATTTTCTAATCAACATTTTTGTTGATTAAGGTCAACATTTTTATACAGATTTTTGCTTACAGTCACGTTCAAAGAAGGTAGATTCAAGCTCAAATTGGGCAGATATAAGGAAAAAATCTTTTATGGTGAGAATGGTGGCACAGATTACCTAGAGTTGTGGTTGATGTCTTGTCCCTGGAGACTTTCAAGGTGAGGCTGGATAATGCCCTGGGCAACCTGATATGACTGTGCATGTTCCTGTTCATTGCAGGGGAGTTGGACTGGATGACCTTCAGAGGTCCATTCCAACTCTAAAGATTTTGTGATTATATAAAGAAGAGGGATGAGCAACTGGTAGTGTTTTCCTGGTGCTCTCACTTTTCCTTTCCAGAATAGTTTGAGTCTTTGACTTAAAAATCTTTGCATTTGAGTATTCAGTTTCTTGAGCTAAAGTTAGCAAAATTTATCTCCACTTATAGCGATGACTCTGTTAAACTATTTTAGAAAGCTGATTTCCCACTAATTGTAACTGAGACTGGGTTTTTAGAGTGTGTATGCATCCCTACCAAATTTATACATATTACAGGGATGAATGCAATAGAAATAATGGAGATTAAAGATGTTAAGAGTTATTATTTAAAGAAATGATAAGCAGTAAGACATTCCTTACCATAAGCACAGAGCTAACAAAAAAATGCAAGTTTTGCTGATCCCACCAGTCAAGGGAACAATTAAGTACATCAGAAATGTTGCTGAGAAGATGCTTTCTTTTCTTGTCTTCCTTTTGACTCACTGCTTTAGATGTTGTCTGAAATGCATCTGCTTCTCCAAAGAAAGTATGTAGAAGATATTCACATAATTATGTAAATTCAGAATATGGCCATATTCCGTACTAAACATAACTGTACTAATCACTATCTCAGTAATAGGATTCTGAAAGATTTCATAAAAATGAGCACAAGAAAGTTCAGAAGTACAAAAAAAGCATCATTTGAACAAGTAAAGTATATGTAATTATCTAAAACAATCACTGTACCAGAAGAAAGTTGGATCCATTAGACTTTCCAGCTTTTATGAAACTGACCAACATTTATATGTCTTCAACCTGTTTCACTATTTCTAGTAGTCTTGTTCTATTCTACTTTGGTAGACTGTTCTGTGCGGGGGACGGGGTGAATTTTATCTGTAAGGTTTGCCAGAATCCCTTTAGATGTCTGGATTGATCAGACTCTTTGCAACCATTCAGTAGTGAGAAGTCCTTTGAACTGAGACTTTAGAAAGGGAAAAGAATTCGAAGACAAGCATTTCCTTCAGATAAAATGCTGATCTTGATTTTTAAGTTTATTTTTTCATATTCCATTAACACTAAGAATGGACATGGAGTGTTTGAAATGGAGTCTTTGCTAATTCTTTCATTAAAAAGACTATTTAAAAATTCAGATACAACATAATATCCCCCCCCCCAAAAAAAAAAACAAAAAAAAAACATGTATGCATTTTTGAGAGAAAATAATCCATGTAGAAAACTTCTGACTGAATACGGTTCTTTAATTATTTATGGATCTATTAGAGGAGACAAAATACTGATGTAGATTGGCCTTTAACCAATCAGGAATATACTACAAAAACTCCTCTCATTTAGTGGTGAGTTACCTGGTGAAAAAGTAACCTGATCATTAAATCAAATGGCATCTCAGAACACCGCCAACAGCAGGCAACAGGGAACTAAATTACTGTTGCAGATTTATAATTAGCTCTGAAATTTTGAACTTTCGGTTTGTGAAGTTAACAGCATATGCTGGTTACATTTCTCAGTGGTGCCAGGAAACAAGTACAGGAATACTTACTTTGGGACAATTTTGTGAATAATTATTATCCTTCTCTAAGGAGAAAGCTGTCTTTTTTTGGTTTTGTTGCATTTTCCAGCCACATCATAAAATAGCTGTCCAACAGAGTTTCAGATCAGTAGGAAACCTCATAGAATCATTAAGGTTCATTAAGATCATCTACTCCAATCATCAGCCCATCACCGCCATGCCCACTGAACCTCATCTCCCAGTGCCACATTTACCCGTTTCTTGAATTCCTCCAGAGATGGTGACTCCACCACCCCCCGGGCAGCCTGTGCCAGTGCCTTGCCAAAGGTATTCTAGGAGATGTTTCTCACAACAGTCACAGATTAACAGTAAGAATGTTGAGTTATTAAATACTAACACCAGAACCTATGAAATTTTTTTCTATAGGGCATCATTGAAACAGTGACATTTCAAATTTCAAGATTGTTAATGTGTGTCATTTACACACAGTAATTCCTTTGAAAGTCTCAAAAATCTCTCAAGATTACTCTGCATCTCACAAACTTTTACAAAACTTTATTCCTTTTAGTCCTCAACATTATTTCACACTCGTATTTCTGTAAAATCATGAGTGTGCTGTATGTACTTGCTGCTACCAATGCTGCTTCAGTTAAGGAGATTAACTTAAGGAGATTAACTGGAGGAGCCATGGTTAATTATTTCTGCAATTGGCTTTTAAAATAAACGTACACTCAGTCATAACAACCACATGCTATCACTATTGCTTTCTCAGTAATGTTACAGAACTCCAAAAGTACAGAGAATAACAAGAATTACATTGCCATTATTTTTGTAAGAAACTTCAGAAAAAAATTTGCTAATTCTTGTATATGCTACCATTTACTTCTTTCAAACAAGGAGTTAAACAGCATTTCTGTGCTTATGAGCTGTTTCACAGGCATTAACGACATGTAGAGCATTGTGCAGGCACATTTCGATATGGCAGCTTGCTGGATTGGAGGGAAATAATAGGTTTTGTTAGAAGGTGCATTACTTCAGGTTTAGCAGCTTCTATGAGTTTTTGAGTAAAATAATGTTTTAACAAACATTGGTGTGCTGTTAATGCTTTTTTGGCTGAAACCATGACATGCTGTAATGCAGTAGTTTTGTTATATCTTCAAGGCTAGAAATTTAATACCAGTTATCCCATGCACACTTCATATTACGACTGTTGCTTAAGAACGGGAACTTAATAAGCTCCGATAAACAAAGAAATCTTGAGTTCCTAAAGATATATTCTTAAGAAAAGCAAGTGTTAAAATACAGTTTAACTAATGTATATATATAAAATTGATCCTTATTTGCTGACTGCTACCGTTAGCCTCAGTTCTCTGCCTGTGTATGGCATAAATAATTTCATGCTGCTCATCGAGGTGACATTGTCCCAGGAAATAGCTATTATTAGCCCAAATGTTTCCCTTTTAGGAATCCATTGGAACCTGATCATGCCTATGTGTTCTATATCAGTACAGGTCCCTGAAAAAGTAATGCCCTTTTAATGCAAGTTTTCTTGCCTTTTACTCCTTTAAAAAGCAAGGGAGATGCACCTGGACATTATTATGCCCTTCATCAAGCAGGCTTTATTCTCTAAGTAAGTTGTATGAAGTCTCTGATCTAAAGTCTTAGTGAAAAGGAAACAGCATTAAATGTCACAGCAATTCCACAAAATTCAGAGTAGTTGTGAGGAATTATTGGGAAATTTGTTTAGATGCAACCCGCTTTTAGTCCTGTTCTGAACATCAGCTTGAACATAACTGTTTTGTTCTTTGAAGAAAGAAAATGCTTCATGAGTTAAAGATCTGTAAAACATGTTTGTTTTTGTTAGGATGGACTACCTGACCTTGAATGAAGTGTCTGTAGCTCTGTGAGAGAATGCAGCTGACTCCGGACAAATGTAAATTGGATTCTGTTCAAAGTCCAGCTGTTTTGTTGGGCTTTTGTTTGTTTGTCTATTTGTTTGTTTTTTTCTAGCCTGTTGTGCACTTTTAAATGCAGAGCAAAGACTTTCAGCATGTAAAATGAAACTGAGTATTGAAAGTGCTGTTTTCAGCTTCTCTGAATGAAAAACATGTTGTTTTGGACTATGAAACCATGTTTGAATTCCATCTCCTCGGTGAGTTACCTTAATGCTTACTGATGAAATTCAGCACTCCACTGATGCTTGAGCCAAAGCATGATCTTTTAATACAAGAACTGTTCAGTCATGATCATCATGGCAGAATAGAAGATGATACCTTACATGGATGTCCGCAGAGGCTAATGTTAGAAAGACAGCTCATTTTACCACACTGGATCAGGATTGGATTTCATCTTTGAGTTCTTATTGCCGATTTTGTATGGATGCATAGACTCTGCAGCACAGAGGCCTAGAGAAGAAACTGATATATTTTAGGATTTATTCTTACATTATCAGATCATCCTTTAATCCCTTAGAAGTTTAAACAGTATTTATATCGTCCTTGAGATATTTACATACAGGCACTAGCATTTTCCCCATCGTAATGGTTTAGCAAGTTCAAATGAGCAGTAAGAAGCCATAATTTCTGTAGTGCTGCCTTATGTACTTTGCCTGCAAATGAAGATAGTGAAGAGGGATTCGGCACTCAGAACAAATCAGTAAGGCAAATGGAAGATTTTTGTAACTGTTGCTGCCAAGTCATAGAAGTCCTTGCCATAGCATGTCTTGAGATTGCCAAAAAATAAGAAATCATAATCTGTCATTCTGGAAAGATAGGTTCATTTTTGTAATGCATTGCAGATTGTTCATGTCATCTTTTCAAAATAAAACATTTCTTTTTTCTGTGACCTTCCTTTTAAACTCACTGGGCTGAACACAAAGTCTAGCTCATCTGTGTGTTTTGCTGACAGATGCCTCTGCAGGAAAAAGGATCATGGACCAAGATTTAATTCAAAAATAAAATAAGCTCAAGTTACTATAATAGTGAATTTCTGTTAAAAAAAATGATGTGTGTGGATGCTCTAGACTTGAAGTATGCTAGAGATCAGGTGGCTAAAAAATAAATACATAAAGCTTAAGTAACAGCTGCCCATTTGGTACAGAGAAACGTATTGCATCTTGCATATTGCAAACAGGAGAGCCACTGTTGCTGTCCTGAGAATGTGAGGGATGACCCATTTGCTTTTTCTCCAGGCTTGGTCAATAAATAGAGACATGTAGAGTTGTGACTCATTTGTAAATCAAAATATGGATCTAGAATATCTCAAGAAGGTCAGAAATGTACCTGAGTTGGCTAGAAAACTGTGGATAATTACAGATGATAATTGATTACAGTGTGGTGGTGACTTGCTTAAGATAGATGTTTGAGTGATGTAGTGTTTGTGTCACTAAGAAGCACTTACATACTTAATACACCTTACCACTTGAAAAGTTAAACTGTGTGTAGTTGTTTCATTGTCTCAAAGCTACTCAGGTTTTTCTGCATAGAAGATGTTACAAGGCAAATTGCTATGGGGTTGTAAAAGACTGATAATGTTTCTACAGTTTGCTTGTTTTGGATGGCTTATAAATCAGCCTGTCTTGACCTTCTCATTGCTTGTTCACTAAAGGTATTTCATGCTTTAGATTGACTTCACATTTTGCTGTAATTAACTGTCGGTAGTTGCTTCTTAGTAAACTTCTTGTGTTTAGAATATATTCAGAACTTGTCTCAGTTAATCTGATACTGTTTTACTGGAATTGGGAAGTTCTAATGAAATGGTTTTTATTTCTTTTAAGAAGTGTTAGGGATTTATGAATATCCCATATATTTCCAGCTCTGAAAAACCCGAAGAGCTAGTTGTCTGAAAGCACTGTTCATTAGAAAACCTTTTAATGGGATGTGGTTGACCATATTGTTAAATAGTTGGTTTTAATATGGTTGAACCACTGTTTTTTTTTTCGTGGTTTTTTTTTTTTTTGGTGTGTGTGTGTGTAAAGCTTTCCCTCTAGAATTCTGAAAAAAAAGCAAAACAAACAAACAACAACAAAACACAAAATATTACTGTGTATTTGTTATTTGGCTATGTGTGACTTCAGAAAAATATTCTTACCTAAAGATTGTTTCTTCCAGATCATAATTATTTGATTCGCATTTAACTTCAAGTAATTGATGCTAACAGAACAATTCAAATGGTTCAGTTTGCTTATGACAGTGGAGTAGATCCACATCAGGAAAGACTTTGATCACCTTATCTGACCTTTGCAACTTTATGCTGTTTGAAGCTGGAGCATTTAACCTTGAGCAT
Organism: Perdix hodgsoniae; assembly: GCA_035772895.1. Classification (NCBI taxonomy): domain Eukaryota; kingdom Metazoa; phylum Chordata; class Aves; order Galliformes; family Phasianidae; genus Perdix; species Perdix hodgsoniae. The sequence goes on from JAPSGF010000006.1 coordinate 19,604,697, forward strand.
TTAACCTATGTGCCATAATCAGAGCCATCATCATTATGTCAAAGCACTAGGAGGGTGAAATATGCCTTTGCAAGCAGTTTGGAGGAAGAGTAAGGTGAAATTCTACAAGGTGTAACCCTATTGAACTTCAAGAAATAATCCTGTCCGAGGAATAGTCTGCCAGCCATTCGAGTGAATGTTCTCTATGGCTTGAGAGGAAAATAGCATCTGATCCTTTATTCCTGATATTCATCTGATGTTTGGTAAGAATCTCAGAGACACTTGTTTGGAGAATCTGATCTAGGCAGGGAATCCCAAGTTTGTGAATTAATGAAATTGTTGCTCTACCACAGACCTGCATGTCTGTCAGCAAAGCAGAAGTGCGTGTTTTCTCAGCAAGAGAAGATTTGTGGAATCCATAGCTTCACAAGAACACACACTTGAAAGCCAAAAAGAGCCATTATATCTATATCACCCCTTTTAACATTTTTGTCCTTTCCACCTGTATACTTACAGAAAACATGGTTATGTGTGGTTTTTACATGGCCTTCAGAAGTATTTCATTGTGCTCTCTCTTTAGAATCTATTATCTTTCATGATATGTTCCTTAGCAAATAAGAAAGGACTGTCTTTAAGAAATCCTTTAAGAAAGGATTAGTCTTTTATTTTCACTTACCTTTAATTTTCTGTGGAATAATTAGAAGTTGTTATTTTCGTCTGGGTAGTTGACTATTACTAAAACTGAACAAGGAGAGAGAGCAGGCAAAGGAGGCGTCAAAAATAGATTGGAGGTATACTTGAACCTAATTTGTGGTTGTAGTGAGTTTAGTTATGTTAGGCTCCTCAGTGGAAAAACACCAATTTTGATTTCCAAGGATTAAAACACATAGCTTTTATTTAATTTCATGATGTAAGTTTATGGTACTTGTCTTAATCCAGTAACTGTCAGCAACATGTCATCATACGGAATTACTGTACATACATCCTGCTACATGTTGAGAATGCATTCAAGAAAAGTGTACAGTGATTATAAAGGAGTGAAAAGCAGTGTTTTTTTGTGTTTTTTTTTTTATAATAAGATAATTAATGTAGTCTAGGGGGGTTATAAGCAGTGTAGAAGTGTGGAAGGTAGAGAAACAGACTGAACATTTAACTTAAAACTTTCATTGAGTCTGTTCTTGCTGCCTCTTTCTGATAGCTAAGTTTTCACTGTTATCATCATCTAAGTGTTCTAATGGTGTTCAGCCTCACAAAAAAAAAAGGACCTAACATCTCTTGGATCTTAGCTCTCAAAAGAGCCATTGTCTTCTCCTCTAGCTGACAATTTTGAATATTCTGCTCCTGTTTCTACATCTTCCATATTCTATCTACCCATGTATTTAAATTGTGGGTACTTTGTAAAACCTGTAAACGTCCTTGCTCAGTTACCTTAATTTTATGGGAAGAGCTACTTTGACCTCTGTTGAACTTGGCCACTGTGACATGACGATGATTAATGAAGCAAAGTATTTGCTGATTGTCAGTGGGACTCCAAAACACCATTACTGATACAGTGGGTAGCCAGCTATGTCTGTAAGTAGCTTATTTGATTTTATAATAACCACAACTTTTTTTTTCTTCTGGGTAGAGCTAACAGCATGAAATTTTACTGCACTGTTGTGAACGTTATCGCTTCTTGCTTGAAATAGGCTTAAAGAAACAAAATCTCCAGAGTCTTTCCGAATGGAAATACTTCTTTACGTTTTTCCTAGAACTCCATTGTTTTCATTGTTTGAAAAACTTTACTTGAAAAAATTAGTATTTTTTTTTTCCCCCCATAGAATCATAGAATGGCTTGGGCTAGAAGGGGTCTTAAAGATCATCTAGTTCCAACCCTCTGCTGTGGGCAGGGTTACCTACCACCAGATCAAGCTTCCCAGTATCCCATCCAACCTGGCCTTGGCCACCTCCAAGGACTGGACATCCATAGCTTCTCTGGACAGCGTATTCCGGTCCCTCACCATTCTCTAACAAAAAATTCCCTACTAATATCTGATCTAATTCTTTTATTTTAAAACCATTTTCCCTTGTATTATCACTGTCAGACCACATAAAATGTCAGTCTCCCTCCTGTTTATAATCTGCCTTTAAATACTGGAAGGGAGCAATGGAAGACTCTCATTGGAATCTTCTCAAGACTGAAAAGGACCCTTCTTCATAAAAGATGTGCTCCAGCCCTCTGATCATTTTCATGGATCCTCTCCAACAGCTCTACATCTTTCTTGTGATATGGGTCCCAGACCTGGATATATTACTCCAGATGGATGATCACATGGGCAGAGCAGAAGGGGTCAATCATATCCTTCACATTGCTGGACGCTCTTTCGCTGTGTGGTATGCAGTTGGTTCTGAGGCTGCAAGCCCGTACTGCTAGCAAGCATCAAGCTTTTCATCCACCAGAACCACCAAACCTTCTCCACAGGATTACTCTCAATGGATTCTTCTCTTAGTCTGCACACATATCTGAGCTTGTCATGATCCAAGTGCAGAACCTTGCACATGGCCTTGTTGAATCTCATTAGATTCTTGTGGACCCACTTGTTGAGCTTGTCAAGGTGCCTTTGGATGGCATTCCTTCCTTCTTTTGTATCAACCACACCACTCAGCTTGGTGTCATCGTCATGCTTGATCCCGCTGTCCATGTTGTTGATGAAGATGTTGAAGTGTGCTGGTCTCAAGATGGATGCCTGGGGGACACCTTATGACTGGCCTCCACCATGGCTTATCCACCAATGGCTCTTCTATAGAGACATGGACCACAAACCTCCAACCATTTTTGATTCTGGACAGATTGAAACCCCATGAAAAATTTTGTAAGTGGCATCAAATTTATGTATTTTCTTTATCTTATTAGAGGTTCTGGAATGGGGTCATATTTGATCAAGAGAGTCAGAGCAGAAATAAAAGCATTGAAATAATAGCCACCTCCCTAGAGTAATATTATTTTAGGTGGAAAATGTTTGTTAAAATAATAGGTGGCTTTTATTAGAAAAATTACATCAAAAATGAACAGTGACAAAGATATGCATCTCTCTCATATCACAGTTACCTTGACACCAGAAAGCAGGGGTGTCAGCATCTCAGAGAGGGGAATGAACAAGTAGTGCAAAAGAAGCTGGAGCTTTTAACAACTTTTCTCATGTGTGTCTAGCTTTTATTTCAGGGTATCTATAGTACAGGGTTTAATCCAGGAAAGTACCATGGAGACTGCAGAAACCTTTGACTGATGTTTAGAGATGGTCAGACAGCGATCTGGATGAATTGCTACTGAGGGTCAGACATTGAGTCAGTAGAGTATTGATCCTGCAGGATCCGGTGTTTTATTACTGCTTAGTACATAAGTAGTCCCTGGTGTCAGAGGGGAAGGTGTTGGGGATACAGCTGGCTGGAAAAACAAGAGGGGAAGTAGTATTTGTAAGGTGGAGTGTGTAATAATGTTTTTAATTAATCAATTTCATAATGAACTTAGAAGTAACAGCTACACATTTTGTTAGTTAAACAAATGTAGCTTTAACTACATTTTTGATAATACTCTTAGATGAGTGTGTTGCTAACTGTATTTTAAGACAACAGTAAATAAAGCTAAGACTGTGTAGAACAGTATGCTGCAGTATACTGCAGACACAGAACTTGTGCAAAACTAGTTGGGGAAAAAAAGATGTTAATTAACTAAAGTATAAAATTCAAGTCCTCTGAGTCTACATATAAGAAAACAGTTACAGACTGATACTGAATTTGCCATTTGGTAAGTGCTTTTAGTACATAAGTGACTAAATTGCTATCCTAATTAATTTCCAAGGCAACTGCAGATATTTTGAGATGGTATTAAATACATAACATTTTTCAAATATTATTTGAAATAGTGTTTGAATTACTTAAGTCCGTATTCAAGTTTCTTTGGATATGGCCAAGGATATTTTTCAAGTTCAGTTGAATCACGCAACTCATTTTACCATAATAAGCTTTATTTAAAAATAACTTTCTTTGAATTTGTATTCCAGTATGGGACTACTGAGATAAATTATGTACGTGTTTTTAGTAAATTAGTTTTTAAAAAATATATATGTTACATGTTGAAGATTTTTAATATTAACTACTAATTTAAACTATATCTATGTTATATGGATGCATATAACTCCTCATGCATTTTTGTGCACTCAGGAATAGTTGAGACAGACTCAAGTTTGATTTTTAATTCCTCACTGTGCTAATGATTTATTTTTCTTATGGAGAAAGGCCTGAGTCAAAGGAAGTGCAAAGCTTGCCATTGACTTAGTGAAATAGAAAAGACAGAAGGTAGAAAGCAAAGTATTGGATAGGATGAGGACATTTTAAAGACTCATATATTTTATGCAGTGATAGAGGTAATATGATGATAACGGTGTCTTGTGAAGTGTTTGTTCACCTAAGCTAAGAGATAAATATAAGCTATAACCACTGGTTATTATTGATAGGTTAGAGATTTATTTTTTATTTGTTTTGCCCTTTTTTTATATCAAACCAAAGAGAAATGGGTGCTCTTTTTACCTTTTCTCAATCTGTGGCTCATCTTTTTCAGTTTGGCTTTTGGGATACTGCTGTTTGCCTCCTCCTTCCCAGCTGTTCACTAGAAAATTCATGACAGAAGCCAATTCATTTGCTTTCCTATTTTATTACCAAAAATGGCAAAATTTTGCCAATGTTGTCACTTTTCCATTTCAATAATAGATAATAAAGTTGCATGTGGGAATTTTTGCATATCTTCAATTTTTTTAGTGTGGGAGGAATACTATTTCCAGCTCTTACTCTGAAATGCTAAAACATGAAAGACTGTATTATGCAGTTTTTTTCCATGATTACCAATATTTTTAGCTTATTTCTGATTCATCTGAATCCAAGTTATCAGAGGCACTGAAACAAATGGTCACGTATATGCTCTGGGTTTGCTTTCTCTATACATTTTGGGAAGACAAAGTGTTTGTTGCACTTGCTGAGCAGAGACAGAGAGGAGCAAAAATTAAGTAATTGCTAGTCAGACTGATAAAATACATGTTATCTAGAATGCTTATTAAATGGAGTAGGAAAGAATTCAAGCTTGTGGAAACAGAAGGCAATGTCAGAGAAAAGGCAGTCTCCATCAATGGATACTATAGACATTTGAACCTGAATCACGTCTTCCCAAGTAGAAGTATTCACCACATGTGTTGGTACTGATTAAGCTATTAACTGTTACATGCTAAAGCTTTTCAGTTTGAGCACAGTGTTGAAATACAGCGCAAGTGGGCCAAGGAGTGTAAGTTTGTAGTTTGCTTGGACTCAGTGCACGTCCAAGGAATGCTTTGTAAGTATACTCAAAGTTTCTTGGCGTTTTGAGGGGTAATGTTCTTCAAAGATACTACAAGTAATTTGAAGGCATCTAGTCTCAAATTTCACTCAAAATATTTGTGCTGTACTCACCACTCCCACTCACTCACTCAATATAGTGCATATGTAAAGATAATAGAATCAGGAAGAAAGAATTTACTATAGCTTATGTCTTAGAAATTTAAGTACAAATTATGAGTAGATAATTTTTGTGTAAGATAACTATCAGATTAAACTTCACAGGCTTTCAGTTTCTATATCAGATATTGTTTTTTGAAAATATGAGTAACGCTAGCATTGAAGGGAGATGGATGCAGTACTTCTGTAGGTTGGGTGAAGCTCCAGAGATTATATAAATAATATAAATTTATACATAAGAATAAAAATATATATGCATTTCAGAATTTAAACACTTGAAGCTACACAGTCAACATCATACTATGTTAATAAACTGAAGGGGACAGTAGATAATATCCTTTAATCAAAACTTGCTTGGATCTCCCAGCTCTGCCAGATGTACTGTTTCTCCAGTGGTGATAGTGGCATTTTGTTAAAACAGGAATTGTACATTTTTGATCGTAACTTCTGTAATGTGTCATTATTAATAATGTGTATGACATAGCAGTGATGCATTGGAACACAGAAGGACAGTATTATATACTGAGGATCCCTTTCTGGACATTCCTCTAGACTTCTGTTGAAAAAAATTCTACAGATTTCAATCATCTGCTATCTTGTCAGCAATACATGGTTTAAATGACATTCTGATCTCAGTTTAGGTCATCTGGCATACTAGAAAACTAGAACTACTTTATTATGTGTATCATTCAGAATATGTGTATTTGGTTAGAGTAACTAAATTATTTGTTTCTTGTGAAAGATAAAATATGCGTGATCTTTTAGAGTGTTTGATTTTGTTAGTCTGCGTGGCCTCATCTACTGATGTATAAGCAGAGAAAATACAGTTTTTAGCTGATGTGCTTGGCTGTCTTGTGTTGTTTAGTCCTTGTGTGAACTTCTACAGCTGTGTGCATGGTTTTAATGGATCGATTCAGTGAGAGAGGGTACTAATCTGTAACATTTTGTCAGATGAGTTCTTTGTGTTCAGGATAAACCAAAAACCATGTTTTTAGATCATGTACATTACTCAAGTTTCAAGCAGAAGGAAAACATGTACAGAGTCAGAAAAACCTTTTTGGATCTGCCAGAAATCCCCTGTGCCAAGTTTCATATTTACTGCACGTTGTTTCCAGATGTGCTAAGTAAAACATTGTTGCTATTCCCTGGTATTCTGTATTTTCTGTTTTTGATCCAAGAGATTTGTCTTTCCAGTAAAACTTTACCTGAGTTTGATTCAGATTAAATTAATCCATTATCCGTGTTACCAGAACTCCTTTGAGCATCTTTGCAATAGAGGTGAAGTATCAACACTTCTGTTTTGTGATGGAAAAGAGGCCCAGAGAGATTTGTGATGCTCTTAAGTCTTGCCACACACAGTAAGCATTACAGCAATAAAAATGGGGATGGAGAGAGAAAGGCCCATATACATAACCTGGCCTTCCTGCTCTGTAGGCACATGCTTGTAGTTCTTACAAAAATTGCTTTGCTGGCATTCCCAAGCCAATACCTTTCCTCAGTGTAAGTACCTGAGCCTTTTTGGCATAGGTGGCTGCTTGTTTAACTGCACAGAAGGAAGGAAAGAGGGAATGAAGGAATGAAGGAAGTGTGTTCAGTATTACAGGCCTTGAGTACGGAAGTGGTTGTGTTCTGTATTTTGGGCCCTGGAGCACAACTTCAGGGATTGGGAGTGAAACACAATGTCGTTCCAACCCTGAAGGGTTTGAGCTGTTTCTCGTATTTAAAAAGTGCCTTGCCCTGCAGCTCCAGAAGGCCTAGGGGGGTAGCATGCTGTTCTATGCCTTGTCCTCCTGGCACCTCTGTCGTCTTTTACCAGTTTATAGGGTCTTATCATTTACTTGTGCAAATCAGACAACCCATTTGTGCTTAGAACTTGAATCTCCTTAAATGAGGATGGTGTGAATCCAAGATATACAGGTTTGTGGTTCAAATGGGAGAACAGCTGTAGCCCACAAGGAGCAGTGTGTCCTTGGCACCTGGGAAGCTGGAGTTCATCTGGGGCATGTAGGCCTCAGTGACTTGCTGCTAGTCGTGTCACAAGCCCCTGAGGCCAAACTCTACTTAGTGAATTGGTTTTTTTTTCCCCCATAACTTACAAACAGATTAAAGCCATTAGAAGAACTGCCGTTTCACTGAATTTTTGCACTGCTGTTACTTCTTACCAGAGAATTAATGTGGTTGAAACTGATTATAAAAGTAAGTTTGCCTTCTCTCCAGTGACTTTAAACCTGGGAGCATGGGAGAGCAAACAGCATTTTTCAACATTGCATCCTTTCTGTTGCTGTTCTGGCTATAATGCAGAGGCAGTTTACTTAAGCATTTTTTTTTAATCTTCCTTTTCTGCTACTCGAAGTTATTTTTTAAAATAGAAATAGAGAAGGCAGAAGCAATGATTGCTACAGGGAAGCACTATGGAAACCTGTCACGACAACAGTTTGAAATGAAAGAGAATCTTCAGCATCTAAAAACTAAAAGTATTTGTCAGATGCTCAAGAGGCAGAGTTGGAGAGGAAGGAAGTGTAAAGGGATGTACTGATAAGAAAATACACATTCTTGCTTTTCACTAAGGGAAAATACATTACTGGGCTTGGCCTTGTGTTTATGTATTTTGCAACACATTTATGATCTGATTCCTAAAAATGCCGAATTATTGAATCTGTTCCAATGCTGTCTTGGCAATATTGGTTTTGGTTGATAGACACATTACTATCAAATCTTGTAAATGTTTCCATCTTCTCTTTTTCCTCAAGAAATTGTGGATTTCTTTTCTTTAAAATAATTAATTATAAACTGAAAATAACTTATAAACTAAAAATAAGTTATTGGTGATGTGTGCAGCAATATTTAAGTAGCTATACCTTTAGCGTAGATCTCAGTTGTGGATCACCGCTTGTCCTTATTTTCCAGATGGAAAATGTGAAGTAAATATGAAAGTGGGCTAAGATCCCAAGGCTTTTGATGTTTCTTCCCTGTGTTTTTGCCAAAGGAAAACCAAATGCATTTGTTCTTACAGTTCTTAGTAAAAAATGCAGAAGATAAAAAATGACATGGAGTGATGTTGCTAGTAATGATGAGATTGGTGGATTCACTTTCTTCTCCTGTTAAATTCACAGCGCCTTTTAAAACGTGTGAACTGTTTCATCAGTATGTTGATCCATAACAGTGTAGAAACACATATATGAATGTGATTTAAAAAGACAATAGAAATAATAAATGTTTGGAATGTCAGTGATGAATCACTAAAACAAGTACAGTGTCCTAAAGGAAGTCTCAAAAATGTGCGGTGAGTGCAAATACCAAAGATTTCATTTACCTCTAATCATTCAAGTTCCTGGGTGTATTTTGTGACACTTCTTGGTCACATTCATTGATAGTTAGAAGTATTGGAAAGCAATATATAGTAAATAGAGAATTTGTAAATGGAAATTTGAGATATAGAGATATATATATATATTAAATTAGAGAAATACTGCTCTTCTTAAAAGGGTTGTTAAGAAAAAAAGAAAGAATAAAAAGACTTATTAGTGGAGAAGTCATTGTAAACTAGCTGATTAATCTTTTACTCTGTGCAAGTGGACATTCTTGTGAAATTAACGGAGATTTTATTTTCACATTTTGACTTTTTTACTTCTAGATTATAAAGCCTTGAAAATAACAGACATAATGACTGTCTCTTTCCGCTGCGAGATGATGATTTTTGAGATTTTGATGGATCTGTGCATTTATTGAAATGTATATACTGAATTTAGAAACAGATTATGGGATTGTGTGGACTTTGTTTGCTTTCAGCTGTGATGTAGAAAGCTTTATATCACTTTGCCATTGTGCATTTGCCCTATGTATAGGTAATTTAGTAAGCTTAATGTAATTGATGTCCAACTGTGGGGCAGTATTTTTTAAATTCTTCACTGCTCCCAGCCTGGATAGGTGGTTAATCAAAATGGATTGACAGGTTATGTGTCTGGGTTTTTTCCTTCTTTTTTTTTTTGCTTTTTTTTTGCTTTTCCCCTGTAGGTGTTTGTGACTCATAAATGCAGAATTAGACCAAAAATCTGTGACTTGAAAATACTCCATTATCCAGTACTGCACTGTACTTTCCAGTGCAGCACAACAAATAGCCTGCACTTTCCGGTATTTATTTGTAAGGATTTGTTATTCAGTGGCTGTGCTAATCTCATCATTTCTGTTCCTGCTTTTATGACAGTGCAAGAAAGTGGTTTATAAATAGTTTCTATAAAAGGATATTCCTGAAAGTATATCTGATCGGTATAATAGTTCTATCTAACTGTCTTTTATGGTAAAGTATTAGGTGAAAATCAAGAAGTCATTAATGTTTTATCTCTTCACTCTGTGATGAATCATCACTTAGCTGTTTGCCAAAATCTTTATGTTCTGTTTAGTGACAGTTTTATAAGAGAATCATCTGGGTGATTTTTAAATTCACTCATGGTCCTTTTTTTTTCTTTCTGAAAGTTCATCTTGATTAACTTGGCCAATTGCCAACAAAATGTTAAAGCATAATCTTCCATTGTTGATGACATTTTAAATACACATTAACATAGAGCTTGGTAATGCTTTTCGAAGAATTTGGGTAGCTCTGCTGGTTTTACATATCTTCTGGAATTAGTAGCTATGCATTGTGTGGGTTAGGAAAAAATTACCCTGTGTTTTAGATCTTCCCATTGAGACTAGCAGTTCTGAAATGTGAAACACTTAGTTTGGTTTCATACCAATTAGTAAGTGTCATCTGTGATCACTAAAAAATTATTCCGCATAGAATATCAGTCATGAAAACAGAGAAATGTTTAATAACATTGAGTTCAGCTTTCTTCTCAGACTGAAATGATTTTAAATTAGAGGCTGCTGCATAATCTGCTATGTTCTGGTTGTCCATCTGTTTAGGTGGTTTCTGTGGACTGGAAGCATGTCAACTGTTACATCTGGGTCAGTTCTGACCACCTTGCTAAACTGAAACTGCACCGAGGCTAGCTAATTTATAGGAGGACGGGAAAGTATCTGATTCTAATGCTTTTTAGGATAATTAATGCAGATATGCTAATTGATTCAGCCATTTATATGCAGAGAGGCATGGGCCACTGCTATGAGCAGCTCAACTGTGAAAGGCTTTGTAAATAAAATATGCTCTAAGGGGAGGATGGAGGAGACTGAGGTAACAGTGTGTGAGTATGGGAACTGGTAAGTAAGTTTAGGAACTGAAGGTGCCAAGAAAGATATGAATGGAAGGGTCTGTTTTAAGAACAAGACTACAGGAGAGGTGGAGAGTGAAATGGGAAATGGCTAATGCAGAGCTGCAAAATGAGGAATGGCAGTTTCTGCTGTTCCAAATAAGAAGGGCAAGCTAATATTAGATTTCATTGAAAATAGTGGAGATAAGGTTGGAATGAAAATGGAATCAGAGGCTCTTCTTCGTCACAGACACTGCAGTGCTTTAATTACAGGGGTCTAGACACTATAGGACAAATTTAATCACCATTAAAATAAAGTACTCTTCCTCCAAAGTCCTTGTCCATTCAAGTGTTTGAATGAAGTGGTTTCTGTTTGGCTTAAATGCTCTTAGGTAGACAGTGGGTATGAAATTCTGCCAGCAGAGACTGACCCAGGCTTTGGTTGGGTCTCCATATAATCCCAGTCTATTTAATTGGTACTTTAGTGTATCTGTCTCCCTTCAAAACTAAGGCTACAAGAAGGTTCTTTCTCTCCAAATAAGATAGTATGTTACAGTTAAATGCCTTTTCCAGACTGTAATTGTATTTGTGGTTTGTACTGTTGACTGTTGATTGTTAACAGGTTCAGAAGTAATGCAATTAGGTGATCCAAGAAGAACGTATGAGGCATTAATAAGCCACATCTGCATAGAGCAGAGTGAAAAATCTGATTGAAAAGCCATGATACTCATCTAAACAAGATAATATAATTCATTTTGCCTTTTTTTCTCAGGTTAGGAACCTGTTCTTTGTCTCGGTCTCCTCTGAAAAATGAGTATTTCATTGTGTTATCGATCTACTATTCAATACCACATGAAGTTCTGCATAATTGTACATTTGGAGGTGTTCTTATGATAACGAAATATTTGAATTGTTGAGTTATGTTGAAATGGCATACAGAACTGGAAAGCATGTTTCATCAGAAAGCAGAAGTCTTGTATCAAAGTGCTGCAGTTGCTAATGTCCTCCGTGTTGATCGAATCAGGCACTTTATTATTATTCTTCTCCCCTTTCATCTGCCTTCTTTCCTGCTGCAGGTATTGTCCCCGGTCAGTTAAACATGCACATAATAACGGAAAACAATTTGAAATAAAATAACTTTCCAGAATGTGTCACTTTTAGTGCATTTGAGGGCACTTTAGAGCTACTGGCAATGTGTAACGCTGATTCTAGAAATTAGATGCTGTCACTTGCATAGGTAATTATTATCTTGCTGCGGAGACTCACAGGGGAACATGAAAACCCAGATGGGTTTTGGTAGGTATTTAAATCATTTAGAACATACCATCTAAAGGGTGTTTTGTCTGATTTTTTTTTTTTTTTTTGTAAACAGAAAAAACAAACAAGTTATAGCTCTCTATAGTGCTCATTCCTGATCATAACTACTAAGATTGTATTAGAAGTAAAACCTAAGATTTCTGTTGCTTGTAATGGCTTTTTTCAACCAGTTAGCAGAGTAAGCACATGCATAATGATATTCTGGAGTGAGAAAAAACATCTGGTCACAACCTGCTATCCAGAGATCAGAAGTACTAATAAGATTTTGTGTTCTTGTGTGCTTCAGTCATGGACTTCAGTCAGCAGGTGCAACTTGAAGCTGCATGGGGGCAGGAGAGACACTACTCTCTAATCCTTGTCAGAAAGCAGTAACTGCGCTTTCTGTAGTGAAGCTTCATCTTCAGCTTAACTGGCCTACTGCTTCTTTAGGGCTTTAGAGATTGGCCAAGTTGTGTAAAGTGCGAGATGCATTTTAAGAAGTTTGATTTGGACCAGATACCCCCATGCTCTTATAGACTGTTAGATGTAGCATTTTGTGTGATTTCTGTTCTGAATTTATACTCTCTCTGAGCACAAATATAGCATAGTAGGGTAAATGTTTTAATTGTAATGGTCTGCTTGCTCTCATTGATCTGTCCTCAGAGGTGCTGGATACTTACTCTTAAATTGCTGTCACGTTGATAGCCCAAGGCATGGTAAACTTTGGAATAGAGCTTGATGTTTCATGAGATAATTCTTTACGACAGTTCCTGATGCCTTTCTGTTCCATTAGCTCCTAGCCATCTGTTGCTTTGATTACACTATTATTGAGAATAAGTGTTTTGGCAAGCTATTTAGCTGTGTTGAAAAATCTTGTTTCTTTGCTTTCTAGTATTTTATTGCTGCTTTTCTTTATTTTCTTTCTTTTCTCAACCTTTGTTGTGCAGTGCTTCTTGTTATTTCCTTCTTGCTACTCTAAGAAACAAAAACCTGACCTAGCTGAAGGAAACAATGAGGTTTTTCTCTGTTTTCCTCTTGAAAGTAGAAGTCCTTCTACACTAGCAAGTTGTGTATTCAACATGGGTTGACAGAAGGTAGATATGATGACCTAGCTATATTTAAATGGTTACCTTTGGGATTTTTGCCTCTTAAGGCTTAAAATCTGTTTTTTTTTTTAAGTGTCTAACCAACTTGTTATGTCAGCATTGCCTTCAGTAGAAAAATATAACATCTTAACCTCATGCTTCCTCTAAGCACCGCAAAGGTCAAAATAAGAACTGGAAGATAGTTAGAAAAAAAATCTGTATTTGATTTTACATTGTCAATTTAACCTTTTCATGTATTGCTTGGATTTTAAAGATAAACAGAGAAAAAGACAGATGGGATGATAATGATCAAATAGATATGCTTTCCAAAGTAGGTTCATTTTTAGGAGTTGTGATATACTAATTAAATTTTTCAAGGCCTGGACTTTTGGAAATGAAATAAAATACTGTTTTTAGAATACTGTAGAATTAATTGGCATTAAATTTCTACTTTTAGTTTTTTGTTTTTTTTTTTTCCTGCAATTAAAATAGCAAAGTGTTACTGCAGAGCAAGAATTCCAGCAAGTCTTAGTAAGCTATTAGCTGTTCAATAGGTCATTTTGGGTGGCCTTGGTTTCTTTCACTTCTTACCTTTTTCAGTTCTATAAATTGAGTTCCAATTTCTGATTAACTTCTTACTTTTTTTTACTCTTGTTTTCTGCAAGAGCCTACTAAGATCTACTTGTAATTCGTATCTGCAAGTGCTTACAAAACCTTCCTCAATCACTTCACCTTTAAGTAGTAGTTCTTGTCCAGCAGTGAGATGTACTGTAGCAGGAGGTGAGGAAAAAATAATGTAAGTGAGTAGCTTACCAGGGATTTTCAGTCTCATGAAGAGTTACTGTTATCAGAATATGCGTGCGTGCATTTGCATCATATTAAAAACCATTGCAGAAGCTATGAGGGATGTTTTTTCAGGTGTCTGAAGTGACCTCGTACAGCTGTGCTGTGCTGGAAATTGCAAAAGCTGACTCATAGAAACAAAAGTAACTCTGTGAAGTACATGTAGCAAAGTAACTGAAACAGCTTCCAATATAGTAAATCTACTATCAAATAAAATTATTTAATACAAAGTGCAAGTCATAGTTACTCCAAAGTACCGTTCTGGAAGCTTCTTCTTTTGTTTGTTTGTGTTTTGTTTTGTTTTAAATTTATTCCTGTAGAACTACAATAACTTTTATATACCCAGTCAGTGAATGTTTGTAAGCTTGCAGGTTTGGTTATTTCAGCTTGTGCTCTCTTCTTCTCTTACAGTATGTTTATGCCAGTTATTTTTTTGAGGACCGGGGGAGTGTTTTGTCTTTGTTCAAAATATTGCTCATGGTTGTTCCTGTTTGCCATTGCATCAGGCCACTCTGTTGAAGTGATACATGGAATTCATGAACATGTCAGTAATCATGACTGTTCCTTTAGCTAAGCAACCTATGTAGTTCTTTTTGTATTTTGTCATGTTGTCTGTGTGTGTATATGGGACGTGGTAAAAGTTTTACCATAAAAGACATAAAGGTATGGTATTACATTGAAATCACAGCTGTTCTCTAATATCTACATATGTTTTATATATAGATTAAGTGAGGGACTGGTCTGAGCTTGACTCCCCTGTATATGGTGCTTCTGAACAGTTGAGCTAAGAATTTCCTTGGAGGGCTATTCTGATTATGTGGTACTGGCACTTCTGAAATTTAACTACAGGACTGTTACCTAGCTAACACTAACTCGTCATGAAGTTTTAATATTCAGATGTAGTGTATGATCAGATATATTTTGGGAAATTCATTTATGAACATTGATAGTCCACACAGATAAAAACCTTGCAACATTGGGTTGTATGGACAGATTTGCATTATGTAAAGAAACAGATGCTGAGTTCCTTGGGACTGCACTGTCTGGAGGAGACCGGGACACACGGTGAATCCCGTGCCCAGAAAAGGTAGAATGTTTGGAGGCTGTGTTTTAGGCACTTGAGCTAATTAATTTTGCCTGTCATCTAAGGTTCTTATTTTCAGTTCAGCATTATGTTAGGGATCTTCTTGTCCAGAGATTAGCTTGGTGTCATCACCACACTTCTTTGTGAGGAGCAGACTTGCTCATCCAAGCTGTTTTTCTAATAATGAACAACAAAATTGCATTTTATTTAGCCACACTTTCAGAAAATTGGTCAGATAATGCTGGTGCCAATGACAAGATAAGAACCTATGGTGGTGGACGTTACAAAATAGACAATTGCGGTGTTGATAGGGAAAAAAAAAGACTGTTCCATCAGAGGAGACATTTATGAATTAGAAATTTTGTAGGTATTCATTTATGTTTTCTTTTTTTCTATCTAGTCTTCACAGGGTTATTATCTCTCTGGGAAAGGAAGTAACCAAATAGTGTTCTACTCTGCAGAATAAATGTTGTCTCGGACCAGGCAGGATCTTGAGGTTATTGTGTCTAGTTTGCTTTCCTTGAAAGCAACCGCATGATTAGGTTGTGAAAGCAAAATAAAAATTCATACTGAATGCCTACAGAACTATTCCAGGTCTCTTCTTTTTTCCCTGCCTGTGATATTCTACAGAACCAAGTGGGATGAAATAAAATTGATTGAAAATGATTCTACTAAAATTAACAGTTTTGAGTGATTGAGAAAAGGAGCATTTGGTATGAGGGTGCCATCTCTGTGTTCCTGGTGCTAATGGGTATCTTTATGTTCGTGAAAAATTGTGACAATCTCAATCTGCAAAAATATTTAGCTTTAAGCTTTCTCAAGTAAAGGAAAAATATTAGAGGCAATTTCTTATATAGAAAGTCTGTTGTTGGTGGCAAATTCTGCAATACTGTTTGTCTAATTTTTTTTCGGTGTGTATTGATGGTAAACAGTCTAATTTTGAGGTGTGTATGCAATCTTGAATATATTTTTCTTGAATGTTTTATGTTTCCTTTTGCTTTCCAATGTTTTATATGTACATAATACAGTTGTTCCCAAGAGATGTTCATTTCTGGTTTTTTGTTTTTTTTTTTAAACGTATTGTCTAAACCTAGAAACTAGCTGTGCATAGCAAATGCAGTTCTCTTGGGGCTAGTGCTGAACCCACAATGGACTCCATGTTGCCTGTTGTGGGCAAATGAAACACAGACGTTTTTGTGGTGAGATCATTGTGTTTATAATATATTGTCAGGGTTTAATGTATCTCTGATCCCTGTTACACAAGACAAATACATGAACTAGAATCCCTCTGTCAGCAGCCATTCCACAGCTTGAAGGAAGAAGTAGGGCATCTGCATAATCTTTGTTTTTCCATTTGCTGCTAAATTTCAAAGATACTTTAAGTGCATAGCAGGTTTCCATTAGTGTGTTTGGGTTATTTCCTAACTATTCCTAACTTCAGAATGAAATGTTTGACATCCTGTATCTAAAACCAGGTCTTCTGATACAGAATCCAGGCTCTGTGACGACACGTTTTATCTCTTTCTTTACCAGCAGCAGGGTTAGTTTGGTAATCTGTGGGAGCACTGAGGATTACAGGATTTTTATAGTTATATTATAGTATATATATTGCCTATTTATCAGGAAAGTATTTGACTATAGGTTATTTGAAGCTGGATAGGCAGTGCTATGTTTACCTTTTGATGCTATGCTTTCTTTTGTTGTCAGTTAATATATGAACATTTACTGATGTCTGACTGTTAGTGTTGCATTAAGGTGGTATTGATTTTTCTTTAAATACTATGTCTGGATTTAAAAATTTTTAAGTAGCCTCTAGAAATCAGAACAATTTCAGACTTATAAATGGGATGTGTCTTTTCTTGCTTTTCTTCTTTTCAGTTTCACTCTTTTTTTTCTTTTCATTCTGTTTCCCATTCACTTCCCATTTATATTTTCTTTCTGTTATTCATTCTATCCCCAAATTCCCTTCTTGCATTATACTATCCTTCATTTTCTGATGTCTCATTAATCTTCCAGTCTTTATGGCTTACTTTTCCACCTCCACAAGCACACCCACAGGATGCCTAGAAATTTTACAGCATACCCAATTGTCAGAAAACTAAACCTTCAAGTCCCAGACCCATAATACTATGCTAGGAATGCTTGTTAACGCCCACACTATTTGGAAAAAGAAACTGGTACAGTGTAAGGTCTGCAAACCATACTGTATGCCTAATATTACATTGCTTTTCACTAAACGTGGGAACTCCACATTGGGATTGAGCAAGGAGATGGGATCTAGCTTGTTTGCTTTAACTGTTATTCTGATCTTCTCAGTTATACAAAAAACCTGATAAGAATGCCATGGACGTGGATTTATAGCACTGTTGCCTATGAAACAATAGTTTTGGGGAAAATGAACTGTTCATTAATAGATTAGGAAACATGCTGCAGTAAGTGAATGTACCAACAAATCCTCAGTCAACATCAGCATCAACATCATCAGCCATATTGTAGTTTTACTTGTGTGGCATCAATGCAAGGTTCTCACACTTGGGAATTAGATGAGCACATCCACCTTTTTTCACTCAGTGTCTGACTGAGGAAAACTGCCAGCTGGGGAAGGTGAAGCAAAGTTGTATGAGTCTTGCAGTAGAGACTCCTCTAATGTCAACAGCTGCTATTGCTGGAGCTAGAAGCAAAGGCAGTGTGATGGCATGGGGCTTCAGTGCTAGAGGACAGTCAGAGTGGGGTTTCCAGTGGGATGTGCCAGTGGTCTCAGATGCTTCTGTCCTGTCTGGGTGCAAGGATTTCTGTCAAACCATGTCCTTTTCTGCTGGCAGAAGTCACTAAGAAAAGTGACAAAAAGTTGCATCTCTGATGTATGAATGATCAGCTGAGCTCCCCCTCCTCTAATTGCCTACAAATTGTAAAGAAAAAAGGAGAAGTCAGTGTCTGGATGACAGTGCTCTGTTCCCAGAGGCAATAAGTTGAGCCTTTTCTATTGCTGAACAACACCTGTGCGAATGGGTAGTGTTGCTTAGTGGAATTTAATCTGAATAAAAGGTCTCTGAAACAATGGACCTGAAAAGTTTTTGGATAATTTTTTACTCTCTTGTATTTTGGAAAAGTTTCTATTTTGGAAACTTTAACAAGATACAAGAGAAAAGCTTGGAAAAATGCAAGCTTTTCTTTTTCTTTTTTTTCTTTTTTCTTTTTATTTTCTTCCTTTTTTCTTTTTCATTTTTTCTTTTTCCTTTTT
This sequence comes from Perdix hodgsoniae, assembly GCA_035772895.1. Taxonomy (NCBI): domain Eukaryota; kingdom Metazoa; phylum Chordata; class Aves; order Galliformes; family Phasianidae; genus Perdix; species Perdix hodgsoniae. Next base: position 19,622,931 of record JAPSGF010000006.1, read on the forward strand.
CCTTTTTCCTTTTTCCTGTTTTCTTTTTTCTTTTTCCTTTTTTCGTTTTTTTCTTTTTTCTTTTTTCTTTTTTCTTTTTTCTTTTTCTTTTTTGTCAGGCTTTGGAAGTAATCACTGTGTTGCTTTGTATTCTTAATTCTGCTATGGGTAATGTAAGAATGTGACATTTAATATCAGCAATACAAGTAGAAATCTAGAAATACAGTCTTTATTTCTGCATCAGTCAGTACTGGGGTCTTGACCTGCTTGCTTCTGCTTACCCTAGGTTAGTATTTTTTAAGTCCACATGAGATTTAGTCCACAGTTTAGCACTGAAATGACAGCACTGTAACAAATATTATGTGTTGAAACAATATTACTAGTTACACCATAGCTGATTATAGCTGTACTGTAACTAACCTAGGAATTATTGAATCAGTCACTGGTAACCCACCTCAGGATATATTGCCAGCTGTGCTTCCAATTTCCATTTTTCTGTTCTTTTTATTCAGAGGATACTGCCAAAGTAAGCAAAGCTAAGCATTGCTAAGCAGACAAAGGAAATCATCCCTCTCCTTTACCCTGTCATCTGTTACGCATATAGTTTATTTAATGTTAAATGAAATGGATTAGAAGTCTGATCTTTAAGATGAACTTATCCTGTAAAAAGATTCCTAGATCATGGGTAGAGAAATCTGTATTGCAGTTAAAGGTACTTGACATTTTTGAAAATCTTCTTTCTCCAGAGTCCTACTCAAGTGGGGACTGCTCTTCAAGTTTTTTATAACCTTGGAACTCTGAAGGATACCATTGCTAACGTGGTGGATGGATACTGCACAGTCCTGGAGGAGAACATAAAAAATGCTTTGGATATCAAAGTACTGACTCAACCATCTCAAACTGTTACAAGAGGTATGATATTTGTTTTAAAGAGAATTGTACCTGGTTTTTTTAGCAGAAAAAACTGTTACGTAACTGTATCAAACTGAAGAAACTCACATCCAACCCTGTCATAGGAATGTTTCCCTCCTTGCTTTAGCCAGTAGGTATATCTTAGAAATCATCTAATACAAAACTCAAACTGAGTCTATTGTTATTTTACTCAGAGGTTTTCCTTTGTTTTTTCATCCTCATTTTCCTCACTTGCCCAGGAAGTTGTCCTCATTAGTTTACAGTTTTGTAGCCTTCACTTATGAGTTCGTCATGGAAAGATGAATCCAAATTTTGCTTTCTTTGTGTTGGTGAAAGTATGGATAGAGATTGTCTGCAAGCAGTGGAACAAACATGAGACAACATTGTGGTGCTTTTGTCAGATGCAATTCCTTTCAAGGCAGTATTTTTAACATGAGAAAATGTTGCACGGTTCCCACATGTAGTTTATATGTGTTAATTCAGATACCAAAGAATACTGATGAGTTATGGAGGGACAAATGTGAACATTGGCAACATCACTGAATCACAAAATCATGTAATAGATGAGGTTGCCAGGGACCTCTGGGTCCAACTCCTTTAGCTCTCTCCTCAAGCAGGGACATGCAGAGCATATCTAGGTGGCTTCTGAAGATCTCCAAGGAGGAGACTCCACAACCTCTCTGAGCAGCCTGTGCCAGTGTTCCAGTACCTCCACAGTAAAGAAGTGCTTCTTGATGTTCAGACTGAAACTGTTGTGTTCCACGTTGTGCCCTTGCCTATTGTTCTGGGACTGGGCTCCCCTGGACCGGTTCCATCTTCATTACACTCTCCCTTCAAGTATTCATAGATATTGATGGACATCCTCTTCTCTAGACTGTACAGTTGCAGCTCTCTCAGCTTCTCCTTGTAGGAGAAGTGCTTCAGTCCCTTCCTCAGCTTGGCCTTAGCTGAACTCTTTCCAGTATGTCCATGTCTCTCTTGTCCTTGAGAGCCCAGAACTGGACACAGTACTCCAACTATGGCCCCACCAGGGCTGAGTATAGGGGGAGGATTATCTCTCTTGACCTGCTGGCAACACTTTTCCTCATGCAGCAAGGAATACTGTAACCATTCTCTTTGTAGAAAGGGCTCATTTCTGGCTCACGTTCAACCTGGTGTCCACCAATATCTCTAGCTCCTTTTCTGCAGAGCTGCTTCGCAGCTGGGTGGCCCACTGGTGTTTTGTTTCTCAAAAGCAGTGCTCTCTGGTGAGTCAACCACTCCATACAGTTTTGTGTCATTTGTGCATTTATTGAGAGTTTGCTCTATCCCATTCCCTAGATCATTTATGAAGATGTTAAAAGGGCTGAACCCAGTATTGGCCCCTTGGGTCTCTACCCATTACTGGACTCCAACTAGACTTGCTCCACTTAATTCCATCATATCAGCCTGTTCATTCAGCAAGTGTTTGATCCATCTACCTGTCTACTGATCCAACCTATACTTCAACAAGTTGTCTGTCAAGACCTCATGGGGGACAATGTCAAAAGTCTTACTGAAGTCTGTATAGAGAATATCCACTGCTCCCCTTTCATCCATCAGGTTTATGATTTCAGCTTGGTCAGGCATGACTTCCTCTTGGTGAAACCATGCTAACTACTCCTGATGGTTTTCTGCTCTTTCATGTGCTTGGAAATGATAACTAGGATTAGCTGTAGTGAAAATTTAACACTTTTAAAAGACTTGCAGCAATTTTGGGGTCTGAAAATATGATAATATCATAATAAAGAAATACAGCCCCCTCAAGGAGAGTGATGGTATAGAAGTTGCATGTTCTTCAGCTGGAATTTTATTTCTTTCAGCTCACCTGTACACAAGTTCTTAGATGAGGTGGCTATGTCTTGCTATTTCATGCCAATTGATGTCTCTGTGGAGATATGAATCAGTAAAACAGATAATAGTGATTAACCTTGAGTTATCCTTGCTGAACTTCAGCATTTCATTGAAGTTTAGAAGATAAAACAGCTGAAGCCATTCACAAATCTTTGTTTAAAAGCTGGTATAGGCAGCTCTGGTCTTTTTTAGAGGAAATTTCTTATGCCAGTCTATGTCTTTTATGTTTCACGTGTGAAATCTGAATTGCGTTGTTATTATTTGTTTTTAAAACATATGTAGGTGGCCCTGGTAGAGCTGCCATGCCAACACCTGGGAACACAGCAGCTTTTCGGGCAGCTCTCTGGACAAACATGGAGAAACTCATGGATCAGATCTGTGCTGCTTGTGGACAGGTACTCAGCAGCTAATTCCTGATTACTTGTGAGGCAATTTCGTATATAAGATGTTTGAGGATGGCACTTTTCCTCCCAATTAATTATTTCTTACAGGTGCAGCACTTGCAGAAACTATTGGCAAAGAAAAGAGATCCTATTTCACATGTCTGCTTCATTGAGGAAATAGTTAAGGTAAAGTTTTAATTTAGTTAATTTAATTTACCAATATGTTCTAGTAATTCTGAAAAGGAAATTACCACGAGAGAATGCTTTTGTTTGAAATTTTAGATCTTGATAACAATTCTATAATTATATTAATGGGAAAGCACTGGAAGTCAAACTAACGCTGAAAGCTTTATTTATGGTCTCTGGGTTACATCTGTAGTGTAGAAACATTATTTTTACAATAATTTCTTTTGTTTACTTTAAAGGGAGCTGATAAGGCACCACTGTCAGTTCTTATTACTGATCATTAATGTCATTCCATAAAATACCACGTGATTTGAGCAATTAATTAAGTCTGTTAGTTTAGCATAGAAAAATGTGTCTTCATCTAACACTTTCAGCCATCTGTTTCTCTACTTCTTGGCAATATTTTCCTTGAAAAATAATCACGGCTGTTCTTTTGAATACCTATTCCTTTCCATTCAATTTCATTGTTTTCTACTCGTATTTGGGATAATTTGATTAATGGTTTCTTTCAGTGTTAGGAACAGTAGCTGAAGCTTCTGAAGCTCTTTCATCAACCTTGGTAGATGAGAGGAAACAAAAACAAAAGATGTGTTTACGCAGACATCTCTTTTTTCCATGTATATGACTGGATTTTTAATTTACATGAATTTAATTTTTGAAATACACTGGGGAAACTGTTCACATGCAAATGTGGTCTTCTCAACAGTAAAAGCAACCAGTGGAGGTTAAGCACAGTGTATGAGTTGATCTGTCAATTAAACCGAGCTCCAATAGAGCATTACTTTTCTGCGGGGTGATTTAAAATCCTCTTTCTGTGTTGGAAAAAAAAAAAAAAAAAGCAGCACCAGAACAACAACAAAAAAACAACACGCAGTAAACAAACCTAACAAGAACATAATCCACAGCTCAAAAAGCTTAGAAAGTTTAGCTTTTTTTATTTTGTAATGTTTTGTTTGATAAAAATAGCTATTACTGCATGGGTGGATCCCTTCAGTAGATCAGCTTTTATTTAAAGAGAAGCTTAGAAACTTAGAGACAGAAGGAGGAACTCTGGAAGATTCTGGAAAAACTGGGGTGGAAAGGGAGCTGACATAAATGAACTTGCATTGTCTACAACTCTCTCCCATCCTAACCCTGTGTCATGGTTTTATGATTTTTGGTCATCAGTATTCCACACCATAACATCATGTAATGCATTGGGGGTGATGACCATACTGATGACCAAAAATCATAAAACCATGACACCCTGTGCCTTCTCGGTTTCATTCTCCTCTTTGGTAGAATGGCAGTTGAAAAGAGGATAGGAGGTTTTCCAGTTGTTGAGGATGGTAATAAAGGAAAGCCAAAGAAAATCTTATATTGTTCTGGAGAAAAAGTAAACATACAGAATTAATTTCAAAAGAGGGTAGATGCAGAATGGAAAAAAGTTGACTAGAAAATAAAAGGCTTTAGAGCTGTGATATGTTAGGCTCATTCCATGTTACCTTTTGTAACCCTTCCTTCTCACAGACTTTGTATCACTGGGTTACATCTAAGTGACAAATCGTATTTCCCAAATGAAATCCATCTATTTGTTTACCAACAGTTGTCCCATATTCAATGAGCTTACTATTCAACAACTAATTTGGAGATGGTTGTCATTCTCTGTGAACCTTAGCTACGGAACACTGGTACATCCTTGTCCAGGTCTACTAAAACTCTCTTAGCATGACACAGTACCACCAAAAAGGTATGGCTCCAGCCTACAGGTGGGTGAAGTCACACTGTACAGTACAGCTGTTTTTTAGACAAATTCAGATACATACTAGATGGTGCTGAAATTCAGGAAAGTACATGCAGAGGGTGTGGAGAGTTGTATACATTGAAATTAGAAATAAATAAGAAGTTGGTAATTTGACATTTACTAATGAAGATTCTATCTATTATTAATCCAGACTGAAACAATATGCTTTCTACAGAAGATGTTTTGTCGTGGCAGAAAAGTTGTATTTCCTTTATCATATTCAATTTCATTAATAAATGTAGTAAATGAACAAAACAAACTAAAGGTACTAACATTGAATTCATTCTCCAGGGCAGCATGCCCACACCAGAAGATAGGAAAAAATCATCCACTCTACAGTCTGTGCACTAATTACTGTTACTGATGTCAACATTATGATTATAGTCATCTTCTGCAGCAGCTGCAGTACCACTTTGCCTGTCCATCTGCTTCCTTGTTTTGATTACTGCACTGTTAAGTATCGTCCTAGGAAGTATAAGAGGAGACCCAGCTTTTTGAAAGCACAAGTCCCTTATAGCGAGGAAGCAACTTGCTTTCTTTTCCTTTTTTAAATCATTGTCTTTTTTTTCTATTAGGACTTTTTTTTTTTTGTCTTTCTCTTTATTGCCTGCATTCTCCTAATTTTGTGTTATTATCTCAAAAATGTGCCTTCTGGCCTTCTGATTATCTGTTACCATACTCATTCTCAGTAGTGTTGTATCCTGTTACATCCAAGTATCCAAAGAATAGTTTTAAAAAAATAAATTAATTACAGGATTCACAAAATCAACAGAAAAGGAAACAAACAAAAACAATAAAAGTAAAAAATCTGACTGATAGAGAAACTGAGGCATAGAACTTTATAAACTTTTAAGTATTGCTCATCAGCATCAAGACAATGACAGTATCCACATTTTTTCTACTTCATGGTTTCTCTTTTTAGTGACAGAATTCAATTTCATTTTTTTTCACTGTTAAATACAGTCTAGAGTAAAGCTGACATACCCAGACTTACATGAGTACCACAAAGAATCTGCAGATGGAATTTACACTCCTATTTGTTCCACTTCTCTCCTTTGCACATCTGGATTTGCACATTTGTCCTCTTCCACAGCATGAAATGAGTGCAAAGAAATTCAAAGCTCCATTGAAAAGGACACGTGCCCTGATAGTACCTTGTTCCATTTCATGCTAGTAATGAAATATAAATTCATTTTTAATATGTAAATACTGAAACTGTAATGTGCATTTCCTAAAAAATGATCTGGAGATATTTAAAAAAGAAATACATTTAAGACTGAACTGACTTTTTTTCCCCCTAGTCTATGAGTAGACTTTTTTAATGACTAGATCTTAGTTGATAAGCAAAGCTAAGAATTCAGAACTCATATATTCTGATTTAGAGTTTTGTGGGAAAATAGATTTAATTAGGTACGTTTTTTTTAGGATGGGCTAATTTTTTCATAATCTCGATGGTCAGACATGATTTAAACAATGTAAAGTTGATATTTTTGTTCACCTAATGTTGGGCTAGTTTAATCACTTCTTTTAGATGCTTAATTTACCTTCAAAGAGTTAATAGGTTACTCCAGTTTACTCTGCTTTATTTCTCTTGCTATGTGTAGTGACTAATCCTGCTTCAGCTATTTTAATACCTAAACGACAATTGACTTCAGTGTAAATCACAGCAGAGCATATCATCCTATGACAGCCAGTTTCCTAATTGGAGATAAGAATCCCTCTTTGCCCCTTGTGGAAGATTTGGAAATGATCTCTGATCCTTATCTATTTTGGGTCTGTCACTCCTACATAGGCATCAGTGAAAAGTTCTGCAAAGTGAGAAACAACCCTGAAAGTGACAAATGATTATCTGGGGGGTGGTGTTGGGCTGGTCAGTAGGTAGAGTGAGCTGGGTTTTGTCACTAATGGGAAGGGGTCAGGAAAGAAGGGCACTGTCTGTGAGAGAGCAGATCTGCCTTTGATCCCTTTTGGTCAGCTGATGTCCACATTTGTTAACAGCTCAGGAAGACAGCAAAACCTGTCATTTATGTAAGGCTTTGGGTAAAAGTGAGCTGAGAGTTACAGGGAGTGTTATTCTGTGTTTTGTGGAGGGCTTATATCATTGCCTTTCCTGGTGAATGCTTGGTGAGTAAGCAGGCTGTTTTCTTGAGTTGTCAGCACTGTCAGTACAAGGTGTTAACGATACAGAAGGAAATGTCCTCACAATTACATCAGATAAGGAAAATAAATGGAAAATATAAGTGTTTATTTCCCAAAGCATACTTACAGTTCACCTTATTTTTTCCCTTCTGTCCAAACTTGTTAAAAAAAATGTTGCTGCTTTGAAGTTATTCACATCCTAACATCACATGTTCACATTCAATTGACTCAACTAAAATAATCCTAAGTGGAAAAAAATTAAAAATAATCTAATTACTGCCTTACTTGAATTCATAAAATAATCTTTCACCTATTATTACAAGTATGTGATTTATTTTCTAGTATCTTTTCTAGAAGCAGAGTTGGATTATTTGTGCACCATTTCTGCTGTGGTTTCTGTTTATTATTTAAGCATTAGCAAAACACTTTGGGGAGATCTGAACACAGGTGAATGAGCAGATTTGTCATCCCCAACATACTGAAGATGCTATAAGTTTCAAACCTACAAATTTTCCTGCTGACTTTTGTTGCAAGATTTCTCTTAAAAAACAAAACAAAACACCAAAACCTTTTACTAATTAAAGAGTCTTACTTCTTGTTTTAAATGGATCCATGTGTCCACAGCCAGTCTTGTTAAAAGTAATTCAGTTCTGATTCGGATGGGAGGAACAGAGCCCATGTAATGGTCTTCCAATGACACTGCATTTTCTCTAGGACTTTAATCCTGTTTCTTTGCCAGAAATGTGCAGCTGTAAATAGAGGGGATGGTTTCAAGGCTGCATTGGTTGGTAGATTATAATGACCTATGCTCATTTACACTTCAATTTTGTTGGGGTCTGTGCCGATTGTAGTCCAGTGATAAATGAAAATTATTAAGTCAGCTGGATTACAGTCAGATTACTGTTAGAAAAGAAATATATTTGATGGCAGTGTCACTTTTTATCATCAATTCTTGTCAATCTTAACCTGAGCCACTAGGGTTGAATGGACGTGATAACAAACTACCCCTTCATCCCTGGGTGAGATACGTTACAGTCAAGGTGAAATACGTTACAGTCAAGGTGAAATTGTAGAGTTACAGCTGTGCATACTGAATCAGTTCTGTGGGCAGAAGGCAGCTGCCAACTCCCTTGGGTAGTTACTGGCTTTTGGAAACACTGACTTCATTTACGTCCGGTTTATGCATATGTTGCAGAAGCATGGAAGAATTAATTAATGTTTTTTTTTAAGTAGTTTTGATGATAGAGGACACTATTTAAGACCTTGGTATTTTTATTACTTGCAGATTTGTTTTTCTAAGGAATCACATAGGAATTCTTACATTGGAATTGGGAAAAAGCACACTTTATATTCTAGTTAAGAAGCTAATATTTAAAAAAAGAAAAAAAGATTTTGTTGCTTTTGTCTGATGCATAAAAAGACCTTTTTAAAATGTTGCTCTATTGTTGGAAGTCTAGAAACTATTACACCTTGGTATAAGGTGATCAACACTGTAACGAAATGTTATGCCTTACAGTGAAACAAAAAATCAAGGTCATGGTGTCATTTACTGATTTGTGTTCACCTACAACATTCTAATGTAGACAGTGTTAAAAATTCATATGCCCTGATCTTTTTTAAAATTTAATCTAGACTACTTTGAGAAGCTAGAAAAGGTTTATTTGATGCACTGATCTTTTCTTTTTCTTTACTGATTAATTGCACTACTGAGTGTGATGGCGTTTTGTTCACAGTCTAGCATTTGGTTATGTTGTTGCTATAGAAATAGTGCAAATAGATTTCTTTATTTCTGTCCCATAAGATCTTGCTGTACAGAATTCTTGAATCATTTGCATTCTTGCTTTATTGGTGGAAAAATATTTACACTGTCCTTTAAATGTCTTCTGTTGTTAGAACAGTGTTCTTGAGTCCTGTATTTCTTTATGGCCTTTGATTACAGATAGAAAGCACTGTATGTATTAGTATGCAAAGCCTGATTTCAGGAGCCTGCAGCAACTAGCTGCATGGTAATATTCAGTTTATTGTTTTACATTTCAAAGGGTCTTCACAATAAAGATGTTTTCCACATTCTATTCAGAGTATCAAAATTTCTACAGGGAAAAATAAGTTGGAAAAGATTGTTGTGAAGGGGAAGCCAGTTTAGAATCAATGGGTCAGATTTATTATTTAAATGTTGGAATAGCTATTTCAGACAAACACAAATATGATAATTCACAGATGGGAAATTATACTCATTTAGTTCTAAATTTACAGTGTGGAGGAAATAGAGACATTTGTAAAAATAAGTATATGTCTTTTCAGCATTTTCTTGCATTCTTATCTAATACCAAATAAGGGGGTATTTTCTTTCTCATTCATTGAATTTAGATTTCATGTCAGATGCCAAATAGTTATATAAAGAACACAGCTCAAGAGAGTTCATTTCTATAACACCAAAGTTAATGAGGAGCTTGGTGTTTTTTTCTAAATGGGATAAGTTGTTTGGCTTTTATTTTTGAGGTAACTTTAAGTCAGTTTTCCAAGCTGTGACATTGATATTATTGTAGGATAACAGTGGATACAAATCGTCAAATATCATTCCTCCTGTGGTACTGGTGCTCACTCACGACTATTCGGTGGTTTATTAACTGAATAGTAGCTATTAGCGGAAGACGGGTTATACTTTTTGAACTATGAAATCAACTCATTCCATGTAAGTGGGGAGTTCTAGCACCTGGATTCTGTTAGCGTGTTGTTTTATTTTGGTTTTTTTTTTTCCCAGCGAAGACAATCTTGTGATTTCATAAACAAGGAACATTCACCTGAATTTTCAATCTGTACAGCTGAGAAATAGTGTCACTTGGCACTGCTGACTGGACAGCCTACAATCTGTAATACGACTCATTGAGAGACTACTGGGACAAAGAAAGGATTTTTGATATGCCAGTATGCTTGTATTTTTCTTCTTCATTTCATACTAATATGTCAATTCTTAACGTAAGGCATTGCATAGAAGATAGCAGTTTGCAGTCTCTGTGTGCTATAACAGCCCTTTTGTTTTGAAGCTCTGAATCTCAGCTTTTTATAAGCATAGAATTATTGATGTGTGGCCTAAAGTCTCTTCTGGAAAGGTTACTAGGCTGCTTTTAATTCAACATCTACTAAATGTAGGGTCTTTCTGAGCTACGCTATCAAGAGTGCTAAACCTTTGCCATTAAATATTAAACTTGCATTTACCTGTGTTTATGTTTCTATAACACTCCATTTTCTTTTTTAGAGTAGGAAGATTTACCTAAGAGACACTTATCTTAAAATACAGTTTGCTAATCAGTGTTTGCCTGGAATGCAGAAGGCATGTTGAACTTTCTTGATCTGAGACAAATGAGAAGGATTAATTGGCACGTCTAAATGTCTCCTGACTCTGTCATTATTCAGCATTATCATGCATTCCTAGTAGTTTTATCTAAAGAAAAACTTTCAGGGGTGGAAATTTCAGCGTATCTGAGCATGGTATTGACCACAGTAACTTTGTGGTAATAGTTAAAACTAAATAATTGAAGTCAACACATATTTTTGCTGATTGTTGATTATGGCGTTTGTTCAGCAAAGCACTTGAGAACATTCTTAATTTTATGTAAATAAGAAATACAATGAAAGTCAAACAGTCTGCCTGCATGTGTTATTCCGATGAGGGTAAAATTTGTTGAATTATATCTTACTAATGTTTTTTTTGCGGTAATAAAGTGAGCCCTACTACTGAGAGAATTAATTGCCATTTGTGGTCCAGCCTAATGGACTTGTTTTCTCTGATTTATGTGTGTAATTTCCATGAGAAAGTAATTCCTATGTGAATGGAGTCTGTAACTGAGTACCTATTTTTTAATAAGAAGTACTAAAAATTTAAAAAATTATAGTGGGTGCATCAGACTGGAATATGCTGTGTTTTTCTGTTTTACACAGATGCAGTTTGATTTCCTTGGAATAACATTTTCAAAAGTAGCTATCTACTTGTAGTTCACATTTTTTGAAAGTATGTTCATTTCCCAAGTTCTTGACAGCTGTGCAGTAGGTCAGAATTGGAAAAGGCTGCTCTAGTTGATGTTAGTGGGCAGTTGTTCAGTTTATTCCATCAGCAAAGAACTGACAAGAGGAAGACAGACCCCAGCTATCTTGCACTAACTGCAGTTAGTGTAATAGAGGCTACTAAATTGAGTGCCTGATCAGCTCTGTTAGTTCTGGGAAAGAAAGTGGTCACTGGGCACAGGAACAGCAGACACGATATTTTTGATTCTCAGCAAGAAGTGGTAGGTCATGAGTTTATTCGGTGTAGTTTTGATACAGGAGCATTTTCACAGTGGATTTTATGGAAAAAATAGTTCTGTGGCTGATCCAAGCCCATTTGTAGTGGTGCAAATTACGATTTCTGTGTGGATTCTCTCTACTGTGAGATCAGAATGAAGGATGGATTGGATTTGGAGTAAAAATCCTGTTTTGCCATTTTATTTCTGTAGTTGGTTGAAATTAATGTTCATAGGTTTAATTCAGTTGTACTCTAAAATGGGAAAAATATGTATATGTCAACCTGAATCTTGCCTGTCTTGAGTATCAGATACCATCAATCACAGTTAAGACTCTTTTGTTGAAGAAAGAATATACTGCATATGAAAAGAGGAAACAGCATTATATTAAGTGCTAAGGTGTAATAATTTTCTTCTGAAAGACTTCAAATTATGTAAGGATTTTGGTATACTGTGCAATAAGCACATGGAGCAATTTTGCCCCAGATAACAGTAATGTTAGACTATCTCGTTAGACCTCTTAACTTCCAAATGTTTATATGTTTTCTGCATTATTAAACATATCCTGTGATGGGGGCTGGGGTGGAATGTGATGGAATTGTGATCTTTATCCAGTGTTGCTGGTTATGGAATAAAAAGCTGATGGAAAATGATTGCCACAGAGCTGAAAAGATAATCGGATGCAGTTCATTACTCATCTTGTCAGCTGCTCCTGCTACAAGGGATTGTATCACAAGATGTTAATCTGCCTGTGACTAGATTTCAAAGCAAGCGTTTTTATTTTGCGGAGGGTAGAGCTTCTTTCAGTTTTATATAGTTTTCGTAAGAGAAATGGAACATTCCCAATTTAAAGTCTCAGAATGTTAATTGATGAAAAATATTAGCACATCATTGTGGGTTCTGTTACAGGAATATGATGATGTGCTACAAATGCTGTTTAATTGCAGAGATTGTTCTTTTTGAGCTAGTGATGAGGTTGTGTATCTACTGAATAGCGACAGTCTGTTGAGACACCAAGCACTGAAAGGCATCAAGTATAGACACAAGACAGGTTTGCACCAAAGAGAATCAATTCTACACATTTAATCACAATGTGAGTGCACCCAGTACTCCTACATTTTGTCTACCAGTGAGGAGACTTGGTTTAAGTATAGTGGAGGACCAAATTTGTTGCTCACACACTATGGAAGTAAAGATAACAGGAATGCGATTTCAGCTAGATTACGGCTTCTGAAAGTGAAGAGCCCAAAAGAGCAGTTCTTTTCTGATATTGTTGGGATGTTACTCACTGTGCTGTATGAAACATGGGGGAAGGCTTATAAGCTTACCATTACGGTAAAATGAGTTGTAGATCTGCTGTGTGCATTTCAGGCAAGCAGTGCTGACTACCCTTTCCTCTTCTCCTCCATCCTGCCTGTCTCTGTAAGTCCTTGAAGAAGGTGTCCAGGAGAGGGGAACGTTCCTTCAGTCTTTCCACTAAGCCAGAGTAAAATGTTCCTTTAGGAATTCTTTTTTGTGTGTGTCCTTTTTTAATATTGATTGTTGTCAAATGGAATTGCACATTAGATTTTTATTAGTGAAATTACAATTTCCATTGTGATCTACAGCACAGAAGTAATCTGTTAGAATACTTTCTTTAAAAAATAAGCAGTGATGTGCCTAAAAAAGAAAATAACATACTTAGGTAATATGTAAGCAAAGAAATTGCAGGTTTAAACAAAAGAAATTAAATGTTTTCTGAGTGATCATGGTTGCATATCACACTTTTATACACCAGCAGGAGTATCTGATGCTAATGCCTTGTTGTATTCTCATTTTAGTAACTGCAGTCCTCCCACTTACATACTCTCCAGTGTTCATGTAGGCAAAAGTATAAAGTATTCTCTAGTTCCTGCCACAAACTCTTACGTGGTGTTTTGTGTACTACTGGTCAGCAGTTGTATTTCACCTCCTGAGCAACCACGTCTCAGCACTGGACAAAGTGAAATATCACCAGTCACATTACAGAAACAACTGTAATAATTCCCTCGGTAGTGTTTTCAGTGGTTCTGAAAACGGGACATTAACTTTTTTCTGTCCCCTAAACATTTTTGGATGAGTTGTGAGTCAGTATAAAATCTGTACATTTTTCATGTATTTTTCCACTCTATTTCCTCATACATAATACAGTTGGTTAGCCAAGACAAAGGCGCCTTGATAATTGCAAAATTTTGATGAGTTAATTAATACCACTTACCCAGGTCTAGAGACACAAACAAATGGGCTGAGACTTAACTAGCACAGCTGTGGCTACTATGCACATGTTTACATGAATACATATGTATATATGTCTGAATTTATATATATATTATATGTGGATGTATAGTTCCATGCAAATGTTACATATTTTCTCTCCAGTACTGAATGTTTTCAGGTTTTTGTTACTGTTACTTGTCACAATGCTGAATCAGAATTAAGAGTGATGTGACGGACAGAATGCAAGTTTGTTTTCAAGACCACATTTAATCATTGTATTTTGTGCTAATACTATGATAGAGCTGTAGATGGTGATTACAGTAATGAAAGTAAGTTATTTGAAGGTGGCCTGTAAGTATTTTTCCACATCCATTAGATGATTTAGAAATTTAATTGAGTTACCATGCTGAATAGGCAAATATTGTTCCAGGTTGGTATAGAGAGTATGAAAGCTAATTAATTTATTTTATAGCTCATGTGAAGGCTCATTTATTTTAAATATGAAACTGTGAAGTGAAGAACTGTGCAATTTCACATTCATGCTATAATAATCAGTTTATCCAAAAGAAGACCTTTTGTGCAATGCACCTTCTGCCCAATATTACTATTTTATTTTTCCCAGATACGAAAATCAACTACAGTTTTACGGAAAATACAAATATAGCTGTGAAATGGGTTAGTTTGGTTTCTAAATCCGTAAGTGTCCTCAGGCGGTCACAAATGAGATTCCATCATTCATGTTGATGTTAGTTTTCTGTGTTAATTCTCATACATTTTTCAGATATGATCCTCCCATCATCCTGCGTACCCAACAGCAGAAAAGGCATTCTCTCAGTTCTTAACATGATCCACAGATTTTATCCTTCTTTGGCTATTCTACCCCTTATCTTTATATAACGGTAGGATTGGACGAATTCTCCCATTCTGTCAGCAAACCCTGTTGACACAAGAAGATGAAGAGCCAAATTAAGTTCGGTGTATTTTTTTGGTTGTTAATAGTTTTGGAACAGGAAATTCTGTTCTGTGCAAACCAGACTTGTTCTAAGTTCACAAATGTCAGAATTTGTGAAAGCATCCTGTCTGATAATCTGATACTAAAAAAACAATAATAATTATGTTTCAGTTTATTTTTGACTGATTTGCAAGTTTTATATGAAGTTTTTGAGGTGATGCTTTTTGAACTGCAACTTGAACTTCAACTTGCAATATTTCAAATGGAGCGCAGTGGTACCCTAATTAATGTAGGGCATTCTGAAGACTCTCATTGCTTTGGCCAATGCAGGCGAATACTTTGTGTTCTTTTTTCTTCTGTCATCTTGAGTTGAAATTCAGTTTGGAGTGGCTGAACTTTTATATTTGAAAGACCTTATGTTATTTTCAAGAACATGTGATTTGGTTTGGTTTTTTGTTTTTACACTTTCCTCATAGTAAGTCACAGTCAACACGAAAAGGAAAGCTCAGAAAATGCATCCATCTTTGACAGAAATTTCAGTGTTAAGCCCTTTACTTAAATGCATCTTTAGATGTGACTGCTGTGCTTTGATTTAAAAACTTTGATCTTTCTGAGTGAATCAGAACAGAAACAGCCAAGTGCCAGCCTATAATTCTTAGCATTGCTGACATCTATAATCATTGCTGGGTGTTTTGCTTTTTCTTTCTGAGCACGTTTTGCATAGTTAGTGATTTCTTCAGATTGGTAAATTTATACAGGAAGGTCAGTATTTTGCATAGATATGTGAAGAAAAATGTTCTGTTGAGAGCTTTCCTCTCCCATGAAGAGTTCAAGGCCAGGTTAGATGGGGCTTTGGGCAACCTGGTGCAATGGGAAGTTTTGCTGCCCACAGTGGGGGGTTGGAAGTAGATGGTCTTTAGGGTCTCTTCCAAAACATTTTGTGTTTTTCTGACTAAAACACAGCTTCTCAGGCATCTAACTAGGGGGCAGGATAGAATGTTCACCATCACTTCTTGCAACTTTTTCTACCTCAAAGGTACAGACAAGAAGAGAGCAAAAGAGAGAAATGGAAACCATACTATAATGTTTGATTTGATCTATAAGGTAGTAGAAGGGAGTAACTAAAAGCTTGTGGTTTCAAATATGTATTTTCTTCAAGAGTATGCTATCTCATTTCCATTTCTGTCAGCAAACCTTGTTGACACAAGGTGTTGAAGAGCCAAATGAAGTTCAGTGTATTTTTTTGGTTGTTAAGGGTTCTGTTCTGTACAAACCAGAGCAGCATGGACTAGTTCTCATTCCTGATTGCTATCTGTAAACATGCCATATCAGTGATTGCTGTGATTTAGTCAGCATGAGAATCTCACTGGATGAGAAGGTCATGGCAATGCAGAGAGGTTTTCTAAGACAGTTCCAAGGTGTGCTGTTTCTTTCTACATTTGTAACTTTTTCCAAAAGATTGATTGCCAGAGAGCTGGGAGCGTTTCTCCAAACTATAAGGGAAAAGATTTGAGAGATGACTGAAGCTTTTATTTTTGTTTTCTCAAGCAATTTTTCTAGTTTCAGACTTGAGGAAGACTTTCCAGACTTCATTTACTTAGTTTTGGTAAAAGAACTGACTGGAAGCATTTGCAGCGTTTAAGATTCTTTGGAAAGAGTTTGCCCTGAAACCTTCTTTTCTTTTCTCCCTTGCTATCAGGATGGACAGTCTGATATTTTGTACAAATTTTGGACAGCAGTAACTCAGACTCTTTCCTCTCAGTTTCAGTCTGCAACAGACTGTAAGTATTCAGTATAAATGATTTGTGATGTATTTTGTAGTTATTTTGAATCTCTCATTTCCACAAGTTATTTGCTCATTACCTCCTCTACTAACTAAGTGGTTCACTTAGTGCTGGGTCTGTGAATTTATAATTTTGTGGTTTTATAACCAAACGTTTCTAAATTGTAATTGAGTTTTCTGGGGGAAAAAAAAAAATAAAATGTTTTCTATTCCATTAAGCAGTCATAATCTAATGAAAGTCCATATTTAGGCCTACTGTATGTGGATGTAAAAACATTTGGGATCACATTATACTTTCCAAAGTGAATGAGTTTGCTGAAATCATAAGTAGTAATTTGATTTTTTAAAAGCAGTTTATACATTCCTCTGTTGTTGAGCACTCATCAGTTGCAAAAGACTGATTTTAGCCATTTTTGCATACCTCGTAAATAGGAGCTGAGTTTCTTTAAAATTATGTCTTGTCTAAATATAGATAATTGGTAGTGTTCTGACTGTAC
This sequence comes from Perdix hodgsoniae, assembly GCA_035772895.1. NCBI lineage: Eukaryota > Metazoa > Chordata > Aves > Galliformes > Phasianidae > Perdix > Perdix hodgsoniae. Next base: position 19,639,929 of record JAPSGF010000006.1, read on the forward strand.
ACAGTGTTTTGCACATATGTAATAAATGACTAGCAGATACAACCAATTAAATCACGTTATAAACACAAGAGTACTGTTGTCATATTAATGCAGTGTGCAATCTGATCATATTTGGTGCTTTCACAAATACATCTTTCAAATCTGTATACAGAGTATAAAGTGAATCTTTTGCAGATACAAAGTGCATAAAGTTTACATTAATCTTGTGATCTCAGCTATTGCATTGGTCCTTCAAAATTTGATCCTGCTCTGCTAAATGCCAAGAGTATAATTTGAGGAAGTAGCTGCTTGATTCATGTTCAGTAGTTGCTAAGTAACTAGATGTTACAAAAGAAAATGTATTCATCTTGTGTTAAAACATATTAATTCTACTGTTTGCCTTACGCATACTTTAACATCAGTAGGTACATACTAGGGATCTCATGTGTTCGTGCAGAATGTGTGCTAACTATTTTCAGCACAAAGTTTTAAGACTAGAATTAGGACATCAGTTAATGGGATCAATCAACATTTCAGAAATAAGGTAACTCTTAAATTTATCTTGTTACTTGTAATTTTTAATGTTTTTTATATAAACATTTAGAGCATTTGGATTCTAAAACTGAGTGCTGTTTTTACTTTACCAGTTCTGATTTCAGGGATAACTGTTACAGAAGGTAGACTTTTAATTTTTTAAGTGATTTGCTTATGTAAAAATGTTCATGTTTAGCATGTTAATTCTAAGTGATTGAATCAACTGACATGAATCATAGACTGTCAGGATCGTATAGATCAGAGGAATAGCATGAACATTGTTCTGTGACCTAAAATAGCTCTGCATTTGGTAACAAATGTGAATCCTCTAGTATTCAGAATTAGAATGTACTTGAGTTGATGGGATGGGCTGAGTCAAATGGGCAGATGTCTAGAACTTGAAAAACCTAGGAATAAATGTAACAGTGTTAATCTCCTAATGTAACGAGGAAATCCATAAAGTATGACTGATGTTAGATCAAGATTAACATCAGTGTCTAAAGCAGTTGTACATTTGTTTCATTTCCTGTTACTTGTGGCAAGCTTTTAAAGGCTAAAGGTAATGCTGACTTTTCTGCCGAGTTTGTCATTCTTTATTTGTGTAGGAATTACATTTTAGGTATGTTGTTTTAAAGGTGTGTGTAAGAGCAGATTTCATAGAGGTTGGCTCCTATTGTTTTAAACGAGTATCTTGAAAGTCACAAAGCTCCACGCTTTTTCTCCTGCCAAGATGCTGTTGGAAAGTCTTTATTCAGTGAATTCTAATCACGTTTTGGACTAAAATGAATAATAGTCCTAACAATTAAGTTTGATATTAAACAGTTCGTGACCATGATTGGTATATTTAATACACAAAGTAAGATTTCCCTATCCAGTATTTGAATTGTGGAGTTTATACTGGAGCTTTAGATATATATCATCATCAACTTCATTTAACATGATAGCTCATACCACTTTGAAAGTAATTATAAATATTACATTAACAGTGTTAAAGGGGGAATGACATTATATATCATTCAGTGATATAAATGCAAGGATACAGGTTATTCTTACAAATCAAATAAATTGGTTTAAACTTGGTAAAGCACATTACTTACTATTTTATTTTCTAGCTTCTATGTTTTTGAAACAAGCTTTTGAAGGAGAATACCCTAAATTACTGAGACTTTATAATGACTTGTGGAAGCGCCTGCAACAATATAGTCAAAATATTCAGAGGAATTTTAACACTAGTGGAAGTCCTGATCTCTTTGCTGAACTGCAACAAATGGAGGAAGATACACAGGACATATTCATGCAAAAAACCCAAGATTATGAGTATGTATTATGAAGCCTAATAAACTGCAATGTATAGCTTGGTACTGTGCAGTAAAACAGAGCAGTTAAGAGTATGTGGTGTTAATCAACTAGTCGTAGCTGGAAAATTGAAAAATATCTATTTTTGCCTTGTGTTAATTGTTTTTAATGCTATTTTAAGCTGTGAGATTTGTTAGAATACATAATTAAAAGCATCAGATTGACTTGTCCTTCTCAAAGTGCCTGGTAATATTACTTTCAAGCTACTTTTATTTTTTCGTTTCTTTGGGAAAAGAAAAAGCAGAATGATCAAAACTTATTTTTATTTATTAATTATATATTAATTATATATATTATATATTATATTAATTATTGCAGTAGCTTTCTGTTAACGATATCCCTATCACTGGAATGTGACAAACATCCACTTTGTAATGATTCACAGTTTGTATGTTTATACAGTGCAGAAGAACATTATTTGATTGGCAGATACTGGAAATTTCAAACTGTAACAGGCTTAAGATTTCTGGACTTTTGCAAAATAAAGTGATTATTTTAGCTGGTGTTTATAGAACTATTTATAGAACTATTTCTCAAGAACACCTTGAATTGGGAATTCTACATAGGTCTTAAGGAAAGGGCTAGGAACTGTATTGAACTGTGCAGGATGGCTGCCTGACCAATTATGTGATTCAAGTGAGAAGCAGGCTGGTATTCAGTACTCAATTTCAAGTGTATGTGCTTTGATAGCAGAAAGAAAAAACGTACTGGATACTGTAAAGTTTGTGTGATCCGAAAAGGTTCAATGCTACTCGGTACTTTAATTTAAAATGTACTAATTTTGTCTCATCTTTGCAGCCCAGAAAAGGCCTTGAAAGATTCGCTGCAACAATATGAAGCTGCTTATTTGTCAAAATCCCTATCTCGACTCTTTGATCCTATCAATCTTGTCTTCCCTCCTGGAGGTCGGAACCCTCCCTCTTCTGATGAGCTTGACAGCATCATTAAAACGATAGCCAGGTATGCACACATAATACATTGAAAAATGCAATCTTTGGTGACTTTTTTTTATATTACAACTTAAGAAATGAGACTTTGTTACCAATAAAACATTGGTTACTCTTTAATTCTCTAACTGATAATCGTAAAAATTAAGTCAGGATTTCTCTTCTGTGTTTAGTTGTTCTGGAATAACTGAAGTATTAATTCAGTTTAATTGTTGACGCTTACAAAGCATGAGGAAGATAAATTTTATACCTATTGTAAAAGTCTGATATCTTCATTATTCTGACTGTATCAAAGGTAAAAAAAGCTACTTGTCTGCAAATGATAGTCCCGGATGTAAGTAATCTGTTACAGTGAAACCGTGAGGTGATAGTTGAAGATGATGATTCCAGTTAGAATTTATAAAATGAGATACTTAAATTACAGGAGAGTATTTTCACTCCTAAGGCTTTGGTAAGGACTAGTCTGTGTAATAGAGCCTGAAAATGGTGGGCAGTGTTCTCGCACTGTGAGTGTGCACGTCAGTGTGTGTGTATGTGTGTGTTTTTTGATTAATGTTAAATACTGACACTGACACTTGCGACTGGGAGTTGAAAATGCTCAGAAAATGTGTTATCTGTGTGGCTGTTGTTATTTTCCTCCTTGCCTTAGGAAAAGGGAAAATGGCATTCAGCTCTGGGTCACACAGCATAAGAAAGACGTAAGGGCTGGAGTAACTCTCCTGTGAAGAGGGGATAAAAGAGTTGGGGTTATTTAGTGCAGAGAAGATAAGGCTTTGGAGAAAGATGGGGAGGGACTCTATAAGTTCTTGAGAGAAACTAATCACTAGCTGCATTACATTCACTTCAGATGCCCTTTGTGCTTGTCTGCATTCACAGTAGAGTATATATGAATGCAGCCCCAGCTGATGGATATCTGTGGGGTTCCATGAACAAGGAATACTGGAAGTGTTTTAGAAATTTGTTCTGTCTTCCATTTGTACCCTGTCACTCCCTTGGTGCCTTTGTTACTACATAGTATTGCCTAAAACATAGCTTATTAGTTGTGTCAAGCTAAGGCATCCCCTGGGTATTTCTGCACAGCTCATGTAATTCCAGAGTTGAATGACTATGTATTCACCTGTAATGTGTGAAGGCTGCTGCCAAAGCTTGAATGTAGTTAATTGCAGTCAATATTTTTGAATGGCTTACTAATAGTGATTTCAAACTGAAGTGTCATTCCTAAACTTTGCTCATTTTTACCAGAATAGGAACATTCTGCACATAAAATTCCCAAATGACTTGTTAAATTGTAAACTGAATTACAGTGCCTAGAAAGACTTGGTTATGTATTACTTTTTCTGAGCTGACTTGCTGCGTAACTGTGTATTTGTAGACAATTCTTTATCAATTAAATACATCACTGCTACTTTATTAATTAAGATTTGCAATCTTTGCTTCTAGTGAGCTAAATGTGGCTGCTGTTGATCCAGACCTCAGTTTAGCTGTGGCCAAAAATGTAGCAAAGACCATTCAGCTCTATGGTGTAAAGTCTGAACAGCTTGTAAGTAATTTAAACATTTTTGAAACTTCTTTTTTTTTCTGTGTAGGATGTTCTCTTTTTTGTAGATTTACAACATAATAGTAATGCAGTCTGGATAGACAAAACTTTTGAAAGCTTTCCACTTGTAAATATTTTCAGTTTTGCCTTCAAGCATACAGTCTATGGATAGCAATGCAATTTGTGTGTATAACTGAAAACTGAAGTTGTCATATTAATTAAAAATAATCTTTTTGTCTTTAAATAAGATCAAGATTATTCCATTCAGTTTAATCATGCTCTCTCTGAATAGCTTTAAAGATCTGAAATTCAACAGCAAATACTTTGTTATAATAATACAAATAACGGAGATTTTTAGTATAACTTTTACAGGGATGTAGCAGTATATCCATTTAATGAATTGTATTGGAAGTTTGCAAACTAGTGTATGGGAAAGGAATACAGGTGAAGCAGTCATGAAGGCCATAAAGAATATTTAAAATTTTTAAATAAATCTATGTACTGGGATTATTTTGCTATATTCTTAGTTCTTAAGTTGAGTCTTCATTTAAAGATGCCAAATGATGGTGCCATAATTTCAGACTAAAGTTTGCTCAAAAAAGAAATTAGTGTGTTTACTAAGTTGGCAAGAAACGTAAGTAAAAGGAAGTAAAGTTGCATCTATATTTATCTTGGTGTGTAGAGTCAAATGCTGTGATACTTATCAGCTGTAACTGTGAAGGTGCCAGGGTCTGCTGTGCTTATCACTTCTATTAAAGTTTGAATTTGGCCAGTGGCTTGTTCAGGAGTTTGCATCATTTTGTGATCAGCCAGCTGGCAAATTCTTAAGAAGCCCTAAGAAAAAGGATTTGTGGAAGTAAGCTGAAAGATATGTGATTTGTGGCTTTGTGTTAGCTGACTGTAACTCAAATAATGTAGGAGTTAAGAGGGAATCTAAGCCCTTGAACTACTTGAATTCGAGTGAAAATAACACTTGAAACTGGAAAATCAGGAGACAGGATTAGTCAAACTGACAGAATGAACATCCTTCAAGGATATACCTGCAAATTGTAAAACAATACAAACTGTGTATTGCACTGCTACTTTGGTGGGTGTTTTTTCTTTTGTTTTGTTTTTGCAATTTTTAATTTCCTTATTGATATATATCTTGAAAAAAAGAAAAGAAACAAGAAGGGCTTAATGCAGTGCCAAGGTGTGTAGTGTCATCTTTACAATACTAAAATACCTTCCCTGGCTTCCAGCTGCTTTTCCAGAAGAACATCTCTCACATGTTCTACATCATGCTTGCCAGCCCTGTGGGATATAGTCTAGAACATCTAAATGCTTTTTTGTGCCTATTTTTGGGCAGACAGATTGAGCTTGAAATGTTCACCATGTGTAGAACAGGAGCTATGTCAGACACCACTTTTTCATTACACTTTTGTGGTGTAGCCAAGAATGCAATCTTCATTCAGTCTTGCAATCCAGTTTACAATATTAGCTTTCTAAAGCTCAGAAGGGTGACCATTTAACATTTCTGTTCTGATGCCTGATTTCTGATAGCTATAGTCTACCAGTGCTAAAGATGGAAATTGAATTTCCTGGAGGAATTCACAATAAAGTTATCTTCCAAATTAGAAGTAAACAAAGAAACAAACAAACAAAAATCAGAATTCTCCACAAAGAAAGATAGAAGAGTACATTTAAGAATCATTAGGATTTTTTAAATTGTTTTAATGTTCTTGGCAGGTTGCTGTAGGTAGATTTGAATGGTGAGAAAGTCAAATAAATGTGAAGTTCTAAGACTGCAGACAGACTGGTATGAGGTTGCTATTTTTTCAGTTCCTTTGAGATAAAATAATTATTTTAGAAAAAAAATACTACATTTTACTAATACTTTATCACCTATTCTTTAGCTAGCTTTAGATAGGATAAGTATTATTCAAAACTTTAACTTTTAGTAATAGCAGCATATTGCAGTATGGATATGCAGAATTAAAATAAAAATAAGAACAAATGATCTTTTCCAGTGAATCCAAAATGTCTATTTCCATTGCTCATGACTTTGTACACTGTTGGCTTTTGGCTTTCCTGTTTCCTCTCACCAGCTGTTGCTGTGCCTCAGACCTATTTTTGTATTAACCAGTTCAAATGATTTCAAAGAAGATATAAATAACTACTTGTGAGCAGTAGGTAGATTTATTCTGTTGCTGGGTGAATCTATAACTTAGTTAACCCTTTGTCAATGCCTGCTGTTGTTGTATGCCATGACATATTCAAAATTATTGTACTTGTTTCACTCAGTGTAATTATAGATGTTCTTATAATGCGGAGTCTGAAGGTATAATTACATGTAGCATTAATTAAAAATATATGTAAGACTATTACCTTTTAATTTCATCACCCATTCTGTGTTTTGTTAGGTGATGCTGAGGAAGAGTGATTGGTGTATTTTCTTTGTTTCATTATTATCTTGTGTCTTCTTGTTCACATTTTCCTAAATCACACAGCCCAAGCATTCTTATAATTATTACAGACGTTACAGATTTCTGTTCAGTCAACATTTCTATGTCCTTGTCATTCCTGATCAGAAAAGAGATTAAAAAACCTGATCTCGTATTTTGGATAAGAATGAAATCTTCTTCCGAATTTGCACATTGTAGTCCATTCCATATACCTACTGCTCATGGAGACAGGTTTTATCTGTTAACTATTTTTTTGTACAAGTAAGGGCTCCTAAACTTAAAAAAACGAGCAAACAAAAAAGTACCCACTAAATTTTCTCTTTAAGAGTTTTTAACTGGGTTCATTATTCCAATTTGCAAATATCCTAAGTTACCATCTTCATTGACACATGGAGTAAATTGTCATGTTTATCTGGCCACATAAAGGAAATCAAATGTTTCATCAGATGTTGACAGTAAGTAAAAATGGAGGGGAGAGATTCATGAGAAACTTCTAAGTTGCATTTCCTGAAAACAAAGAGGTAGTTGAGTAATTTTTTCTTTTTCTTTTTGTGAATCTGTGCTGCTTAACAAAAGATCAGAGCTCACAAATCTGACTCTTAGATTTTGACCCATTTATGTAATTTGTAGTTGAGAAGAGACAGAAAAGAGGGCTTGTATCTTACCGGTGTCTTCATTAGGTAGCTTTGGAATGGCAGCAGTAATTGCATGTTGGGATCCTCAAGGGTAATGCTCTCCAGATGTTTTTTGTCATGTACTGTAACCAGAAAAAACTTTTTGAGCATGCACTACTATTATATGTGTGTACATATATATATATATATATATATATTTATAAATTTTATACATAAATCATAGAATGTTTTGGGTAGGAAGGGACCTTTAAGATTGTCTAGTTCCAGCCCCTCTGCTACATGCAGGGACATTTCCCACTAAATCAGGTTGCTCACAGCCCCTTTCAGCCTGGCCTTGAATGCTTCCAAGGAGGGGGCATTCACAGCCTTCATGAAAGTGAGGGTTTCCCCTTTTCGTACCAGTGGGAACTTGAGCATATTGCCATGACCTTTCAAATATGATGGATAGTGGCTTGGCAACTTCATCCACCAGCTCCCTCAGGACCCGTGGATGGATCTCATCAGATCCTATGGACTTGTGCACCTTCCAGTTCTTTAGATGGTTCTGAACCTGATCTTCACTTACAGCAGGCAGGTCTTCCAAGTTCTTATTGTTGCTTTCTGCAACTTGGGTAGTGTGGCTAGAGCCCTTGCCAATGAAGACTGAGGCAAAGAAGTCATTGAGCACCTGAGCTTTCTCCACATCCCTTGTGAGTAGGTCTCCAGTTTCCTTCCAGAGAGGACCCACATCTTCCCTGGCCTTCTTTTTATCACTGATACACCTGTAGAATTTCTTCTTGTTTTCCTTTATGTCCCTGCCTAGATTTAACTTTCTCTGGGTTTTAGCTTTCCTAACCTGATCCCTGGCTGCTCAGACAACTTATTTGTAGTCCTCCCAGGTAACCCATTCCTGCTTCCGCTCTCTATAGACTTTATTTTTGTGCTTAAGTAAGTCCAGGATCTCCTTTTTGATCCACAGAGGCCTCCTGGTATTCTTATCTGCCTTCCTTTTTCTTAGGACGTACTGCTTCTGGGCTTGGAGCAGATGGTCCTTGAATTCTTATCAGCTTTCTTGGACCCCTCTTCTCTCCAGGCCTTTTTCCTATATCACCCTGCCAAGCAGTTAGTTCCCTGAAGAGGTCAAAGTCTGGTCTCCTGAAGTCCAGAGTAGCAAGCTTGCTATGTGCTCTCTTTGACTCCCTAAGGATCTTGAACTCCACCATTTTGTGGTCACTACAGCCAAGGCTGCTCTTGAGCTTCACATTACTCACCAGCCCCTCCTCATTGGTGAGGACAAGGTACAGTGTAGCACCGTTTCTTGTGGGTTCCTGTAGAATCCACCCCACATGTACTATTAAGTTTCAGTATTTTCTTCTCACATCCTATCATCTTGCATAAACCCTGTGGTGCATGCATGCCACTTTGAAGACTATTGCTCAAGGGTGATAATTGGCAGTAATGTTCTGTGACCTAGAAGATTTTGGCTGTCCATTTCAGAGAGGTGATTGATTTCAGGAGTCTTTTAAATCTTTGAGTTTCTGTTTTTTTGTGTTGTTCTTTCTCCCAATATGCTTCTTAGATTGTTCTTTTATGTATATAAAAATGAAAATGATAGTCACTTTTTGATTGGAAGTAAGACAAAACTACATTTCCCTAACTTACTAGCTGTAATTGTGTCATTTACTGAGCTGAATTTTGCATGTATTTGAAATGTTGTAATTTTTCTCATTACTAGAAACCTGTATGTTGCAATTTTGCAATTCCTGTGTTTTGGTTTGACTGCTGATAGGAATGTATTATTTCTCTTACTAATCCTTAGAACTGGATGTGTTGCAGAGACAAGTCATGAAACATTGAGAACTAAAAGCTCTGGAAGTTTACAAGATTGGTACTTTGTCCAACAAGCAGAAAAATAAATTCTAAGATCCTTTGTCTTCCTTGAGACAGCAGAGTCCTGTTTGTTCATCTAGTCTATTCCCTTCCCAGTGCAGGACTATTCCAAGTAATATTTACTGTTGACTTTTTTTTTTTGTTGCATTCTTTCTGCCTTTTGAGTGATTATTTCGGTTATCTTATATATTATGAGTGGAAATGTAAGTACTGTATGTTCTTTTGTGCTATTTTTGTTCAGTTTTACATGTGGGTGGATTGAAATACACTAACACCCACTAAGTGCACCGAGATGGAATGTGTTGTGCTGTGAACATGACAATGCAGTTGTTTAGAGAAGATGCAGTTTTCCTACTTCTTGAACCTGAAGGCTTCTTAGTGTTTGTTCCCCAGAGTTACAGCCATCCTATCAGACTGTCTTTAGTAATTGTAGTCAGAGTCCCACAGCAGTCCTTCTTATCTTGCTGTCAGTGCTGTGGTGGTTACCTTGCCACCTACTACCATAAGGCTTAAGTGCCAGAGACAAGGGGGCTGGTGTCTTTTGACCATTAAACAAGCAAAGGGCAATTGTCAGAGGCAGAATTGTAAAAATCAGGTTGCCCCCTTGCTTTTTGTAGCAGGTGGGAGTGATTATGCTAACAACATTTGGAGGATCAAACTATCTTAAAAATCACTTTTACGTGTTATGGTGTGCTTTAGGTTTAGGCAAACACTAGCTCACTCTGCTGAGCTCCCAGGACAGCAGGGCATATTCCAGCTTCACTTCAAGCCACAGCTACCAGCGCAGGCCGAGCACAACTTTTTCATTCAGCTTGGAGCACAAACAGAGCAAGATCAGGTCTGGCTGTTTACAGACAAAGCAGGAACCTGTGTGATCACATTACACTAGGCAGATTTATCCTATGGCTAGGGTAGATAGTCAGTGGGAGCTGTGATTTCCTGTATTTGGACAAAGTTCTTAAATATGGAGTGTTTGTATTTTATGGAATAATAAATTTTAACAGATTGTCCAAAAAAGGGATCTTTCCAAGAGACAAGAGGCTGCAGGCAGATGACTTAATGGAGGTCTTACCCACTGTCAGACTTGTAAGCAATTATAAAGAGGAAGCACTCAAAAAATGGAGAAGGAGAGTGGGCGTAATGAGGGAAGAAGGAAATATAGAATTTGATTGTTTTTAAATTCTCTTAACTAAATATGGTTGGACTTGTGTCTTACATCTTAAAAAAGTTGATGAATGATGTGGAGGCCCAAACTACAGCCTGTGTGCAGTGCTCTGGGAGAGCTACAAATCTATCCTTTGCTCACAGCTTATGGTAGGTGCTTGGCATCTGGTCAGGATTTTACCCTAGGCAGTGAGTGTGGGATTTTCTGATTAACAGGTTTGCCTAGTGTAAGCTACCTGAATATTTTTCAGCTGTAGAGAAGGGAATCTACAGTACTTCCTGGCATTTCAAAGAATTCTTCCCCTGAGCTTCTTACAAAAACTTAAGATGGTATTTGGTGTATTTTATACATGTCAAAGGAAAAATGCTGAAGACCCAGGAATAGAAGTGAATTCAGAGATTAAAGAGAAGACATAAGCATCTCAAAAAGTAGAGTACCCATACTGAAGTTCAAATTGTTACGTATTTTCAAAGGTGGGACCAATGTGTCCCATGTTTATTTTTAATCCATTTATTAAAAACCTCTGGTAGTGGACATGCCAAAAGGCAAAGTAAGAACTTGACATTCTGATCCCAGAGGCAATGGACTACTGCACACTTGGTGCACAGTTTGTCTGGATTTTTTTTTGGAGAACTAGGCATTGAAACTCTGGCTTGTTTTCAGGGAAAAGTCAGCATCAGCTGATGTATGTGATAAAGAGTGGGCAGGCTGTTTCTCACTATTTGGGATCACAGTAGTATATGGAGATTCATTTACATTTACTTAAGTAAATATCTGAGTTACGTAATGTTATGTATGGTTTTAGAATGTGCACCAGTGGCAGAATACTAGAGCAGTAATACGAGCAGTAATGTGGTAGTACAAAAAGATTCTTGGGAAGCTTGGGAAGTAACAGGGAAACCTTGAATTAGCCTTGTATTGTTTGTTCACGTGTTTTAAAAATATTTGCTTGGACTAATGTTTAAATGTGAATCAACTCCGAAACAAAAATTCTATGAGTAAAACTAATAGACACTATATCTAAACTTTATCTGTTCTGAGTGTTTACTGAGATCTCCCTTTCAGTTAACTGGTGCTAAAGATTGTAATGGGAACTGTGTTAGTAGAAAGTATTATTATCCATCATAATTGTGAGTAACATGTTTTTGATCACAGGTGTTCTTACTGCATTATTATTTAAGAAAGAAAATACAATAGAGAGGATGAGAAACACAAAAATATAACAATTTATTGTCGTTTTAACCCCTCCTTCAGAGTAGAATCCCAGTCACTCACTGCTTGTCCCCACAGAGTATAGATGTGGAAAGAAATGCATCTGACTGACCTCAGAACAGTGAATGTAAGTAAATGAGCTTGGTCTCATCTGTTTGAAGGCAAACTTATATCACTGAGGCTTGTTCTGATTAGTGTTGGCCTCACTTCAAAGATCAGCAAAACGTGTCTGCTTTTGCTACAGAAAGGCTGTGTATTAAATTGTTCCACGCTGTCATTCTGATGTTTATGTTAATATCTATTTCTCTGTCAAGAATCCAAGGTTAGCAAAGACTTCTGACTGACACTCAGGACCTGCTTTGCTCTCCTAGCTGTGAACTTCCTAAGTGCCTGGCATGGGATGGAATAGTAACATCTATCCCAGCGAATGGGATGTTCCTGGGCCCTGAGGCCAGCTGGCGGAAAGCAGCCTGCCTCAGGGCTGGTGAGGGCTCTCCTCCAAACACAGTGGCTGCCTGCCACAGCCCTTCTGGGTATAATCTCTGCAATGTGAAGCTGTGATCCATCTCTGGAGATCAGCTAGGAGAATAGTCACTTCTCAGGCCAAACACTAAGGACTGTCCCCGCAGCTCAGCAGTGGAGATGATCATATGTGCAGTCCAGGAACCTTTCCTAATGCTGTTTAATTTATTGCTGTGAATGTAGCCAAGATGTGAATGAGATTGAAAGAGAGTGGCATGCGTAATCTGTTCAAGAGGAAGCTTGAAATGCTGACAGATTGGGGTAATTTTTACTTGCATCTGGAATTCATGCTTTCATACTTCTGATGTAAATAATTCTCTGAGGCAAAAGTTGGAAGATGCTGGTTTATTCTTTAGGATCGTTTCTGGTCTTAAGATTTTCTTAAAACACCAGAGCTTCAAAAGGTATTCTTTCCTAAACATGTTTTTCTGTCAGTGATGCTTGTCAGCTGTACGTGACTAATTTTCATATAGCATTTGCTGTTTCTTCCAGCTTTTTAGCCCTTGCAAATAGCACTTATCAGTGGTGGTGTGGCTGGTTTGCAGCTCCGCGTATTGCTGGCTGTGTGCTAGGAAGCTCGTGAATGTTAGGTTTTCTCAGTGTTCAGGAGTTCACCAGTTTCTTTTGGTAGCCAAATCTTTCTTCGAACCAGCTGAGATAACACCTTCTTGTGTGCCAGTGCAACCAATGCCTTCTGTAATTCAGTGTCCTATTTTTAGTGAATGTACTGGATTGATATATAGGCTGAGGAGCATCCATCTGTCTGTCATGCTCAGATATTTTTAGAGCACTGATCTTTGTCATGCTGATCAGCACCAAATGCATTACATAAGATTAGCATCAAAATATATATAATGAAAAGTCAGCTTTGCTGCAGTTGTTCTTAAATTATTTTTAGTATTAACCACAAAATTTGTATGGCTCAGTGCATTATCCCATCATTGTGTTCTATCTGTACTCTGTAGGGTTCATTTTAAGTTGAATTTCTCTTCTCTCGGATCCTTTCTATCACAGGCTTTCTTCCTGAGGCTTCAGATAAGATTAGTAGAATCACAGAATCCTTAGAACTGGAATGGACCTTTAAAGGTCATCTAGTCCAACTCCCCTGCAATGAACAGGGACAGAACAGCTAGATCGAATTGTCCAGAGCCTGATCCAGCCTCACCTTGAAGACCTTCAGGAATGGGGCATCCACCACCTCTCTGAACAACCTTCCAGTTCCAGTGCCTCACCACTCTCACTGTAAGAGATTGAAAGTCAGTGATACATGTTACAAAGATTTTAATAAATGCCTACTTTCTACTAAGACTGAAACTGTGCCAAACAATTGATCTCTCATTGTCCTTCAACACAGTTTGTATTTGAACTTGTCATTTGCAGGTGCAAGATTCCAAATTCTGCTTTGCTTACATCCTCAGCTGCTGTACTGTTCTTTAATGCTGTTTCAGCAGCTTAATCTTGTTCTGCTACTTCTAATGATATTTTCAATTTTCCACTTATACTGAATATTCAACACTGATATCTCCCTGTCAGATATCTCTGATCCACTAGCTAGCTATTTAGAATGGGTTGGAATTGGATTTTTTTTTTTTTTTTTTGAGTTTGCAGAGGCAGATTGTGAGAAAACTGTCTGCATTCTTCTTACACTGCTCTAGAAAATTTATTTCTTTCACATTTACTGTGAAAAAGCTGGTCATTTCTTTGAAGTATGTTTATAAACTACTTTGTAATTACTGATGTTTAAAATAAATGACAACTTTCTGAACATCCCTCTCATCATCATAACTATTTATGATATTGTCACCGATTAGTCTTTTCTTTTCCTTGATTTCTTTCTTTGTGGGTTGATGGTGCATTTGATATATGGTAGTCAATATAAAATAGGCTGCAGTTTGGTGATGAAGTTCTGAAAGCTGAATTCTGTCATGCAGCAACTTCACAGATCTTCCTGAGAATTTTTTCTGAGATTGTAATGAAATGTGTTCTGCTCTTGCTTATACCTTTAAAAAACAATCTCTAATTTATTGTTGTTTCTCCTTAGTTTGTAAACCTTGTTGCAATAAAGAAGATGAGGACAGAAAATGCTAGAAGGCCAGGTAGAATAGAGAAACAACACTTAATTCAGCTTAAACTCTGAACTGAGAAAGAGAGAGCATATTTACATGGAATTTTCAAGTCACTTGTCGAAGAAAAAGTGTCTGTTGTGTTTGATTGGGGAAATGAAGATTTACATAAGCTGTTTTCAGTGAGTGATTTAGATTATAAGCAATATGAATGGCTTATTTTTTTTCCAGAATCGAAAAGGCTAAGGTGTATTATAAGGATCTAGAGACTATATTGGAGCATCTTGCTGCAGTCATTGAAGTTGTTGAGAAATGTAGAAATACGAGATGTGATTTAAAAATGGAAATAATTCGAAGATAAACTAGTTGAATGAAAAGGACTGGATCTTAGTCTTTTCTTAGTAATCATGGAGACAAGGTTGTTGTTTTTTTTTTAATCTCTGTCTATACTTAGTGTTTGACTACAAAAAGGCAGAAAGGGACTAGACTAAAAAAGTTCTCAATTGTCTGCCTAGTCAGAAGTAAAAATATCCGTAACACATTGCGAGAAAGAAAGATGTTGATGTAGGAGGGCTATAATTCTGCTTTCCTCTTGGGGGAAATGAAGAGGATTAGAACCTCATTTATGGAGGAAAGCACCTGTTGGACTGACTTGACTGACATGTATTCCTGAGGGTAAATGTACCTCATACCAAGCAAAAAAAAAAATTGTTTTGCTCATTTAATTTGTACAAAGTCTCTGAATTAAATGTGTTTAACTAACAAGAAACAGTAGAGTTGATGTGAGCTATTTCTCTGTTTATTGCCCTAACTATGAGGTTTAGGTATCTTTACTTCCTGTTCTTCTCTCTCCCCCACTCCAGTCTGATACAGCTAAATTTAACTAGCTGAATAATTCAATGAAGTAAGGGAGAACAGGGAGGAGATGGAGAGAGCAGACACTGCCTGGAATCAAATTCTTCCAGTGAAGTGAAGATACTGCTCATATGCTACAAATTTTGCACCACCTTTAATCTCCATCAAATTTATGAGACTTGTGATGGTTCTGAATTGAAAAGTATGATGAGTTCTCACTGTAATGGCATATGCTGAATTTCTGATGGTCATTTTTTTAGTGTGTTTTTAAAAACATTAATCTATATCTTATATTATGTGGTGTTACATTGAATTGTGAGTTTCCTTTTGAGGGTAAAACACTATTCAGGACATATTCTAACAATGAGATTTGTCTGACAGTTCCAGGGAGATGTATCTAGTCCTCCTGTCTAAGTGTCGAATATTGTGAACTTTGGGAGGAAGTATGAAATGTAATGAACTCACAAGTAGTCAAGAGCAATAGGGAAATGACACTTTGGGAAAGGTTTTCTGTAAATAACAGGTCAGTTGGTGTAAGTAATGTAAAAGATCAAGTTTTCCCCACTTCTCTTTGAAATATGTGTATTAATTGTTTTACAGTAGTAACTTGAAGACACAGTGTTACTGTCATTGAAAAACTTGGAACAGTACTATCTAAATGAGAGAACATAAAAATATGAATTCAGAATTAGGCACATCAAAGGAATTCATTAATAAGTATTTAAATAGAATATGTAGGAGGCTATTATATACTAAAATAATTTCAGAAAAGATTACTATTTCACAGTAAAATAACAAAACCAAGAGATGGCAGTGGATCTAATGAGAAATTGGTTAGAGGTCAGCTGAGGATCTCCTTTGTTTTAATGGAAAGATCAGAAGAGCTTTTTAAGGAGATTCGCGTTCATTAGGAAGCTACTTATAATGGCCAGAAAATATTTAGAAATAGCTAGCTGATAAGTCACTTTAAAAAACCAAACCAAACATTAAACTTAAAAAAAAAAAAAAAAAAGAATTAAAACTCTAGAGGAGAGAGTTGCATTAAAAAATAACTTCATGAAGCATTTTCTTCATTCTCATGTTGTCTTTTGCTGGTTAGATCGTGACTCACATAACAAATGTGTGATGTTAAGTGATACTGGCTAAACTCCAGAAAAAATCATCCAAGCATAAAAGGCTGATTTTGGGAGTACTACGTGCTTCATTTTATCTTGCTGGGAAGGAGGCTAGAAGACTTCTTGAAATCTACCGTGCAGTTTTGTTGACAGGTAGAAGAAGCGCAAGTCTGCACAGTCCTTACTGCATTTTGTTGTACTGTGCTGTAAATCATCTCCTGCCAAGTTAATTCTATTATTTGGAAATTGATTGGCAATAATTCAAAGTATGTTAACATTGTAATGTATTTTGTATTTTATAATTATGGAGCAACTCTAATTAGAGTTTGACGGTGTTAAGCTCCTTTGTAAATTTCCACAGTGTAGAAGTATTAGAATCCCAGCTAATGTGTGGACTGGATACAAAAAAATGGCAAATGGCAATTAAATAAGTTGATTATGCCTTCTATGTATAGATGAATCCTATGATGTCGAACCTCCTGATTTTCTGTGTCTTGCAGATAGATGAATGCTGTGCTCATCTGGACTACTATTCTCAGTAGTTCACTTTGTTAGGACCAACAACTGTTGCGATAACATAAAATGCGATTAATCATTCAGTCATTATTCTGGCAAGCATGGAAAATTTAATAAACTTTTACAGTCAGAGATATCAGGAGCAATTCACATTGTCTCTGAAATCTCTGGAGACTTGGGTTAGGCAGTTGGGTAAACTGGAGTCTTAAAAAAATGTCAAATGCAAGGAGCAGGATTTTCAGTTGGCAAATGATTGCAAGTGCTTTCGGTTTTTCGATTTGTTGAGATTCCTTCAACAAACTGGTTTTAAATGAGTAAGTGCCAGCTGCTTTTGGAAAGCGAAGTTGTTTTAAAGCATCTCATTTTTGAAGGACCATGAGATGATTTTGTCCATTGCTCTTTGTCTCTTGTGATTCAAAATACAGAGATAAACCCTGTCATTTCTGCTACAGAAAGGCCATTTGCTGCTTTCCTTCAATTTTTTCTGGTTTTGAGAATATTAAAAAAGAAGGGGAAAAAATATATCCCTTAGGGAACAATTTATAGTTACTGTTGTTCTAGCATGTTTAGCGTGAGCATGATGATGGGTCATTTTTCTTTGATAAAGGGCTTAACTGTCCCTCTCATGTTAGTTTCGCATGTTTCTTCCCAAAATGGAATGCCTTCACTGAAGAGCTTCTTTCCTATATTCCTCAAATGTAAAATTTCCATATTTCTGAAATAATAATAATAATAATAGTAATAAAGAAATGCTGGAAGCTACAAGAATGTCCTGAGGGTGCAACAGAAATGTTTTTATGCTTATTTGACATTTTTGCTTGAACTCACAAATGATTTCCCCCCTTCATGTCTTGAAATATTCCATCTTTGAAAAATAGAAGACATTTAAAGAACTTAAATTCTTATTTATGATTTACTATTAATTTTTAATCGGTTATTTTTAAAGCAGGGCATTCATTTTAATTTAACATCATTTATCAAGGACCTCACATTCCCTCTATTCATTCGTATGTTACACTTCCAACCTCTAAATTATGTCTCTAATTTTTTTGCAAATTGTTTTCTATGTACTAACACATTAGTTGGCATCACTAGTGGAGTTCAGATTATTATGTATTTTGCTGTTAAACAGTGTCACATTTTTACAAAAAAAAAAAAAAAACAAACAACAACAGCAAACTGATTCTGGTAATCTTTCGTTTTACTTAGGTGAAAAGAGATTGTAAAAGGCTCCTTCAGCCATATGGGGAACATTAAACTAAATAGTAAATCATCCCAATTACCTGTAGCTTATGGGAGAAATCCCAGGGCCGAGCCCTACTGACTCAGAGACTCTGAAAATGGATTCTGTGTTTTATAATAAGTTGTTGTGATCAGGCAGGAGGCCAAGTAACAGATGGATTGATTGCTTTCTGCCAGAGGTATGGCCACATCAGCTGCCTCTATTAGGGATGTATTTATTGTTGAAAATGTCAGCTTGACAATTGGAGTTCAATTTGTGCTATCAAAACATATTAGTCTCATGATCCTAGAGTTAGATCAAATGCATTGTTGAGAGGCTCTGTTTAGTCTTATTTTGATTTAAGATCTTCTCGTTACCCCTAAATTACAATGTTGTTTCCTGCTCTTAAAGAGTGAGTTTGCTGAGGCTGTTTTAGAACAGAGAAATGAAATAAATGGAGTTTTCTAAAACTGTCATGAAGGATGTGCATAAGATCATAGTTACTTAGTGTAAAACTGAGCATAAAAATGTGTTATCTGTGAAGGGAGTGGTAGCAGAGCAAATCAGCAAATCAGCATCTCTTCTGAGGTGCCACCTGCTGCAAGAGGGAAGGTTAGGCACCTCCAATGAAAAACAGATTACAGGAAAAGATGAATCAATAGGTTGGAACATTCCTACAAAAATGACCACCTCGGTCAGCATTTTGTATCACCTAAAAGAGAATTGATAATTTTATTTTTGTTTTTACCTAAATTCTACTTTCAGTGCTTCATTGGATGACTGATCTGGTGGGTGCCAACCCAGCCCATGGCAGGGTGTTGGGACAGGTTTTATGGTCCCTTCCAACCCAAGCCATTCTGTGATTCTGTGACTTGTGGTGAAAACAAGAATTTACCCCAAAGAAATCACAGCACATGTCTTAACATGAAATCAAATCCGTGCTGTCAAATAAAGTATCTCTTCCTAGACAGTACATGTGCATCTGTTGTTGCTCTAGATTCCCACCTGCAATCTGGAGGCAGGGGGATCATGTTAGGATTCATATTAGTGAAGGATACAAACTAAAATAAAATGCTTCACATGATTCTGAATTAGATCAGACCACAGTGCCAAGTTATGGCTTACAGTTCTCTGCCATGTGAGGCTGAAGCAAATCAGATGGCCTTCAGCTGGCTTGTTCCTCCTTGTGACACATTTTTTTGTGTATCAGCTTCTGCAAGTGTCATTTTGGGTTCAGTAAACTACTCAATAAATGTGTCAGCTATTTCATTTGTATATTGCTGAACCTGAGCAGACCTTGCACTACTGAGCTTTATTTCTTTAGAAACCCTATTAAAAATTAAGTGCCAGAGGAAAACAAAATGAAGGCAGAAGTTCAGCTGAGACGCAGCCTGACAGTTGGGTCTGGGCAAGCATTTCCTTAGAGCTGCACTTGACTTCAGCAGGAACTTACATGTACTGCCTATCTCAGTTCTTCAGCACCCACAAAAAAAGAATGTATTGAGATGCAATATTAGCATATACATCCATGTTACCAGACATTGTTTCATGCAGAGCTGTGTACAACACTACTGTCACAAGAGTTTTATGGTGAGCTGAGTTTATAAAAGTTACCCATAACAGGAAGCAAACTTAGTTCACTTTACTTCTAGTTCTGTATTTCAGTTTCCTGAGTTTCATTTCTGAGTTCACCAAAAATGAACATCTCAGTCAGTCATCAAGAAAACAGGAGGGAAGATTCACCTCCTGTAACTTAGTTGCCTATCATGAAGACACAGACACTGAAACTAGATTTGGATTATGTTAGTAATCAATGGTGCGGGGAAGCCTGGTGTATTTTAAACTTCATGTTAAGATGAAATTGCCAGTGCCCTAGAAGGGTCTGTTTTATGCCGTTAGTTTCAAAGGGATCTGTGAGTGACTATTTTGGCTGTAGCTATATAAAATCAGCGGAGAAGACTTCATTTATATCTTAAGATGGACAAAACTTTTTATTGTTTTATAACTTCGGATATAAAAGCATAAATTATCCTTCGGTTTTATTGTAGTTTTTTCTGCAAGCATTTTCAGATTCAAGTCTTTATTTTGTGCACTTTAAAGGATTTTTAGGTGGAAGTATCCTTAAGTGTTTTTCCAAATGTTAATCCGTAAGCTTTAAGTAATGAAGTGCTGTGGGTGTGTGCTGTAGGACACAAGCGGGTACTGAACACAGAACCCCATTCCCTCATTCAGTCTGGTACCAAGTTTATGGCTTCCACTGTCAGGTTTGAGTCCTTACTCTGCTCAAATGGTTTATGCCTTTCTCTTGCAACATATCTTGATGAGGTCCTTCCAACTAATTTCTCTAAAATATAGCCAAATCTGCCTCTTGTGAAAAATCACCCAAATTGCTGGTCCTTGGATTATGTTGAATTGGATTTTTAAAAGAAAGTTTTCTGACCTCCTTCTTCCAGCTGCTACACTGAGCAAATTTCAACTTCCTGCCTTGGAGAATGTCAAAAGGCAGTGCCTCCAGTGTTTCATCCTCATTTTAATCTAACAGTTATCCTTTGAGGTTTCTTGAAATGCCCAGCAGTTCATTTTCACATTCTTGAGTGTGCCACAAGACACAGCCCTTGTGATGCATGGAGCAAAAGCCCTTGCTATATTAGCTTGTGGAGACCTCTCTCTCTCACTAGCACCTAATATTGCCACTGTACTGGTATTTCATGCTAGCAAAGGGAGCCAATACTGACGTGTTACTTATTCTAGAATTGCCACTTACTGGGGTATGGAGCACCTGTGCTTTGCTAATGCCCACAAAAATGTTGTAAACACATTTAAAGGTGAAAGTGAAATCAGTTCACTCAACTGAAGTGAGAATAATAAATCTACTGCTATGTTTAATGATAGATAAAGAGAAGTGGAACAGTTACAGTCCTTGTTGCTTCTCATTTAGGTCTGGCCTCTGCATAGTTCCTTTCAGTTTGTTTTCAGCTAGCAGGCTCAAGCCAGCCTGGCTCCCAGGGCAATTGATCCCTGGAGATGGGATCTGATCTTTCAGCCCAACTCTGTTTTTTAGCTGTTGCTTTCCCCAAATAAATTCTGATTTGGGATGAAGGCACCTCTTCTGTCCTCCCAGTTCCTGTTTAGCATAAATTCACCCTTCTGGCATTCTGCAATTTTGTATAAATGTAAGTGATTAAAAAGAAAACAAACGCTGACTCCACTGCTCTCTTCAGAAGGAATTGTGTCTTACGGCCCAGTGGTTGTGGCTTAGTCACATTTATTTGACTTAACCTATTTACACAGTGCAATTCCCAGCAGACAGATAACAGAGGAAGAGTTACATTACTGCTGTGCTAAAGTGCATAAGCTACATGCAGCACAGCACTTCAAGAGTTCTTGCTATATAAATGAGAATGATGAGTCTAATTCATTGGTAAAACTGAGTATGGTGAAAAAGAAAGCAAGGATGATTTGTATCTAAGATGAATGGGCCATAAGCACAGTTTGTTGGGACTGAGGAGACACAATGATAGTATTATTTTCCTACCTGGATACACTGAATAGTGATCAAATACCTGAAATCCAAGTATATGCCATTGGTGAAGCATATATACATGAATGGTTGGGTGGACCTCAAGACAGAACTTTTTTAAGGCAAGACCATAGGAATCATTGGGGTTACGGCAAGAGAAGGGAGGGACCACATGAAATTCTGCTGTAGTTGAAGCTGGAAGGATGGCATTCCTTGTAGGAAGACATCCCAGCGAGCCCTGGGCTGCCCAGTGCCTACTGCTGCTTCCCAGAGTTGTGTTTTCCTGACCAGTGGTTTGATTTTGAAATACACAGGGGTGCAACACATCTAGCTGTCAAAGTTCAAAGTGAATAATTTGAAGAGAATGTAATACTGTAAATAATTTTAGAAGGATCGGATGCTTTTAAGGCTTTTTTTGATTTTGCCTGTAAATCTCTTGTGCTCCGGAGCTGAATGCAATAATTCCTTGTTCTGCAGAAGGCTTATATTTGTACCTGTTACCACTTTTATTTACCAGTCGAGCCTTTTTTACCAGCAGAAGTTACACAGTGTAATGATTTCTTAATGAGTTAAGAAAAAGAACTTGTGAGACCTTTGCAATAGACTCCAAGGAACTGAAATTGAGGTGTCTAGAATGTGAAATTCCACTGTCCTAATAGAGTCCTTTATGTGTAATAGCTGTAAATGTGCAAAATAACAGCTGAGTTGAATAGTCTGTACAGTGCTTCAAAAAGGTGTGAGAAAAGGTCAGCGTGGTGTGTGAGGTGGCCAGCTGCATGGGCAGGGTGTTGTATTGCTCTGCACAGCTGTTTTGCTATTAATCTGGGAAGCTGTGAGTGTGAGAAGCAGAATTCTTAAAACCAGTCAGGTCTGTCAAATTGAAATAGTAGGAGGCAAACAGAATTGTACATGCCTTACATGGCTGGTCTCATCAGGAAGGCAGGGAGCTGCTGAAATGATTTATTTATCAGCTAGTCGAAAGATGCATTTTGATGTCAAACAATTAGAGATGTGTTAGAAAAGACTTCTGCCTCTGCAAAGGCCTCAGAAACCTGTTTATCCTTAAATAAATCCTAAATTTGAAGAATTCTGAATGAACTGATACTGTCATTCTAGTGTTGTGAATAAATCTGTGTTCATGTGTGCTTGTGAGAACTTGTCTAAAACTTCTATTATTAGCAGTGCTGGCAAACAGTAGATAACTTCATTTGCATGATGGCTGAGTTTATGCTGAATGAAAGGTATGGGATGTACAGGAATAGGCTTTCTCTAGCAAAAATTTGTTTTGCATACCTTGAAAATCTTCAGGCGGTGTTTGTTCCTCTTCTTGAATAATTTTTGTTACTGCATATTTGGTATTTCAGAGCTTTCCATAGGACCTGCAACTGGTAAAGACGCATCTCATGAAAGTTTCTTGATGACTTGTTTAAGGAGTCAAGTATATTTTTACTGAGAGACTTCTGGATGTAGGCATCTTCAGGAGTTTCCTGAAGGATAACTTTGTATCCTGAAGTATAGATAGCTGTCAAATAGGTGTATCCCAGTAAAGCTTTCTTTTAATAGCTATTCTTGCTGTAATATTGAGATATGCTTCTAAAATGCACATGGCCTTTTGTTGATCTTTGTATTCCATTGGCTTTCTATGCACGAGAAAATTTTGGGTTGTTTCCCAGTTAGAATTTATTGTATTTGAAATTATAAATATACACTGCAGAATCCTTGCAGAACTTTTCTGGATTTAGTTGCTGTTTATGTCATCCTGGAAACTTGACTTCCAAGGTAGTCATAAAAAGCACACAGTAGTGTTTAAAAATGAAGAGTCAATTTTCTCATTTTTGCTGAAGGATTTGTGAGTAAAACTTTTTAAGGACAAGAGTAGCAGTTTTGGTCCTTGCAATTCTACTTTCCTACTCACTTATGTAGTTCAAATCATTAATATATACAAAGCTGTAAGCCACCTTTTAGAAAAAAAACAGGTCTTAGGGAAATGCTTGAATAGTTGACAAAAGCAAGATCTGAAAGCACGTATACTGTTTGCAGTTGTGCTGCTGCTGGCTTATAGTGCATCCTTGCACAGGTGATTTCAAATTCTTGGATTATGAAGTTGAAGATGTGCAGGGAGTGGGTATCTGCAAGGGTCTGAGTGCTGTTGTTTTGGAAGCTGAGACAGCTGTCTTTCTTGGTGTTGTTTGTCTTGTCTCAGTTTGTGTTACATAAAGATGGAAATCACATGAATCGAGGTGAGTTCAATGGAAGAACATTGGGACTGAGGAATGAACTATGGTTCTCTTCCACAATCTAAGTTTAGTTATCTGAAAGTTAGAGGAGATGCAGCAGTTAAAGAGTTGATGCTGTTCTAACCATTTCTGCAATCACTGCAGCTGTCTACTCAAGGAGATGCCAGCCAGGTGATTGGACCTCTCACAGAGGGACAGAGGAGGAATGTGGCTGTAGTTAATTCACTATACAAACTACACCAAGCAGTTCTGAAGGTAGGCTTCCTTGGATATTTCCTGTCTTTCTATAATATAAATTCTTTTGCTGTGCTGTATCTATATTACCCTACTTGCTGGTGAGAACTCTAACAAATATTGATAGATTTGGGGTTGATAACTGCATCCTATTGTACATTTGTACAGCTTTTCAAGACTTGGTTGGCTCTTTTAAGCACTGCTATGTGATAAATTGTCAATATTAAAAGAGAAAGGAAAGATGTATTTATAGGGAGTAATCACATCTCACAGCCACTGTTGTAAGTTTTTTTCTTATCACAAAAGCTCTGTCTTTCTGCTGGTAATCCTGATAGCCCTTGCTTGCATCTGTCCCTGCCTGAGCTTATCTTTCTGAGAAGACCTTCCCTACTTTCCCACACTTGAGGCCAAACAGAAAAGGAGAAGGAAAAGGCAAAATCAAGAAAAACAGCACCTCACATGCATCTCTGTGCATTGCTGCTGTGACCCAAGTCTGGCCTGGAAATGTTTTTCATACTCAGCTCAGTTGTGAACAATTCGAGTTTACTGACTCAGTGATATCAGTGGTTACACAGCCTCTATAAATCAATACAAACAGATACAATGGTACTTCTAGTTAATCATGTTTAAAACCTAGCCTGATTAGAAACAGAATCATGAGTACTCCTGACCGTGGATATGTTTAAAGAATGTTTAAAAAGGCCAAAAAGCTTATAAAATTTGCTTGGATTTTGCAAGCAGATGGTAGATTAACTTTTAAGTCTGCTTTCTCTGATGTATTTAGTAATAAACCTCATGTGCCTTAGTGTTGGAGGAGTTTGATATGATTCAGTCTGAGTTCAGTACTTATCTGACTTAAAAATACTGTTACATAGATGTTCATAACTGTAAGGAAATCAGTTGCATATTCCTCAGGTCATCCCTTGACTTTCAGTTTGAATTTTACTGTAGCTGCATATAATCAGCTATTCAACACGTAGCATTACATACAAATTACAGTACTGAGAAAGAACATTTCTTTCAAATGTTTGCTGTAGAGCTGCTTGTACAGTTCTCCGTAAATTATATCGTTCACAGCAGGAGAATACACCACTTAATTTTATTCTGGTACTTTTAACCCTTCAGCTATATTTCAGTTGAAATCTGTTGAATCATTTCTTTGCCAAAGTAGCAGCAGAGTCCATAGGAAATTTGGGAGTGAAGAACTGATACTGGTGCACTGAAAATTCTGTCTGTGTAAAGCATTTTTGATAGCTATGTATAATGCACACATTACAAAAAATAACTCAGCATGTTTTAATATGAAATTAAGTGTTGTAGCTTCTAACCATTTTGAATGTTTATTAACACTTGTTATTAACGATTACTTCAACCTTTGTAGGTTGTTACAAATCAGAACTCATTCCCAGCAGCTGCTGAGGAAACAATCACAACTGCCTTGAAGGTAATTGAACACCCAAGATTGAATGCACTGAGGGCTGAGGTTTGCTTTGTTTGCTACTTGTAAAATGGTGGCTTCTTTTTCCCAAGTATTCTGTAGTGTTGGTATATGCTAGCCAAAGATACACATATATTCTGTAATTTATATTTTGCCCTATCTGCAGCTACATAAGTGTTGCATGTGCTAAGTCACAGCTTGAATAACGTTTGTATTTAAGAATATTCTCATAATGGATGGAACCCAGATGTCATCTGACTGTGAAAATAAATGCCTTTCTCTGCAGCATTCACACAGCAGTAACTGGATCCTTTATCGCTACCCCTGACACGCAGCCATGCAGGCACATAAAATTATGATCCTTATGCTATCTGGTGCTTTTCTGAAGGGCAGTGTGGATGGCCGTGCAGCCCTCCGGGTGCTGTGGGTGACAGCTATCCACATCTATCCTGCTGTGCACTCATCTAGGAGCGGGTCTGTGCAGAGGAATGAAGGGCAGTTTGCCTGTCTCGGGGGAATGAGCAGCTGAACCAAGTGTGTATGCCAAAATGTGTGTCTACAAACCAGGAATGCCAGATCGCTCTGCATCTTTTTGATGCAATGCTTTATATACACAGAAGTAGTAAACAGCCTTCTTTATGTACCATACTGGTAAGATCAGTGAAAGGTAAATGCTGTCTTAGGCTTTTGTCCTCCTATTTAGCAATTTCTAATACACAGTAGTTAAAAAAGCACAGTTGGAATAAACTGTCAAGGTATTCTTGAGGTGTCAAAATGCAAATGCTTGTAGTTTCTGTTCCTTATTTCTGCCTTTCTCTTATCCTATTTTAGGCAGTCCATGATCTGATGGGTAGTGCTGTTCAACCATTACTGGACTCTGTAGGAGATTCAGTAGAAGCTATTATCATCACGATGCATCAGGAAGATTTTTCTGGGTAAATATCAGTATTTTTGAAATTTACTATTGCCTTAGTAAGACATCCTGCCTATGCATAATAAATTGTTACTGCCATATGCATAATAAATTGTTATTGCTACAACATCCTTGGAGCAAGAGCCCGTGTTTATTAGGAGGAAGGCAGGTGATGCATTATGGTCAATTAACACAGCTATCTATTGAAACAAATTAATGGGACAGCATATGTCTTCTTCACTTTTTTTTTTTTCCCCATATCTGTTGAGTAACATTCATTTTTAAATGAAAGGAAAAGCAAGCAGGGGCCCTTTTTGTCCTTAAAAAAACTCTCTTTGCCTTTTTTTTTCTTTTTTTTTTCCTTTGCCTTTTTTTTCCTGGATATTCCCAGAAATGTAGTACTCTTTCTTAAAATAAAGCATAAAACCTCTGATTCAAAATTACATAGAAAAAATTCTTAACATATTACAAAATGTGAAATGGTTCAAAAAATCTTTTTTATTGAAAGCTCAAGTTTAGCATGTACATTTTTGTGAAATTTCAGATTACCATTTCAAATACTCTTTATCTGCGAGTATTTTGAGTCCTAACTGTGCTTGAGACTTCTTTTGTGAGTATTGTTTTAGTTCTTATGTCTGTTCTGATGTGTCTTACGTCATCATGAGATGTCCTGCAGATGCAGAAGATTTGGCCAATAAGCATCACTCCTTTGTATTCTGTCTCTGAAATTCTCTAGAAAAAACAAATGTATTTTCAGAGCTGCTTTTGTTTTCCTTTTGACTTTTTTAACAAAAGCAAAAGCTATCAATATTTTACCGTCTCTTTTTCTGCCTCTAGTAAAGTATCTGTGAATAAACTGAGGCTGAGTTCTGTTAGATATCCTGTATGCTCAGGATCCTGAGCTTGGAAGAGCTCTGTTGCCAGGCTGTGTTTCAAAGAAAAAGGTGATTTATTTCTGTGTTTTCTAGCTGCTGTGCTGCTTCTATAATAATTAGATTTACTTTATAATCCAAAGTTTGGAGCAATCTAGGAAACTAATTCTAAGAAAATGGATTTGGGATAGGCAAAAGTAGTGATCCTGTGACATGTGCTTGCATTTTCTCATCCATTTTTAGGGTTGTAAATCAACAGCTGGGATATTTACATTTAGGGGCTGAATTTGAGCTTTAGGCTCCAAACTCATGGAGACTCTAAGTCAGGTTGGAGTGGGATGATTTCCTGCATCTTGCTAGGAAGGGATGAAAAGATATTTTTTGACAACAATTTAAGAAAGAGCTACACACAGCATTTGGAGCCCAAATGGTACTAAGTCACACCAGGACTTTATGGAATAGTGAAAAAAGTCAAAAAGAATCCAGTCATTTTTGGTAGTATTTTAAACATAAATTTATCTGTCCCTATTTCTTTTTTTCCTTCTTTTTTTGCAGATCGTTATCCAGCTCAGGAAAACCAGATGTCCCTTGTTCTCTGTACATGAAAGAACTACAGGGTTTTATAGGAAGAGTCATGAGCGACTACTTCAGACATTTTGAGTGCTTTGACTTTGTCTTTGATAACACTGAAGCCATGGCACAAAGAGCAATTGAACTTTTCATTCGCAATGCCAGTCTAATAAGGCCCCTTGGTGAAGGTGGGAAGATGCGGCTTGCAGCAGATTTTGCACAGGTACCCCTAATACCTACCCTATTTCTGCTTTTTTCATTGCTTCTCTGTGTTCTCTGAAAGGTATCATCAATGCTTTTGCCCCCAATGAAGTGTAAGCAGACAGCTGTAGAGATCTGTGCATTCCAGTTCTAAACATTTTCTCTGCAGTAGTGAATGCCGAGAGATGAATCCACTAGTAGTTGGAGATCTCTTGTCATTGCAAAGCACATTCAGGAGGTGTCACAGCTCCCCATCAAGCAACTGTTACATTTAAATTCAGTTGCATCTTGAAATTTTATCCAGCTTGTCTGACCTCCTTGGTTTGTCCATCATTTGCCACCATTCATTTACTTCATTCTTTCTCCTAACGCAATGGTGTGTCATTTTCTTAATTGCTTTAATATATCACAGTGCCAGCAGTAGTTAATCACTAACTCACCTGCCTTGCAGAGTAGGAGGCAAACTAAAGAAATAATAATATCCTGTGGAAGAACTGCCCATTCATTTTCTTCTGGATTCTCTTTATGGTCTGACTTGCCTGTCTCTCAGACTTACCTATGTCTTTATACTGAACTGAAACACAAAGCAAATTGCTAGATTGGTATCCACTGCTTGTCTATGTGATCTGTTATCATCAAAACTAATTTGTCAATAATAACATTGTGTGATTAACTTGCCAGAAAACAAAGGCATCCACTAGATTGGTGTGAGGGTACAGGTCATCATTATCCAGGTGGAAAAGATAATGAGGCTCCACTTGTCTGCATACTGAGTGCAGCTTTTGGCTGGTAGGTAGCTGGGGCAGGAAAGGAAGGCAGGGAAGGGAGGAATTACTGTTTCATTTCCAGGTTGTGGCTGTTAGATTTATTTTGCATTTAAGTGCCCCAAAAGAAGGCAAAAAGAAAAATCTTTATCAGGAGATACAGAGATCAGATTGCAGATTGCTTGGCCCTGTGTCACCCCTTCAGGGTTTCATCTTTATATGTAAAAAGCAGCCTCTCCTTCCATGTTCTTGGCTGGGATTTTAGATGTCATACCTAATGTAGGAGATGGATATCAGTGCATTTTCATTTGGGGAATTTGTTTTGGCTGTAGATATTGAAAGAATCAACTCTGGTTCCGCAACTTTCTGATTCTTATGCAACTGTCAGTTTTTTTAGCAGCGGATTAAACCATGCAATAGGCTCACGTTGAATAAATTTGGGTAAAGTTTTTGTATTCATTATTCAAAAGTAAAAAAGCAGCTGTTAATCTTAGAACTTTAGGGGAAGTGTTCAATTGCCTTCAGTGGGAAGGTTCTATTCCCTTCTGTATTTGAAGACTGGCATAAAATAGATTAAAAAAAAGGACACTTGACTCCTCCTCTGGAAAGAATATAGACACTTTTTGTAATTTATGCTGCAGTGCTTAAGTAAGTTGTATAATTTTAGGAAATATCTTTACCTAATTCTACTGTAAAGAGCATCTGATCTAAGCACCTGTTATTATTATACTAAAAATATCACTGATTTATCTTTTAAACACATATTTTTCTCATTTTGACATGGGTTGTCTTTTAAGTAAAAAATGAAAGTATATTTTTTTCTGAGTATGGGGGAATTTGCATGTTCATTCCTGCCTTGATGAGCATAGCTCCTGGGTGGACAACTGAGTGAATATAGATTTTTTATTTCTTTTCTTTTGAATTCTGGAAGGAGTAAGGGGGGGAAACAAAGAAAGAAAAAGGTTTTGAATTCTTTCTGGTCTCCAACCTTCAACTGTTTCTGCTTCTGGGGGCTGCCTGAAGTTGTTCTCATCTTCACAATGCATAATATCTTAGTTTGTTTGAAAGTGAGCTTATTACAGGAACTGGCTGGGTCTACTCTCTCTGTTTTTGGAGAACATGTCCACAATGCCAGCTGCCTTAGAGGGTGTAGGTTTGTTTTGGGTCTGTTAGCTGAGCGCTCAGTGTGAGTTGTGGCTGCAGTTCATTCATTTGCACGCTGTTGTTGGCATGGGATGTTCCTGTGTCAAGGAGATATCTGGATTCTTCTGAGGAGAAGGGCAGGTGGCTGCTGCCCTGGGTCAAGAAGAGCAGTGAGAAGGAGGTGAGCTGAGCTTGTGGATGGGTGGGAAGGAACAGCTTTTCCAAGCGGCTGCAAATGCTGCAGGCAGAATTTTTTCGGGCCTAGAAAGGCACTGTGTTGTTGGACTGGTGCCTAAAGGAAAGTACCTACCTGGAAAGACCGTATGTGTAGGAGGAGGTTTGCTTATAAATGTTTCTACTTGTACTCTGTCTTGTGGAGTCATTTTGGATATTCTGAACTCAGAAGGGGTTACATTTTCCTGCTTAAAAATAGCTTTTGTGATTAAAAAAAAAATAATAATCTTGATGTCTTGGGGTTACTTGAAGCAAAAGACCTGGGGAGATCTATCCAACTTTGTTTAACTTGAGGTCTTGATAGAACACAGAATGTTGGAAGTTGGGTTGGAAGGGATCTTAAAGACCATCTGGTTCCAACCCCACTGCTGTGGGCAGGGTTGCCACCCACTAGATCAACATGTATGTTGCAAGTCAAATAATTCTGGGTTGCATTTATTGAGTGTTCTTACCACATTTCTGCCAGGATACTCAGATACACCGTTGCCTCTTACTCATCACAGTAACTTTGGCTGAGAATCCAACATGAAAATTTTTCAACCACGGACTTGTTCTGCTGATAATTGCCTCACAACAGCAGGTATTGGTACACAGAAGGAGGAAGGGACAGGTTTCAAGCTCTCATCATTCAGCAAGCTCAGCGACTTGTGCAGTTGGGAATTATTGTTATAATTCTGTTGAACTCTCATCCTTTGTCTTACCTGTTTCTATGGTGTCAGCAGTGTTACTGACACTGGAATATAATGTTATCTTGTGCATTAGTGCTGTTTCAGAAGTAAGGCTGGTTGTGTGCTAGTTGGCAGCTGTAAATGTAGGTATGATAGGCATGAAATATGGCAGAGTGTCATGATTTCATAACGATCACTGCTTACAGGAACACAGAAGCATTTTAAGGTCTAGGAAATGTCTGCAATGCTGCAAGCTTATTATCACATACTGTGCTGTTTCTTGGGACTCATTGTTTGAAGTACTTCCAGTGTATAGGGTGAATTCACTTCTGTTCATGCTCTCAGCTTTTATACAGGCAATTGCACAAGATTACTTTTCAGTTTGCTCCTATAAAGTCCTGTATCAGGTTGTTTTCATTTTTGTGTTACTAAGATGACCATGATTCAGTATTCATGCATGTAATACTAAATTTTACTTTCAAATTTTTAGAATTCAGTCAGGCTAGAAAAAATGTTCTCCTGGAGTAAGCAAACCCTGATGGTTATTCAGTGTTTATGTTTCTAGGGAGTACCAGTTCTTCTCCAGAGGACCTTTTAGCCTGCTTGATATTCAGAGTTGCTACAGCACTTACTTTGAGGCATACTTTGGGATTTGTGGTTTGTAGTTCACACCTTCTTAACACCTGATAGAATTGCTGGGCAGTGCAGCCAAGAGTGAAATACGTATAAATGCAGTCAAGTGAGAAATTTATTTGGATGAAATGGGTATTCTACAGTAATATTCAACATGAAAATTATTAGTTTGCTGCATAATACTTGTTATAAGTCGATATAAGAAAATAGCTATTCATTGATAGAAGTGCAAATGCAACTGCATTGAAACAACTAGTCTTGATGTTGCAGAACGTAAATAATCCTTAGGCTTCATGCATGAAGGCATGACATGTTTTGCCATCTTTTCATCTTTTCATGTTAGGTGTAACAGAAAGTTGGAGCCACTGTATGCCATGAGCCCCGTATCGTATCATGACTGATTATTTTCAGACATTGTTGAATGAAATGAAATATTTTTATTAGTCCTTTTTGAACTAACACTATGCTGTAGACAGCTTCTCATCCAGATGTGATTTATCCTTGAAGTTTTTTGTCACTGTTCAGTACTGTGATCAAACAGTTTTGATGGGACATAGTTAACACTGCCACCAACTCTTGAAGTTTTTATCAGTGTGTTAGTGCAAGACATTTTGGGTGTATTGAATTTTCCTAGAAAAATGTTTTTACTGTAGAAGGTGACTGTGCTAAATTCTAGCTTAGGAGTATTTCTATCTGCTGGTTAACATATGGTCAGAATCCAATTTCCTTAATTAATATGCCTTTTAAAAAAGCGAGGATATTAGGCATTTGTGGTTTTGTAAGTGCAAACAAATTTGTTCCTTTGAGCAAACATGATGATACAATGTAAAAATGCTTTTTGTCATTTTTCATTAAATATTCTCCTTTTTTAGATTCTTACAGAGAAACAAGGGAAGCATCATGTTGTAATCACAGTTGTAATCATAATGACAAAAACTACTAAAGCTAAAATGTACTTAATGTTTAATGCCAACCATCCTGCCGGAGCAAAGAAATTGTTTTCGTAAGTGTGGTATTTTGGAAGCATTACAGCTGAAGGATTTGCTTCAACATCAACTATTTTGGAATTGCTACACAGTGGAGAAATCAAATTCCACATCCCTTTAAGGCCAGCTTGTTTCATATAGTAATTCAGAGCTCTTATGCTTCCTTGCTTTTTAAAGCATTCTCTCCTACTGAATGACTAGAAAAAAGCATTTTGAGTTAACATTTAAAAACTTGGAATTCATCTTGGCCAGGAGGAAATATAATTGCTAAAAATTTAATGCTCAGATTTTCCAACTGAAAAAACAGCTTTTTAGTAGTGAGAGATCTTGAAAATACCACAATAGGCACTAAACAATAACTTCACTATGGAGTTTTTCAAAGCACTCCTCAATATATATGCATTATCTGTATCTAGACTATATATTAACTTCACCCTTGAGTTGCTGAATATAATCCAATTAGCAAAGCCAGCCATATGATGGATTTTGTACAATGTGGCTAGCCAGTGAATAGTTCAACAGATAATTGACCAGCTAGCCATGGGCTATGACAGTGTCATCTGAGAAGAAAAGCTAATATAGCTTTTTTAGGCTTAGAAAGCAAGAATCATTGAGAAGAGGAATGTGTTTTATATAAAAGTTCGGCAGGCATCTATCATTGCATTCTGTGAAGTACAGCAAAGTACATGAATATATCATGGGAAAGCAATGGATTTGGAATGAAGTTAGAGGAAAGGAGACAGTTGTTAGGCCTTCTTCCATTCTAACTGTCCCTTTTCAGTGTGCACTTATACTTCCTATTGCATCTCTTCCAGCAGATCCTGAGATCCTGTGATAATGTTTGTCTCACATTAGTTGAGGTTGCACGTTATGTCTTGGATGCCTGATTTCTCAGTGGATTTAATGAAGACAAGAATTTTCAGGTCTGCTATCTTGGGAGAGAAGTCTGGAAAAGAACAAGATGCTGCTCGTCCTTATGTTTGTAAAACCCATTGGACGTGAACATACAAAAGGCCTTGCACACATTGTACAAATACTGGCTTGCAGACAGCCAGAAGCATCATCCAACCTGTTAAAGCTCACCAAAATGCTTTGGAAGCTACAGCTGTATCTCATAGCAAAAGCTGTTACAGCAGAACCGTATTGCATGAATTGACAACTGATACAGCTTCAAGGTGATGATGGGTAGCAAAACTGAAGTGATGTGCACTTGTTCTTCTGCCCAAATCCAGCTCCTTAAAAACAGCAGCTGTTCCTAGCTGAGTATGTCCTCCCAGGAAGGCACTCCTGGAGCAGTGGTGCCTGCCAACAGGGTGCTCACAGGGACACAGAAGCCATGCAGAGGGCCTGCAGAGGGGATTGCAGAGGAAGCAAAATGCTGTGGCATTTCATCAAGTCATTGGACTCACATAAATAGCTAAAAGCAAGTGAGGAAAAAACAATCTTGGTTATTATGTGAGATATAGTTTTTATTGGAGAGATTGGCTTGTAACACAAAGCAGAGTAGTGTTGTAAAGTGAAAAAAAAAACAACAAAAACCCTAACAAAAAAAGACAAAAACAAGTTTCTGTGGTTAATGTACATTTTTACCACATTAGTTTTCACTCATTCCCACTCTTTGTGAGTCAGTTTGAGATGGTATAGTGTGCTGCAAAGCTTACAAACAGTTTTTTTTTTTTCCTTTGGCAACTAGTGCTTCACGAAACAACCATCTGCTGCCATTAAATTTATCTAGCTCTATCAATCCTAATAATTTCCTACCATGAATAAAGGTAGAAGATGAATTAGCAGAATTTTCCAAAGAAAACCTTATTCTTCAGCATTTAAGACTAAAAATGCTGATTTATGGAAGCTGCTAAGTATGTTCAAGAGAAATCATTTAAATTTGTTTTAAATAAGGAGTTGGTTAATCTGTGGAAAGTTTCACTTCTGTCTCATTACATCATTTTATGTTTCAGGAGAGAAACAACCGTTTAAAACTTACCAAGCAGAATTATATTTTGCTCTGCAGGGATCTTCCTCCTCATGGGTACAGTTTAATCCATGCATTCTGTCTCCACAAGTCAGAATGGCTTTTTGTTGCCTATTCTCAAATTCTCCAAAGCACCTAAAAGAATGCTTTTTCTCCCCAGTTCTTCCCAGCTATGAGCCCATGGCTCCCACCAGCTCAGGGGCGCCAGCTCCTACAGGATGTCGGTGCTGTTGCCTGAAAAGAAACTGAAGAAATCAGAGCTCCCATTTGTTTTCCAGGGTCTGCTGGGATCTTGTATCATTATGCAGCAAATCCTACTTAATAAGCTCTTCTTCTTGGCCGCTTGCTCCTTACCCCATGCAGCAGAGTGGAAGCTTCTTGGCTCCCATACATGCACAGAAGTTTGGAAGCAACCGGCTGACCTTGTGTTAATCTTCATCACCATAGGGTTTGTGCTCCTCCCTGAAAAAATCCCAAGGGAGAACCTGCATGCACTCAGCATTGCTCACTTGTGCCAGCAAATTCAGAACAAGGCACTGCAACTGAGAATTTCTCCTGAGCAAGGTGATATTGACATCCCATGGCATGCTGAACGTGAGGCATGTACTACAAAGCCTCTGGGCCCAGGCAGCAGCTTTGTGCTGCCTGCGAGAGCTTTATCCATCACCTTTCTGAGGTTCTCCCTCTCCATGTCTGTAGAGGAAGTGTAGGTGGCAAGCTGGGGTGCTCTGAGTCTCCCATATTTGTCTGATGGAGTGTCACCTATTGAGTATTCCTGCAATGTGACACACCTGACCTAATTTAGATATCTCCCTCAGGATTTCCCACAGCAGAAGTGATCGTTTCTCTCCACTGATCATGAAGATAATGTACAGATGTTGAGAACCAGCTGAGGGGGCTCCCATTATGCACACAAAATCTGAGAGTGGCTGAGGCTGGCAGTGCCCTCTGTGTCCCTCTGCCCAACCCCTGCCCCAGCAGGGACACCCAGAGCAGGGTGCCCAGGGACACAGCCAGGCAGCTTCTGGAGATCTCCAAGGAGGAGATCTGCAGCCTCCAGGCAGCTGTGCCACTGCTCAGCCACCCACATAGCATGGTTTATCCTCATGTATTTTTTAAGTGATGTGCTGCTGCTGAAGATGAGTTCTTGCAGGATGCAGCCTTGACTGGCATTAACTGCTAATAAAATTTCTTCTAGTTCTAGTTGAACTGAGGCAACAGAGTTTACCATATTGTCTTTGTTTAAGCGGACAGTGACAAGGAACCCCAGCGGTGCAGTCAGGTGCTTCTTGGGAGCTGGTGTTCCAGCTGAGAAAATGAAAATTGGAAAGAGCAGCAGTATTGAAGACTTCATTGTAAATACTGTATTATCGCAAGTGCTTTGGAACAAGTTCAGCAATGTTACTTAAATGGAAGGCTATTGTTTGGTGGTTTTCATTTCTGATCCTTTGAAACATCGTAATTATGCATTACTTGGAAATCAGTTTGAATAATTTTCTAAACTGGGGATTTTAACAAATATACATGAAGAATAAAATTTGCATCCCTCTGTTGACTGACACTTCAGGTATGCAAAAAAAAGTCTTAATCCCCGTCTGGATAAGGTGATTTTCTCAATGTTTTATTTTTTTAGTGGTGGTATTTGTATTATTGTACACGCTAACCAAAATGTTGCCACGTAGTGGCAGTGAAGAGTTCAGTCTGAGATCTGGAGGTGAAATTGTTTTCTGACTTCTGTGTCTTCAGTGGTAATGAACGTTTTGTGATGGGAATTTAGTCTCATGTGAATGATGTAAGAACCTGAGCAGAGTCTGGCTCTTGTTTGGAAAGACAAGTAAACTCCATATTGCTTAAAAACTAGAGTATAAAAATGGCTTGTTTTTAAAGATGGATTCTCAGAACAGAGAGTGGACAGTTGAGTAAGAAATAATGCTGTTATGGATGCACTTTTGTCTGTTAGTCCATGGTGGTAGGTCCCCACTGCCTTCAAGTCCATGGAGGTTTTGTGCCCTTGCATTTAGGGCTGAGTATTCATGAATGAACCACCTTGATCTTGTCCTTCACCAAAGGAAAGGATGTCCAGCTGAAATATGTAGGTTGCTCTGAAAGTAATGCCTCCTATTTATTTCCATGGAAATTTCAGCAGATACCAAGAGCACAATAGGACTATTTGATAGAGCGAATTCTCAAGTACCAAACACTGTTTTCCAACATAGTCACCACCGTTAGCTGTGCATTTTTGCCAGCAATAAGCAAGAGCCTATATGCTACGCTCAGAAAATTTGGCATGACTGTTCAGAAAGTGGTTTGTCTTTCACATCGCTGTCACCAGTGCTGAGATGCACCACCCACCACTTCACTGTGCTCACATCCACTGGTTGGTCTCCATAAGCATTCAGCAAGTGTCATTGAATGTCAGTGGGTGCCATTTCTTATATGCGGAGGAATTCAGTTCCACACCTTTGCTTCATCCACACTCCCATGTCAGACCCTATTCTGTCAGACCGTCCCTCTGCTGTTGTCTGTCACACAGCAACAAAATGTAATGGGATATTGGTGGGAAGGTTCAGCCCCTCCTGCCGTACCAACATCCACCTCTGCTGTCATGGGCCAATAAAATAAAATAGCAGGCATTACTTTTGGAGCAGCCCTCGTATGTGTGCATTTCTATTGCATCTGTAGTGGTTTGCAGAAACCTGCCCAGATTTTCTTTCTTCCCACTCTGACATCAGAATTTTGGGGCTCTTAATGGAAGTGGTTCATCAGGAAACTCATCGCTGCCCAAATGAGCGCGGACAAACAAAGCCTCAGTTGCAGGAAGCTCAGAAGAGCATGTCCTGTTCTTATCTATAGCTATTATTTTGTGTGCTGCTTACTGTGTTGCCAAGAATGAGCAGAAGATTTGGCTTGGGCACTGCAATATGAAAGAACAGCTTCTTGTCCCAAAGGCAGCCACCGGTGAGAAACTGATGAGTTGGCCTGCAAGTCTGGGTTATTATTTAAAGGCAGACTACTGAAATACTGAGTTTAATACTTTGGGGTAGTCTAATTCAAATTCAAATCTTTGTACTTACAGATGGAGTTAGCAGTAGCACCGCTCTGCCGCCGAGTCTCTGACCTGGGCAGATCTTACAGGCAGCTGAGGTCGTTCAGGTGAGTTGTGGGCACAGCAGCCTGCAGTTGGTTCTATGATCAAACTGTATTTCAAAACTAATTTATTACCTTTTGTTAGTTCTGATTGAACTGAGGGCTTTTTTGGCAACACCCACAAGCAAATTAGAAATAGATTAAAGTTCTTGTAAATTTTATGCAGAGTATGACTATGATTTAAAAGTCATTGTCATGTAAATCGTGGCCAAATGGTGCTGTTTTGTGTTGCTTTCAGTGCTGCTTCTTTATGATAGTGAGTTCTGCAGTTGCCTTACGTCTTCCCACTGAAAATAAAATTTGCAGTTCTGTACTGTTTAATTAAAATAGGCAACTTCTGTACATTTTTTACAATCTGAACCTTTGTTGAAAACCTGAGATACAGACAGTTGGAAAAAAATAAGGCGATTTTATCCTGTGACAATATTACCACTGTAAAGGTATTATTCTAATACATAAGACAAGGCTTTCCTTCCTTTCACAAGTATATTGTTGCATTTTTCCAGACCACTGCTGTTCCAGACCAGTGAGCATATTGCCAGCAGCCCAGCCCTGGGAGAGGTTATTCCATTCAGCATTATTCTTCAATTCTTATTTACAAGAGCACCGCCGGAGTTAAAATCACCCTTCCAGGTAATGAGATTAGCCCGTC
Source organism: Perdix hodgsoniae (assembly GCA_035772895.1). Classification (NCBI taxonomy): domain Eukaryota; kingdom Metazoa; phylum Chordata; class Aves; order Galliformes; family Phasianidae; genus Perdix; species Perdix hodgsoniae. Next base: position 19,678,084 of record JAPSGF010000006.1, read on the forward strand.
TTTGTTTTCTAGATGTCCTGAGGAGGAACAAACATTTCTGTTTGCCTTGGTTATTTTAGTTAAAAATATTCAAGCTTGTATTTTATGAGACTTACTGACTTTGTTTTCATTGTGACAAAGCTGTTATGGTCATTGATTTCATATTTTCATTAACAGTAGGAAGATGATAATCTGATTTTGAATAGTCTCTCAATTCTTCAATACTCTGTCAGCTCACAGAAAAGGAAGGTCCTGTTGTAGGCTGCAAGCTGCAGTAAGAAATCTAGATTCAGTTCACTGCCAGAACTGGGTGCACAGCTGATGTAGCAGATATCTCTGTGCTTCCAAAATAGTTCATTGGCTATTTCTGTTAAATAGTTTCCTATTTCTTAACTAATTCTGCATCACTGCAATGTTAACACTGCCTTTTATTGACATCACTTATTTTGTCTTTGTTTCTGAACTTAGCGTGTATGTCCTTTTCCACATGTATGTGTAATTGGTGTGTCTTTATGTTTCCCTGTATCAGAGGGCTGAGTGGTCCATTGCCCGCTACTCTCAGTGGCTCGATGATCATCCTTCAGAGAAAGACAGGCTTGCACTCATACGGTAAAAATCATATTTATTTCTTCTGAAAATGTAAGACAATTGGACAATAAGTTATCGGGACACCAGGTCTTGTCACAAAAGGTAGAGAAGTGTGCGGTAGGAGACATACAATAATTGCTGTTATCCTCTCCCCACTCACGGAGTGAGTTGCAAAACAGGAGAATGTGTAAACTGAACACGTTTCCCTGCTATATCCAAATCCTCCAATGCCTTTGGAACGAGCACATTATCTTCTTGCAGAAGAAGGCAACCACGCATGATGATGGTTCAGATTAATGCTGTATTTTAGCAAAACTCTCAGTCACTACCGAGTCAAGGCTGCAGCCGTCCTGCCATAGAGAAGTGTTTAATGCTTAGATGATAAAAATGGGGATAGGAATATTAAAATGGAAGACTCTTGTTTGTTACCCTTGTGGTGTTATTCTTCAGCAAATCAACTGAGGATCTTTAGGAAGTGATAAATTACGTCAGATTTCATGAAATCTTCCTATGGTAGATAACTTCATAGGTGAAACCTATTTTGTGTTTTGAAATGTTAGGAAAAGTTACGGAGGCTTTTGTTTTTCAAAACAAACTTTTAAAAATACATCAGAAGAACAGTAGTGCTGTATGAACATTAGAGAACTAGTGCATAGGTGCACCGGATTCAAGCTTGGATGATCATTTGGCTCCTAACGGCCCATCTTATCCAGCCACCTTCCCAGTGCCCCGACCCAATCCATTCTTACTCACCTGAGTGGATCAGGAGAGGCTGTCACGTAGAGCTGTGCCAGATTCGAACTGGAAGCCAACTCTGACCTGGCATTTTTGTGCATAGAGGTGGCCAACTTTTGCTGAAACTGTAAAAGCTGACTCTTCAGCTCCATCCAACAGTGGTTGTACTTCAGAAAATCTGGTGTTATCTGTCTTCACTTTTAAACCAGAATTTAGAATACACAACCAAAGAGGAGTCTGGTATAAATATTTATTGTTCTTGAAGCTGACAGCACAGTGTAGTCCAGTGTAGTGCTTGGACCAACTAAGGAAATACTGATCACCAGTAGATGGTAATAGGGTTTATTCCCAAAATACTAAAATGCAGATATGCTTCTTTATATATGTATTAAAACAGTATATGTTGAAAATCATACATGCAATTAGTCTAGTTTAGTTACAAAACTAAGTTTCTTGAATCTCAGCCATAGCATCTTGAATTATAGGAAATGAATAAGAGATACAGCACTGATAGCAGGTATACAGCTACATGTGTAACTTAGCAGTGATTAGTTTTACTGTAATCTTTGTCTTGATAGTAGTGGCTAAACCGTTCATTTCTGTGCACAAATTTGAGAATGCCATTCTTAAACTGCAACACAATATTGTCTTTGCTTACAATTAAACTTTGTTCAGACTGCTTTGGTTAACAGGCTTCTGGTGGTCATGTCCATCTGCTGATATGTTGCTCTGACCACGAAGGTGTTCATACAGTTGGGAGAAGTGTATTTTAGGTAGAGAGAACATCTTCCCTTGGACCAACTCATATTGCTGGCAAACATCCTTTTCAGTTCAGAACTCTTATTCATTTTGCATGAGTACAACTATGAAAGTACTTAAATTTCACAACCCTAAAACATGCTGCTGTGAGTTTATCACTTCAACATTTTATACTCAGACTGGTCCCTGTGCTTTGCACTGTGCAGTGCTTGGGCTTTGCCTGAATGTCCTCTCTCACAGGGCATGGAGGAGCAGCAGTGGAGACCTGCCCTTCCTAACACCACTGGTAGTTTTCCAGGGGTTCTTCACTGTGGACGGCTGTTTGTCCCTGCTTCTGCTGTTTGCTTTTCTATCCGTCCCCAGTGCCACCTCCAGCAGACAGCCTTTTGCTGAGCTGCAGTTTGCTGAGCACATCCCTTCCCTGCAGGAAGAGCTGTCCCTGTAGCCCCATGCGTCAGGGTTGTGCAGAGCGCAGCGAGGCCAGGGAGTGAAGGACGTGATTCTCCTGGGCACACTGCTAACTTGTTTGTGCATTGCCATGTGCGTTACCTTTTGACCATCTCTTGTCATGATAGTCACTTCTGTAGGCTGCTGTTCCCTACAGAAGGCAGGCAAGCAAACCAGCCGCTTGGTGCGGCCATCTGTTCCACTCATACTGTATTTTCCCTAATACAGTATTTGAAGCTTTCTGAGCCTGCTGTTCTGTCCTTTGTCCTCTGTGCCTCCTCTGTGTGTATGAGCCTGAGCTGAACTGCAGGCAGCTTGCTCATTTGTCAGGTCTTGTACCCCTCCCTCTCCAAGCCTTCGTGCTGCAGTTGGGCTGCACTTATTGGACCTTGTACGTCTTGGGCCTTCGGATCTCTGGCCTACTTCAAGAAATTGTCTTTGCATTTGGTGCAGCCTTGCCAATGGTAATTTTCTGCAACTTCAATTTATAACAACTGTGCAATTACTCTGGAGACTTGCATCTTAGATATTAATTCACACGTGTGATCAGAATCTTTACAGCTTTATATTAAAGCTAATTGCAGTTTTTCTTCAGCACTGTGGATCTTAAATGCTTCCCATGCAGCACGATGTTCACAATCTTAATTATGTGAATTCTGAGCATTTGGAGTGTTTTTATGCATTTCTTTCTGCTTGTATTCAGCATAAAGGATGGGATTTACCTGGCCAGAGGTGCATTAGCTGTACTCCCTTTACAGAGAGGAGCAGCCACTGCTGGGGCTGATTCATCTCATCCCGAAGCAGTCACCTAAAATAGGTCAGCTGCATTGTGCCCTGAAAGCTGCATTTTCTCTGTTCCACAGTTTGTAGGCATGAACCAGGGGGCTGTCAGGCTGACATCTGCCCCAGGACATGTAAGGTTGGCTGAGATGGCCCTTCTGTGGGGCAGGAGCTGTGTAGGAGGAGCCCTTCTGTAAGCAGCCAGGGCACCTTTTCTTTCTTTCTTTTTGTTTTCAATTTTATTAAGTTTGAAAATCCAGCCTATCTCCTATAAAGGAAACCTTGCTGTTCCACTTGGCAGGGTTTGAGCCAGCTTGAAGGACAGGGTCCCCCTAGGGTGAACACTTCCTTCTCAGACTTGCCTCCTCCCATTACTGAGCACAGCGAGGAGCTTATCTCCTGAAGGGCTGATGCCTGTGCATGTCTCCGCCAGCACCTCTCGTCCATAAACATGCTTGGTGCCAGCTGTTCTGGTTTGTCCAAGCCCAGATGCACCAAGCACTTCATTAGGTAATCTTAAATAAAAAGGAGATGTCACTTGTTGTGCTACAAGTGATGCTGTTGGAGATTTTACTGTTAGGGTTTACAGTACCTCTCCTAGTCCTAGGATTAAATAGCTCTGCTGTTGGACGGGCACGCTCTTGCACATTTTCTAATTTCTCCTATGACTTGAGGCTCTGCCAGCAGCTCCTAACAAAGCACCACGCCACGTCTGACCCCGCTGCCCTCCAGCTGCCCACCAGCTGCCTGAGGCTGGGCATGGAGCTGGGCACAGCCCCCTGAGCTTCACATCGCCATCGGCCCATTCGCCTGAGTCAGAGCCCAGGAGCAGTGCTGGTGTTCACAGTACCATACAAAATTAATTAATTAATACGTATTATTTAGAATTACTCTAAGTTCACCTTAACAACCATAGCCCAAATCATACACTTTATTATTTATTTTTTTTTTCTTTTTGAAGTAGATATAGATCTTCTTGGGTTGAAATACCATTTTAAAAAAAGAACTATCTGGGTCTTATATAATCAGCTTGTCCTGATTTCCAAGAAAGCTCATGTTTTTGCTCAAGCAAGTGAAGTAATTTAATAAGTGCTTTAAAACCCTTTTCCGTATGTGGGAGGGTATCTTAGACTTTTTTTTCTTACTTCTTATGGCATTTTTAATGAAGCATTAATGTATGCAGAACATCCCACCAACCCTCTTTCCATAGCTCTCTTTTACAAACAGTATTTGTAATGTGTACCATAGCTTGTCTTTGAAAATAGAAACAGATTGCTGAACAGGTTTTATGTCCTTTATTAGACTGGAAGATGCTGAATATAGGGCATTATTTAGTCTAATCCCTTTGAGAGTATGTTTTGTATATTACATAAACAGGGTTTCTTCCATCTTCTTAAACATCAGTAATATAACTATAAATTACATCTTCTATATGACAACAGCTGTGATCTCTGTGCTGCAGACTGGGTGGTACTGTTTTCACCCCTCGTGTTTTTGATTTTTCCATTATTACTTATGCATTGGTGTTTTTACAGTGTCCTCTACAGGAGCAAGTGTACCTTTTCTAATAGAGGACTTTAATAGTACCGTGATGGCATCTGAATTGCATTCTTTGCTGCCAGAATAATTTACAAAAGCTGCTTTGAGCTAGGACCAGTCAAGCTTACAAAAATAGTATTGTAAAATACACATTTCAGATGGTAGCATTGCTATTAAATGTGTTTGTTGCCAGAATGAGATGCAGTCATGTGGGCATTTCAGCAGCTTCAGTGAGACACGTTATGAGGGGTTTTCCATTTCAGCCAGCCTAAGCTCTAGCTGTGAGCTCCAACAAAGCATTGCTTTGCCCTGAGCAGCTCCTGCACTGTCTGTGTTGCTGCACATTGCAGTCCCAGTGTCCCACTCTTAAATTAGATAACTGTCTTCGGAGAAGCAAAACTTCCATCCAGAACCTACTTCTGAAATAACATCTGCTTTATGACCACTTACGCTTTGTGACCTCTCCCAGCTTCTTCCTTCCTCACACTTCCGAAGCTGCCTCCCTGCTACTCACTGGGCTCCAAATGTCCTTGCTGAGGACAGACAAGGAAGCCTGATGTAAATATTGCATTTGGTGTGAAGTCAGAGTTTGACACAGTACGCCTTTGGCTTGAGTTGGGCCATTAAGAAAGCTTCTGCTGTCTGGGGAGAACTTGGCTTGTCTTTTAGTTCCATATAAAGTTACTAATTCCGAATTGCACCTCAACTGTTGACTTCAGGGCATTTAAATGGTAACGTGGGACATGGGAAGCAGTGAATGTGTTTAATGTTATGGTACTGAGAAGGCTTTATTTTCATTATTTAATGGAAAGCTGTGCAAAGTGTGTTTTAGAAAAATGCCTGAGAGTTCACCCTGTGGTGTTGATGAAGCGGTAATTATTGTTTGTCTCTTGAGTGGAAAACAGTTACAGTGTTCCTGGGCTGGTGAAACTAACGAAGTCTGACTTTGTTGCTTTGAAATGAAGCAAGCAAAGCTGTGAAAGAGAAAGCACAAGGAGGGAGCTGACACAGAGCTGCTTCTGTTGGCTGTTTGTCTGCTGGGAAGCAGGAGGCTCTGGGCAGGCCCGAGGCCTGACTGCCCAGAGGACAGCTTGCAGAGCGCCTTTCAGCTGCTCTGTGAGGTACAGGGGAACAGCACCTGCCTGTGTCGGAGTTTTTTTGCCTGTTAAATCTGATTCTCTTGAGACAAGAGAGAGAAGAAAGATAAAAGCAGCCGGAAGGTGCACCAGCAGGACTCTGGCGCTGCCACTGGGCACTTAGGGTAGCCTAAATCTCATTCCCTCTTGTTTGATCTGGTGGGAATAACGCTCTGGGTAAGGATTATTAAGGGTGCTGACATGAAACGTCTTTGGGTGCTGCTTTTAGGATAGAGCTGCCTCTCCCTTTCATCTGAAGTATCTGCTTATCTCCATCGTTTTTTGCAAGGTTTTTTTCAAGCAAGGAGATAATGTTGGGAAGGGATAGCAGTGTTACCATCTGGGTAATGAGCCAACCCACGACTTCACCAGGAGGTGTCAGAGTGTTCCAAGTTAAGCAGGTCAATATGTTTTTTTCTATTTGTGGCTTTTGATGACTTAAAAACTGTTCGAAACCGACAAACTTTGAGGACTGCATAGAGGAAAAGACAGAGGGACACTGGTGAGTGGGAGGGGAGAAGGATTCTGCAGACCAGTGATTGACAACTACAGTAAGAAAACTGTTACAGGAGTTTCTCAACTGTCTTTTTAGTATAGGGGACTGTTCTTTGTAGAAGGTGACTAAAATCCAATGTGTTTAACGATTACTGCTGCTCTGAGCACTGCAGTGCTGACCTGAGTGGAAATGTGATACACATCGGAGTGTGAAGCATCTCTCTTCATCTTGACAGCATCCGTGAGCCATCCCTGCCCCGCACTCCCACCTCCGTTCAGTGCTCACCACATGCTCTGCATGTGCCCCCATTGCCAGCATGGACCTGCAGGACTGAGAAACACACTGAGCTGCTCTCTCTTCCCCTGTCTCGTCTTCTCATGAGATTTAAAGCTTAGCTGGGGACGTGGCCTTTCTCTGCAGTCAGTGTTGGTGATGGGAGCAAGGTGAGCTGCCCCTGGAGATTTGAGGGCAGCGAGCAGTTCTGTGTCTGCTGCTTCCATCCCCGTAGGCGCTGTGATACTCTCAGAGGGAAAAGCAGGATGAAAGCTTTCAGGGAGCTGACCAAGTGCAGAAAGGCAGCTCTGTTACAGCTAGATCAAATATTCAGTCCCTGCCATTCTGCTTGTGAAGAAGCATAACTTCTCTCTTGCTGCTTCTTGATATGCAAAAAAAAAAAAAAAAAAAGGAGACGCTTTCTTTAGGATATGTTGGTACCAGGCCAGGGGTGGAGCACTGTCTCACTGGTGAAGAACTGTTACTGAAATTGAAGAGCTCTCAAGCACATGCAGGCCTGGAGACCAGCTGCTGCACCTGGGGCTGCAGTGAGCACTGCCCAGTGCCTGCTTTCTTCCCACCCTGTGCTCAACAGGAGAGCTGCCTGCAGCTCCTTCCTGCCACATCTGCCTTCAGCTCTGCAGTGTGATGCACCTGGAAAGTTTGACTGCAGCTGTGTGTGTCTGTGTGCCTGTGTTTGTTCACATCGTCTGTGTGCTCCGGCCAGGAGGCTCGCGGGTCGCTGCCCAGCAGTGAGGTGGGGGCACTCCAGGCTGCAGCATCTCCAGCACACACACATTCGGGACCACTTCCGCAGACAGCAACCCAGAGCGAGCTCAGCACTCCTGCTGGGACCTGAGCAGCTGGAGCTGCAGCTGTGCGGAACAGAGCTGGGGTACCACAGGAATGCTCTGTGCTGACCTCTGTATGAGCACTGCTGGGGGGGACACCAGGTGCCTGGGCTGTTGGTTATGTGTGGTTTTCTCCTCAATGTCACCGTTTTGCTGTAAACAGCACCACGGAATGCAGGATGAACAAAAAGGCTTTGAGAAGGACCCTCACCCAATCTGTTGTATTTTATGAAGAAATGGAAGGGATAAAGGGAAGGAAAAATGAACTAAATTTGATGCTGTGTTTAATTATCCACGGAACTAGCCTGGCCTACTTCGTGGAGCACTGTGTCACAGGTGACCTTCACATTACAGTCTTTGTTTTCCAGATGCATAATTGAACACCTCTATTTACTAGCACCATTAGGTAAAAGGAGGACTTGTATTTGCAGAGCGAGTCAGACTATGCACAGACAAGTATGTCATCACAATCGCCACTTTTAGCATGGAAGTTCTCTATTTGTGTAATCCACACAGGTGTGACATTCTACAACAGTGTGTGAGAAAAACAGTGAAGATGTATGAGCGCACAGATGCAGTTTGTCTCTGGCACAGAGCAGCATCTCCCACAGGACAGCAGTTCGGCAGCCTGAGCCAGGAGAGCACCTGAGGGCAGCTCAGCCATCCGCCAGTGCCCCACTTTCATTGTGGAAGTTGTGCTCTCGGTGTGTGCAGCAGCTGGAGTCTATTCTTTCCCTTCCTAAAGGTTACCAGTACAGCACTGTGCCTGCGACTGTGCGTCAGAGCTGTCATTTCAAGCCATCTGCAACATGTGCTGCTGATTATTCAAATGTTAACTTGTTCACTCCTCAAAACATGCGGGAAAGGAGAAAAGAACGTGGAGCAATTCTGTAGAGCTTTGCAGGCTTTGTTCTTTGCTTCCATGCACAAAGATATGTGAAATCATTTAAGGAAAATTCTGTAGCAGGGAATGATTTTGATTAATTTCGATTTTTGGATCTGGAACTTACGGTACTTTGCACACAGTTTTATTGCTTTAACCGCTTTGGTGTTTTTTTCTTTAGAGGAGCACTGGAAGCTTATGTTCAGTCAGTCAGAGCACGAGAAGGAAAGGAGTTTGCTCCCGTCTATCCCATAATGGTTCAGCTGCTGCAGAAAGCCATGTCGGCCCTTCAGTGAACAGGAACACAGCCACACTCTGGTGCCACGGCTCTGCTTAGGATTAATGTAAAGTACCTCCATGCACATACGCTTTACAGTGAGGTATGTTTACTTGGTCGGTGGAGCTTCTCTCTTGCTTTACGTTCTGAGGGGAATTTACACACAAAAGTTATTATGAAATTGTACTCTTGTTACGTGCTATTAAAAATGAACTGTTCTCCAGCATTCCTTTTGCATATAGGAAGGTGTAAAATAAGAATATACTTAAATATTACAGTGTAATTGCTGAATATCTCTAATAAGGAAGTAGCTCTTTTCTCCTACAAGTGCAGTCTTAAAGAGCTGAATACATATTAGCCTTATTCAGAAAATTGTCCTTTTGAAATGCCAGACTCATCAGTTTCCATCTAAAAATCACTAATTTTAACACAAGGAAAAATACTTATAAATAACATCAATGATTTGCTCTTGCAATGCTGTCACTCGGGAGTAATTTATAATGATTTCACGTCTCTTTTTGCTTCAACTGTAATAAAGAACACTGACTTTCCAATCCTGAATTCAGTATTTGAAGTTCTTCAGCAGCTTCCAAAGCATGAAGCATAAAAACACACTCTTGCCAGGCCCACACAGAGCTGTCCGGTGCTGGGAGTGACCTGACATGGCATCATCTTCATTTCATAAAGCACACAGCACCAAATTTTAATGAATTTATTTGAAATAATATACAAGAATATAGTGTGCAAAAATCTTAGGGGCAACATCATGTAGACGTGTCAAACTGAAATTTACAGTTGTGATTCTTAAAAAAAAAAAACAACACACAGCTGTTTAGTACATGAAAAGCCATGATTGTAGTTCACAGCAGAAGCAATTGTAATCCTACTGCAGCCGCTCTAAGTCAGACAGTTGGAGGAGGAAAAAAAAGTAAAGTGCAAGTGTTGCACGTATAGTTAAGTGCAAAGTTTGCCCCCACCATGAAGAGGTCTTATGGCAAAATAAAATATTGCAGAATATGTGGCAAAGACCAAACACAAAGTTAAAACTACGATGGTGACAACGTCAACAGCACCATTTTTTCTTGAGATAACGCTGTTTATTCGTTTTGCCCTGGCCCAAGCCCTTGGTTCTGGTGGAAGTGAGGGCTGTGCTGCTGCCAGCTGGTGCGAACATCTCACTGCGGATACAGATGCGACAGGTGGCGACCCAAGAAGCAGCTCCCGTGCTACAGCTCACTGTGCTCTCCACTTCCCATACATCCTGCTAACTTGCTGGCATCTGGGCAGACTGGGAGGCTGCTGGTAATACACTGCTTGCCATTCCATAAAATCCCAGCCCCCAGAATCGGAATTAATAATATGGTTGTGCAATACATATAAATCAGCAATAAGAATCGATGTATATAAACAGCTGTTACATATTTTAAAATTCCCCTTTTTGTACATTTTCTTTTAAAAATAAACATTTATACACATCTCCTTCGCCTCTTTCTGAAGTACTTTAGCACCACAGGATATCCATTTTCAAGCCTATATTACCTGATACATATATGAAGTTTGGAAGAGAAATAAGGCAATTTGGTTTAAAATGTTGATAGTTGTAGCTTACTTAATGTTCTATTGTAAAAAGCAATCCGCACTCCTATTACATCATTTCTGACTTGATGGTGCCAGCATTTTATGGTCACAAAAATTCACAACAAATAGACCTTGATCTCACATCATCATCTTGCCATCAAGCAACAGCCATTTTGTCATTGTTGTGGGCAGAATCCTGGCTCAGTGCTGTTGTGAGCCCTGGGGGTAGAGAAGAGGAAAACACATCAGCAGTTACCAAGGAATGGGGACGCAGCAAATGGCAGCAAACATGTATTCGGAAGTACATGTCCACCATTTGTCAGTTATTCAGAAGAAAACCAAAGTCCAAAACAGAGGATTTTATCCCAATCATCAAAAGACCATGAAAACTTCTCTGTCTCAGCCTGCAGCTGACAATTATTACTTGGACCTGTGCACAAAATGCTTCATTCACTAAAACAATTAAACCAGTTGTCTCCTGCTGCTGCCGTTTTAACATCAAGCTAAGGCCCTACTGCTACATGGGTATGTAGGTAAGGCCTACTCCTGTGGTGGGTTAAGGAAACATCCTTCTCCCTAAAGCCTACCCAAATATTCCTCTTCATTACATACACACACACCCACTGAGCTCCCTAAAGCACAGCGACGTGCGTGTGAAGTGAATGTGAGCTCTCAGGGCAAGGCCCACAACTCCTGCATTGTAGAAATGGTATTATTAATAGTTATTTTAATCAAAAAACATATGAAAGTTAACAGGGATGCCACTGTTGATTAAAACAGGATACAGTGCAACATCTGGAAATGACAGTGAACACAAGAACAGCTTGCTCCTGGCTGCTGGTGAAACCTTCTGCCACCAAGGGCTGAAGACTCCTCAGCAGAGAGTGTGTACAGAGCAAAGAAGTAAAATGGTGTTGAAGCATCTCTCATTCAGTCTTTTTAGAGCAACACTGTAAGCACTTGAGAAAACAGGCTCACATACATGGGAGAGGAAAGGCAATAACTAGAGATGATGAAATCCACCAAGCCCAGCACACGCGGAGCTCCTGCTCAGCTGCACGATGGCTGATATGCGGCACCGTGCGCCTCACTGGGTCCTTCCTTCCGCCCTACCTGCCTGCTTGGGGACTTGCAGGTTAGCTTGAAAGCCCTCATCTGTTGCTGACTCTTAATTTGATCTCCTCCTACACAGCGTACCTTACAATTAAAACATAGGAATAAGTGAAACTGAAGAAAAAAAATATTAATTTGCTCCCTCAATAGTTTTGTACGTACAGAGGAAAAAACAACAGGAAATGGTAAAGAAAAAGCTTTTAGTGAAGAACAGCAGGACTCTGGAGAAGCTTTGGTTGTTTTGGGGAAAGGAACAGCCTTATTTTGGGTGCAAACTTATAGGCTCAGTTACTTCAACCAGGAGCTCATGTGCCCCCCCCAGGCACACTCACTTCCAGTCCACAATTTACAGGACTGTCATAAAGCACAGAAACAGATGTGTGCTGTCTGTCCCCCATGTCCCACAAGAAGGGAGAAGAGCAGAGCACGTCCTCAACAGACAGAAAACCATTGCTACGATACAAACATATGTACCCACATAATGGAGGAAAAAAAGCCCAGCTTGACAAAACTTACAGAATTTGTTCGTTTTCGTTTCCAACAATCAGGATTTAAACGTTTCTGTTCTTCTGCCAAGGCCTTGGCTTCTAGCGTGTACATCCGTCTCTCCTCATTCTTCATTTTCTTCCACCTGTCACCGAGTATCACACTTATGGCTCTGCAACACACATTTCAGACTATGGTCAGGATGGGATTTTATAGTTTTTTAATTTTATTTTTTTTTAATCTCAGCCCCTTAGGAAAGATTTAAAAAAAATGCACAGAAGAAATCAAACATTTCTTCCTGATCATCTTCTCTCTTCTACCAGTTAAACAGCTGAGACTTCTGAGAGCTGAGCAAGGCCCAGCAAGCATTCCCGAATTTCCAGGTGTGTGCGTGCAAAACGCAGCGACTGACAGAAACCAGCAAACAGGGATGTTAAACAATGGTTGAGAACCACCACCAAACGATAACCCGCAGTTGCTTTGCCCTGTTTTCCTACCATAAGCCTGTATGACAGATTTGCTGAAAATATATTCTCTAAAAATTAGGGCAATGATCTGAGCATGACCTCAGGTCTGACTAACTGCTACCCCCGCGTCTGGTTCGTGATCTGTGGAGCTTCCTCCACCTCCAGCCCCCAGCAGGGAGAACACGAGTGGGCCGAGCACACGGCTGTGTTCCCATGTAACATTCCTGCACAGAGAGGAACCATTTGTTCCAGCACAGCCATCGGTACTTCCAAGAGCTGAACAAGTTGTTTTTCTGCTCCTTCTAAGCTTGGTGACCTCTTGACAATATTTCCCCACACTGCTGTGCCATATTGTTTAACTGTGCTCCCAAATGTTGGATCAATATTCTATTAAAATGTTAATGCCATCCTTTGGCTGAATGCAGATCTCTGCACACAGTCCTGCCCTATCAACAGTTATTAATCTACAGAGCAGGTATGACGATGGCTTCAGATGACAGTGATGAAAGCTGGACAACCAGATCTAAGAAAAAGGTGCATGCAACTAGAAATACTGATTTTCCTTATTAAAAAAGCTCCCTGTTGGCAGTGAAGCCATTCCTGGGCAGTTGGCCACACATTCTCCCAGGGAAGAGCAGCGTGACTCAGGGCAAGGTGTGCTGAGAAAGCCATTGCATTTCCAGCTAAGAACTCCAAAATGTTTGCTTTTCAAATGCACTGGATAAGCCTACAAAGAAATGGTACCTCCAGACTCAAACTGCATAAAGGTACTGAAAATAAGGGCTCATCAGCACGCTTAAAAAAGCTGAAGAAATCTATGCACAGACGAGAGCTTCATTTCTCCAAGGAAACACTTCTCTGAGCGAATCTCCAAGATGGAAAAAAATGCAGAGACATCTGATACAAGAGACCCGATTCTCCCAACCAGAAACAAGTACTGCAGAGCTGCCCCTAGAGCCCCTTCATCCCAGAGCATCTCTGCCATGCTCTGTATGCTGCCTTTTTCCTCTTCCAGTGTTGGTGAGATGCCTGGCAGCGTTACAGCAGCACGCTGCCACGGAGGGTGCAAGCCCTTACACTGCAGCCCATTCAAAACAAACTGTAAAACAGAATTGGAGGCAGCCTCAAGTTCACTCAGTAATGATGTTCATCACTAACAAATGCCAGTAGAATTTTCTTCACCTTTCGAAATGTATGCTACCCAAGTGATCCACCTTTCTGAAAGCACAAATGAAGCCCAGCTACGGCTACAGCAAGAAGACGTGCAGAACCAGAGGTGTGAGCCTGACAACCAGGTCTCTGAAGAATGGCCCTCAGGTCTGTCTACAGCAGCACATGCATGCTGGGCTTGGAGTGCCTGCAGTTCTCTCTTCACATCCTGAACCATTTTATCTCTGAACAGACATTTTAGCTCTGAATATTTCAAGTTTTGTCCTCACTCATGTGCACAGACAACACAAACATGAGAACTCCAGAGAATGGAAACTGGCGCTGTGTACAACCACGGTAAGATTTACTCAGTACTCTGAACACCAAACATACCTGTATTTTAAGAATGTGATGGCTGCCTCCAAACAGCCACAGCAACACTTAAGCAACAGCAGCTGAGTGCCTATAAAGTCAATTACTGAGCTCTCACTGTATTTTATGAATGCCAAGAAAGTGCATTCAGAAGGCACAGGGAGCAGTGCACTCCGAAGCTTACAAGTAACTCCACTCTGCCTCAGCATGAATGTGCTCACTGAAACATTCCAACTATTCTCACATTCACCCAACTGCAACTCCAGCTCACTGCAGCCATTTAATCAACATTTTTTAATTAAATAATCAGAAACTTTCCTAGCTGAATTTGTCAGTTTCTCACAGTTGCCATGAATTTAAAGACAGCACATTGGCTTCACTGAAATTACTGGGAACACTGCAGAATGTCACTGCCAGGGCACATGAGACTGCTTAGAATTTAAGGACAGGCTGTTTGCATGGCAGGAGTTTGTTTCTCAGCAGCAGCTTCAGCCTCCCCAGCAGAGGAACCCTCTTAAAGCCATCACCTTTAGCTTCTGTCACATTCTGTATGAGAACTTCTATGCAAAACAATTTTTTTTATGGTCACAGTTGTTTTATATACATTTTAAAAATCTGATTTCAAGATGAGTGCATTTGTGTGTTTTCATTTATATTTACATACGTACAGCCAGCACAACACAGCAGCATGCTTCAACATAGACATACAACAGGCAGCTTTATAAGCATGGAAGAACAAGACAAGATCCTTTCCCCGGGCACATAGATGCACAGCTCTTCCAGCACGTTCCACCAGGCCATTCTGCTTTTAGGACAAGCACAATTTGCCTATGTGCTGTTTGGATTAAGCTCCTTCAGACATCCGATCAATCAGTAACTCATTATTTAGTAAGATATACAACTTATAATAAATGGTAGTAGCTTCATGGATGATACAGTATTATATCAAGACAATTATGTCTATACTGGAACCACCAGGACTTTCCTGTTTCTCTAACAACACCCAAGCAGAGAACCTGGTACTTTTTTCCCCACGAACACTTCTCATCAGTGTTCCCAAAGACTGCAGTACATCTGCGGTGCTGGCGGTACGCACATACCTACCTTAGCTGCTGTCCCAAATCCTTTCTCAGCAGAAGGCAGGTTTGCCAAAAATGGCTTGTGTCAAATGTACAGAGAACTGCAGGTATTTAAAGCCTGCCCATACATTTTGCGTTAGCATCTTTCAAAACTTAGTCTTTACGTAATATACAAACTTGTTATTTCAAGCCCAAAATTTAGTCCACTCTATGTTTAAAAGCAGAACACGGATATGCTGCCAGCTCAGCAGTAATAACCAAACTGTAATGTCATGCTGTTACCTGTTGTCTTTCCCTGGATACATCTGAGTATATTCAACTCTGTATTTTTTGGCAAAAAGCATGAAGGCATTCATTGGTCTTTTGCACTTGTTTGGAGAAGTGGCACTCACAGTACTTGCAGTCCCTGAGCCGTGGCTTTTGCCAGCTTTGCTGTACAAAGCAGTGGAGGAAAGATGTGATGCCGCAGTAGCTGCACAGTTTTTAGTACTGCATTCTGATCTTTCGGCATCTTGATTGTTTGATCCTCCGCATGACAGAGAAGCGCGGCGCTGGCGAGCCATGCTGCTGAGCACATACACTGCTGAGGAGTCCAGCGGTGTGAAGTCGTAACTAGAAGAAAAAGACAGATCAGAAAATGATCAAATATTTTATACGTACAATCCTGAGGCAGCTGTTCTCTCTCCATCCCTGCTACCTTTCTAGTATTCTGCTATCTCCTGTGTCAGCGTGTGCTTTCGGTCTGTGCCTGACACAGACGCCAATGGGTAAAAAGGGTCTGGGAGACCAACCACAATTCTGTATTATCTGCTGTGTACCATCAGCTCCCCAGCTGTATGCCAGTGCATCACACACCATCTGAAAATGTCACGCTATTTGAAATGCTCTCTTTCTGCATTTGTCCTGCCTGTAACACAGAGCTGGGTGGTGCACAACAGCTACTGAAGTGACAAGTGACCTGGGGAGGAGTGCTCAGTTCCCTTGCAAAAACATGGCTGAGGACAAATATGAAACCTCTGTATTAAAATAAACAGCACTGTATATGCTCTTGCACAAATAACTGTTCTAAATCGTTACACCGGAACTCTTTTACAGACAAACCTTCTACTGAGATTTGAAGAAACGTTTGGAGGGCCACAGTATTGCAACTGAGTTCAAGGCTGACACACGTCTGCCCTCTAGTGACAAAAATGTGACAGCTCCTCCCCATTTCAAGCATTTCAACAGCTTGATGAGCTGCTTCCATACAACCTGAACCTGCAAAAACTGTAAAACCGCTTTATTTTTCTGTTGGCCAACAACTACAGAGAACTCCAACCACTACAGAAGGTGTGATAACAAACAGTCTCTCCTGAGTGTGAGCAGATCGATCTGGAAACCACAGGCTTTATCAGGCTTTATCATGCAACATGAACACCTACAAAGGTGCTACTAAGCTGTAACTTCCACTGCTAACCACCACTGCTGCTGCAAGCTCCCTTCTCACAGACACAGCCTTCAGACCAAACAAACAGAGACAAGGAATCTGAAGTGTCCAGCCAGGCTTCAGCTGGGCTCCAGAATGAATAAGGAACCACAGTTCTTCAGTAAGACTCAAATCCAATGATTCTACCAGTTCTCTTCACGTGCACTTCAGAATAAAGATTAGTAAGGAAGAGAAAAAAAAAAAAAAAAGAAAAAGGACAGCAAATCCCCACACAAGATGTACAAGAGTCCTTCAGACATGAACTGCTAACAGCACTTAGAATCCAGTTTTTCGATTGTATAGAAATAACAATGAGCAACTGGCCTAAAATCGGATGCTAGAAAGAGCTAACATCATAGGAAAAGACTCAACTACATTAAGAAATCTCTAAAGAGCATGGAAAGACCTTTACGAGTAATACTATTTCCTTAGGATAATTTATGGTGAATGGGATTTCTGAAGGTCACCTAGTCCACTCTCAGGCTCAAAGCAAGGCAAACCTCAAGCTTCTCTAACTTTGTCTGAAGTGAGATGTACTTGCTGTATTGGGAAAGGAACACAAAATGCAGAACTTATAAAAATAATAAGAACAAATAATAAATATATAGGAACAAATTATGAAATACTGAAATATTGTATTCTAAAGCCCTAGCATGTGAATTAGAGTGCCTAGGAACCACTGCTTCAGGGACACAGCAGCCTATGAAGCACACACTAGCAGCTGATTAACACTACTGTGGGACAACCATACCATGTTTTTTAAACCTAACCTGTTACACCTGAAGAATCTGCAGAGATACACTTCTTACTGCTTTACCTGATCAGTTTAAGACTATCATAAGCAGAGTCTGAAAAGTTACTTCATCCCAAGCGATTACTTTGCAGTTCAGCGCAGCACAAAACCATACGGCTTTCCTGATATTCACTTTCCCTCTCAATTACCTTGCATAACCATAAGTATTCCTTCTGTCTTCTATGTAACATTTAAATTCTGGTAGACTTAAGCAAGGTGCCTACTCATTAAACACAAAAACCACTGAGGCCACTTTATTCAAAAATTACCTTTTAAATGTATCAAAAACACCTGAATCATCAAAGTTAATGGCATCAGGGTGTCCAGGAGGTAGACACAGATCTCCAAGATGCATTTCACAGCATGGAATGCCATGCTGTACCACAGTCAAGCTTGGATAAAAAGATGACCAACCTGAAGTGGTAAAGAGTTAAATTAGACAAACGGCCAGACAAATCTCTCTAGTCTTAACTGGAGCAATCCTACACGTCTAAATGCTATTGTTTCATTAAAATGGTTTGATGCAGTTTCTTTCATCCAAAAGAAAAAACAGAAAAATCTAGAAACTTTTATCATCAGAAGTTCAACATTTAATCTGACAGAAAAGTCTCTTGCATTTGCTGATTTCCTTTCTCCCCCCAGTTTACCCATTTTTCTGCATTCCACTCATATATTTGACCAAATCTCCTCGAGTTATATAAACTGTATTTCTACAGTTTTACTGTTTTGTTTGTTCAAATTCTATTTTTCTTTACACAAATAGCATAGTGATTCTACAACACTGCTTTTCTAAGTTCCATGAGTAACAAGAGACACCAGTAAAACCTGCAACTACTTCCCTAAGAGCATTTTAATATAAAACCAAGTGCATATGGAGTACTTCATACCTTTATTTTTAACATAAAAAGGGTGATCAAGTCTGCACTCTACTGTGAGCAGGCCATCCTCCACTGTGCCAGGATCAAAAGTCAACTTCAGCACTGACTCACCAAAGGAAATGCTTTCCTCATGAGAAATGAGCTTCAAACCATCGGAGCCATAGCCCTGTAAACATGCAGACAGTTCAGAATTTCCAGGGAAGGAAAGCATGCACGTCTGTAATACCACCAGTGTATTCTTATCATCTTACAGTGTATTACAAAAAGCAACGTTCTAGACGTGCTACCATGAAAATAAAAATTGATAAAACCTACCTAAATGAACACAGCTCAGATGCTTTATGGCAAGACACACAAACAGAACAGTGAGCAGCACTAGGCAAGTTCAATACCAACCTCTCTTCCCATACAGTAAATAAAGGCACAGAGTAACACTGCTAAGTCAATACTGCGCTACAGCCATTGAAGGAATGTTTCAGAACTAAGGGCTACCTTGTAAGCACTCAATGAGAGATTCTCTTCTTTTCCACACCCTTCAGATCTTGCAAAATCTTCAATATCCTGCCATTCATTATTGCGCCCTTTATGAAAGCACAAACGAGAACCTAAGAGATATTTTAAGAAAGGAAAAAAAAATTAATAAATATTACCATCACGTATAAAAGAGAAAGAAATCCTTACCCAATGCTATGTCATATTTACCTTTTAGAAAACAGTGCCAAACAGTTGAGGGCCAAGAATGGCACCATCCCAGATCATCATCATCTGAAAGTGACGACATGCAGAAAATACCAGACTCCGATTCGCTATTTGTCTATTAAAAAAGGCACAATGGCATTGATACATTAACATGCAAGACTTTTAGGCTGGTCCTGTACATATTTAAGTGTTCTCTAATTCACATCTGTGTCATAATTCTGCCTTAAACACAAACAGGAATGTTAACAAGAAAACAAAGATTCAAGGAATGCAGGAGATGAGAAATCGAGTGTTCTCATTAACTTGTGTTCTCACAAACTTGATTTGAAATGTGCTTTCCTCATTTTTTTTTTCTTTTTCATCCTCCAAAATTCACCTGTGCCCTCATGCATCACCCTAGGTTTACATACAAGCTTATAAGTTATCACTCTTTAATCATTCACAGAAGCACCGAAAGCATGTGTTGTTCTATGGAAAAATTACTGGGGAGCTGGAGGGCCAAGTCTGCTCTTGGTAATACTAACAGAAAATCCACCTTAAAACTTAACAGATCATTTTTTTAACCAGCTTCTCTCTTCAAAAACCTTAACTCACGCATCTTTATTTAGTTTAGAAAGGTTTTGGACATCTCACCCTTTCGTGTCTGACTGGTGTTTCATCCAAATCACTCTTGGAGAAGTTGGGATCACTCTTTGAGGATCCCGGTGGAGGACGTGCATAGGAATGTAAACTTTTGCTTGTAGCTATAATGTGAACAGGAGATGATCTGCAATTGGAAAATGCGTTTTAAAATATTTCAGAGTAAGGCAATGCAAGACATAGCTACCTTTACACTAAACAACTTTGATCTCACGGTATTTCATATATGAAATCTTACCACAGCTGTTACGCATACAAATAACCTGTCTGCATTCAGAACCACCAAGAAACATCTTCTGTACTTCTGTGAAATATTAAAAGCACTTCATTCGAAGGTGCTGTCAGTGCTGCTGGCTATTGACAGCAGGTGACTCACTGTGCGTACAGCTGCAGCTACAGTGCAGTCTTGGGACACAAGGTACAGCCAACAAACAGAGTGTTAAATTTCTCTATGAAATACTTACACAGAAAACACTTCCGTTTGCGTGAGCCAGATACCAAACAAACATCCCCCACAACAATACTCAGAACAGGATGAGCGCAGGATGCAAGCTCAGGCAATGCTGCACACCTCCTGTCTAGCACCCAGCTGACAGTACCACTTCCTCATCAAATTCTCATTGTCACAATGGAGAAGTCTGCACCAATATCTTGAAATTGGTGTTCCATCCTTAGAGTACCTAAGGACACCTGCTCTGTCACAATGCTGACATCCCTGCTGCATTACTGTTAGCAGCATTGCATTTAATTTTCTTATTCTAAGCCTAGAGCAAAGCCAGATGATAAAAGGGGAAGCCTAGAAAAATGCTAAGACCCCACAGTGTTTCCCACAGCCTTAGAGAACTTGCAGATTACACATCTGAAACAATAGCAATAAATTCCATTAGATTTTCAATTAGCTCAAAAAAATAAGTAGAAATCAGTGCATTAGTAACTATTACTAACTACATCACACTGACTAGTATTAAAGAGATTAACACGACACATTCATCTGCTGCTCCACATGAGGCAAATGCCGTAAGAGCTGTGCTCAGGGAACGCCTTCATAGCACCCTACTTCATTTGAGGCTGGCAGTTAAGAGATATTTGCAGCAGATTCTGAAGCAAGTTGTGTGCAATCATCTGTAAAAGGAGTTAAGGTACTACACAAAAAGATTAAAAAACAGATCTCCAATTCAAAGGCAGAGGGCAGATGGTAGGAAGAGTGAAGGCAATGTTTCTGGAGACATAACATTGCAAACTTGAGAGCCAGAACTTTCAATTAATGTCAATACCTATTATAAAAAGAGCACTGCATCAGAGGGCTCTGAGGACTTGTGGCGATGTTTGCTAGTTCTGTCAGCCAGTTGACCCCATTGTCACAAGAATGAGCACTTTCTGAATTGCTGTTTGAGGTATGTTGGTTCCACGAAGGCCTTGAACGTTCCTGATGTGAAACATCGGTGCCAAGCTGAAAAAGCGCAGATGGGGCAGAGTCTGTCTGCACAGCCTGTAGTTCAGGAAGATCATCTACACACAAACACACAAATTACCATAATTACACCCACTGATAAATACTAGTTTACACTGAAACTTGCAAATAAAATTCAAAACCAAACCACAACAAAGTAACCAACCATATTTTCTCATCTCACAACTACCAGCATTTCACAAACCCGACTCACAACACCTGCAGTGTGTTCACAGAAACCACTGCATCTCTGGTCTACCATGCATTCAAACAAACATTTTAAGAAAAATGTCAGGTAAAGAGGTTGTTAAATTTCTTTACTACACTGACCAGCTGATACAAAATTGTACTGCAAAATTCTGCAGACGTGCTTCAGTAAAAGGCAACTGAACTATTCTGTCCTAGTGGGTATGTCACTAAAAATAATCAGCATCAGAGGCTGTATAGGGTACAATTTGTCGTGTTCCCACCAGTGAACTGGAATCTAACAGCTCAGAAATCATTAAAGCTGGGTACACAGCCTGTCAGATGTGAATGCCTAGCAATAACCTACACATTTCACATGCTCTATGGATAACAAAGAAGAGCCCAGCTTATTAACAACAGTCTGTGTCTCATGTAACTAAGTATCACTGTTCTTAGTTATTCAATTGAATGCACTAATATTGCATGGATTATATCAATCCTTTTTAACGTGCACACTACTTTTCCCCAACATTTAACTCAAGTTAAACATTCCTCTACACTGGAATGCCTGTTAGGAGTTGACCTAAAGTAGGGCAACTTCCCTTTAGGAGGAGCTCTTGAGCTTTCTGTTTGTTATTCTTGAGCCAAAAAAAGCTCCTCTGGAAATCAGGAACAGAAAGTCATAACTCTAAGTTCAAAGAACACGTTTAAGTCAACAAGCCAGTGTGTCAGAGCTGGAAATAGGTTACAGGGAAAAGTGGTTGTAAAGCAGGACTTTCAGATGCCACAATTCACTGCCATATTCCCTGCCCTACGTACATGAAGTCAGTCATCTCATTCAGTCAGCTCCCAGTAACCTCACCATAGGAAAACTGCAACCAAACAAGCCTCAGAACTCGCCTCCTCTGCAGACTGTGTTGCTTACCAAGCTCCATGTGCTCATCACAAGACGCATATCCAGGAGAAGAGGGCAGGTTTTCATTACACTTCAGCAACTCCAGTGACTCATTCATCCCTGAAGTTCTCTTGTCCACTACCAAGAGCAGCTTCTGAACTGCGTTAGGCATCTGATTCGTCTTCACTTCCCACACCATGTTAGGATGTTCCAAAGTATCTGACTTTAAAGAAATAGAGATTAAAACCTGCATACACATAAACCTTCTGAAGTGCTACAGTGTCAAGCAACTTCTCCTGATGTAAGTTTTTATGTCTGTTTGCTCAGGGCTGGAACATTCCCTGCAGGCCTGTGACCGTGGTGTCCAGGAGTGGCCCCGGCCAGTGCCAGCACTGCTCACTGCACGCCCTGAGCCGCTCACCCACCACTGGTGCAGCCAGGTGGGTCCCAGCCAGCTCCCTGCCCTGCAGGTGTGGGAACGCGGTTTTCAGAAGGGTTTGCTCCACCATCCTCCTTCCAGATGAGGTCAGGGTGACTTGCTATCAGGTCTCCTGCGGCCCTCAGCACCACATTTCCCCTGACCTGCAGGAGCCTTTTCACCGCCCTGCCCATCCCAGTAAATTCTTGTCTACGAGAGTGGTGAGGTGCTGGAACAGGCTGCCCAGAGAGGTTGTGGATGCCCCATTCCCTAGAAGTGTTCAAGGCCAGATTGGGTGGGGCCCTGGGCAACCTACCGTTAACCTCGTATTAAATGGGGAGGTTGGTGGCCCCGCGTGTGGCAGGGGGCTTGGAGATTCACGATCCTTGAGCTCCCTTCCAACCCTGGCCATTCTGTGATTCTGTGATCCCCACCAGCTCCAGCCACAGCTTCGTGTGTCAGAGCAGGCACCGTGCGTGGGCTGGAAGAGGAACCCAAAGCAGGCCCCACCAGCAGCTTCTTGTGCGGTTTCATTTCCCCAGCTTTAGTGCTGCAACCTTTACCCCCAAAGCAGCATTCTTCATTATCTTTGACAGCCAGGGAGCTGTGATAATTCTACGCAAGCACTGTTCCTAAAAGCTGAAAAACAAGGCTACCCAGTCTGTAGCAGTTCAGTTACCTACTGCTTTTGTTCCTGAACTGAAATTACCACAATTACTTTCTAAGTGTCACGTGGTCCATCTCAAAACAGCACAAAATTCCACTTAGGAGGAAAGAAGCCGCCATGCCTGCCACATGCGTGACCACTAAGTGCCTCCCCGGGCACGGCTTTACAGAAATACACCCGACAGCGGCTCAAAGCTGATCATCTCCTGGGAGCAGCACGGCCCGCAAGTTCCCTCGGTGTCACGCACCAGGGGCCACGTGGTGGCGGTTATGAAAGAACGTTTTGTTGTAACGAATGGCTGGATCTGCTCGAGGACAGCGCCGTTCGGCCTTTAAACAGCAGCCGGAGGGACGTAAGAGAAAGGCGAACGTGCGGCCCGACGAGCCGCCGATGGAGCACCCCGTCCTCCGGCGCGCATCCGCCCCGCAGCGCGTCGCGCCCCCGCCCATGGGGCACAGCGCGAGGCGGAAGGCGGAGCGCGCGGGCGCCCCCGTTTTCTCTGGAGGCCAAACGGACGCGTCCACGGACCGGCGCCCTCCGCCCGTCAGCTCCTCGCGTTTCGAAGAAAAAACGCCGCCGCAAAGCGACACGAGCGAGCAGCCGATTGGCCGCAGCGCCTCCCGGCCGCTCCCCGCACGGCCGCCGCCCCCCCCCCCCCCCCCCCCCCCCCCCCCCCCCCCCCCCCCCCC
>JAPSGF010000006.1:19701949-19755727 GCA_035772895.1 Perdix hodgsoniae
CCCCCCCCCCCCCCCGCCCTCACGTGACCCGCCTGGCCGCGGCCCTTGTTTATAAACTCCCCGCCGGCAGCGCGCATGCGCGCAAGCCCCATTCATTCACAACTGCGTAACAGCTCGGCCCGGCCGGGGGGGGCCCACACCGTTCCCCTCCCCCACCCCGCGCGCCCCCGCCGTCGTCCCCCGCGCGCTCCTTTCCCCCAGCGGCCGCGGCGCGCGGGGCCGACTCCGTTCCCTGCGGGGCGCGGCGACCCCGCTCTGACGGCCCGGGACGGGGGGCCGAGGAGCGGGGGGAGAGGAAAGCGGGGGGCTCCGCGGCTCCTCGCTTGCCTCCGCGTCCCGGCGCCGCCGCCGCCGAGCGCCCCGAGGGCGGCGGTAACGCGGCCGAAGCGCGGCGCCGACAGAACGGTCCCGGCGCCGGAGCGCAGCGAACGACGCGCCCCGCGCTGCCGCCGCCCCACAGCGGGGGTCCCGCGGCAGCCCCGCCGTCACCCCCGGCCCGGCAGCCCCCCCCCCCCCCCCCCCGCGGGACCCCGCGGCCGCCGCAGCGACAGCCCCAAACTTTGCGGCACTTACCGAACCCGTCGCCATTACCGAATTCCTCTCGGCTTCCCCCCCCGCTTCGTCCTCCTGCTAGGTCCCGCCCCGCGCCGCCGGGGCTCGATCGCAGAGTGGCGGAGGACCGCGCCGCTCAAGCGACCGTCGCTTCCTATTGGCCGCCCGGGCCGCCCGTCAGGAAGGCGCCCGGAGGGCGGACTTGTTTTGACTCTCTCGCGCAGCGGATTGCACGGCGCCGCACGTCAATCACGCGCAGACGGCGCCGCGATTGGCCAACGCCTCCCCCTGCGGGCGCAGAGGCATCCCGGGAGCTGTAGTCTTCGCGGCCGCCCATCTCCTGCCAACTCGGCCGCGGTAAGACGACAGCCCCCAGGATGCTCCGCGCGGCGCTCGGCCGATAGTAAACAAGGGGTGCGGGGACACGTGGACCCGCGCCACTGGGCGCCCGCAGCCGGACCCCGAGCGGCGCAGGAGGAGCCGCCCGGATCTGCGAGGAGCGGGACCCGGCCCGGCCGCCCCGGCTGGGCGAGGCTCCCAAAGCGCCTCCGCCGGCCGCTCCCTCCCGGAGCCGGTGCCCGCCCTTAGCGAACCCGCGGGCCCCGGCGGGAGGCGGCGTGAGTCAGCGCGATTGGGGCGGCCTCGCGCTCCGCCGGTCGGACGGGCAGCGCCGTCCTGCAGCGCAGCTCGGAAATAATGCGCGGTATTCTAAACAACTGAGAGGGAGTTTCAAAATTATGCAATTTCGGGGCTTTCCAAGAAGATCATTGGTTGTTTGGGGTTTTTTTTGTGCCGTTCCCAACATCCTCCCTTCTGGCGCGCTGCTCCCAAATGGCGCTGGAGCTCCCGTGGCAGCTGGGTAGTTCTGAATTTCGGGTATGGCCGCGGCTGGCTAGGAAAGTCAACAACAACAACAACAGGCATTTCTACGACGTAAAGAGAAAGGAGCCCTTAACCGGCGGCCCCCGGGAGCTGGGGGTCCCACGGAAGGCGCCGATAGCGGCCGCCAGAGGGAACGTTGTGCTGACTGTCAGCGCAGAAGGCTCGTGCAATGGAAAGGAAAACCGACGCTCAAATCGCAGCTGGCCATCAACAGGCAGCGCACGCTGCAGGACAGCCCGAGGCTCGGCCCCTCCAGGAGGCAATGCTGCTACCCGTACCGCTGCGCTGTGTGCGCGCCCAAGGGACGTCGCTCCCAAAGCACGGTGCCTGCTGCAGGGCGGAACGGGGACAGCGCTTTATGTAGGTGTGCCGACCCCGGCCTGCTGAACTAAAAAATCCGCTGTGCTTAACTAGGCAACAGGAGAACCCTTTGCAGGTCATCCTCCCAGTTTGAGAATGCAGCGATTTGAACAAATGGGGCCTTGGCAGAAGACCTGTGGATACACCGCTGTCTCCACTCTGCAGACAGGCTACAGAGGTCGTGCGCCGCCACTTGCAAAGCAGAATTCCCATTCCCGTCCCTGCCTACCCCTGGGAAAGGAGTGGCAGGATGGAGTGGCTACAGAAGATACAAAATGGTGTTTTGGAAAAAGACTGCCTGCCTCAAGGTTAACACCTGGTTGTGGAGCACATTTCCACCACACTAAGTGCTTTTTCTACCCAAAACAAGAACTGTTTTCTCAGTCTAGGTGTAAAATACACTTGCTGTGAGGGTTCACAGTTATTTAGAAAAACTTGTGCATAAATGCCACGCGCAAAGCACAGTTCCTCCCGGATCCACTGGCCCAGATTCAAAAGACAAATAAATACCACTGCTGAATTAGAGCCTCAGTATCACACCTCCTGCCCTACAAAGAGCACAACAATGGGAATCCTACTTAGGATCTGGATTAGAACCTCATAAATATGGAAGTCTGAATTGTTTTTAAGATTCTAGAACCAGAAACATAGCAGCTTCCTTATTTTCAAATCTGCCTTTTCTTCTTTGCATACAGAACGTTTAGTCAGAGAAAACGAATAAGAGGACAGATACTGCATGCAGTAGATGGCAGCAAAACACACAGAACCTTATCAAAGATTACCTACTAGCCCCCCCCACCCGGTTGAAGTCAAATATCCTCTAACGTCCAGATGATGATGTCAATCCCATACTCCTTGCTCTGTGTGTCTAGGCTGTAATTAAATCATTGCTCCACGCACACACCCTGCCTCACCTTACGCCATGCTCCAAATGAATGGCTGCTCAGGGAATGAATCAATACTGTGCAACACCAATGTTGTTGTAGCTTTGATGATTCAGCTGCTTTTGCTGTTTTAAGAGAGGCAGATGATAACAGGGGGGATTGTGAAGTCTTAACTGGGAATTCTCATCACCTTATACATGGATAGCTACCAAGAAGCACAAATAACCAGGAATGACTCCAAGCACACAGAAAGTGACACAGATAAATTTACATTCACCCTCCCTGTCTTATCTAGTTAATTATTTCTGAACATGTCCAGCCTCAAAGTGGTGAAACCACAAAGTAGATTAAAATAATAACAATAATAAAAGCTTGGTCAAAGTCATACTAGTAAAATAAATATTACATCTGGTATTTGTGCCTATTTCTACTTCTAATTTCTCATTGAAAGCCGATGTCCTATCTTGCTTTTTATGACACAATTGCTATTGCTGACTCTCTGAAGTACAGCCTATCATCACTTTAATTCTGCTATAGAGATGCTTTCACATCCACATGTGCATATCTTTCCACCCTTAGTAATTAACAAATGACTCCACATAGTTCAGATAACCCCGCTTACCAGGGCTGCCACCTTCACCCAGCACCAGCCTGTCCTGCAGGTGTTCTGCAGAGCCTCGCACCTCAAAGTTCTGTTGCTGTGGCTTTTTTATCCTCTACAGCTGTTCTCATTCTCTCTAGAAATTTTGTCATTACAGGACAGATTCCAGTTCTAGCTAAACTGTTATCATCTACCAAGAGAAAGCAAGACAAAAAGTGGCAATGGTATCAGGAACACGACAACGAGAAACAATCCTGAAGAAAGGGAAATAAGAAAACCTGTGCCAGCCCAAGGCTACTAGGAAAACACGCACACACCCAGACTACAGATGATCTGGAGGCTTTATCTAAACTGTCGTGCCAGGGAGCATTTGGGGGCACTGGAATACAATCACCTATACTCTACTCTCCTTTTAGAATAGTCCTGGAGTAGTTTTAAGGTCAATAGCAAATAATTCTGAGACATGGCTTAGGAGCTAGCATGGACTGTTCTCAGTTGGCCATCTGCATGTGGCCACCACATATAGAAAGCTACAGCTTATAAATGAGCATACACAAATTCTACAGACTGGCAGAACATTGACTATTTCATGCCTCAGTAACAGCAAACAGTGTCAGGCACGTATTTTTTTACCGTGGATGTGATGATCCAGATTTAGCTAAAAGAAAGAATGGGAACTGAAGGCGCAGTGAAGATGAGATTGCTTAAGAAACTCACCATGCGACTCCACAAGGACAGACCTGGGAGAAGAAGAGTAAGGTACAGCTTGGTAGAAGCTGCGCTACCTTTTCCAAACACAGCATTTATCAAAACTGAGTTTCCAGCATCTTCAGAAGTGTGGGCAGCACATCGCAGGAGCTCATGTGGTCGTGAGGGAATTACTCCTCCATACAGCACTGCCTGCACAGAGCACAATCTCCTCCCAAAACCTCACAGCTGTTCAGATAAAATAATCCAATGATTTGAAAGAAGAAAGGACAAAGCATGCATAACATGCCACAATGCTATTTTTAGTCTGTCCTGATTTCATTTACCTCAATAAGAAGAGATTGAGTCAGCACATCCTGTCAGAATGTCTAGTATATGTAACTCCTGTTGGCAGTTCTTCACACTGCTTTGATTGAGCAATGTTTCCTTTATGTAACAGTTTGGCCTTTTCCCTATATGGCATACACAGTTCTAAGGAGGAAACACAGCCAATGGCAGCACCATTGCTGCTCTCTAGCTCTGCTAGATTTGAGATTATAGAAGGACAGGAAGAGGGACAAGGAAGAGAATCACTGCCCAGTCAGCAGGGCATTTTAACCCAGCACAGCCCCAATAGCCATCGCAGTTCTGCCACTGCTTCTTCACCCGGCTGTCAGAATGAAGGTCATCTAGAAAGAGATGGGGGGAAGGAAGAGACAGTGTTGAAAATGTAACTTTTTTTTTTTTTTTTTTATAATTTTTTTCAAGGTCATTCAGCTTACTCTGGTCCACCAAGTGAAGTGCCCAGCCGCTAAATACCCAAATCAAAACAGGGATGAAGAATCTAGATACAGTCTAGGTATCTATCCTGAAGGAAATCCAACTCTCATTGGATGTGGATACAATCCTAAATTTCGTAAGGCAGCCAACACCGCTGATTTCAACACGCTCAACCTACAAAGTAGCGGGCATCAGTTGGGGGTGAGACCTCACGGTGCTGGTGGGGTCACACTGGTGCTGTGCATCAGTCGGTGGGTGGTGAGTAATGGCACTGTGGCTGGATGTATTGTTATCATTGCATTTTTGTTTCCATTTTCTTCTGCCCTGGTAAATAGTTTTTATATAAATAGACACATTCTATTTTGTTTCCAATTCTCTCCCTCGTCCCATGTGGGGAGCAGTGAACACACAGCCATGTGGTGCTGAGCTGCTGCCAGGTTAATCCACAATGAAGCTGCAGATGGTGCCGTAACGCATTGCATAGCTTTGCCTCAAGACCTCTCTACTTCTGGATTTCACAGAAGAGATGCAGCGACTGCACCAGACCTTGTCTCAGATAATCTAAAGCACAAATAAATGACATTCAAAAACACTCAGAAATGACACTAGGACCAAAGAGGCTTGGTTTCTTCAGGGTTTGTGTCTTGTGGTTGACTGGGGGCTGTGGTTGAATGTCATTTCCCATGGTTCAGACATCTGTCAGCATTCAGTGCCATGCACATTCTCTTGTACTTGGTAACATGTGAGCTCGTGACTGCCCTTCTCCTATAGAATTTATCTGTTTTCCTTACCCAGTAGAGCACATTTTCAACAAACTAATTGGAGCATTTATTTTGTTAGCTTTCCTCTTTGGAATGCAGCCATTTGCCAAATTTATTTAAGTCATCTGCAGAACTAGATGATCTTTGAGGTCTTTTTCAACCCAGGCCATTCTATGATTCTATAAACTACAAATTGCTGGTGAGATTTGGGAACTGGGAGAGGAACAGAAGATAGATGCTGAGCCAATGCCTCAGCCACACTCCTTTAGCAACTTGACTACAAAAATAACACCCTCGTTTGGGGGTATTGACTCTGTTGGGAGTACTGGTCAAGTAATCTAAATATGGACATGGACACATAAGTTAAATATGACACTGTTAAAACTATTAGAACTACCTTTTCCTTTTTGAAATGCCCCAATAATTGAAAGTTGGTGACTTGTTATGATTTCCCTTATCAAATGAACTTGTGCCACACCTCTGACACTAAGTCTGGCAAGTCTGAAGCACACACATGACTAAACCCAGGAGAAATCCCAAATGCTGACTGATGAAAGATACACAGATTTGGACCAAACTTAAAAAGCGACAACTTATCACTGTTGGTAATTCACCAACAAAGAAAATTCCAGTAGTCATCCAGTTCTTAGAAGCAACACAAAGAAACTGCCTCAGCAGGAAGCCATAATTTGGGACCTAGAAAATCTCAGTGTCTGACTGTCTGACATTTGTCACTCCCCACAATCACAGCATCTTCCCATCTATACACTAAAGCAAATAATCCATTACAAAGCAGCTAGGACAAAAACCACACCAACACATTCTCTACAGTGAGTAACCAGAGTATGTACATAACTTATGAAAATCAACATGAAAGTGTTAAGAATTATGAATGTTTTAATAAATGAATATAAATAGTTCACTTGCAACTTTATAATAATGGAATTAAAACACAACAATATCAATAAACATGTATTTATATATATAAAAGTGTTGTTTATTGTAAGGAAACTTTAAATATAACCAACAATATTGAAAATATCGTGACTGGCATTTACGGCCTTGATCATAGTTTACTGTCATACAAGTAATTTCTAGCATTTCTCTTAATCACATTAAGCTAGTGCAAAATTTAGGTAGCTTTCAGAGATTAAGCATACAGAATGACAGGAGTATAGACTTTAGTTACCTGATACCTCCTTCTAGTATAACAAGCTTCTCTTTTTTCCATAAATCAAAAGTATAAAGGCAAGTTATCGTATGAGCAATTATTCATACCAGGTTTCTAGGTTAAAAAAAATGACACTTGTAAATTTTGCTCAGATTGGTGTTTGTTAAGAATTTGACTTATAATTTATACCATACTATATGGCATAAATTATATATTACAATTGTATTATATAATCATAATTTCATATGCAGGTATGATTATATAAATCGTCAGAAAGTATCACTAAGTACAGGATAATAATTACATCAACATACGTAAATATATGGCATTAGAAAAGTCATTATCTAAGAAGGAAAGATGTTATCATTCAGGTATTCAAAACAGGGCACAAGCAGCCTTCCTACAATTCTTGTAGTACTGTTTTGGCAGAACTACTGCCTGTTGCCATTATGTGCACCAGCTCGCTATGTACATCAACAGCTAGGTTGGTAAGCAGTATTCAAATTGGGCCATGCCTGAAATTTCCAGGCACAGACCTGTGTAAGCAATGAGCTCTGTGCTCCTAATTAAGATGATAGTCTCTCTCCTCAGTCTCAGAAGGTATCCCATGCTATTAGAGCTAAAAAGGTATTTTACGATGACCTACATTTTTTGAAAGCAGGACATGTTAGCTTTAACAGCAGCATTATTTCCAGAATTGTAGAAAGCTTTTAACTACTGATCTTTAAAATTCAATATACATTTGCACTTGCTGATAAGGAATTTTTCAAAAACAAGCTTAGTTTAGCATGGCTCTCAATATCAGTCACTTTGTTAATTGGATCTGGTCTTTGATAGCTAAGATTAGACTGCAAGAAGAGAGATATACAGAGATCCTTTGAATTGAAATAGGTCAAAGATTTAACAGATTAAAAAAGGTGAGATCTAAAAAAACTAACTAGAGAACAAGCATAGAGAGGACAAAATGCATAAATATAAAACAGGGAGAAGTAAAACGATATAGGTTATGTATGATTGGGCAGAACATGACAACAACCTATGCCTTTGCTTTTAAAGCATGGAGGTTAATTTGTCAGCTGTTCTCACTCTAGACTATACAGAATACACATAACTAATAAAAAATGCAGTTTATTGCAAAAATATACAAGTCCTCTAAATTGCATAAGATATTACAATGTCGTGCTGAAACATGACATATTAAACAAAGAGGACTTCCAGACAAATTACAAAATGTTAAAAATCAGATTTGGTTCATGAGCGTTACACAAAATGCATTGTCATGCTTTATCTTACGATTAGTCTTGTGATTCACTACACTTGTGATAAATGCAACATAAAATCATGACAATCGTAATAGTCAGAAAGTAATATCTACTGTATATCTTCTGTATTAATACATATAAACACTTTGTGTGCACTAATACTTTCAACATATCACATTCAAACTAACAGTCTTCCCAGAAAAACTGTAATCATTTTGAAGGACAGAAGATGGTTTAACAACTTTATCGCATGTGGGTTTTTTGAAATCTACTCTTTAAAGAAATGTTGTATTAAAGGACTTGATTTTCAAAGGTGCTGTGGTCCCGCAGGTCTTCTTCATTTCAGGTGGAACCATCACAGCTGAGCACTTTAAAAAACCAAGTCCCCAAGTCATTGAATTTCTATTTTGTTTACTAGTACTTCCACTGTAATAAGTCCAAAAAAAAAAACAACCCAAAAAACAAAAAAACACCCCAAAATGCGCTCCTAAAATCACAGAAAATGCTTGGCGTCTATAGGAAGAGAGACAATTTCTCAGTGGGCTAACCACGACTGTGCTATGTTCTCATAACTGATCCCGTTGCTCCAACGTTTAGTTCATGCACTGGTGTCAGCAATGTCCATGTTTGTTCCAAACAGAGCAACTAGCTGCTCTTCATAGTTTGCAATGTTTCTTTTCAGAATTTCCATGCAAGGTCCCAAAAGCCTTTCAAATGCCTGCACGTCCATAACTAAGATAAAAGGAAAGAAAGAGAAAGAATGTAATGCACTCATCAGTGTTAGGCACCAATCTTAGTGTCTATGACATTCCAAAGGAAAATTTTTAATGGTAACTAGAAAGATTCTGCTGAGATATGCACTCTGTTGACACAGAAGAGCCACTTACCTTAGCTGAGAAAATATTCACCAATACACTGCTGTCATGAAACTTCATAAATATTAGAATTTGCTAGGCTTCTCACTTATGAAATATCTTCAAATGAAGATGTATGTGATTCAAGAGCTCCACAAGAACTCTGGAAGGGCCTGGATTCTTCTGCAGAATGCAGTGTTAAGACTGCATTGGAATTTCAAATAAAACACATCTTTTCTTGATGTTGGCTGTATCTGGGGCCTAGCTTGGCCTATTTTCTTAATGTTTTTACCTGCTTCCATTCACAGTGGAAATGAATAGATATTTACTTCCTAGCAAACACACAAGAAGTTGGAAATAGTAATCCACATCACGTCAATGTTCTCTATCCAACCAGAATGTTTCCCTTCACTGATCACATGGCATTATCCACTGTATTTCTAGCCAACAGGCCAGGGAGGAAACTTCACACTTCAGTCAGCTTCCAACCTTCATCCTGCAGCCCCCTGACTCCTGAGAAAAGTTCAGATCTCTGCTATTCAGAAGTGCCAGAGATGAATCACCAATACTGGATGAAGACAGTCTTCTTCCTCACTGCTTCTCATTCTTTTCTTTCTACGGTTTTTACTTCTACTGCCTGCTCATCTGTGTGAATTTAGAGATACGAATTTAAAAGAAACAGTAGCTTTATGAATAAGAAATAAACTTTTTCTTTACTGGCATAGTAATCAAGGCATCCTTCAAGGAAGCCAAAACCATCTTTATCATTTTCCCATAACTAGATGTGACTATGTAGAAATGAAAAATTATGACCATGAAAAGGAATGAGTCAGAAGAGGTTGTCTATAAGCAAACGACAGTGTGATAGAATGATTAAATTAGCAGCTGGTGAAGACAAAGAATTTGTTAAAGCTTCAATCATGGTGATAAAATGGAACAGAAGACTTACCACAAAGTTATTTTATGGATAATAGTCAGAATAATGGGAAAAGAAATTCTTTAGCTAGCTGCTGTGTTGGGCAGATTTTTCTGATAGCTATAAAAGGTTTGCTGCAATATTATCTGCACAATCTTGAAGCAATTTTACTTCTACGTAATCACAGAAAAGTCAGCGAATTTGTGTTCAATATAGTTAAAAATTATAAATATTTTTTTCATGTAACTAAAATAAATAGGAATACACAGTAAAATGCGATGTGATTAAAAAGCCTCACTTGGGTAAACGTAACTAAATCTTATATTCTGAAGAAAGACAGAGTTCAAATTTAAAACAATCCAACAGATTATATCATTTTTATATTAGATACAAAGTATTATTGAACGGTA
Organism: Perdix hodgsoniae; assembly: GCA_035772895.1. Lineage (NCBI taxonomy): Eukaryota > Metazoa > Chordata > Aves > Galliformes > Phasianidae > Perdix > Perdix hodgsoniae. The sequence continues at coordinate 19,712,070 of JAPSGF010000006.1, forward strand.
CCTAAGCACTTGACAGTGCCAAGAGCAAATGCAGAAGCAGCTCGTGGTTTGTTAGTTACAAGAGCAAGTTCTCCAAAATACTGTCCTCTTGAGCATCGAGCTATTTCAACCGCTCCATTCTCTTCTACCTCTACATCTGGTTTACCCTAAAATATCAAGTAAAAAGAAAAACTGAGAACAATATTTGCTGAACTCACTTGTATAAGCAAAACTGACAAGAATAATAATAGTAATGTTTAGAATAAATCAAGATTTCAAAAAAAAAGTGTTTTAGGGATGTTTTACCTTCCTTGTCATTATAATCCTCACTTCCCCAGATTCCACAATGAAGAAAGAATCAGCCATGTCACCCTGCAGAAGAAAAAAACAAAGCGGGTAAAGGAAATGTGAAATTTCATTTTAATTTCATGCTACACAGATCAGTGTGAAAGTAATGCCTCTATTTATTTCCATGGAAACCACAACAAAGATCATAAGAACACTATTTTGATGGAGCAAATTCTCAGCTACAAAACACTATTTTTCACCGTTAGCTATGCATTTTTACCAGTGATGTATAAGAACCTGCATGATGTTGTCACAGAGATGTGCACCAGCAATGGTGAGCCACCATTTCACAGCTGCTCTGATGGTGTTGTTGCTAGCAAAATGCAGCCTGTGCAGTCCATCTTTCATTGGCCTGAATAGATTGAAGTCAGAAGGTGCCAAATCCAGATGATACAGTGGGTGTGGGCTAGACACTCCAGCCAAAATTAGGAGTGCTACACATGCTCTTTCATATCAGATGCCATTTTGTCAGACTGCCCCTCTGTTGCCATCTGTCTCATGGCAGCAAAATGTAGGAGAACAATGGGAAAAGGTTCAACCTCTACTGCCATACCACCAACATAATAAAATATGAGGCATTAATTTTGGAGGAGCTCTTGTAACATTAAAATATCGTCAGCCAGTGCCTTTAAGTTTACCTTTTTGATATCACTGCAGAAGAAACCACTTTTAAAGTGAAATACTCTTTTAAGGCACAAAACAATTAAAACATCTACAGAGAACTGACTGCAAAGACTTTTCATGAAAAGACATAGCTTATACAGAAAGCAGGGAAAAAAAACAAATACGGAAGATAATAGGATCCTTACTCCTGTTTCTCCACCTCCACATTCTTTCCATATGATTTCTCTTACAGTTTCCTATATATAAAAGCCTCCAAGGGCTGTATCTGATATACAGTAAATACTTTTGGCAAGACAATGTCAGTTGCCTATCCCAAAGAGCTTCCTAGATCACAGAACCATAAGATACCCCAACTTGGGAGAGATCTAAAAGAATCAAAGTGTCCGACTCCTGGCTCCACACAAAACGACCTAACGATTTAACCCTATGCCTGAGAGCATATACAAGAAAAGCAAGGTAGGTCTTCAGTGCTCATTAGTATAAACTATCATTTGATAATATAGTTTGAATTGCTAAATATATTAAAAATGTTGACTTGTTCATTCACACCAACAGAAAGGGAACTCTTTTCAGAGTACTATGTAAGTAAAAAATTAGCTTCTGAAACAGCTTCTCCTCCAGTTTCACTGTTTTTGTTTCTTTTGATAAAGGAATAGAGTTTAAAACCATGTATCATACAAATATTATGGTAATTGTTACTGATTGGAAGAGAAAAACTAAAACAAAATAAATAAGTGTACCTGAGCAATGATTTGTTCACCATCTTTGTATACTTTGGTGCCAATCACATCAACCACTTTCAAACGCTCGGATACCTTCATTTAAAAAAGAAAAACATCTGATTAACATTATCATACTATATTTAGAAAGTCCATTTATACTTCTTTCCATGAATCTTTACATAAGATAGCATATCTTTAGTCTTCAGTTTTGATAATCACTAAAAAAAGAAAGAGCTGCTGAATAGCATTTCTGAGGTTATATTATAGTCTTCAGAGGTGGAAGTGTTGACAGAGGTTCCATTTTGGATGTCTATACATCCACATTTCCAAAGTTATTTCAGAAAAGCATACGTATACAAATGTAACTGTTAAATGAAGATAGGGTATTTCAAAATAAGTAATCGTTTAATTTTACTATTATCAAGCAAAATTAAGCTCAAGAAAATGAAAGTAAAAGAAACAAAAAAAGCCACCAATTTTAAATACTATATTGCCAGTGGTTCTTCATCCTTCAAATTTAAAATATAGAAATTATGATATTTTTCCAAAGTGGTATGCTAAATTTTACTGCGAAGAAAATGTTAAATCCAAATTTTAAGAATTTTACCAAGTACCTCTGATACAGTGATTAAAATAATGCAATAGAAAGCTTACTTCTAAAGATTTAAGGAATGGCAACGACTCAATAAAATTTTCATACATTCTTCTCTTTTTGGCATTATTTTTTACAATGATTCTTCGGAACGTTACCCTGTCCTGTAAACACAAAGAGAAGAAGAGAGTTTAGCAACAGAAAACACATACATGGTAGATTCTTTAAAAGTAGCTGAAGATGTTCATATTACCCAGTTATAGTAACTCAGTTCAGCTATCATGCTAGCTATCCAGAGTCACTTAGAGAAAACAAAATTCCTCTAGAGGTCAATCATGAGCTCCTAAAATTAAGCTCCTGATCTCAATCTCATTCACGTTGTGAAAAGCTTCTCTGCCCTTTGGCAGAACATACACACAGAGTTTACTTACAGAAAGATTTGCTTAAACAGGCTGACTACATGATGAGCACTGAGAGATGTGAACAACAGCTATCCCTACCTTGGGATCAGCCAATAAATTGATATGTAAAGTCTTAAGAATGGCTAACCCAGTTTTACTTTTTTGGTAAATTCTATTGCTGTTGTCAAAGATCTAAATAACGTAACACTGATAAATAACCTCATATTTGAATTCTACTCTGGAATCAACAGCATTCATTTTGCAATTTGGGAAATTAACAATAAAGAACAGTAAAATAAAATATATATATATATATATCTTTTTTAACTCAGTGCTTTCTTGAGCCTCAGGTTTTTTTCTGCAGTTTCTGCTAAAAGAAAGTGCTAAGAGTTCTCAGAATTTTTAATATTAAATTTTCTAAAATCATAATTTTTTTTTTTATACTGCTGTAGCATATCAGTGCCATTTATATCATACATTTAAAACAAATGAATAATACATTAACATAAGTATTTCACTTACCAAACCCCAGATGGCACCAGGAGAGGTAGCTATAATTGTAGCTGCTCTGGGTGTATTGTACATTAAGGCCAGCTCTCCAAAACTTCCTCGGTTGTCATAGGTGCCAACACACCTCCCAACACCATCACATTTTACATAAATATCGTATGTCCCTCTATTAATAAAATATATAAATAAATAAAGTGAGTAGAATCTAGTCCTGCTCTCTGCTAAGCACTCTCACTCTAGTTTTGTACCATGAGTCCCCAAAATAAAGCATTTAAAATACATATTCCACTTGCTTAAACTGTATTGAGCACCTTGCTGAGGACAACTCCATCACTTCAGCAAATATTCAATAAATAACAAATGTAGTTCCTCTTTAAAGTGAAGGACAAGGTTGTCAGTTTTGACAGTAATTCACTGTAAAAACAGACTGGATTTACAGTGATCTATTGATTGCCAAAACTGTATTTATTAAAAATGAAGTAGTAGTATACATGTTTATTAATTTTAACTATACTATGTACAAATGTAGCATATTGTTATGATATGAAATAATACAATTTCACATTTAAAAAACTTCAAAATAGTAATTTGTAAGGTAGATGAATTCCACATTCAATGAATGTGCATGAAAAGCAACAGAGGATTATGAAATAAAGAGATCATGTAATTATCTAACATCATGTGGATTTCTTCTCCCCGTCTATTCACTCCTCAACTATTACTTTTTTGTTGTTTTGAGAAAGCAGTAAATTATGTTATCTTACAGAACGTGACACAGCCATCCTCACTGATGCTAAGCCATCACTTTGTTCAGTGCTGAGTATCTGTACAGTACACGTTGATAAATCGTATGAATGATTTCCAAAAATAGCTTTCCAATTCTCAGACACAACTGCATTAGTTCTCATGTGTTCTATCTTCTTTCTCCCACACAAATGTGTAAGAAATTGATTGAGAAATAGATTTTTCTCAGTGGACTTTCCCATAATACGTAGTGCTACAAGACACAGCCATTCACCTATCAATGACATAGAAGTTGTCACCATCATCTCCTTGATCAATGACATGTTCCCCTCCTTCAACCAGCTTTTCAAACATCGCGTCCAACACCTGAGACATCTGTTCCTGTTTAAAAGAACACAATCACAGACAAGAAATTATTATCTGCTTTCAAAATCTTACTCTTCAGATTAACTAACTACTCCACCCACCTCTCAAATATGCAGAAACTGCTTAGGGACACAAAAATGTTTATGCTGCAAAGATGCATGGGTAAGCCAGAAAGACAGATTCTACTTCCTACTTAGTTTTAGTTTTTTCTCTGCCAGTGTTCTGATCCCAACTTCCCTTCTTGTACTACTGATGACAAAACAGATCTTGACGGCAATAAAAATTATTCATAAGCATTCAAAAATAGAATTTCAACCTTCACTAATTTCAGCAGCTATATAGCTGTGTGCCTCATTGCAAACAACACACTTACCTGGTTTTGTCTTCAGGAATATTTTATCAGATCAAAATGACTGCAAGTACTTTGAAAATCTGAATTATATCACATTCGCTTAATGCTGGGTCAGAAGTAACCATACTGGTCTATAGTGCTTTGGTTTAGTAAATGCTACTAAATGTCAGTAAATGGGAAATAGGAATGTACACATGGTTATAAAAGTACTTTATTAAACTGAACGGAATATGAATGCCTGGAGGGAAATATTAACAGAATAACAAAATGTCCACTTTTGAATTATAAAACAAAAAACTAGTAACTAATCATACTGTTTGCTTTGCTTGTTGTAGACCTCCTAAAACCTTATTATTTACATTAAAAAAACAACAAACACAGCTCTTTTGTGAATTGATACAAATCCAAAAACATAACTTAATAATTTAAGTTTTATTTCCAGTTTATTCATAAATATACTTAAACTGCTGAGAACAAGCACAAAATTCTCACTGACTTTTTCAAGCTTACCAAGTATGTGTAACATTGGAACAAACAGTGAAACTACTGAAAACCACAACACAGAAAAGCCAAAGGATTTATATCACCAGGCATTTTTGAATGGTTCGATTCACGGCATTCCCAACCACTGCAAAATTTACCTTTCTAAACAAAACCAGCTAAACCAGTCCTATAGGAGTCCTTCTGCAGCCCATGGGCAGAGATAACCATACCATGTATCTCAGAATAATTCTCTAGAGATCGCTCTTCCTTCCTGCTGATAGAGGGCTACTCCAACTAAATGATACTTAATTTGTAGACAGATAAAGTTAGGTGAATGAATTCCATCCTTAATTTATTGAATTTCCTCACTTACACAAACCTTTTAAAAATATCAAGCTGGTGTTATCAGATCCTATTTACAAATGAAAGCAGCCAAATACAATTTTACTTTATGGAATTAATTTATCATGCGTGGGCACAGAAAAACAACAGATGCAGAGCATCCATCCTCAGTACAAATCATGGTGAAGTACAGAAGGACATAATGCAGCCTACCCAGGCCAGCAGGGAATCCTTTGACTGTGTCTTGTTTTAGTACTTTTTTTGTTATAGGCAGGTATGTATTTGCAAAAATAAAGGTCATGTAAATATCCATTCATAAGTGAACAGCTTATAATTCAGTTTAGGAGAAAAGTGTATGTGTGTGCACGCCACTGGGAGATACTGAAAACAATATAATTTATCTTCTGAAGTATTACACATAACTTTCTGAATAAACTGCAACCAACTGAAAGACAAGTGGTCCTCTTTCTAAAACTTTCAACACAAAATAATGATATAGCAGACTGCAATAGCCAACCCAGGCACGTGGCTCTTGATGTCACCATGAGAATTACAAAACCTGCTTGCTTAGCTTGCTTCTATGCGAATCCTCTTGTTTCCCTGCCAAAATGAGGCTCAATTTACTAGTGCTCTCTGTAGTTGCTCTGGAAGGATAAAGATGGGTAATTTCAAAATTAAAAAGTAGATCTGCTATCATATGCAAAATTAATTCCAGTACTTTGTAAAGTGGCACAATCTGAAAGCAGTTTGGGTTTGAAAAATGCTTATAAAATGAAACCAGGAAGAATTTCTTTATATCACTGTTTGCAGATCTGTGTAATGCTGAGGCAATCTGGTAATCCATACTGCTAGAATGACACTTTATTAAAATGATGCAATTCTAATAAAAATAAAATTTATAGAGAAACAGAAGTATTGAACATGGATGTCATGAAATCCATGATTTTTGCTAGAGTTTCATTATCTTAACACAGCTTTTTCAAGAGTTACAGTTACCAGCTCTTTATTCTTAAGAACAATGTTCCCTATAAATAAGAAATGCCGAAACTGAAGTTCAAATTATTTGAAATTTGTTTATATATATATACTCTGATTAATAGCAGCAATGGATTGTTTTTAATTTTTTTTTTTTTTTTTTACATTCTTAATGGTGAAGCATGCAAATATCAAAACGGGAACCTTTTAGAAAATCATGGTAATCTTGGGTTGTTGCTATCAAAGCAGACTTAGTATCGTTGTCTTTGACAGCAAAAAATCCTTTAACTTCCTTAAGTATGAAAAGGCTGAGTAAGAAATCAGATTTTCTGAAAGACAAATTCACAATATAAACTATATTCATGTAGCAAGATTTGCTTTATGAAGATATTCTTTTTTTTCGTTTTTGAAATGTAGTTACTGCATTTCTGACAAAGAGTCTAACAACTGGACTTAATGACAGTGTGTGATTTCACAAAATAATTTACTGGGTAAGTGAAATAAACAAACTACAGTTACTGTCTGAGTCATCTTTGATTTCAGGTGTGAATTTAGAATCACAGAGTATCCCAAGCTGTAAGGGACCCACATGGATCACCAAGTCCAACCCTTGGCTCCGCACAGGACCACCCAAAATGCAAACACCACGTCCTAGAGTGTTGTCCAAATGTATTTTGATCTGTCAGCTTGGTGCCATGACCACTGTCCTGGGGAGCCTGTTACAGTGCCTGACCACTGGCAAAGGGTGAAGAACCTTTACCTAACACCCAAAGCCTCCCCTAATGCAGCTCCATGCTGTCCCTTTCAGTCTTTTATCACTGGGAAACAGGAAAATGAAGGAGCATTAGTTCCCTCACCATCATCAGCCAACACGATCCATCCTCTCCTACAATGTAAAGTGGAGATAGTGCAGTTTTGTTTTCATTCTTATTCAGACCGAGACTGCCCCTATCCTGGTTTAGTATCAGCTTAAGTAAGGAAGTTCTTCTGCATGTTTAGATCAATCAGAATCAGAGCCAACTATGAAGCACAACTCACCAGGACCATGGGATGTGCTCAGGCACAGGTATGATACTGTCCAGGTTATTTTGCTTTTGGTAAAACTGTCAGCAAAGCTGTAACAGTCTGGCTTGTGCTAACTACTGATCCTCCTGATAAGCTCTGGTCATGGTCTGAAGGAGCAGACAAGCCAGGACTTCTTTCCAGAAAACAGTCTAGACAAAACCACCCTGCTTCCTTGCCTGGTTTCTCGGGGTTAGCAGGAGAGTGAGGTGTAAGAGTTAAGCTGTACAGCCATGTATATGTAACAATGCACTGCTTGGCTTAAAGATCACTGAATGTCCTCAGATCTATTGTTACTGATCACAGAACTGAAGAAAGGTGACAAGAATGTAAAATTTTAAGAGTAAAACAGCCTACTGTAATGAGTCAAACTCTGCCTGTTGGCATTCTTCTTAATTTCCTGACAAACAAAATCTGTCTTTCAATCAAATGACAATTTTCCCCTGTAATTAAAGTGTTCAAAATACTAAACATTTAATATAAAAATATTAAACATTTAATATGACGAGTATGTTCTGTGACTAACTAGTGAAAAACAGCAAGCAGGTATTCTTAGTTCTTTCATCCCATAACATGTAAATTAACTCCACAACCTCTCTGAGCAACCTGGTTCAGCATTTGGCCATCCTCATGGTTAAAAAGATTTTCACTTATGCTTAAACAGATATTTTTTACTTATGTATTATTTCGGTGTCTCACAATGTCTCCTGCCTGATGCACATCCTTCTATGGCTCCTTCACCTGGCAGTTCAGCACTGAGCACAGCACATTTTCCCCAGGTGATGCCTCTCTGCCTTCAGGAGACACATCAGACACTCTCAGGAGCCTGAGTCCTGGATGGCTGTATCCTATCTCTGGATCTGGCTTGAAACCTCTAATGTCACACAGTTGGCTGGTCCAGCTGATGCTGTGGAGCACTCACTGGGCCTCATCATCACTGTTACTACACTAACTCTAGTATTTCCATAGCCTCTCATGCACTTTTTTTTCAGGCCCCTTCATGCTTCAATCCTCACAAAGCACCTCAGCAATAAAGTCTCTGCTAGTTTGTCCTCTTTGCTGTAATCCAGGGAGCCCTCTGTCCTCAGTGGAAATTAGACAGGAATTCTTCAGCAACACTTAGTAGAACACTTAGTAGAAGCCAGATGCTCTCTGACAGTCTTCATGTGTGTACATACTCTGAACAGTACCCTTATGACAAAAAGTAGCTGCCCTCATCTTCCACTTTATTTCATGGTGGTCACATGAAACTCTAGCATAGAAGCAGAACTTTAATGTCAAAAGCACCTCTGATAGTTATCAAGGTGCGAGTGAACAGCAGAGCACCTTAACAGAGCTTTTAGGAATCTCTCTGATTAAGAATTATTTTACTGCATGAAATTTAGATACCAAGTACCTTAATGAATCTAGGCTTGTCATGATATCCACGTAAAAAAAAGTGTGCAACCCTGATATGTTATCATTTCATGATAACTAATGTGCATACTAAAGTCATTTACAAGTCGAAGATCTCCATGAGAAAGAGTGCTTGTGTCCATAAGGCTGCTTTCAGCTGTCTGTAGGCCTCATCAACTTCTTCCTCCTGATTAATCAGCCTGTAATAAACATCCAAAACTGTGTCAATCACATCTACCTTACCCTTAATGCTCACCCATAAGCTCTTAACTCACTCACAATTCATCCCTAAGCAGAGCTCAGTACAGTTCAGTTGTATGTCTAACATAAGGAACAACTTCACCAACTCTCCTCTGCTGGTCTGCCTTTCCTAAAAAGTACATACCCATCCATGACAGCATTCCAGTCATGCGAGCTGTCCTACCATGGCAATGAGATCACAGTCCTCAGACCACACACAGATCTGTAGTTCTTCATCTTTGTTCCCCACACACACGGCATTGATTCAGGCACTTCTGAATCAACTTCAGGCATTCCCTGGAGGGAATGCAGGACGATTCCTCATAGCTATACACACTCTTGAGGTGGCTGGTCTTATGGCTCCTGGGAAGCAGCTGAGACACATTTGTTGCTGTTCTGGTTGGCCTGGTTCACTCCCAATGTGGTTGCAATGACATGAGCATTGCCGTTTAGGACCCCACCCCCCAGTATCAATCAATTAATGTTCAGCAAAGTACTAAGAAGGCAATGAGGCAGACACAGTACCAGAACAGTGAGGGGAAAAAAAAAGAGACAAAAAAATCCGGCAAATATAGGAAGGAAAATCACATGAAGAAAAAAAATCACAAATCAATAAGTCAGGACCTTGAAGACAAAGAGTAAATTGCAGAATTCATGTCTCCAGCACTCAGTGTTTGTTTTTCAGAGCAAAAAACCATGTACATATACTCCACTGGATCTCTGATCTTACTGTTTGCAGTGCTACCAATACAACTCAAAATGTTTAGCTCCCTTGTGTGATATCCGCTTGTAAACTCATCAAAAAGCCCTTCTTTCTTTACTATCAAATAATCTAATTAATATTTAGATGTATGATCAATGTCCAGGCATACTGCCACTCATTCACGTGGGGAATCATTATAAAAGAGTACAAATATTGATTAATCAGTTTTGAGTGTTAATCAGTATTTTCCTCAAAAATTCTTCTGCACAGTTATATGTTGTTAATGTTCTGCCTCTGACATACCACACATGCCCATCAAGGCTCAGTAACACTTTCTCTGTTTTGTAACTTGCCCCTCTGAGCAAGCTGGCTTACTCCTATAGCAGTTTGCTAAAAAGCAGAAATAATATTGGACTGCAAGCACTCTGTAAGTTTTCAAGATGAAGACACCTTCCATTGGGCAGTTCTTCTGTTAAATGTTCATTAACCGAATACAGGCCAGGTGGAGAGTATCCCTGTTTGCCAGATATGGTGTGAATATTAATTTTGTCTTAAAGAAGAAGAATTAAGGGCACTTCTATGTTTGGGAATCCATTAGTTTGTGAAGAGTTTTATGCAATCTAGGAAAGCAAAATATTAACATGTTCATGCATTCTGGGTTCTCTCATTCATATACTGCATGAATTGTTCTACCATCTGTAGTCCCAATTTTTCAAAGCAAAAAAAAATAAAATTAAGAATGTAAAAGCATTACGAGAACCTTCTGTTGGTAGCACACTTCAGTTAAGGCTTTTGCCATGAGCAGAAGAGTCCGCTATTCATAAAATATGGCTGCCTTATGCTCTCTTTCATCTTCATTGGAATTAATCAATTATAATTGATTAATCAATATTTGTGCTCTTTTATAATGATTCCCCAGGTGAATGAGTGGCAATATGCCTGGACACTGCTCTTGTACATTTGTAGAGAATATGTATAATTTATTACCTTTTAGAAAAAGGTCAAATCGTATTTGCAATCTTCACTACTGGCATTAGCAGGGCAATGATCTCCAAAATAAAACTTCCCTGAAACAGAACAGATCTAAAACTGTTTATGGATTTTTGCTAAAGAAAGGACTTGAACTTTAAGTGCTAGGGTGCAGCACAACTTTGATGGCACCAGTCCCTTTAGCCTCCCGGTTACTTTGATTAGAAGTTGGTTCATCACTTATTTTTTTATGTTTGTTTGTTGTTCTTTTTTTTAAACTTCTAGTCTATGGGCCATATCTAGCCCATAGCAGACAAACCACATACGTTGGTATTAATCTGCCTCAGCAAAATTTCCTCTTAAAAGACAAAAACAAAAGAGTAATTGCCTGAAGTCTGTCATCTAGATGAGCTGCTCCTGCTGCTGCCACTGTTCCTCTCAGCGATACAACAGCTGTTGGGTTACAAGCACAGAAACGAAACTCAGCAACAGCAACTTGGGATTCATCCTCAGAAATGGCTCAAGGCATCTGGTCATCTTGTCTACTCCTTCTTGGCTTAGACAAAATAAAAAAGAAGGGAAAGAGGGCATGAATCAAGGAGGATGAAAAGAGAACCTTAATAGAAAGAAGCATGCAGCTTCTGATTCCACATCCAGTAACCTCTGGTATCTGCAGAATGAAGGAGAGGGTGTGGGAATATGCCTTGGGCACACACTTTAGTTTGTTCATTGACAAAGTTCTGCATTCATCTGCATAGTTCTGGAATTTTGCTTGATTCTTTCCTGATCCAGCCCACTAACAGGAAGCTGAAGAGCTCTGCAAAACTTCTTTTCCTCATTTTGTTGCACACACATTTCAATCCATATTCCTCTTCCAGTACTGTTACGCACGAGCTAAAGCTGACAGTGAGTGACGCCAAACAGATGGGAAGTGAGCAAATTCCCAGAAAGGTGAAAAAAATGTTAGCATTTTTACATTTTAAAATGTTTTTAAAAGTGTTTATTATTATAGGGAATTAACTCAGGTGTATATTGTTGAACTGACATTAATTGATCAGTCACATCCTTAGCAATCCACAAAGTTAAACAAAGATCTGAGATAATTCAAACAACGTCACAGGGAATTTTACAAGAGTTGGATTTTAAAGTAGAGGGTGCTACTTAGTGTATATTCTGGAGCCTAATGTACCTTTATACTAGGCTGCTTTTTCAATTAGAGCCGTTATGCAAAATACTGATATTTATAAATACTTCTGCATAGGTTTACCTATCTAATATTTTAAAACTGCTACCAGATATATGCTGGCTCAAGACAGTGGTGTGCGTTTGGAATGTCCTAAATTGTCTCAAAGCCTGAAGGTTATCTTCTCTGTCATTTTGTCTCACATTCAAATGGCTGTTTTCTACTTTTAGTGAAGCCTCTTGCCTTTTCAAATGGGCTCTTTAATTAAAATGCTGAGCAGTACTGTAAGTCACCTCCTAACTACTGCAGCTTCTCCTTTTGCTTTTATGATACCCTTATCTTATCCTTTCATTCACATTAAAATACAGTGTGTTGTGGTAGGATAAAGTTAGCAAAATGTGAACTGCATTTAGCATCATCACTGAATGCCATTCTGATCGTGCCTCAGGATATGCTGCTACACTGCATTTCAGAGTGGTATCCTATCTAAGAATGTGTTTGACACCTTGCTAAAGGGCCGTCAGGGAAAAGCCATTAAGCACTTTACATTCTCTTTCCCATTCTACTCACTGACCTCTGCAACAACGTTTTTCATACACAGAACTATAGCAGGAAGAAGCTGAATTGCAATGCAAGAAACAGTGGGAGTAGGAGACACACCATCTATACACAGCTTGATTCTTGTTCCAGAGACTGTAGCTTTAGCAGCTAAGATGAATGAGGGAGGTTTTTTGCTAGTATGCTGGGGAGTAATTTCATCAGCTGGCATCACATGTATTTAGGTTGTCGGGGGGAGAGGCAGAGGTGAGGAAGAAATCTGGGGTAAGAAAATTTAAACTGTTGCAACTACAGTCACAGAGCTCTTAAGTCACTGTCTAGAAGCAGAAGAAGCAGGAAGAGTGGGAGAATTTCCATGGGACTACAGATCTGGGCTTGATCTTCACAAAAAAACAAACAAACAAAAAAAACCTTTTGCTTTCTAGAACACTGTGAAGGATTTAATCTACAAGAAAGCATTCATAATCCACAGGACATAATCCTAGGCAAAGGCAGGTGAACAAGAAAAGACCTGGGAGATCCCAGGAATAGACTTGAAGGCAGAGCCTTCAAGCGTTGTGCCAAATATGTGGAAGTGACTATGGGAAATCCTAACAGTCACAAGTAAATGATTCAGAACCAAAAAGAAAACACATCACAGTAACACAGTTCTTAGAATACTTCCACCAACGGGGGTGGTGATCCCTCCGAACTCTTCACAAAATCATATAAAGTGCTGAAGCTGGAGCAGTTCAATTCTGTGTGTACACAGTATTACAATAGGACACAGCACTAACAAGGAACATATAAATAAAGCAATTCCATATCCAGTGCAGATGCCATCAAACCTCTCTGAGTCCCTGAAGTCACACAAAAAAGTAATTAAGTAGTGTAAGGGCCAAATGTTTGGGTGACTGGAGCACATAGGAACAAGTTCCAATTAAACATACAGTATGGGGGGGCTAGAAGTTCCTGTGTCAGTTCCCCAGCATCCCAAGAATGCACGCATATGATTCCCTGTGTAGAGACTCTGTACCTTCCTCCAGCTCTGCCTCCAAAGTTTTGCAAATCCCTGGAGGGTTCTGTGGCTCGCTGCTCCCCAGGGCCTCTGTGGGAAGGGGTGCCCTGGGTCAGAGCACCACTTTTGCACTGACAAAAGCAGGAGCTGGAAACCTGCAGCATGAATCAAACTGCATTCTCTCTAATAGCACTCGACTTTCCAGTAGAGTTGCAGGCTGGTCTTTCCATTAGCGCTCTCACCCTCTTGAATTAAACTTAAAACTTTTTGTTCTCATGCTTTAAACTCTACATAATTACTCCTCCCCCTCTCCTGATAGCACTGAATCAATCCTTCCAAGAAAGCATTTGCTGTGCTGTGAGTCACCCCAACCTTGACATGCACCTTTTGATTGATAAACGCAACTTTGCCTTAAACAACCCTGTGCACTTTTGTAGGATTATCACCTCTATCTGATCCAGATCACTCATTCACTGCATTTCAGTTTTCTAAAAAGCCTATAATTGGTTTTATGGACAACAGAAGGAAATACTCTGCAGAGAAGAAGAATATCTGTAGTGTTCTATGTTATCTATACTAAGTAAAATAATGATGTAAATGTCTTGCTATTGCCATTGCCTCTCCTGCTTCTCAAGATGCTTGTTTAGTTGCAGCTATAGATAAAATGTAGGCTTTGGGGGTAACTTAAGGTTTTCATGAGGAACTCAGCACACTTCTGGAAAATAAAAAGTAGCTAGTAGAAACAATTCAAAATTGACCCTTCATAAATGAATGTAAACAAATAAATAAATAAATAAAATACAGCACAATCACATCAATGCATTCATATTTATGTACTCCAGGAAATATATTTTGTATGTGACAACAGTTATAAAAATGGCACTTCTGGAGTTTATGGAATGGTCAAGAAAGCATATATAAGAGCTTATAAAACCCAATCTGCAAGCTTCTATTCAAAATTTCAAGAGAATTAATTCTCATCAACACTTCTAAATTGTGTTTGTTGTCTTACCGGATCTAGGTTCTTAAAAAGAAGAATGTCCTTGCAAGCCTCCTGCAGCCTGTTTCTTTGATCATCTGTTTTAGGGTGAATAATCTGAGAGAAACAATAGAAAAAACTTTAAAGTTATTATCATACAGCAAATAGTTGAAGGGATGAGTTAATTAACCAAAGTATTTTATATAATATTTTTTCATGCTCCGTAACATTTTCCCTTCAAAACCTTCAGGATTTGAATAAATAGCAACAACACTGTATCGCCACAGCACAAGGAAATGATGGCTGTCTGTATTTAAGCTGACAAGATCTTCAGCATTTGTAGAATCCTTTTCATTTTCACAAGCCATTCTGGATACCTTTATTTTAGTAGTTCCTGTTTAAACATTACTCTGCTGCTGCAAATAAGCACACATATTCTGTAAAGAAACACCCCACTGATACATTTATCTCTTTGCCATGACTACTTCCTAAAGAATATTTTGCAAAATAATCTCTGTAAGTTTGTGCAAATAGTTTAATGAGCAAACAGACTTCCCATCACTTGAGAGAGACAGAAATTCACTAAATTACCAGTGTTTGGTTAATATGACTATCAGTCCAGTTATTGGATTATCTTATATTTTTATTATAACCTTTTTCAATGCTTTAATTAGACAGAAATTAGGTTCAATACAAAAATATAAGCCAGTCTTTAAAAGTCACACATGCTATTTTATACTAAAAATTGAGTAAATGCCTTTAAAGGTGACCTAAGAAATAAATCTATTTCATTAGTTATTGCATTCTACATATGAAAATCTTAGTGATTTTACAATTCATCTTTTTTATGCCTTACCTACATACTAGAATACTGATTAAAATACTGCAAGATCATAAGGAGGCTAATTAAGTACTTTTAAGAGCAGAAATTATCTAAGCAAATGTAACTGCACACAAATGTTTCCATAACAGACCGTGGATCATGGGTACAGTAATTTAGAATGATATGTAAGTGTGTCCTACACGGGTAACTATTACAGAGAATTTTAAAGTGTTCCTCTAACACGAAAACCTCACAAATTATTAAAGAACATTACAATAATGATGGTTCTGAAAAGGAATGGTAATGCTAGTTACATAACGTATATAATCAGTCCTAAATTTTCTTCCTGAATGTAATACCTCAGAACTGAAAAAAAAAATTAATAAAGCATTAAATACCCTAGTTTCTGCATCGTCCTCTTCTTCATCAGGATTGTAAGCTTCTGCACACACTGAAATAATAATAAAAAAAAAAGTATAGTCTTAATTGAAAGTAAAATATTGTTCCACAAGAATTATACTCACAAGCACTGCATGCCATACACAGCAATGTAACAAACTCCACAGAGAATCACAGAAGATATTGCTAATAAGAGTCCACAGCAGGTCATCACCAAACTGCTGGTCAAAAAGGGTACTTTTACATTAATGTTGGTCATATTTTTTGTGCTTTGAAAGATCTCCAAGATACTTCACAGCTTCCCAAGTAACCACTCATAAGTGATCTGACCTTACTACCAGAAATTTTTCTCTCCTGTCTAACCTAGCCCTGACTGTTCAGAGTCTAAGCAATCCATGCTGGATACAGAGCTCAGATCTTCCCCATTGCCCGTGTAAATATAAGTTCTTTTTATACAGTTGAAAATTTCTTTCTCTCTCTTACTTTTTATGGTAAACAGTTCTGATTTTTGAGGTCTTTTCTTACAAGTCATACTTTCCAGCTCTAATTATCCTCACTGCTGTCCTCTCAGCTCCCTCCAATTTGCCCTGCTTTACTGAAGTACAATGATCAAAAACAGACATAATGTTTGAGCTGAACACAATACTGAGCTGTCACAGTTTCAGCTGGTATACAGCTAATTTTCTTTGCAGAGGTTTGTATGCTGCCATGTTTTGGACTTGAGATGAAAAAAGTGGTGATAACACATCGATGTTTCAGTTGTTGTTGAGCAGTGCTGCGCAAGGATGCTTCAGCTTCCTGCGCTGCCCTGCCAGTGCGGAACCGGGGGTGCAGAGGGGGCTGGGAAAGGACAGTACGAGGACAGCTGGTCCAAACAGACCAAAGAAATGCCCCATAGCTTATGGTGCCCTGCTCAGCAATAAAAGCAGGAGTGAAGAAGGAGGAATGGGGATGTCTGGAGTGACGGTGCATGTCTTCCCTAAAATCCATCACACGTGTTGAGCTCTGCTCTCCTGGAAGTGGCTGAAGGTCTGCCTGCTGATGGGAAGCAGCAAATTAATTTCTTATTCTGATTTACTTGTGTGTGCAGCTTTTGCTTTACCTACAGTTTGGTAGGTTCTCACCATTTTGCCTACCTGATTCTCTCCCCATCCCGCCTGGGGAGAGGAGTGAGCAGCTGCATGGTGCTGAGCTGCTGCTCAGCACATCAGATGAAATACTGCTCTGACATTTTGCAGGCTATATGTATTTTCATCCACCCACACCTTTTTCATAGCAACTTGATTACGTCTACTCATGTAATTTTCATGACTTGCATATGATTTTCCAAAATCACTGCTTCACCAGCTGTCCTGTATATGGCTATTCTGCCTAAGAGTAGTACCACGCATCCAGTAAGTACTACCATATTCCCCCAAACCATTCCTGCAACGTGCTAAGCTCATTGTGAATTCTAATCTCCAGCATTATTCCAATCCATTCTCAATTTTGTGACAACAGTAAATTTAATCAACATACTCATACATAACCTAGATTGCCACTGAAAAAAAACAGAACAGTATCTAAAACAAATGCTGATGGAACAGTTATCTGACCCTGAAACAGCAGTTGCTGCTTGGTAGTCCCCTTCTCCACCCAGTTTTGTGGCCATCCCATGCAATTCATATTAACACACAGCACATTATTCCCTACCTGGTTTATAGGACGGTCTTGCAAGACACTATTTAAGTTTCTTAAACTGAAAATGTATGAATCTGCTCCTTTCCTCTAATTCAAAAGTTCTGTTCTCTTATTACAGGACATTAGATAGTTCCAACAAATCTATGCCCACTGCTGTCTATCCCCTTTTCTCCAGGTACTCCCAAAATGTTTATTTGTCTATAATTTCTCTAAGAACAAGAATGACCCATGGACCTCTGACAGCTCTCTTCCTTTAGGCAGAGAAGCCACTCCTCCCTTTTAATGATCAAGTTCTCTTTCTTTCATTTATCTTCTTCAGCTTCCCCACGTTAATTGCTAACAATTTTTCCAGTTTCTCCCATTTCCACATACAGCACTGCTCAGGCACAGCTAGCCTGCAAACACCTAACCTATTAAATACTCTCTAATTCACCCTTTTTCTTTTCTAGGCTGAGTTTTCCATACACTCTTAATGCCACTAGTGAAGATTGACGCAATGTGTTAAGTAGAACAACCCTTTCCTAGAAAATCCTCTTAGCGGCAAAGTACTTCTAGAAAAACTTCTGTTATTCCTAATGTTTGTTCTTGTAACTGGATCACTTTTTTTTTTTTTTTTTTTTTTGCTTTGGTTTCTTTGATGTTTGTCTCTGTATCTTTTGCTATTCTTTCATACTCATTCTTAACGACTCAAATTGGTTTTAATTTTCTACACAGTTCCTTCCTGTGCTCGATATAAATAATAAAGTTATAATTTAGACAGATTTATTTTACTTTTCTTTCATCCTCCTGCGCTGTCATAATTTGCATTTGTTCCCTTTATACAGTTTCTTTGAGGAACAAGCAATTTTCCTTATCTTTTCTCCAGATTCCTTTTCTGCAAGGTGATGCTACTGTCCCCTTTTACCTCCTTGACCCTGCTGCTCCAATCCTTTCCACCCATCTCTTACTGTTTTTAAAATGGGAGCTCTGCCATCTTACAGCAATTCTCACTCACACTGGCTTTTCTCTATCCTAGAACAGTTTCTCCCTTCCAGTTGGTATCAAACAGAATAGTTCCCCCTGAATGGCTTTTCTGTGACTCAAAGTTCCATCCAAAGTGCACTGCACTTCCTCTCCCATTTTCTCTCCACACCTGTTCTGCTAGTTTTGTTGCACTGCTCCACACAGATTAAGATTTCAGATCCTCTTGATTACTCCCCATATTTCCTATATTAATCTACAAACACATTCTGAAGTAGGCACCAGATAGACCCAGTGAAGTGCCCATTCCTCCATCCAATTAAGATGACTTCACTGTACATATTATGCAGAGTCCCGAAGGAAGCCTTGACTCTCACTATCTCACCGTATTAGGCACTTGGCAAATCTTAAAACATCAACTTTCTAAAACTTGGCAGCTCCAAAAACAAATTTGATCAAAATCCCTCAAATCCCTCTGGAACTGATGAAAAGATTTCCACCAACTTTACTAGGAACTGAATTTGGCTCCAAAGAACTACAAATGCCCACAAAAGGAAGTTTGAGACATCTTGAACAAGTACAATACTTTACCTCTAAATAAACAAAATGTCCCTACCAACATTTTTATGGAAATACAGTATTTATGTGTTGTCTGAAATAAACTTTAGGGATTTTTATTTAAATAGCAACAATAATAACATGCAAAGCAAGCATCATAACCCATCACAATGTAAATCACTACTTCGTTTCAACTGATACCAGCCTCTGGGCTGTCAGGCAAGCACGTGTACGTGGGATTCAACAAATGCATGTGGCATTGTGCTGCTGGGTGAATGAACAGTCTCTGCCTGAGCAAAAGTGACAACCAGTCCTTACCTCCAATGAAACCTTTGCACAAAAAAATTAAGCAAAACGGGAATTTTGTTTACAAGGATTTATGCTGTTATCACAGAATCAACAGATCTCGGAGAATATGGCTGAAGATTTAACAGTCCTCCGGATCACACAAAAGAAACTGAGTTTAGCCTCATCCCTGGCCATCTTTTCAGTCCCTTTCACTAGCCACAGCTGGATCAGTACAGAAAGAGAGAATATACCTGCAATTTTCTGTGCCATCTGATGTTGCTGCTCTAAATTCACTTGTCTCTACTTGAGAAACTCAGTTGCACCACTATCAGCAGGTACCTTAATTAAATATTTCTGCTTTATCACAGAATACATGCAGCATATATCTTTAGCAGTTGTAGTTTCTTCTGGTTAGTGTCCATCTTCCCCAATTTTAAAATGACTTATTCTCATCATCTGTCACAAGAAACTTCCCTTCTGGTTGTAGATCTCTGCTTCTTTTACATTGGCTTGTATTTTTGTCGTGATTACAGATGCATTTTTCATTGGGGTCACAACTTACAGATCATATAAATTCTGCGTGTCTGCAGCTTTAAATGCAGAATCTCCTCTTCTCCATTCTTATTTCAGAAGCCTGTCTTAAAAGCTTTGTAGCCCAGTAACGCATTAATTTCTGAATGTCATCACTAGGTGTCTCATGGAAAAACTTGATACGTTTTATTTCTGTTCCTGAAATATGGTTTTCAACATTAGGATCCAATGAATTTCATGACATGAGCAATGGGGTTTGGGCCATTAAAATCACAATGGCATCAAACACCCAGAACTAAAGAAGATGTTTATACTGTAGACATCCACATCTACAGAAGTCATCTGGGTTCCAATTACAAACAATGGAGAGAAGCCAGAACTTTTACAAAGCTATTAATCTGACCTGTTACATGACCAGATTAAGACAAGAGTAATTACAACTCTGACTAATAGGCTGAAGTAAACTCTATCCCTCTTAAGATGAGTCCTGTTATTTAGAGCAAGCTGCTAGACTGACTTCTGCACTTCTCCATTTAGTTCATATTCTTTAGAAAACAAATCCATCATCTGATGGTGACAGTTGCTCATGTAATAGTAAGTCTTTACTCAGAGAATCGTAGAATCACAGAATGGTTTGGATTGGAAGGGACCTTAAAGCCCACCCATCCCCACCCTCTGCTGTGGGCTGGCTGCCCCCCACCAGCTCAGGCTGCCCAGGTCCCATCCAACCCTGCCCTGAGCCCCTGCAGGGATGGGGCACCCACAGCTCTATGGGCAGCTGTGCCAGGGCCTCACCACCCTCTGAGTAAACAATTTCCTCCTAACACCTAACCTAAATCTTCTCTCTTCTAGCTTAAAACCATTTCCCCTTGTCCTAGCACTATCAGATGAAGGCACTCATAAAAAAGTCACTCTCCATCTTGTTTATAAGTTCCCTTTAAATATTTGAAGGCTGCAATGAGATCTCCCCAGAGCCTTTTCTTTTTGTGTATTCCAGGGAGACAGCCTTTGGCCTCCAGCTCTTCTGACTAAGGCCTGACTGGCATCACAGACATAGTTATTCTGAGCCACTCCACTGCTGATGTTCAGAGTTTCTTTTTTCTACCTCCCCAGCTCATTCCACTCTCCCAAGAGTACACAGTACATGCTGACTTTATCATGATCAAATGCCCTGTCACGTTTTGCTTCATGTCACTGCTGAATTTAGTATTGTATACTGTTGCTCAAAAAGCAGTCCTAATACAGTGCTTATGGACCTACTTCATTCTGTGCATAAGTACAGTTTTAAAAGCAGCGATACAAACACTGTAAATATTCCTCCAAGTGATACAAAGACTGTAAATACTCCTCCATTGGCAGCTAGGCTCAACAAAGTGAAACTATTTTTATTCATTTTTTTCAGTAGAAGATTACATTTCACATATAAATCATCAAGATGGACACAAACACAAACAAAGCCAAATACATCAGCATGAAGTATATAAATCTGAATTATCAGACAGCAGTGCATTTATTAAAATACACATGCACTGAACATTGCACACAAATTTAGATGGATTGCTTTGCCAGGAAGAAGAGGCAATCTTTCATAATTTGTAACTCAAGCAGCACCAGAAGTGAAGTCAGTTTAGATATGAACGAATTCTAAAATGAGAATTAACTTATAGTTAGCAATTGTAAGATCACACACACACAGGAAAGTTACATGTGCTCTATGCATTCTCTTGGCATTTCAGGAAATAAGAAGCTATCGATAATGAAATGAAGGAAAACTCTTATGTATTCTAGTCAAAACATGGCATAAAAAAAACAATGAATGAGTGGACTCATTCCAAAGCATAGGAACCTTTAGTAATAAAACATGTTACAATAAATAAATAAATAAACAAATAAACAAACAAATAAGGCTATGAAAATATTTCTTATTCCCATTCAGGCTGAGTCAAGATCACAGTTTTGTCAGCGTGACCACCAGGCTGCAGTGTGAAAACAGACTGCCTCTTGCCTTTGCAGGGTAAGGCATCATTGCCCAACATCCTTACAAACATCCCCAGTTATAATATTAATGTCCCATCCCTTCATCCAGCAGGAATGTCACCTTACAGGTTTAGCCATGTGGAAGTTGCTAATGTGACTTATCTGCAGGGTGGGATTTTTTTTTCCCAGTTCATCAGGATGTTCTCTTCATTTGCCAAACACAGAGCAGAAACATGGTGCAGAGTTTCCTTGTATGGCAGATGCTACTTCCATACTGGTTTACAAATACTGCTGGAACTCTATCAAAGTTTCTGACATGATTTCCCACAGTGGTCAATTATTTTTGTTTTTACATCTCACCAGTTCCCACCACTGCAGGAAGAACTAGCAAGAGAACGCTACACTCCAAAACGACAAAATTTCACCAGTAGTTTTTGTTTAAACAACAGCAATCCTGTGCAATGGTAACAATAAGAAACAATTGGTCATGGTTTCTGATGGTTGTGACTACCAAGTCCCAAAATATTTCTAGTGCTGGTTTTATCTGGACTATACAGAAGACTGAAGACTGTAAGTAAATGTAAGGACTAAAGAACAACCCAGTGAAAGGAGTGCACAATAAGTCTTACCTGGTTCCACACAGCAAGGTAATATCAGCTGGCTCAGATCAGCCATTTGTGCAGAACCCTGAAACTATTTCAAGGCACTACACTTTCCTTAAATGTAAACTAATCTGGAATGATCACGAGCTATTGTTGCCCATGATACTACATCTGATGGTTACTAAACTTCCTCTAGGCACAGTTAGGTGAATTAATATGCACAATGGCTGATATACTGTAATTCTGTTAATAGTAAATTATACAGAGAATTCTCAGAGGACTGTATGACAGCCAGCAATACAAACTAAATACCAGGCTTGTGCTAATGGCAAAACCTTTTGCCAGAACTGCAAGGCGTGCTCAGCCTGCACTACATGCTTGCAAGAACCAAACACTTCAGAAGAACTGCTCGTGCAATCAACTCTTCAGTGCCATTTTCTGTTCTCCATCTGCTACTACTGCTATTTTAAATTAATCACACCTCAAGATATTTCCTCTAGCACTGCTAAATAACACGGAATGCCTAATAATATATAGCATCTTGAATGAGATCCATGCCAACTATAAGTCAGATCCTCCCAAGAACTCTCCATTCAGAAGTCCATGTGAAGTCTACTGATGTTACACCCATCCTCACACCAAAGTAAGGATTTTATCAAGATTGCACTGAACACCGTTAAGGCTCATTTGAAAAAAACATGACAGTCCCCAGGAGACATTTTTAGATAACTTCATCCCAGATGAGCTGTTCGTGTGTGAGTGCTTCTACACAGCAAGTTCCTTAATAATATAGAATATAACAGTGAAAGTTGTTAGGTGTCAGACTGTACCATTTTCCTATACTCCACATGGCAAAGCACTCTGCATCAAACGCAGCAAGTGCTGCTCATTACTGGGGCACAGAGGTACATTCTTCCCTTCAACCATACTGTTGTGAATTGCTAAATAGGCTCCTCCGCTGAAACAGCATGCTTGAACTTCACAAGTAGATGAAAATACTTCCCTATTTATAAGCAGCAATGCAGACAAAGGCTTCAGTAGACCCTCCACGAGGAATTGCATAGTCCCTAGTCCTTGTTACAGCCCTATTTCAGTTGTTTCTATAATTGTGTAATTTGACAAGACGGAGCTAAAGAAAACAGCCTTTTGGCTTACAATGAGGAAACAGCTTTGCATGGCTTCTCTGGAAGCGCTTGAAGCATCTCTGGAAGCATCTGTCTGGTTGGTGAAAAACAGCACAAACACACATTATGGTGTCCAGAACACTGTAGGTAGCTATTAAACAATAAAACATTATAAAACTAAGATGCACTTTTACTAGAAAAGTTCGTCAGAATTTACTATAGACTATAATACTTTCTCTGCAAGCTCCCTCAGCTACAGCTGGAGCAGCATGCTATATTACAACATACCATACTCTGATGTTGACTTCTATAACCTTCTGTTCCCATTCTCAGATGAGTCCAAGCAGTTCACAATGCAACAGTGTGTTATTTGGGACATAACTGAATTATGTTTAAATATTTGACATGTTCTGAGCAGACACAGAACTCTGCATACTTTTCAACTTTATATTCACTAATACCAAAGCAAAAAAAAAAAAAAAAAGTAACTGCACCCAGCTCTTTTCCTTTGATTTAAGACATCACAGCCATCTACAGATTTTTCTCTTATTGAAAAGTCAGATGTACACACAGTGTGGACAGTATCCTCCCCCTAGAAAACTCATACATTACATAAAAAGTGCTGCAGAAATTTTAAAGACTGAAGCTGGAACTGTTCATCTCCGGAACCTACATTCGGAAAGTATACATGTTCACATTTTTTAAATAGCAACATGGTAGTACAGTTTAAGGAGCTATATACAACAACAGCAGCTTAATTTTACCCTGAATGAGTTCTCTGTCCAGTCTCTGGACAGTTCTCTGTCCAGTTTATTGCTTATTCTGTACAATAGGTCGAGTTTCATATACTAGAACCCAAAATGACAGAATTGTTGCCATTGATTTTTAGTGAAGCATGGAAACCTCAGCAAGTAACTATTTAGATGAATTCCAATGCATTTAAATGAATGTTAAAGTGAATAAATAGCATACTAACCACTTCTTGAAAAACCATCTTAGCCACAGTTTTCAAACTTGATGACAAAATGATATACAGACACCTTAAAAAAGATACAGAAATAGGCACTAAACTGAGTTTATTACTCATTAATCTCCGCTCATGTCTTCCCCTCAATGCAGTAAAATATCTGAAAATGAGATGTGAGTTTTGGTAAAACAGTAGGTATATTTGGGACTTAGTTATTAAAAGTAATTATTTTTAATGATGGGTTAAGTATGAGAGCTGTCTGCAGAAAACCACCACGGAATTTACAAATCTGGCAGAGTAAAACATGAAACTATTAAGAGGACAGAAGGAAAAAAAAACAAACAGAAAATGCTAAAATTTTGAAGTAGTGAGAAGGCAGTGAAGGTGAGATGCATGCATCAGTCAGCTGTAGGACAGGGTGGGCAGAGCTGTAAACAAAGCAAAACTGGGAATTGTTTGAAAAAAATAAAAAGGCTAAAATCATAGTAAATAAGGTAATTATCATAGAATCACAGAATCATAGAATCACAAGGTTGGAAACAATCTGTAAGATCATCTAGCCCAACCGCCCTCCCATCAGCACCGCTACCACAAGCACTAACCCAGATCTCACAGCTCCTCATCCAGGTGCCTCTTGAACACCGCCAGGGACGGCGACTCCACCACCTCCCTGGGCAGCCATTCCAGTGCCTGACCACTCTCTGAGAGAAAAAGTTCTTCCTCATGTCCAACCTAAACCTCCTCTGGTACAACTTGCAGCCATTTCCATGGGTCCTGTTTGTTGTCTGGGAGAAGAGGCCAAACCCCTCCTCACCACAGCCTCCCTTCAGAAAATCGTGGAGTGCAATACGGTCTCTTCTGAGCCTTCTTTTTCTCTAAACTAAACAATCCCAGCTCCCTCAGCCGCTCCTCATCAGATCTGTGCTCCTCACAGACCCCTCACCAGTTTCACTGCCCTTCTCTGGACACGCTCCAGGGCCTCAATGTCTTTCTTGCAGTGAGGGGCCCAAAACTGAACACAGTACTCAAGATGCAGCCTCACCAGAGCTGAGTACAGGGGGATGATCACCCCCCTGCTCCTGCTGGCCACACTATTTCTAATGCAGGCCAGGACGCTGTTGGCCCTCTTGGCCACCTGGGCACACTGTCGGCTCATGTTCAGCCGAGCATCAACCAACACCCCCAGGTCCCTTTCCGCTTCACAGTCATCCAGCCACTCATCCCCAGGCTTGTAACGCTGCATGGGGTTGTTGTGGCCAAAGTGCAGGACCAGGCACTTGGCCTAATTCTATTGGCCTGGTCTATTATGAATAGACAGAAGAGGAGCAGGTGAAAGACAGAACTCCAAGGCTCCCTAGCTTACTGGAAAAGGATTAATGCTGAGCAAAGAAGCGCTTGGAAAAATAGGAGAAGGACCAACAAAATGTAAGAATAACAGAATTCAAGAGGGAAAAACTAACCAGATCTCAACCCTGCCAACAGGTTGTGAGGTAAAATCATGGCCCCCATCTTGGTTTAATTGGACAGGGGAAAGGAGAAAGGGAAGGAAAGGGACTATTGTTACATATCTACAAACATGTAAAGATATAAAAGGCTTCAAGAAAATCTAAAAATGGTGAACAAGGACACGCAAGAGAAGGTGCAGACTTGTGCAAAGAATGGCTGTAGGACACTGAAGACAAAGCCATGAGCTCTGACAGACTTCTCCCAGTGTCCTTCCAGCAGGCTGGATTGATTTGTTCAAGGCCACATGAAAAATCTGCCAGTTGCAGTATGTATGATCATCCAGGCAAAGGAGGAAGGCTCAGATACTGAAACACTTAGGAAGCAGACTCCTCATCTCTGAAGAGTGACTGTGAGCTCCTCAGAAGCACATGCCAAAAAGTACTGCCACTTACAGGGCAGAATTGTTTTGGGTACCTGAGAGAATAAGTTTAGTCTTGGTAGGTTTCACAGAAAACCTTGTATACATAAAGGATTTAGAATAACAAGCTGAGGATGGGCACCTGAAAGAAAAGGAGGAGTCATCCTTCTAGAAGAACGGCCGCTATAGAAAATTTACCTTTGCTTATCACAGTGATAGGATTGAGGGAATGAATCAATTCTTTCCCATTTTACACTGAAGAGCCCACATACTCCCTC
The DNA here is from genome assembly GCA_035772895.1 of Perdix hodgsoniae. NCBI lineage: Eukaryota > Metazoa > Chordata > Aves > Galliformes > Phasianidae > Perdix > Perdix hodgsoniae. The sequence continues at coordinate 19,738,645 of JAPSGF010000006.1, forward strand.
ACAAAACAAGAGATACACCTCCCTTCTCCTGGGGCAAGGCTGCCAGGCAAGATAAAACACAATAATAAGCTAAAGGAGCAGTCTCCTAGAATTTTAACTTAGTGATTTTGGTCAAACGGGTAAGTCATACTCACATAATCCTCTATATCAGAACTCAGATAAATCAAACTTAATGCAGAAGTGCCAGATCTAACAGGAAGGCAGGTAGACAAAAGAGACTTTCTCTAAAGTGCTCCGGCCAACTTTTGAAAAGTTTGATTTTGAACATCTGGTTTCTCAACAATTCCAGAAAATCCATCTAAGATTTTTTGCTGATGGGTTTTTCTTTAGATAGGCAAAAGAAGTGCAGAAGATGAATCACAATTATAAAATAATACATTCCTGTTTACTTTTCCCCATAATCAAAACAGAAACGGTTATTATCAAACAATACTGCCACTGCACACCAAGGAAAGAAAGTAAGCATTCAACACAGCAATCACTACATGCTCACCTACACCTGTAATGTGCAAAAACAATAACAAGCCAAAAGATGAACTACAAATGTTCTTCCAAGAACTGGGTCAGTAATCAACCTAAGAACACCAATTACCACACTTACATTGCCTAGTAGTAGAAGCAGCCCATAACCGTGTTGCTAATTTCCACTGAGAACAAGAAAAGAAGACACCAAGGTCTTATAGAACTGATTTATCTTTTTCTGAGAGAAAAAAAAGTACTCCGAACTCACACAGATAATGAGCAGTTTCATCTCTTCTATCTAAGGATCCTGCGGATTTACACAGAGCTCAGTTTCTTTCCCTCACATTTTCTAACATTAGACAATGCAGAAAGGCTAGAACTAGTGCCATCAACAAAACAGGACACTTCAAATTATATTACTCTTTCCTGCTAGCCACCAATACATAACGTCATTTTTTAGTTAAAATCACATTGCACTTGAAGAAAAGCCAGCTAGAGGTAAACCCAGAAAACTTCATCAGATATGCAGGAGACAGAGGGGAAGACGTGTGAGGAGCGGCTGAGGTCCCTGTGCTTGCTCAGCACAGAGAAAAGGAGCTGAGGGGAGGCCTGATGGCGGCTGCAGCTCCTCACAACTTTTTACTAACTGCAACCAATATCCAAGGAAATTGCATACGCCAGGTGAATATTTGTCAGAAAAACTCTTAGAATTATAGCACAAATTAAACAAAAGTCTAGCATCTCACTTTGTATGGTGTTACAATTCAGGCTTATAGTTTCATCTTTTTCTCCCAGGAAAGAAAGTGTGTACTGATGCTCTTCAGCAACAATTATGTTAAATACCAAAGGAGAATAAATGAAGCTGAAGTGTGAGAAGGAGCTAAATCTAGTTTCTTCAACCAAACCCATCTTTCGCAATGTTCTGTGGAAAGTTCTTTTAGACAGAGATCTCAGATGGAATAATCAAGGCCACAGTGAAAGCTGAAGGAACCCCAAGGAAATTGTATTCCCTTATAAATGTCCTGTGTTTAAGCAGCAGTGCTGAAGAACTTCTTGATTTAATTTGTGTACAGTTCCCTTGAGACCTCTAGGTATTTCAGGTTTAATGATTAAATAATCATTCAGTGAAAAGTTAGCAGACAGCAGCACAACCATTACATAGCAAAATATTCTAATGGAAAGAACCAGAGTCTATTTGCTGACTGAGGTAACCACTGCTGATACATAAACATAAAGTAATTCTAATTCTAAAACAAAACAAAAAAAAGTAATAAAAATTGAAAACTTGACATGTTAAAAATAAAAAGGGCCAGGTTTGGAATACTGTGACAAATGAATTTGGTGTAAAGGCATTTAGTGTAATCAAAGTGATTTTTTTTTACACTCAGTGGTCTTCTCAATGTGTCAAAGCACCAAGAAAAATTGTTATTTATCATTAATTGAATATATGAAAGATGCACAGTACATATATCAGCGTGTAAATCATTTATGTCTAGTGAATGTTTTTCACCTAGGACTCCACTAAGAGAGTGCACCCAGATACCCCCCATCTTCACCTGGGAAGAATACAGGGATGCCGTCCGGACTTGCAGACGTGGGATCAGGAAAGCCAAGGCACAGGCAGAACTGAACTTGGCGAGGGACGTGAAAAACAATAAAAAAAACTTCTACAGGTACATTGGCCAGAAGAGACAGGCCAAAACGGGCGTACCTACTTTGGTAAATTTAAAAGGAGAAATGGCTTCAACAGATGAAGAGAAAGCTGAGGTGCTGAATGAGTTCTTCACCTCGGTCTTCACTGGTGGCCAGGATTCTAGTCTTTTTCACGTCCCTAAGTCTTGCACCCCCATACCTCTATGTGGGGACCAAGGAGGTAAATCCCTCCCCACTGTAAGGGTAGAGCAAGTCCGAGAGTGCCTCCTTAGACTGAATGAGTATAAGTCTATGGGGCCAGATGGCGTGCATCCCAGGGTCCTGAAGGAGCTGGCTGAGGTGGTTGCTGAGCCGCTCTCCATCATATTTGAGAAGTCGTGGCTGTCAGGTGAGGTCCCGGATGATTGGAGGAAGGGTCACGTCACTCCCATTTACAAGAAGGGGAGCAGGGAGGACCCGGGTAACTACAGGCCGGTGAGTCTCACCTCCGTGCCTGGGAAGATTATGGAACAGATCCTCCTGGACAACATGCTTGATCACATAAAGAACGAGCACGTGATCCTAGACAGCCAGCATGGCTTCACCAGGGGAAGGTCATGCTTAACTAATCTTGTGGCCTTCTATGATGGAGTGACGGCGTTGGTGGACGAAGGGAAGGCGACCGATGTCATTTACCTGGACCTGAGCAAGGCCTTTGACATGGTCCCCCATCACATCCTCATCTCCAAATTGGAGGGAAGTGGATTTGATGGGTGGACGATCCGATGGATAAGCAATTGGTTGAAAGGCCGCAGACAGAGGGTGGTGGTCAATGGCTCTATGTCCAGGTGGAGGCCGGTAACGAGCGGTGTCCCTCAAGGGTCTGTCTTGGGACCGGTGCTCTTTAACATCTTTATTAATGACATCGATGAGGGAATGGAGTGCACCCTCAGCAAGTTTGCTGATGACACCAAGCTGAGTGGTGCAGTCGATACGGCGGAGGGAACAGATGCCATTCAGAGGGACCTTGACAGGCTGGAAAGCTGGGCTCGGGTGAACCTAATGAGGTTCAACACGGCAAAGTGCAAGGTTTTGCACTTGGGCCGGAAGAACCCAGGCACCTGTACAGGCTGGGAGGAGTTGTCCTTGAGAGCAGCTCGGCAGAGAAAGATCTAGGGGTCCTGATAGATGAGAAACTTAACATGAGCCAGCAGTGCGCTCTGGCAGCCCGGAAAGCAAATGGGATCCTGGGTTCCATCAGGAGAGGGGTGGTCAGCAGGGATAGGGAGGTGATTGTCCCTCTCTACTCTGCTCTTGTGAGGCCCCATCTGGAGTACTGTGTCCAGGTGTGGAGCCCTCAGCACAAAAAAGACATGGAGATTTTGGAAGGGGTCCAGAGGAGGGCCACAAAGATGATCAGGGGGCTGGAGCACCTCCCCTATGAGGACAGGCTGAGGGAGTTGGGTTTGTTCAGCCTGGAGAAGAGAAGGTTGCGGGGTGACCTCATTGCAGCCTTTCAATACCTGAAGGGAACTTACTCCCAGGAGGGGTGTAAACTCTTCGAAAGGGCTGATAATAGCAGGACTAGGGGAAATGGTTTTAAGTTAAAAGAGGGAAGATTTAGGTTGGATGTTAGGGGGAAGTTCTTTACTAGGAGAGTGGCTGGGTCCTGGAATAGGCTGCCCAGGGAGGTTGTGGATGCCCCGTCCTTGGAGGTGTTCAAGACCAGGTTGGACAGGGCTCTGGGCAACCTGATCTAGTAAAGGTGTATGTTTGATGGCCCTGCTAGGCAGGGGGGTTGGAACTACATGATCCTTGAGGTCCCTTCCAACCCGGGTCATTCTGTGATTCTGTGATCTTCATGCTAGAAGCAGCACAGTTGGCCACCGTCTGCCCAGGGAGCTGCTCCAAACTGGGGCAGGGGGCCCTGGCAGACAGCAACTGGCCCTGAGAAAGCAGTACCCAGCAACGAAGGTGGACAACTGCATGAACACTGGCTGTATGAGCCAGAGAAGTGACTGTCACCCTCTACTCCATGCTTATTAGACCACATTTAGAATACTGGGTCTACCTGTGGAGCCTTCAAATTCAGTAAGTCTGATAAACTGGAATGAGCTCAATGGAGTGCCACCAGGATGGCTGGGCAGTGGTCCTGCAAGCAGAGGCTGAAGCAGCTTGGTTTTCTCAGGCTGAAGAAGAGATGGTTTGGTGAAACCTAGCAGCAGCTTGGCAGTCTCCATGGAGAAATGACTGAGGCTCTGTACACTGGTTCATGATGGGAAGAAGACAAACAAAGGCATGGCTCAAAGCAAAAGAGTTTCAAACTGGTTATAAGGAAAACTTTTTCACACTGATGCCAGACTTGTGGTAAATCACCCAGAGAGGTTATTTTCCAAAACCCAGCCCAGAGCAACCTGGTCTGATCTAAAAGTTAGCCTGCTTTGAACTGCGGTTTGAACTAAAGCCCTCCTAAGGTACATTCCAATCTGAAATATCCTAAGATCCAGAAGCACCTAGTCACTGGGAAATTTAGGCCACAATTGAGTTCCAAACTGTTTTTCCTGATGCTGTAAAGTTACCTGGCAAAGGGTATCTGAATGGTTATCTAAAAGAACAATGGCAGAACTGTTTTAGAAAATGCCACAGGAAAGCTCAAGGCTTTTATTTATCATCACCACATGAAGACCACATCTGAAGTCACTGTTCTAGAAGATTAGTGGAAAAACTAGAGACAATCATTTGTAGAATGTGATAGGACCTGCCTGGTCCTACCATAAGAGAAATGTTACAGAACCTGAAGAATTGTGACCCACTTGCTCCACAGATTTACCACGGCAGTCTAGAGCACCAGTAGAACTGGAAGTGAAAATCCAAGATGAAATTTCACATAAATTCAGCATACCACTTATCACAGAAGATAACAATGCTGAGCAGTTGACCAGGAGGTAAACGATTAATAGTTAATATAGACTAGAATTTATGGCTCCAGATTCAACATGTACTCAAGTGAATTTCATAATTTATAACGATATAAGATTGGACTTTCAAATGCTTTTCTTGAGAACCAGATGCACAAAGAGAAACCAGTAATATGTAGAAATTGAAACCATGGGATATACAGAAGAACAATCACAAAGACGTAGAAAAAGGAAAAGGAAATACTTCTGAACGCCACTGCATCTACCTTCAGCACGACAGTGAAGACTGCAGAACTGCAGATAGCCAAATATACAGAAGGTAAATAGGGCCCAGATTGTATTACTGGCATTCACATCCAAATGCCCCTAACAGATTAGAGGGACAACAGTTCATTACTGTTTTGCAGTGGAAAAACTTCTATTTCTGAGTAGCTCGTGTGAACTATTTTACAGATATTGCCTTAAATTTAACCAAATGAAACTTCATCTTTGGCTCTTCACCATGAAAAAAAAACAGTGAAGAAAAAAATACAGTGAAGAAAAAAACATTCAAGATGATTGCTGGTACTGAGGAACCAGTGATGAGTATGAGAGAACAGAGGCATAACAAGTTAAACTCATTTTCCTGAGATCCCAAAGAGCTGCATGTTAATACTGAGAACAAAATGTCAGTTCTGTGGAGGAATCCCTAGCTGACACCATGGTATCTGAAAGAGCTGTAAATCACAGTTGTTGAACTGGAGAAACCCAACATACTCTTCACTTGGTGTACTTTAACTCAGCCAGGCACTACAGACAGTGTCAACTGTGACGCTTTATTTATGTCACAAGACTCTGTGGTAGCTCCATTGGTCCCACAGTTCTTGTGACATCCCAGGTAGTGGTGCCAGAGGCTCCCAGTCGTCCCTGATGGTTACCACTGCAACCTCATATGCCCAAAGCAGATAAAGCCTTTGGGCAAAGCAGGCACCTAACCCTTCTCTTGCCAACTTTAAAAGAACAGCAAGAAGAGCACTTATCAGGAATGTATCACTTTCTAGTCAATAAAAATACTTCACACTTCAATCAAAGATGGAATTCAAGCTTCCTGAGTATCACAGCAATGAACATAACAAAGAAAGACACAATTATTTACTGAGGATAACAAAACCACTGAAAGCAAATAGACATGAACTCCTACTGTCACACCTAGTTAAAAAAAGAAAAAAAGCCTTTTCATATTTTCTTCTATTCTTTGTCAAGACAGATTCAGAATAAATCGTCCACTATTACACTGTCACCATCTAATTACATAGGAATGACACAGTACAAGAAGGAAGGAAAAAATAAATGCAGTGAGATGCTAAAAAAGGAAGAATCTAGGGACTTCCAGATCCCATAAAATCCATTCAACAGTTTCAGCTAATTGTGCTGCCCAGAAAAATGCAGGCATTCCCATAAAATAACCCATGTGGGCAAGCCTGTACAAACATGCACGCTCTCTAACTGAAGCTTGTGCTTCTACACAAGAAAAGGAAACAAGCTATCTTCTAACAGGCATAAAAATCATGATGGGGAATTAAACCTAGGTGACAGTTTAATGTCTGACACACTGCATGCTTGAAGTTACTTGCAGGTAAACTTCAATGAGACTGCAATTTTTAACTGCAATGGAACTCAATGACAGCTTCTCTCAGTTCTGTTTGGGTCTTTTTTTTTTTTTTTTTCCTTTCATATTATTTCTGTTCTTACTTTTCTACTTAATTTCCATTTTTCATGGCTGGTGTGAAATCATATAAAATATCCCCTTTCTTCTGATCAAACAAGCAGAATTTTAAAATACGTGCTCAAAGCCAACACCGAAATATATTTCCAGTATATCAAATAGTTACAGGGGGGAGTACGTGCTCACAAAAATTCAGAACTATTCTTGGTCAGGTGGCCAAGAAGACCAGTGGCACCCTGGCTTGTATCAGAAATAGCGCAGTCAGCACAATAGGGAGGTGACTGTCCATCTCTTCTCAGCACTGATGAGACTGCACCTCAAGCACTGCACTGCTTTGGGCCCCACACTACAGGATGGTCCTGGAGCACATCCAGAGAAGTGCAGCAAAACTGTAAATGGGGGATGAATGCACAAGTCTGATAGGGAGTGGCTGATGGAACTGGCACGGTTCAGTCTGGAGAAGAGGAGGCTCAGGGGAAACCTTATCACTCTCTACAACTGCCTGAAAGGTGGTTGTGGTGAGGTGGGGGTCAGCCTCTTCTCTCACATAACAGCAATACAACAAGAGGAAATGGCCACAAGTTGCACCAGGGGAGGTTCAGGTTGGATGTTAGGAATAATTTATTCTCAGAAAGAGTGGTGAAGCACTGGCACAGGCTGCCCAGGGAGGTGGTGAAGCCACTGTTCCTGGACGTATTTAAGAACTGTGTAGATGTGGCACTGAGGGATGTATGTGGGTGATTGATTGATGGTTGGACTAGATAGATCATCTTAGAGGTCTTTTCCAACCTCAATGATTCTATGATTCTACTATTCAAAAGAAGGAAAAGAGGGGAATTGAAAGCTAGTGAGACTGAACTATTTCAAGTCTTGCAAGTTAGATACTAATGTTAAATACATTTCACATTACCAAATTCAGTTTGTGAGAAAAAGACAAGCCAGCACTCGAATTAATATTAATACATTAATTAACATTATGAAATAGGTGATCTTTTTGAAGTTTCAGAAGCAGCAGCCTGCCTGTTGTGTTACTGATTGATATGTTTGTGGGGGTTTTTGTGTGGTTTTTGTTTTTTTTTTTACCAAATTTTTAATTTTCTGAAAATATTTGCAGTTATTTTATCACACAGTTGATTTTTCATCTCAGTTGATTTTATCACACTATTAAGCTATAAGACTATAGCTTATATACAGGACTATATAAGAATTGTACATACAGCACGGGTAGGCTGTGGGATCCCGAGAATGGTGGATATCCCACGTACAGAGCCTCCACTCCCTCATACTGGAACATCTGTCCCCTGCAGTCACCAGCCATTCCTTCTATCTGTAAGAATATAACAGAAAGAGAAGGCATAACAAGATGCTTCCAGACTAAGAGTGGATGGGGACACACGGGTCTCAGTCCCTTACCTCAGTGCTACCCAACAGCTCTGGGCCTTCAGGTCCCTGCCCCTGGGGACAAACTTCTCAGGCTTAACAGCCATAAGGGCACAGTTTTTAGAAGGTGGGGAAGACTGCTTAGTATAGAGCAATTACAGGCTTGTTCTGATCTGTTCTTTAATACTGTAATAATGTGCTAAGAACAAAAGAGATTGTATGAATAAAAGTGGATTTCTTGAGGAAGCAAAGGTCAAAAGACTTGAAAATTAAAAAAAAAATAAAATAGAATTCAAATGCCTACAAAGGAAGTTTTCTAGTCATAGGTTTTGTTGCCTGCAAAAAGAGTTAAAATTTAACTTTTATTTGCCCACATCCATGCCAGAGGTGAAGGGAAACTACATACAGTTCATAGAGTGCATACAGTAATCAACCCAGTGACTCAAGTGGAAAATGGAACTGTGAGTACACACTGGACATGTTCCTCCAAAGCAGTAATAGGAAGCAGCAAACAGTCATGCTGCTCCTACCTGATTTTGTGGAACACAAAACAGAACCATAGGTTGGAGGGGGGGAAAAAAAAAAGTTCCAATGCTAAGCATTTATTAAGAGGGAATGTACTTTTATATCATAGATGGCTGTAACAAAGGGCTTCCATTACTCCAGACAGCCCAGAGTTACATTATTCTTGTCTGTTAAACCACTTACGTATGTCCTACCCGCTTGCATCAATGTGCAATTTCACAACCTACTCATTAGAGCATGTTGGCTTTGTCCCCTGATGCCAGGATGGCAGTAGTTTTAATTCTGCAGTCATGAAATCAAGGCAAGGAAGCAAAATGGGGAAGTTTCATTAAAAAGGAGTCGTCATTAAAAAATGGCAACATGGGGGATGTAAATGCTGAGCTCCTGCTGGTACAGCTCACATGATAAATACACTGAGAAACCCAGTAGTCAGATGTGATCACAACCAGGCTATAAATAGAGACAATTCCCATTGCTCATAATGTCTTTGAAAATGATCCACCACACAGATCGTGCTCTGATTAAGGAGTCCTGCAGGAAAAGTACGAACAGAACAGAAATCCCCTGAAATTTCCTTCCTCTCTTTCACAATATAACCGCATGTCACCTCACCCTCCATCTAAGTGGGAACCTTCAACCACACTAAAATTGGTGAGTTACTTGGTACTTAAAAAAAAAAAAAAAGTCTAGTCCTGAACATATAGGCTTAATGAATTCAAGATAGAAAAACATTACTCACAATCAGTCAGTGCTAACTTTTGGCAAACGATTTCTTCTGAGTAATTTAATTTTAACGAGGAGCTTCTAACCATACATCTTAAAGGCTATTTTGTCACATATATGGTCATTAAACTAAAATCACATTACTCAAAAACTGATTTTGTTTCAGCCTTGAAAATGTCGCAGAAATTGAAAGAAGTCTGCTCAAACTTCAAACAAGAAAAACATTATGGTTAAAAATAAACCACAAAATATTACATCCTAAAAATTATTTGCTAGAAATTTATGGGAATGTTAGAATTATGGATATCACTGGCACTTGTCGTGCAATTCAAAGAAACATCATTGAACTATATCATGGTTTCAAGTGTCTTTTTTTCCCCAGCTGAATCACCAAAATACCACAAAAATCAAAAATAAAATTGGTAAATCATTGCCACAGCAGCTGATGGAGAAAGCCAAATAGCACCTCTGAAACCATGCTGCCCTTCCAGAAGGAAATAAACTTAAGATCTAAGACCGATAATAGAAACTGAACATAAAAAAATAAAAAATCAGTACATGTCTATCTGCCACATGAGAGGACACTGAGCATTACTTTATGGACAACAAAATCAGGAATCTTCATGAAATTCTGTGAAACAAAATGTAAACAACCGTACTTAGAAAGTGAAAACACATAATAGAACAGTATTGGGCAAAATGCAGCACAGCTTTAGTAGACACTTTAGTAAATAATACGTAAATAATATTACTTAGTGTGTTACATTTATTATTAAATATTTTTTCATACTATTTCATTTAAAAATGAAATGATAAATATACCTAAGTTCAAGCATCTCACTATGCTAATATTCAGATATTCCACTGGATTTAAATAATTAAAACTCCTAAAAAATGTAAAATATCAGGTTGTGTGCCATGTCTGAATGCACACGTTGCTGCAAATACTGTACAATTAGCTATTATTCAGTCACAAAAGAAACATACATATGACAAAAGCTGCATGCATGTGAGCATGTGTGTGTGCAGATGTGGTCCCTTCCCTGCTGCAGATGTTCTGCTCCACTCACACTCACTGGAGGATTTACAACCACCACACAGCTTCTACCTCCTCTCTCACCATAACCCCAGACCAAGAACTCTCTGTTCCATGTAAATTCTTACATGAGAAGGGCACAAGGTCACCATCCTGTAAATTTCAGAAAATATCTTTTTCTAAAATTATTTTATTGTCCTTGTGAGGTCACTCCTTCAGCTCTCTCCAGACACACCATTCCATTATTCATGCTATTATTTTCAACTCTAAATTTACAGGGTTTCTTCACCTTTTCACAGCCAAGTTCAGTTCAGGAAGTTTGCAGGACATGGCATCCCAGATCACAGCTGCTGGGAGTGAGAAATACATGAGCTACACAACTGCATCAGCAAAAGCACGGTACTGGCACAGCAATACACAGTTACCCTTCTGTCAGACTGCAGCAAATCACTCGCTAGTAGTAGGCAGCCTTTGTCTCCTTCATGCAGCCCAGCTTTTATGTCATTATGCATTTTAATTACCCTTCCCTTTGATACCAGGTTCTCTGCAGTGATGGGAATTCGCTCAGTGCAGGCAGTGAAGATGGTTTACATTGAGCAAGAGCTGCTGCGGTGCAAAGGATTTGAACCCTCTCCCTGTCCCCCCTTAATTCTTTTTTTAAATTTTTTTATTTTTGACTGTATCAAGTGCAGGCTTCCTATTCTCCTCTTCAAGATCCTCCCTAACCCAGTGCATTAGCTGCTGTCACACCACATCACTCACCACTGTCTCTGATTTGCTACTGTGACAGGTGACTGATCACAGTTCCAACAACCTCTTATATTTTTCCATGTACTTTTCCTATCCTTTAGAAGTGGATTACATTTCTGGAATTGATCCATCAAAGGAATACAACTTACCCTTCCTCATTCTTTCAGCAGACTAGTTTCTTGGATGACATATGCAAAAAAAACAGCTAATTAATACCTAACAGGGCTGATTAATATACATACATACTAAGAAGTAGTATGAGGCATTTTGTACTTGCTCTTCTCACAGGGTTTGACTTACTCAAGTAAGAAATTTAATTAGAAAATGTACGCTCTTTGCCATATGTGACCATATACCAGGGTCTTGGGACACTACTGAAATCTGATGACAACTCAGACTCTCCCCTGTAATTACTCATCAACACACTGATCTAAGGAGCACACAGAGATCTTTGAGATTAGGATCTCATCTTCTTCAATGTAATTATGTTGTGCAATAGGTGAAAGTATTTCTTCTTTCTCATATGATTTGCATCTGAAGCACCCCTTCATAATGACCATGAGAAAATGTGATGGACTCCACGTGATGTGCCTAAAAATCCTACAGTACATCAGATAAATCTTGTGGAGGATGTCGTTATTTCCACCATTTATACAAACAAATACCCAAACATTTTTGTCTACTAACAGTTGATCCTCTGACATAGTCCATTAGAGTCTAAACACAAAGCCAAGGCCAGGCTGGATGGGGCTGTGAGCAACCTGGTCAACTGGGAGGTGTCCCTGCCTATAGCAGGGGGTTAGAACTAGCTGATCTTGAAGGTCCCTTCCAACTCAAACCATTCTATGAAAGCCAGTGGCAGCTGAATATTCCCCAGAATTTATTCCCAAAAGACTAGCATAAATTGAATGCTCCTGTTAAAATAAAGATTAGTGTACATCTCCTCAGTAAATGACTGAAAGATTTAAATCACATCACGCATAACCATATATGCGCAATACTGAAGTACACTACTATGGCTGAATAGATAAAAAGAAGAAAGACAGTACATGTACTCTTCCCCAGACTCACCCAAAACAGTTGTGAAAATAGTTTCCAGATTAAAGCCAGCAGGAGAACAGACAGGAAAGATGTCTCTCCCTGTTGCTCCCTGGCAAGAGCACTACAGAGCAGAAAGAAGGCCTTGGTTCAGGACTCTTCTGCATTTTAACACCGAGCTTGTTGAGAACTCTTCTGTTGCAACACTGTCTCATTCCAAAGCTGTATCTCCGAAATACTGTGATAGCAGGGAAGATCAACACCAGCAAGTAGATTTCGAATTTCTGCCTTGAAAGACACACTCTTCATCTCATAGACCGCATGCACAGAAACTTTAAAAGGATGAACTTCCAGTTTGTTGCAGTGTAAGGCTGATGATTCATGTAAAAGACTGTTTTGTAGGCAGAATGAAGTCCCGAGACAAACTAGTTATTTGAAATAATAGACACATTTTCAGTATTTCCTTGCGCATGGAGAGGGGAAAGAGTATCCTCACATGCACTGAGATTCAACATGAAAAGTAAACAAAGCTTTAACATTTGCATGTAAAATGCATTCTGCTGACTGGTTCATTCTTCTTTATTCTCAGATCAATTTCCACTTCCTATTTTAAATAGGTAATAAATACATGCTTTTTTTTCTTTTTTTTTTCATGAATGAATGTGGCACATGGCAATTTTTCATTCTGGCATGCTCATAATAATTCTTCACAGCAATGTGAGTCAGTAGAAAATATTCTCTCACTTCTGCACAAAACAGCTAGCAGAAAAGAATATGAATGGGAATTATTCACTTTTTTGTTATTGATCTATACTGTTAGCATAGGAAACAAAGCCTTAAGATGCACTGCACTGACGCAACAATTTTTTTTTTCCTCTAAAGGAGAAAAGGAATTTGAGTGAGACATACACAAAGAAAAAATATATTATAAATATTTCTTCAGAGAAATTTCTGAAACAAACTGAGGAGAGGTCTTCAAATTTATGGTTGGTCCCTACATAATTCTTACACCGTTTCTTATAATAAAAGGCCCACATATCAATATAATGCACATACAAACACCACTGCAGAATCTTCTCCAGGTTCTCCTCTGTTTGCCACATGATCAAGCATCTATGGGGGAGGACTCTTCCTGTCCTTACACAGTCAGTGTAAGACGGAATTAGTGAGAGATTCTGCATTCAAGATCTGTTAAGGACATTCCTCAGTAGCTAAGCAAATAAATGTACAGCACAACCAGGAATAGAAATGGTGCAAGCAGAAGAAAAGCATTCATCCCTTGCTGGAAAATGCGTTGCACTGATCCACTGTAGTTTCATGCTGCTAAAACACAACCGTGCACAGTACAAATCTAGTTAGTCATGCTTTGTTCTGTCCCAGCTATTTGTATGCAATGGTTGTAACCATTTTCATTAGTGTACAACAGTAAAACAAATCTAATGTGGAAAGAGAAAGGATCCACAAGCATTAACACTATCATACTACTATATAGAGAGTAACAGTGACTCCATTTGAAAAAACATATACTTATACATATATATATATATTAATAGATTTAAAATCTATAAAATATTCTAAAATCTAAATAAAATTGATTTAAATAGATTTTAAAATCTATATAAAATAGATATAAAAACTAGATATTCAATAAACTTTTCAAAGATTTTTCACAGCCTTATCTAGGAGAGAAAGGAAGATAAGAAAAGAGAAGAGGTGCACTGCCTTGAGCTAAAGAAGATATGATTCCAAACTAAAAAATTAGGTTTAAATTCATTTGTTAATGTCTCCAGCTCCTACAGCAATTCTATTTTAAGTCAGAAAATGTTCATTAAGACTAAAATATCAAGTGGAACAACAAAATCTTTACTGGAAGATACTAATCTGCTTGGCTGGTAAATGTATATGTATGTTCAACACAGGAGTGTGAATGACTTTAGGGGTGTTTATGCGATCCACTGACCAAAAATAAATAAATATTTTTAAAAATCAGATATGCTCTCCTTTTCATTAAGCCATATTTCCCTCCAGGGTTTAAATTTGACTATAACCTCCTTCAAACTAAAGGAGAAGCAACTCTGACAGATACACGACAGGGACGTATGAAGCAAGGATGCTGTAGAACAGAACTATTTGGCAGGGAGTCTGGAGATTGGAAGTAGGGAGTGTTGATGCCATAGAGCCTTGGGCTTGTGCTTTGACAAAGGACATTTTATTCTAATAACTAAAAAGCACACCACAGTAGTCAAGGTATCACGTTCCTATGAAACGTGGAACTGAGAGACCATTTAAGAAGCAAAACATCAGGCAGTTGTACATTGTAAACAATATGCATAAATTAGCAAAGATATTTCATTTTCTCGTTCCTTTGACTCCACTGCATTTAAAAGCAGCAGTGGATAAATATTTGGCAGACAAATTTGGAAGTTAAAAGTCAAGCCAGTTGCATTATGGTGTTCAACAAGAAAACATGCTAAGGAAAACATTCTTATTCATTATTATTCAATTCTGAATGACCTAATGGGTAAAACATACCTATTCGTCTCTTATCCTTCAGAAAAAAACAACTACACCAACTCACACCACAAGAAATCAAAGACGGAATGGTTTTAGAGATTTGACCAGTAGATTTTAGTCAAATATTATAATTGGTAGTACTTACATATAATACTCTACTACCTATAGTGGAGGTAGCTTATCCCCCTAATATGAAGAGAAATGTTAACGAATAAAGTAGTGTGGAAACCAAAGCTGAGTTTATAATAGAAGCAGGCACTAAAAATCTTCAAACAAGAAAAATCAGATTAAATCATGACCATCTAGTAGCACTAAGGCATATGGTTTAGTGATGGAATTGGTAGTGTTAGGTTGGTGGCTGGAATGTACGATTATTAGGATCTTTTAAAACCAAAACAATTCTCTGATTCTATGAGCAGAAGTCTGCTCCAAAAAACAATTTAAAACACTTCCTATTATTTCAGTAATATGCATACTGATTCAAATAAATAGCAATTATTTTATTTTTCATTTTTTTTAAACCTGTCTTCTCTGGAATTTATTCTCCACACCTTAGTTACTCAACAAGATCTCCTCTTTGTCTATAACGCACTTGCCTTGTCAAGAAAGATTAAATTTTACATCAATGAATTCCAATGGTGAGAGTCAAATATTGTCCTACTTAAAATAAGAGGAAAGCAAATTAGCTATTTAGATAGACCCTTCTCCAGTCTCCACTCCTCGAGCAGAACACAAGACGACTCTGTCCTCAGGACACCAGGAGGCAGTGGGCTCAGATGCTGTTCCAAGAGTCAAGGCTGGACAGTAGACTGCTCCCAAACAGCAGTATGGGTGAGGGCATGCTGTGGGAAGGGTTGTGCATATGGACAGGAGCAGTTTTGTGGCACTTTCCCTCATTCCACATTATTTACTAGTTATACACACAGAATTTAAAGGAATCAGTGCATCAGTTCCATACCTCAGTGGGATATCTGAGCACTTCATAACACTGACTGGATAGTAAAATAATAATTTGATTCACAATTCAACCACACACCCCCAGTTTATATTCCACGTATCTGAAACAAGAACAACTCAAATAGTAGAAAAAATTATGGCTATTCATTCCACCAATACAAAACTATATGTAGACTATCTTCCAAACAGGATGCTAAAACAGAAGTAAAAATTACAGTTTCCCACAGAGGTGTGTAAGCTGTAATTTGTGAATTCAGAAATTATTAATTATGCATCTGTATTCTAAAGAGGTTGCTATCATTATATCAAATTGCAGAATTTTAAAATAATTACTCTGTACAGTTTAATCAGACTATGACATGCAATCTAGAAATACATGCTACAAAATACACTTAAAACAATCATACTAAATATAAAGGAAATCTCATGAAATCAATTAAATCATTCCTATGCAGTGATGCAGTATGAATTACACCCCTATCACTGCAGAAAAGTCTTTACAACTTCTTAAACCCTTAGTACTTCTTAATACTTAAGCATTTAGATAGAAAGCTTTTCCCAAGGCCCAGCATAAATATTTGTGTGTGCAAAAATTAAGGCAATTATTTATTTCCTTCCCTCCCTGCCACTTCGAGACAAATGATAGCTCCCCTCCATGGCAGCCTATTGCACAGATCTCAACTCACACACTTACTTATACCACCATCTCTCTCCCTTCCTCGTCTTTTTTCCTCCATTCCCTCATCAGTCCATTCATGCTGTGCCTTATAGCATGCACCTACTACATCTCCTCTGTTTCTATCTACTTCTGAAGTGTAACAATAAACCATCTAAGCACAACCACACCTAAAAATTTGTCATGAAATTAACTTGCAACTGTAACCCCATTCCCAAAGCTACAACGGGCCCTGAACATTTTGCATTCATTCTCTACTGATGATCTACACAAGGAAACACCTGGATGCAACCTGGAAAACATTGATAGATGATTGAGACAGCTGCTATCTACAGAAAATACTGGAAGAGGGACAGTTGCATAGGAAAACTGTGAAATTTTTGCCTTGTGAGAGGAGCAGGAAGTCAAAGAGTTTGTCTACTGACATCGTGATGCACACTACCTGCCTGCAGCCATGCAGAGCTGTGTCTGCCTGAGCACACCACAGCTGCAGCCCACGGAAATCTGCAGTCTGTCAACCCCTTATCAGGTGTCACAGACTTTGGTAAGACTCACTGCTCCTGCAGCCTCCAGCAACCTGCACTGAGATGGTACCTTAAACTTGAGTGTTTCTCTAGTATGCTCTATTAGGCAGTGAAGATACATCCCAACACTATTCTGATTTTCCTTGCTGTTACGCTGGAAGCCTTAAGGTTTAACAAGGTTTCAGCAATAAATATTTGTCGCGGGTTAAGCAAGATCTACCTGTGCCCGTGACAGGGGGGCAG
>JAPSGF010000006.1:19755737-19796947 GCA_035772895.1 Perdix hodgsoniae
TGTGTTGATGTGGAATACTAAAAACCAAAAAACGTAAAACCATGACAATATTACTGCATGACAGCTCAGTAGTCAGTCCTGTTTAAGAAACCCAACAACTGAGCATTTTAAATTATATACTGACTATAAGAATGTAACCAACAAAAAGACAGCCCTTATATCTCCTTGAAGAACTATACTGGAATTCCTGGTCTATCAGTTCTTAATTCTTCCATCACTACGATGTTCCAGTCCTAAAGATCAACTCCAGACTGGATGGGGCCCTGAGCAACTGTTCTGGTGGGTGGCAACCCTGCCCACATCAGGCTGGAACTGTTTGGGCTTTAAGGTTTATTCCAACCCTTTCTGAGATTCTATGATTCTATCACTTGACACGCTTTGACAATACTTTCTCCTATGTAAGCATTTAAAAGGGGATTTACAGTTACTTTGTTTCTCACCATCATTTTTGGTAAGCTACAAATTCTGTGATGCCGTATAAAAGAGAAAATAATTTCATTTGAGTTAGCCTTCTTTCCCTGAATTTTTTAAACACAGGACAGTGGTTGCCAATCTCTTTGACAAGCTTTCAATATTACAGAATCATGAATTATAGGCACTGGAAAGAATCATCTAGTCCAACCCCTGCTAATGCAGGTTCACTAGAGTAGGTTGTGCAGGAAAACGCTGAGGTGGGTTTCGTACCTCCAGGTAAGGACACTCCATAACCACTCTGGGCAGCCTATTCCAGTGCTCTATAGCCCCTCAAAGTAAAGAGTTTTTTTTCTCACGTTCTGATGGAACTTCCTATGTTCCATTTGTGCCATTATCCTCTGCCCTGCCTCTGGGCAGCAATGAAATAAACCCAGCCCCACCCTCCTGATACATGCTCCTTACATATTTATAAGCATTGATAAGATCCCCCCTCTATCTTTTCTTCTCCAAGGTGAATAGCCACATGTCTCAGCTTTTCCCCATAAGGGGGATGCTCCAGGCCACCAGTCACCTTTGTGGCTCTCCACTAGACTCCCTCCAGCATTTTCCTGTCTTTCTTGAACTGAGGAGCCCAGAACTGGACACAGCACTCCAGCTGTGGCCTCAGCAGGGCAGAGGGGGAGGATCACCTCCCTTGACCTGCTGGCCACACTCTTTTTAATGTGCCCCAAGAAACCATTGGCCTTCTTGGCCGCAAGGGCACACTGCCAGCTCATGGCCAAGCTGCTGTCCAGCAGAACCACCAGGTGCTTCTCTGCAGAGCTCTTCTCTAGGAGGTCAACTCCTAATCTGTACCGATACATACAGTTATTCCTCCCCTGTAATTTACTCAGATTGAAATTACAAATGTGATATCTGTTTTCTAAATTCAAAGTCTCAGCGTTTTTCCTAGGGGGATGTTCTATTCTTGGCTAACAGCATCAATTTGCTCTTCCTAAGTGCTAGTTTATATTTTCAATTGAATTTAGTATGTTCTTTCAAACTTACAATCTCAGAATGCAATTAATCATTCCTTCACTAATAGGACTCACATCATCTAAATTCAGTATAATTTCTATGTGTTCCCTTAGCAGGTTGTCACACGCTCTGCAGAAATTATTCAGCTGAAATCTAGCAGCAGTATATGTAAATGCTGCTGTGGGCATGACTAATCCACAGTCCACAGATCTGTTCAGAATAATGAAGCCAAAAACTTTTATCTTGTCACTTTCTTCCCAATGGTACCTTATACGAACATAAAGAGACGAAGGATAGACAAATTGTTCTGGCAAAGTTGCTCCCAGACTTTTTCTATTATGAGAGCTGTGCTAAACCTCCCTGCTCCCATCTGAACGTGTGTTAAAATGCAGACATCTATCATATGACACGCAGAGGCGTGAGCCCTGTGCGTCAACTGCAACTGCTGAGAAGGAGAACACCCATCTCTGCAGGCATGTGATGAGGATGCTGTCAACTCATGAACAACCAGCAGGCAAGACTACGTTTTGGTCATGTGGAGGGGAAAACTAACATGATGTGACCCGTGTGGAACAAAGAGTGTGCATGTGTGTGTGCATGTGTGTGCGCATGTCTGTACAGCCTCCAATGTGGCAACAGTGTCCTATTTGCAACTGATGGCTGTGCAGACTGATGGCTGGGAGCTCCAACAGGTGACCTGGCAACAAAGACATCCCAAAGCACCTTGTCTGCTCCCTTCTGTTTTAATTTTTCCTTGATAGTGATATTTGCTTGATAGTAAACTTATTCCAATTGTATCTGGGACAGTTTCTCCCTATAGGTTTGTTGTCAATGTACTCCACTTGTTGACCATAATAAAGTTATTTTGGTTTAGAGTTTTGTGGAGGCGAAGGTCAATAAAACCACTTTTCCTTCCTGGTTGGTTGAGAGAACAATATTTAAAACACCATTTATTTCCTTTCCACAAGACTAAAATGGGATTCTTAAATTAGCAGCAAGGAGTTTCTCTCTGTTGCTGATGTTCCACAGATGCTCTTGAGCCTATTTACAGTTCTTCTTAGCTCAGGAAGGCCGACTCAGACCAGCTTCATTTAGGTTCTCCTCAGTCGTTCAGAGTCTAAAAGCAGATATGCAACTGAAGTAACTTTATAGAGCAATTTATTTCTCAATTAAAATGATATTATACATTTGTAGAATTACACTAGCAAATGGGAACAAATGGCCTTGGTAAATGATATCTACTAAACATAAACTTAAACTCAGTTGGTAGCAAATCTGTGCTTGTTTTGTTGCATTATTCTAAACTCCTGCCAATACTTAATGAGATAATGTATCTGGTTATCTGTCTGTCAAGATGGTGAAAAGCATAAACCCAATGCTTCTTCTAACTTACAGAACATCAGCTTCCCAACCCTTGGTATCTCATATTTGGATAGATGGATCAAAATGAATGTAATTCACAGAAAAAGTATCCGTATTCAGGCATGCACCTCTTGGCTACCTCTGCTTGTTCATAAATTTCTACAGCATTTTTCACCTAAGGAACATACAGCTTCCACTTCCACTTCATATTGCCTCTACTAACTCCCATCTCCTTTCTTCCCATCCAAGTCTCCTGATCACTTCAACATTCTTCTCTCTTTAATTTAGTTCCACCAGATTTTAAAAGAAAACTGAATGAACTTGCAGCTGCCTCATTGTTCATTCTTTCTTTGGATGTATTGTTAACTTCTGCTCCTTGCTAAACCCAAGTAGTTAAGACTGTGATATCAATTCCTCTTTGTGCATAGCTAGAATAACATGGTGTTTCATTAAGCAGCCTGCAAGTAGCTACTTCATCAGCACTATGGTACACATATGTGTATTTTATGTATAGAATGCACATTGTATATATGCAAACATATGCAAAACACAGAGAAGACACAAGTAAGTCAGTCAAATTTCAAGAACTGAAATCCAAGAAAACTAATCAATTCTTTTATCCTCTGGTACATAATACACTCACAGCACCTCAGCAGGAACAGCCTTACTACATTGTTTCCAGCAGGTGCTTCAGTAATTAATTCCTGGCTGCTTAATTTCAGGCTTAGTTAGGAAAAATAACTGCATCTTATACCACCAAATAAAACACGATTGTCCAAAGAGTAACAGAAGCGTCAAAGCCGAGAAAGCCACCGCAGAGGATTACTGCTCTTTGTGAAGAAATCCATGTGATGTGGATTCTCCCTGATCACTGAGGGAGCTCACAAAATAGCTCTGAGCAGGGCTGTCAGAACATAAGGGTATTTATCCTGATGTTTATCCTCACCTGGTGTCAGTGACCATCAGTGGCAGCCTAACTCTTTCTCCATCCCATCACTGGTTAAACACAGCCACTACTGCCACTGTTTTGGACGTAGTTATTTGGGAACTCCTGCATGGGTCAGTGGAAATCAACACACTGAGAACCCCTGCATTTCCATTTTCATTTAATCAATGTGCCCTTGGGCAGCACAAATGCTGGATCTGTGCAGAAGGAGGATCAGCCTATGGACAGAGATGTGACACAGGCAGGGAGCCTAAAATCGCCCTCTCAGAATCAACCTGCAATATCATTTCATCAGATACCACACAGCACCGCATGCAACAGCACTCACCACTAACCTGCAGTAATGTTCATCAGAAGCGCATCTTCAAAAATGCCCCAGAAAAAAACAAGCTCACACATTTCAAATTTTAACACAGCCCCCAGCTAAATAGCCTAAAATTAAGAGAGACACATATCTGAGGAAAAACCCTACTGTGACTTTGATCAGCCTCTCATTTCCTAAGCATAAGAATCAACTTAGATTACAGAAAGCTACTAAGTATTAAAACACAGCTACTATCCGGGTTTTGTATTTGCTAGGTAATTTTGATTACTTTACTGTATTCAATCATCCAATTTAGAAAGGTAACCATCTGAAAAATAGGGCTATGATTGAAAACGTTCCTACAAAATATTTGTACCATTAGCATGGTTTGTTTCAAATTTGGCCTTTCATGTATAAAGTTTCTTGAATACTAAATATCTATCAGAGATGTACAGTGTTTTGAAGAAGTAGGAACTATCATCTTTCATTGACTTTTTTGTTTGCAAAATAACTACTTTGACAATTAAAGCTGCCAGAAACTGAATAAAATAGAGTATATAGAGAACTCCAATATTATCTTGTTGCAGCTTAAAGCTGACTCACACGATTTATATCTGGACCACATCATACAGTTCATCCTACTACTCTGAATAAGGTAATTCTACTCTTTCTCTCCACAAGAACAATACACATTAAGTAGCAACTGCCAATAGAAACTACTTATACATGTCCCCAGTAAGTGAGCAAAAAATTTCAGATTTCTACCATATTCTTAATTTCCTTTTAAAGGAGCATTAAAAATATCTTTTTCTTTTTTTCCCTGAGCAAGTACTAGCTATTCACACAAACTCTTCTACTGAAATGTAAAAGCTTATCACACATCTGTTACAAAGACTGCATTCATTAAAGTCAGCTATCAATCAGTCACAGTAAGACCTTGCTTAAAACATTCAATGTGATTTGCATAAAGCCCTGCTCACTGAATATTAGTTGTAAATCATTCCTTTTGTTTCATGCTGAAGTACCTTATAAGGTATTATCAATGCCTAAAACTGTTTGCATGATAATATTTGGAATTAATCACTCTCTTAACTGTGTGCTACATACACTATGTACAAATCCTGCATATTCAAGCCACCATTTTCTATACAGTTCCATAGTAATCCTTAGCAACTTAGTATTTTTTACCTTGACAAGAACAGAACCACCTGGCTGAGGTTGCAAGCAGAAAAGCCAGAAGTCTGGCTAGACTTTCTGGACTACAGAATACAGACTTCATCACATTTACTGAAATGATCTGCAGTTGAAAATGAAGTGTTTTACAGTCAGATTTCAAACTGAGTTGACAAGGAACAGAACACTTCTCCCATTCTGCTGACTCTTTAAGACTGTTACGAGCTGACAACATTGTGCAACGACTTACACGGCCGCTTTCACATTCATAGAATTTCAGAAACAAACAAGCAAAAGTTCAGTTCCAGGCCTCAAGCTCCAGGAGAACTAACTCAGAAATAGGAAACCTGATGGCTGCAATACAGGCAGACAATAAGAAGAGACTACGAACATTAATTTTTGATGATACATAATGTGGAAGGATCTGTTACATGCTGCAGCATCTACTAGGTGGAGGTAAATACTCCCCCGCCCACCAACCAAACTCATCAGAACAGCACCCAGCTAGGCAGGCATATGCTTTCAGCCCAACAGAAACCAGCAGGGCAATACTATTTCAGGACCTGGTCTGATGGCTTTCCAGAATAGAACAACACATATACAAACCAACCCACTTCTGAAAAAAAACAGAGGTTTTAGCCCAGTTGTATATTTGCTCCTTAGATGTCTGCTGAATTGCTGTTTCAGCTATGAGGTAAGATAGACAACACTGCATCAGATTACATTCAACTCATGCTTCCGAAGTTCAATCCCATTTACAATAGAATTAACTTTTTTAAAGGAAAAAGGAAAAGCCTAGGATTTTCATAAATTCCACAAGAACATGGCTTCAAGCAAGCTCAGTGGTCTGAAATCTTGGCTACATTTTCCAGTGAACTGTATAACAAATTTGAGGCAAAGCAAGGTCAGCCATCTTCGATGACATCTGATTAATGCCACATTATATCTTACATGGCAATTATAGCCTGTGTTGTGTTCAGCTGTGATGGGGACCAATGAAACATGCACATTTACCAACTTACCTGACGCCCGCCTCGTGAATCGATTTATCACTGGAGCTGAAAGAAAACAGAATATTTCAGTTAGATTCTTTCTGTAATAATCTAACATGCTTCACATATAACAACATTATACTTTGAGTAAAAGTGTGGCAACTAAAAAGTGATGAGCAATTATTTATAAACTTTCAAAGAAATTCATGTTTACTTCATATACACCTAAACTGTGAAGCAGTTTTGCAAGAGATAGAGTAGCAAGCAGTAAATTTTCAAGGCTATTTTCAGCTTTTGCAAAGTTCCTTCATGGAAGCATTTACTGTTATTCATGACTGATTAAGAAATATTTAGGTTTATATTCCCCTTTTGTTTTTTTTGTTTTTTTTGTTTTTTATTGAGCACATAGACATTGGCATCCTGCAAATAAAGATGGATTAAAAAGATGCAGAAACTACTTATACAGAATTTACCTATGGGAAATCCAGCAATAAAGATATCCCTACGCATCAAAAAAACTACAAACAACTAATTTGCAATTCTACCTGAAACACAGACTTTGATTAACTTTTAAAAGCCTTCAGGTAATACAACATCAATGCCAGCTCTAATCTGTCCTCCAGGCCACGTCCTTCCCCAGCTACTCAGAAAACTCAGTTTCACAACAAATAAACATTGTCTAACAGTGCTATCTTGGAACATCTCCAAATACATGCTGCAAACATTTGGAATCAGACTCCTCTCTCTTTTCCAACTGGGAGAGATCACAAAATCCATCTCAGAGCACACAGGTCTGTATTCTGCTTCTGCCAATTCCAGGGTTATCAGCTTCTACAAGAGCTACTAGAGATGCAGTAGATAAAGGTTCATACATCTGGCCTTCCAAATACAGCCTTCAGACTGC
This sequence comes from Perdix hodgsoniae, assembly GCA_035772895.1. NCBI lineage: Eukaryota > Metazoa > Chordata > Aves > Galliformes > Phasianidae > Perdix > Perdix hodgsoniae. The sequence goes on from JAPSGF010000006.1 coordinate 19,762,850, forward strand.
TTATAATTAGTATAAAACACTGGTCTTGAACTCTACTTTCATATGATAAACAGCACTGGAATAAAGAGTGAGAAAAAAATCTGAATGACCTAATTTCAAACATGGGCAACAGCTACATTAAAAATGTATGCTCTTACAGCACTTATTAATATTCAACCTTAAAAATTACTCTCAAGTTTACATGGAACTGAAAAATGAAAAATATTGAACTTTTACAGCTCATCCCTATTAATTTTACATAGATGTGAAGCAGCCTTTCTTGAAAGTCTAAGACAATATTAGGGAGAAAAAGTAGCAGACAGTAATGGCTTGAGATGCAAACTGACTTTTTGTTCCCCTGGGCAGAAGAAACCAGAGCAAAGATACAAACTGAGCCACAGCTGCAGATGGTTTTGCAAGCATATATAGCAGTGATGGGTCCAAGTGGCAAGAAATGCACTGAGAAATCCAACTACATTGGCTCAAAGTACTCTACAGGAGCAAGGAAACCTCTTGTGGTTAAGCAATCACCAACCTTGAACACATGTATACATGAACAAGGTGGTATACAAGATGTATGCATAACGAGTAAGGTTATTTTTAACCTCAATTTCTGCTTTTTTAGATATTTAGACACATCACTAATTGAACAGGCACCAGATCTTATGCAACTACTGCTTTGCAATAGACAAAGCCATTTAATTCCTCAAACTGCAAAAAGAACAAGGTTCATTTTGTCTCTCGGGTTAGGTCCAATTTAATTTCAGGACACTGGTCAGGTCCTCCACCATCAGCCTGCTCAGCCATTACCCCCAGTGTGTACATCAGCAGCAGTTCTCAGCAGATGTGCACATATAAAAATATATTGAAATCTGATGTATTTCTATCAAGAAAACAAAATTGTGCTGTCCTCCCACTAAAAAGCCTTCCTGGAACCCAGGGATGATATTTTGACTGTCAGTTCTACACATCATCCACAGATAGGAAGATTTCACTCCCCTAGACAGCCACCTCAGCACATTTTACCAACACAATAAATAATACAACTCCCAAAAATAGATGCCTAGCACCAACTCACATCCACTGGAGACTCCTCCTTTCTGAAACAAGCCACTAGGATGTCAAAGGAACTATTCATTTTTCAGCTACTTCCAGTTGCATAAACATTTGAATTCACCAAGAGATTTAAAAGTTCTTTTGCAATGAATTTTAGAATTTATTTAGTCTTAGGAGAAAAAAAAAAAAAGAGAGAGAGAAGGAAACAACAGAAAAGAATGGTACCAGAATCTCAGAACCGTGGTAAGCAGCTATTTCTGAACATTCAGTGTTCAGAAAGCAAAGACCTTCTCCCCAGATGAGGATTTTGTGAGAGTCATCCAAATGTGCCTCTGGGAGGATTGGCAGCAGCCCCCCACGGTGGTTATTTAGCAAGCTCAATTCACCTCCGTTGCTTGTGCTGCAAATTACAATCTACTTTTGCTGCCCAGAAAGATGGACACATTAGCTAATAAAAAGGTAGCAGAAATTCAGGGCCTGGAGAAATTTAGCTGATGTTTCCACTACAAAGTAACTGCACGATCAGACAGGTGGTCACAACGGTTGGCAAGATAAGCGGACCAAGGTGAGCAGAGGAGAGATTAACAAGAACTTTGTTGCAGATGTAAAATAGCATTCTGTTATCTTTTCAGGTCATCAGGAGCCGGAAGCCTTGGCTGAGAAAGCAAAGGACAGACCAGTAGCAGAGATGATTGCTGTGGGTGCACAGGCAGAGCACCAGTTGCTGGCTCCACAGGCTGCGTGGGGCCACACCGAGGCTGCTGGCCATCCACCCCATGGATTGCAAAACCTCACTGTTGCAAAGTGTAGGGATTTATTCTAACAAAGGGCAAACAAGCATGTGAATAAATTCAGAACACATCCAGTGACATCTGATCTTTAAACTGACTAAGAGGGAGAATGCTGCACCATGGCCAAGGGATGCATTTCTAAGCATTGTTCAAATGCACAGCGTTGCTCCAACATCAGATGCCACTACTTATATTCTAATCTGTCTTAACCACAATCCATTACAAACTTTCGAAGAGGATACGAGAAAAGCCAAAATTAACAATAATAATAATTCAGAGATCTATATCCAGATGAAAATATTATTTGAAATTGTCTAAGTTATCAATCCTCATGTGACACACTATGTGTCAATATATATCAATCCACATGCGACAGACTGGCTTTGCTGTTAGTGCTACATGATGAGAAAACAGCACCATCTAAAATGTTGTCTGTTAGTAACTGAAATCCATTTTCTCCAATCCTCATTCAGATGGCTCTACAAAAAGCACAGCTCTTAAGGCATTTTGGCAATAGAAATCAAGTAAGTAAACAGAAAAAACTAATAAATGATCAAAAGAGATTGAAGAGTGTTAGTATACTTACTTAGAATACACAATATTCAAAACATCAACTTGCACAAAGACTGCAATAAAAGTATTTCCATCACTCAATAACTGTCTAATCACTGCCTTTTCCCCACTGTGTATTTCACCATTCATATTACCTCTTAAGAGCATTAAGCATTCATCACAGCAGTGCTGTGAAACAGACAACAAAAGTGTTTTGATTTTGCAGGTAGAGAACGTAGGAACAGGATTGCTGCGGCTGTTTGCCGAGCACCAAGAGCACAACATCCACGCTGAGACTCCCTAACTGGGCACCCTGCCTACACCTAACTTGTCCTACTAGTGCTGAGTGCCCCTTTTTGCAGACTCACAGTTTCAGTGCTCAAAGCTGAGTTTGCTCCAGAAGCCACCAGAGATTTTTGTGTCATGAATGTCATCTGGAATAAGAAACTGAACACACCACAGACGTCAGACACACAGCCTCCCTAAGAAGTCAGGGAATGTCTGCCTGGGATTCAACAAGGGGTTATGCTTGAGCACTGACACCTGCAAGACAGCTGACAGACAAGCATGGGCTGCCCCAAGCAAGTGCCAGTCCAGGCTCTTCTGTACAAAACAAAAACTGCACTGAGTGGTAAGGGCTGACAGGCGATACAAAATATTCCTGTTTTGTGAATACTGTCAGCCTTTAGGGCTATGGCCTGCCAAATCTGAGGGCTTTAAGAAATGTAAAGTATGAGTTTTCCTTTTTTTTTTTTTTTTTTTTTAAGGATTTAAGGCACTCAGATTTCTTAAAGCCCTTCACCAAAAATAAATAAATAAATAAATAAATAACAATAATAATAATAATAATAATAAAAGGGGAATTTATCCTATTGCCCTGTGATTATATTACAATATTACAAAAGCCTCCCATAGAGCTGTGGGTGCCCCATCCCTGCAGGCGCTCAGGGCCGGGCTGGATGGGGCCCTGGGCAGCCTGAGCTGGTGGGGGGCAGCCAGCCCACAGCAGGGGTGGGGCTGGATAGGCTTTAAAGTTCTCTTTCAACCCAAACCATTCTGTAATTCTATGAAATTAGAGAAAATATGTAACAAATCCGTTTAATATAGGTCAATATATTCACTAAAAAACGTATTAGAGCTGAAACAACTTTAGAATTACTTTATTCTACAGAGCTACTCTCCCTTCTCTCTTCAGACTCTGCCTGGTACATGCAATGACAGCACAGGGAAATGCCTCAGACAAAGGAAGGAGTTGCTGGGTCACAGGAGAATGATTTTCATCTCCTCTTGGTGAAGGGCCATGATGACTGTGACAGCAATGTGGAGCAGGGATAAGTCCAGGGAATACAAGCAGTATTCAGAGGATGAGCAGCCCTTGGTAGGTAGATACAGCACGGTTTTCTAAATAAATGCAACTCAACAGAAAGAGCAATATTTTAACTTTGGCAATATATTCTATTATTTCCCTCAAATAAATACTTCTAAATAATGATTATTATTTTTTAACTAGTAAAAAAAAAATTCAAGACCAGCACATCAGTTGGGCCTTTACTCAAGACAAAATGAAAAATCCCAGCCACACAAGCGCACAGCATAAGCAGCCCTTTGTCAAAGAACCTGAAAGGTGAGGGAACAGCACTGCCATCTCACTTCCTCAGAACCAAACCTCAACATGCAAGGAGAATTGTAAGTCCACTCCAAAACACTGAACTTCATTTTGAATGAAAACCCACATCTCCTCAAAGCATAAGATGTGCACATAGAGGGACCTCTGTACAGATGGGAGCTCTGCACAGATGTCCTACAGCACTGCTGCATAACCAGAGGCAGCATATGCATACATGGGTATCCATATACATAGGCATAATGCAAGCAGTAAGGCACCAGAGGTTAAACGAGTGCTTTCAGGGACTCCTATAGGTAGAGGCTGAGAAGCCAAAATGAGAATGAAACAGTGCTATGGAATCGGTATTTATGTGCTGCTGGGAGGGAAAATAGTTATGTCTGTTGGAATATCCCAAGGTAACTACTTGCCCTTCCTCTTTTTTTTTTTTTTAATAGCATCTACACATTTTAAAACCCCCTGCACCACAACATAGCACTGACATAATTATTTCTCTCTGAAGACATCAACACACCAGAATAGTGATCATATCTCCATTTTTATAATACACAACCTGACAGAAGGCTGTAGTCCTAAAATGCAGTTACTCAAAGCTGAATTTTGCAGCATTCACTGGCTCTGCAGATGACCTAACCTCTTGCCATTTTTCAGTCTGGAAAATTATTTTTATTTCAGAAGCTGTAGAACAGCTTCTCAAGAAACTGGGGGAAGCGTTATAGTCAAAATAAGTTGACAACTAGAATGAGAAATTGCCTTACACTCCTTGTGATACAGCTCTGGAGCTCCTACTTCCAGAATGAAGCATTAGAGCAGTAGCATTGACCCTTTCCAAGCCCTGTGCCACGCACTTCCAAAGGCTGTGCAAGATTCTGCAGTTAGGATAACCTTTGAAGGAAAGTGCGGTGAGGATCCAGACAACTATTTTTATTCTCACAAATTCTTTCAAGTATATAACCTATAGTAAGTAAAAAAAATAGGCTTAAAAAAAAAAAAAAGCATGGAAGAGAGCTGCTCTCCTTTGCACACTTCAGACCGCATACATGCCATGTTTACCAGGCAATATACACAACTTGCTCGATCAAACGGAGACCAAAACACAAACTCTCTCACCTCACCTCTTCCTGGTGACCACACAGCACAAAGCCACAAATCAGTTCTTCAAATCCAGAAGCCTAACTTGAGAGCTATTATCAAATAAAGGCTCATTAAAATCTTTGACAAATGGATTATTACAGTGTCATTGCACAAAAACATGAATTAAAAATACAGATAAATACCTCGGTCTTTAAATTGCTGAACATGAAAGCTTATTCTGCATATCTATTTAAAAAGTACCTCTGCAGTACCAGGAGAAGAGCAACATTTCAAATAGCCCCTGAAAACATTCAATAATCAGAGATTCTAATATACTGTTTCAGTGCTTTTAATCAGAGATTCTAATATACTGTTTCAGTGCTTTCACATTACTCCCACGTTATAATTAGCATTAATTTAAAAAACTTTTTCTTCAGAGTGTTGCTACAGAGCAGCACACTGTCACATTCATGTTTTGTCATGGACATACAGCCATCCACCTCATCTTCAGGTGGCAAAGTATTTAACCTGCCGTAACACAAACCTGGAGTGAGAGGCAAAGAAACCTTTCTCACTTTACCCATTAAGAAATTTCAGCTATTGTGAATTACTGACACTGTATGTAATTAGTAACACCAAAAACAAAAGATGAAATGCCTGTCTGATGTGTCAGAGCAATGGCCCAATGTTGTGAAACAGGCCCTCACAGCCTCCACCAAAGTATCTCTTCTGAGATTTAGGAAAAAAAGAAAAAGAAAAAAAATTATATATATATATATATGTTGCTGTATTGAGCACTTCTTATCTGAAATGTGCTTCTGTAGAACATAGGTCTGTGTAACAGAATTCACATCTTCCCTTACAAACTCATCCTCATCATTATTGCTAGCGACCAGGAAACTCAGCTATTACCTCATTAAAATTAATCAGTCATCTACACAGGGAAATGAAATAAAGATAAAAAATAATTTCTAGTAACAATTCTAGCCCTTTGCTTTGCCAAAAGCTACAAGAAGTTCATTTGCACCAGAAATAGCCCAGACTTGGACTGAAAATCTGAACCTGTGATGAAGCTCTGGCGTGGAGTCCTGGCTGCCCTCACTCCCACACTACTCAGTACACCTGACAAAAATTAATGATGCTATTAAGAAGATTATGCCCATCAGAAATTATGCATTTAGAAAGAAAAAAAAAAAGTATGAAATTGAACCCAGAAATACCAGTAGAATAAATGCATGTGGGACATCAGTTTTCCTACAATGTGCTCCAAACTATGAAAACCCAGGCCTTTCTATAGAGCCTAAGTCCAAGACCCAAAGCACTGCTTTAGCTTAAACACCAACAATCCCGTTTTACTTTCACCCTCTGCTTTTGTACAATTTACCAAACTCCCTATTTCTGCCTAGTACAGTTGTCTGCTGATTATTATTTTTTTTTTAGAAGGCATTATCACCATCCCCTCATGACTTGTGGTACCATCCCCCCTTCCCTACCTAAGCAATTTATCCTAATCTTCAAGAAATATCCTGCTATAGCCATAGCACAGTTTACAACTGCCACTAAAGCCCATCTGATATATAATGTCAGTAATGCTTTTATCTTCTTACCATCTGTAAATGGCTTTTTTCCACTTGAAATTTCATGAGCTATTTTAGGAATATTATGGTTATTTGCTTTCTAACACTACAGCGTAGGCGTTTAGATCCAATTTCATGTTCTTTTCTGCTTTCTAATTTTGCTGCCTGAAGCATATTTACTAACGTATGCAAGTTTCCTGTCAGAATGGGAGAAAAACAGGTCATCCTGCCAAAGCTCCACAGCAGCCCCCAGCACCGAGGGATGGTGCTGCTCCTCTGCAGAGCCAGCAAATCAACATTGATGTCATCAGCATCTCACAAGACATGAATTACTCGCACCTGTCTTCAGATCAATATTTCTGCCAAGTGCAAGCCAGACAACCCCAAATGGTGCTTAAGTGACCCATTCTCCTGAATTCTTAAGTATCTAACAGCTTCCCTTAGCTATTACACTGCTGTGCTTTGGGAACTCCATTGCACAAGATTTCAACCTACTTTTTTTTTTTTTAATCTCTTGACAATACTTGCAAGTTTTATTTATTACAGAGGAATGAAGTTGCAACCTTGTTGCTGGCAGTGGGTTGGGGATGTTGTAGCTGTCAGTATTCTTCTCTGACGGAGCACATCTTTGTGTGAGTTTACAATTATCTCATCTATTTTATAAGGTTTAACGACTATGAACATAACCGATTTCTCCCTGTATACATTTATACCATCTGTGTTTAATCCAGTATCTCAAACTTTAGAGACTCTGGTTTTCCCACTATTAATCATATTTTTGTGACTTTGTCACTATATTATTACAACAAATACTACACGGACAAATGCCATTAAAACTGTCAGAAGTTAAGATTTTACACAAAGTCAGCCTGCCTGGCAGAAATCTCCACTACAAAGTACATTGATTGAAAAAGTAATATATGAATATGTATAATCCACAACCTGTATCATCTGCTTTTTCATTTACTGGTGAAATTTAAGATCTTAAATTTCGTGTTTAAGAACATTACATACTAAAGGGGAGTTTCTCTTGCATTCATGATATTCATTCATTCACAGCTGGTCCTAACTAAAACATACAGCTTTGTTAGTTTTCAGAGGATGAGGCAAAGCACATTTTGTTACTCAGCACAATAGAAGAGGTGGATGGAAAGGCTCGACATAAACCAGTCGTGTTGAGAGGCAGCCATAAAGACGCTCAGAGGGCTGGAGCACCTCTCTTATGGAGAAAGGCTGAGGGAGCCGAGTTGTTCAGCCTGGAGAAGAGAAGGCCTTATTGTGACCTTCCAGCACTTAAAGAAAACTTGCAAACACAAGAGAGACCAACTTTTTACACTGTTTGATAGTGAAAGGACAAGAGGGAATGGCTTTAAACTAAAAAAGGGGAGATTTGACTTCGCTATTAGGAGGAAATTCTTTATTCAAAGGGTGGTGAGCTGCTGGAACAAGCTGCAGATGCCCCATCCCTGGAGGTGCTCAATGCCAGGATGGATGGGGACCTGGGCAGCCTGCACTGGGAGGTGGCATCCAGTCCATGGCAGGTACTAGGGCTGTGGGGCTTTATGGTCCCTTCCAACCCAAACCATTCAGTGACTCCATGATGCTATTAAGAAAAAATAAAAATAATAATAATAAAAAAAAGACAACCTAAACTCTAAGTGTTATTGTCTGAATAGCCTGAGTATTTTAATAAGAATGGCACTGAGTCTGTTTCAGTAGACATATCTATACACACACATTCCTGTAGCTCGCTCTCAGTATCTAGATAAAAAATAGTCATAAACAATGAAGAGAAGCCTCTGAGTTGTTCTGTCCTCATTCCAACCACATAAATGCCAGCTCCTCAGAAGTTTGCTGACAGTAATAATGGCAGGATGGTGCCTTTTCACTTCAGCACACTGCTGAAGCATCCATCCCAGCCCATGGGCAGAGTACATCGCCTGTCTCCTGTTCAGACAGCTCATTGGTTTTACAGCCTCCAAACAACACCCTCCCACTGCCAGACAAACTGGCTGCTGTCTGGCAGCCAGCAAAAACGTATAGCGAAACAAGCACATGCAAAGTCCCAGTGTCCTCTGAGCAGCTAGGCACACATGACCAGAGTGCCTCAATGCGATGGTAAGACCTCACCAGGCACAGGTCCCACAGAGCAGTATTTCCCAGGTTGGGTTTGTTGGTGTTCCTTTTGTTTTTGTAAATCCTTGAACTGCTAGGGCGTAGACCTGGAACACCAGCAATATAAAAGCTCGGGCTAATAAACTAAAATGTTGAGATTTTAGAGGTTGAGACAAAGACCGAAAGGGGAGAAGAAAAAAATATCATTGTTCATATACGTGCAAAGCTAGATTTCTGCAAGCAGCAAAAGGGATTATGCTGAAGCACAACCACCCTTCATTGCACTAATTTCCACACAAACCTCAGGCAACCATGCAATGTTTGCAAGAGTAAATCAGTGCAGACATGCAGGACAACGTGCAAATATCAATCCACGGAGAAGGTGGGGTTTAGACTCAGCTGTAACAAGAGCCACCCACCTCCCTGTCATCCAAAGTCTCCACCCACATCCACAAGACTACTGACAATGCACTAACAAGATCTCAGGCGTGGTTCGGATTGACTCTGGATAGTCAAGAAAAGGGTTAAAGAAAGTCACCAAAGAATAGGTTATGGTATTATCTAAGTGACTCCACAAACTTCCACAGGTTTAACATTGAACCAGCTGCATGCTGGTCTGTTGACATTGCACCAGCAATTCTGATGCATCACGACATTACAAATTCTGCAAGCCAACAGGAAGACTGCAGGCAGAGGCAAAAATGCATCAATAACAAGCTATCATGAGTTGCAATAAAACAAATTACTGTCCTTTCTATCAATAAAGACTCACTCAAAAGAATACCATATAGTGATGTCATCCTGACAGTAGTGCCTAAAAAGCAGAACACTTTACCTAATGTATTTCCATCATCCAGAGCATATGGAGTAAGGACCTTACAACCGGCTCCTCCTGATCTGCATAGCTGGCCATCATTTCCTCTGAACTGAAGAGGTAAAAAAGAGTGGAAACCAAGGATGACCAGTTTTGTTCTTGTAGTCCATGGCTTATGTTAGGTTCTTATTGAACAAACACAGGGCAAGTGCAATGATGATCCTATCTCCATGATCACCACCCTCCTGACACTTAGATATGCTGTAATACCTCTTTTTAAAGATTCTTTTTCCAAAGCTTGCAAATGGGAACAGTTCAGAAGATCCCCAAAACACCCCAGGGTTATAGCCCAGAATATATAGAACACACAGAGAATGTGTAGACAGCTTAGTTGCTCGGCATGGACATTTTGTGTCCTGAAGGTAAAATTTAGACATATTGATACTCTGTCACTAAAAGCTCTTTATAGATCTCCCAATTCTCAAGCTGCCTCTCGCTCTCAAGTCAGTACCTGTGCCCTGAGGATGGGGACTTCAAAATCATGTAACTCGCTTCTCTAGAGAACAGAGAGGTCAAAGAGATCCTGCAGTTCAAACAGAGTACATGAACATGTAAATAGTTTACGTCTCTTCTGTCCCAAATAAACAGACTTAAGCAAGAGAGGTGAGGTGTGTGGAAAGAAAGCTCCAGATACCAGTTTATCTCAGCACTTTTTGTTTTGTTTATGTGAAACAGGGATTACTGGTAGCATCTGAGCAGTTCCTGCAAGCAGGGGGCTGTTTAAAATACAAGTTTCTATCTACTGCCATTTGCTTTCTTTTAACTGCAGTACCAGCAAAAGCATTCTATGAGACAACTTAAAACTTTACATCCCACTATTCCTTATGGCTACATTACTTCAGGATAACATCTAGAAATTTCTAGTAATGGCCAGTAAGAATTTTTCGGTTCTACTCCATTTTGCTCAATAGTTCAGGCAATGTTTGAAAAGTTGCATCTGCTGTAAGCAAACTTCAGCAACACAACCACTTCCGCTCCCATTTCATTCTGTTCCTGGCTAGCAAAGCTTGAGAACATTGCCTCAACTGCCTTCTGTAACTATCTGTGAGATTCCTGTGCAGGGCCAATTTTCCATGACTCCTGATAACTGAGCTTTGCAGCCAGCCACACGCTGATTAGTCACTGGGCAAGGAAATAACACATGGCACGAAACAGCAGTCTGCTACCAGTGGTCCAAGAAATAACCTAACGTGCTCCCAGTTTGTGTAGCAAAATTCCAATTGATAATGAAGTCACTGTCTGAAAAACTACTACAACCAGTTGAAATGAAATGTATGTGGTCATGACCCATAGATTCCACCCCTCCAGACCCATCCAAAAAGTCCACATACGCTTCTTCGCATTGTCTACTTACAGCTACCCACTTGGGGTGAGAAACAGGCAGTAAACAGGGAAATAGACAGAAACAGGGAAAGCAAGAGATGCAACTGACAATCTGGAGTTCTGCTCTGACACTAGTCATTAAAGAGAAAAATGACTTTGCTTTGGGGACATGAAAGAAACTCTTCACTCCAGTGAAGTGCTTCTTGTTCTGTCAGTGTACTCCCCAACCTCCACTGCCCTTCAAATAAATGTTTACAGTGGGTACATAACAAAAGGTAAGACTGCGTCAGAAAGGGAGACACAAAAACTGAGGGATGAATTCGCTTGACTGGTGACACATCAGATCAGCAACACACACCTCTGGAGAAAAAAAAAAAAGTACCCCCTAGGCAATGCTATGCTCCAGGGCAAGCACTGACAGCTCTTCTCTTGAATCTAAGCCAATGTGCATAGAAGCATGCCAAAAAGCAGGTAAAAAGACTGACTCTGACCTACTGATCTGAGTATTCCAGTATCCATGAAGAAGAAAGGTCAGAGCTGCTGTTTCAGATTACTGAAAGTATGTACTACCATGAAAATGAAAAGGAAACACATATATATATACATATATATATATACACACATACACACACTTTCTATAAGTTATTTTTAACTGTCTAACATTTTTCCTTTTTTTCTTAATTTTTTTTTTTTGTTAAACATGGACTGCTTCATTAATTTTCTGAAATTAAAGGAAGCTCATCTTCTTAATTTTAAGTTAAAAGTAATGCTTCTTCTATGTTGTCAGCATCCACGTTAGGTTATTAGGAGTGAATATCATAAAATGGCTTGGCTTGGAAGGGTCCACAAGGATCACCAAGTTCCAACCCCTACCACAAGCTGGGTTGGCAACCACTAGGTCAAGTACTAGATCAGATTGCCCAGGGCCCCATCCAGCCTGGTCTTAGACACCTCCAGGGATGGGGCATCCACAGCCTCTCTGAGCAGCCTGTTTCAGCATCTCACCACTTCTTCATCAAAAAAACTTTCCATCAAAATCTAATCTGAATCTTCCTTCCTTTAGTATAACACCATTCTGCCTTGTCCTTTCACTGTCTGCTCTTGTAGAAAGTTGATTTCCCTCATGTTTACAAACTCCCTTTAAATACTGAAAGGTCACAATAAGGTCTCCCCGCAGCCTTCTGTTTTCCAGGCTGAACAAACTCAGTTCCTTCAGCCTACCTTCACTTCATCTTTATGGCTCTCCTCTGAACCCTCTCCAAAAGCTCCACATCTTTCCTGTATTGCAGGCCCCAGACACAGACTCAGTGCTCCAGATGGGGCCTTACATGGGTTGAATAGAAGGAGTACTACTGCTACTTTTTCTTTTTAAAAATTATTTTGGAAGAAAGAAATAAAACAAAAAGTAATACTCAATTATTAAAAGTAAAAAAAAAAACAAACAAGGACAACTTAAGAAAAAAAAAAACAACCAAAACCAAACGGAAATGAGACAAATTTATTCACCCTTTCTATATTAAATGTCTATATATTAGAGGTCTGAAGGTGACATTAATGTTAAGACCAACCAGAAGAATATACTGTTAAATGTATTTTTCTCTAATGGTTTTACAGCAGAAATAACCAGAAATTGTGTCCCATAGAAAACGGGTAAACAACCACATGTTTGCTTGCTCCAGCTGAGAACGGGCTGCTGGAGTGTAGCTGCCTGAGGCCATCTCCAGCACTTCCCAATCCCACAAGAGCACAAATGACACGTCCCTTCTGGGACAGCTGCTGGCCCAGCAAGAATTCTGTTAATTTGGGAATACTCTCTCCAGTAGACACCAATACTATAGCTTCTAGTGCCCTTACTGGCACTTTCCTATGATAAAATCTGGAAAATTGCAAGCTGGCCAGATGTTATCTATGTAAGACATTGGCAAAATTTACTATAGCTTCTCACAGCTTTGTTACTGCTTTTATAGGCAATCTTTGTAGCCTAAACAGATGGTGTGGAGCTATTTTTTAATACTTGAGTATTTTACGGAATCTTAAGTTTTCAGCTTGACTATTTGGAAGTTGTTCTACGGGGGGGGTGGGGGGGGGGGGAGAAGAAGCTATGAAAATTAGATTTGGGTAAAGGTAAAGAGAATGAAAAGGCAGCGTTTTGGGGTTTGGGGTTTTTTTTGTTTGTTTTGTTTGTTGTTGTTGTTGTTTTATTTTAATTTGAGGACACCTACTATCTTAAAGTCACATAGACTTCATATGCTTGCAAGAATTATTCTGGTATTCCAGTGCCAGCTATTCAAAGGTATACAGCAAGTCTGTTACACAGATTTAACACAACTTATCTCCTCTCTCACAGCCCTACTTTTAACTGCTGGATCCTTCTTCTTCTTCATAGGATGGTTATCTAGGGATGAGATTAGAAGGGACCAAAGCTTACCTTTCAGACCAAATCTGCTTGTCTTGTGGATTTCATCTGGACCCACAGAGTAATTAAATACATAGTCACTCTGAAAGCAATGTCTCCTATTTATTTCTATGGAAACTGTAACAGTTCCACACCTTCACTTCATATACACTCCCATGTCAGACATCATCCTGCCAGCCTGCCCTTCTGCTACCCTCTGTCACACAGCAAGAAAACGTAATGGAGCACTGGCAGGAAGGTTCAGCCTCAACTGCCACCACACCAACATCTGCTTCTGATGTTAGAGGCAAACTTCATAAAAAAGGAGGCATTATTTCTGGAGCAGGCTTCATAAAATTCTGTTGTGTATTTCCAAAGTATCTCTTATGATTGGTGAAATATGGGAAATATTACGCTCAGTTAGTATACTGCATCATATAAATGCATTTTTAAATGAGAATATAACTAACTTTTCACAGCCTTAGGAGCTTCATCAAGTTGGTCTGTAAAAATAGACATATGCATTTTCTACAGTATATGTTTTCATAGGCCCTGCAGGGGTTTATTTGTTAAAACCTTACAAATTTCTGAAAGTATTACAGACAAAAGAATTTACAGTCAGGCCAATAATTCTGATTAATACATCTATTCCACAATTCCAGAGCCAAATTCTCATTTTTGATACAAAAGCAAAAGGTCACTTGGAAATCAACCATTTCTATAAAATATGGAGGAGCTGACCAATAGAAATGGCATATATATTATTTTAAAAACTCAAACAATTGATTACCAATATAAAATTTTTCAGGCTGAGAGTTATAATTAAACATGCTTCCTTTCAATACATTCATAAAAAAGGGACAGCTTTATCTGCACCACTGAGTTTCAGCTCTCACCCTACTTGGACTTTATAGGAGTTTTCAACTACAAACTACAAGATTTCAACTTACTTTCTACTTCTTAAAGTACAATCCATTCTATGCATTTAATCTCCCAGTACATAAACACTGAAATCAATGTCAAATGTAAACGGCACTCAGAGAAACTATCTTTATGAAACACCCTACTATAGAATCCATAATATACAGCTTGTGTAAGAAAAAGGAGTAGTTTTGTTTTAATTATATAAAAAAATGTAATTTAAAAAAAAAAACAACTTCTAGGACAGTCTAAATTCATCATTTCATCTTAAAAAAAAAAAAAAAAAAGTAATTCTACAGCTCTCTAAACTATTTGTCCTGGAACGCAGAGCACAAGTTAAACAATGTGAGTTCCTAGCCAGAAATAAATATAAAGTAGAGTTTCCGGCATGAATGCGTAAATCTTCTTGGCTCTGCATTTACATTTTCAAAACAGCGCTTGTATTTACATTCTGACCTTTGTATCTTTTCCAAATTCAAACAAAACAAAATCACAAAGAAATACTTCTATTCAGCAATAACCAGACTCATCTTCTTCTTTGAGCAAAGGTTACAGTAACATCTAAGAACTGTAAGCGTAATAACAATCAAGTTTCTACTCAATTTAGGAAGAAAGATTGCCCTTCCACAAGAACAGACATGTCCATTTTAATTAGCTTCAGCACAAACCATTTAAACACCAGAAACAAGCAAATGTCATTTCATTTTGCAGATGACAGACCAACTTACAATAAAGCAATTAATAAGGGCTGCTGCAGAAACTGCTGTTATTAATCAGTGTCAGTACTAACTACCCAATTCAAGGAAACTGCTTCCTGCTTGATTTCTTCAGCCTTAGTTCACGAAAAAGTTTACACTACGATGCTATCCATTTGCTTGTTCCTGTTATCTTCTGAACCTGCTGGACAATTTCAATTAAATTTAACACTGAGGGAAGTCCCAAAGAAAAGAACATCCCACCAAATTGTGAACACTAACAGTTGCCACCAGAATGCCACAAACTCTGAACTGGTCAGACTTGTTTGGCATGTCAGCCAGCTAATCAGTACCAGACAGCTCTGAATGGCAGCATGGAATGGCTCTGAGCCAGGTATTAAGGTGTTGTCCTGAATTGCACACCGTAAGGTACCTCTAGCCACGTGTTTCCTAAATAACCTAAATGTTGCAGCTGTATGTACACATGGATGTAATACACTAGCCTGCTCTTTATGTGGTGATTTAAAGAAACAATAGTTACGTGCCAGTTTGTACGGTTAGTGTTCTGCAGCCAGACTTACTATTTCTGAACAAGCAGCTGTGTATCGCGATCAGCAAATAAAACATCAAGATTTAAAAAACAAAAGTTCCAAGGTGGAGTTTGCAATAAATGCTGAGGGTGAGATATCAGATGGTAAAGTATTGATCTCCACTACACCCACAAATGGTAATTCCTTTCTCAGAAGTAAAACACGTCTTAGAAATAGCACAGAAAAAATCCAGGCAGCTGAGAAGAAGTGAATGAAACCAATCCTGCTTCCCGCCTGCTGAATTCCCCACTCCCACAGCCGGGCTGGGAGCTCATGGGCCTCCAGCACCCGCAGGGTGGACAGCTCCAGGTCTCTACCCAAGGGGAGCACAGGGCTTCCCCAAAAAGAGCCCTGGTGCTGCCATCTCCCAGCTGAAGGGAGAGTGAATAGCACACTGCCTTAGGAAGAAGCTCCATCAGACTCATTAGCCCATAGGACTGAAAGACATTCCTCCCTGTAATTCATTTGTATGCACTGTTTGGATTTTGTCAGGGATTCACACTCTGCGGTAGTACAACTCTTCCAGATTCGGAAGTGAAAACATTTTTCTAACATAAAAAGTGTGTTCCAGTAAGCACCCAATGAGGCACACCAAGTACAATGAGCTGCATACAAGATATTATAACTTGCCTCTCAGGAAAAGCCTGCACAATGACCTTAGCTCAACTTACCCCTAGATTGTCCTCCATTACCTGGAGACCCATCTATAACGACAGCAAGCATCAGAACTGCAAATCTCAGCCTGCTTCCCTCGGACTGAGAAATGTGATCGCACACACTTATGTGATTTATCTTCCATTACTGTCAAGGAAAACAGCAAATAAGCCTTTATTTCAAAACAAGAAGAACTGATGTTGGCCACTAATTCAGTTTCAGTTTAAAAAGCAGGTCAAATAATCTTATTTTCCATATTGCAAAAAGGAAAAGAAGGAAAACAATACTTGATGTACTCTAACTGCAAGAAAAGGTGAAAAACAGAGTGTTGCTGTCTTTTACTATCTCCTACTAGAGTTTGCTTCTTTTTCCCTTTCCTCACAGTTAGTGCACCAGAAGGTCCCCTCAGAATAAATAAATAAATAAATACATAAATAAAAATAATAATAAATGGCTGAGACAGATGAAGTAGGTTGCAGCCCACAGTTTTATTCTTACGCTTCCCATAACCTCATCAGAAAAAAAAAAGTGATCTATGATGGAAATAGATCAGTGGCATCCAATTTCGGCATTAGCATGAATGTAAGTTTTTCTAGCAGTAGTTCACTTCCCTCTTGAGGAAGAGACAGTCCAAGAACTGCCCAAGAACACAGTCACAGAAGAGGATGTACCAGTACTACCTGCTTGCTCGCATGGAAAATATTCCTTTCTCTCAGAAGCTCAAACTGTTCACTAACTGAGATTTCCCAAGATCCTGAGACTTCCCAGTCTCTGCACCTCAAAGGCTGCACTTTTGGCAAAAGCAGTGATTTGAACAATGGAGCCAGAGAAAGCATGAAATTGTTTTCTTTCAGTTCTTAACTTTTTGAAACCATAACCTGAAAAAATCACAGATAGACCAGCTTCATATGCCAGTATATTCCACACAGGCAACAGAATAGCACACACTTAAAACAGCACCTCCATTTTGTGTTATAGGAAAGCAAAAACAGAAGAACAAAATACTTCGCTTTGTAAGATGGATAATGGAAATGAATCTGTCTACTCCCACCTTAGCTGCCAGCAGTAGCTCATTCCAGTAGAAGGACTAAATTGACAGATTAGGAAGGGAGACACACAGATAAATACTGAAGATAAATTTCCCAGAAAATTAAAGTTCGCAGTATACAAGAATAAATAGCCATCTATCTACTTTCAGTGCGATTTTTTAATCCATATACTAGCCATTCAATAATATTTCCTGTAGACTGAAGCAACAGGAAGGTAAAAAGACATAAGTCTGTATTTAAAGTATCTCACAAATGCTTAAATAACATAGTGGTAAAGGCTAGATGAGTATTTCTAATGTTTTGAATACCTATTAAAAAGCAATAGAGATGAACAGATTATCAGCTTAACAATGGCTTTCAGGGAAAGATGCCCAAATGCAACTTAGAGCTCAAAGGTATTGAATGAAACGGCTGTAAACAGAAAGTGCTATGCATTAAAAAGAGAGAAGGGGAGAGGGAAAAAGAAAAAAATATCCAGAACCAAAAAGAAAATGATCTGTAGCCCTAAATAGTACTAAAGAGACACACAAAGAAGCAGATCTGTAAAGTTATCTAGATCCTAATCCCTCAACTTCAACAGAAACTAGGAACAGAAAAAAAAAACAAAAACACCCACAGTCCTATATTTTTTAATAATGGGATATCACTGAGAAACTAGTTTTTTTTTTAAAACCTATTTATGATCAAGAAACGGTTTTATATGGACATATTTTCTGTTGTTCTAATAATAGACATATCTGTAGTAAACTTTGTATTTTTTATGGCTATAACTGTGACGAGTATCACAGTGTTTTGAAAGAGAACAAGAAATCTCTGGACAATTCTAGCTCTGAAATAGACAAAGTTTCTTGTCATTATACTTCCTCACCTCTGTTCATCCAGGAATAGAGGCTTAATGTTGTTACTAGATTGCAGACATTCATGCAAATTAATGTAAAAAATCTCAAAAACAAATGTTTTGATCAATCCATATTTCAAGTTACATTCATCAGCACTTTTCACCACAGGTGATTACTGCCATAATCACGGTGTTCCTTAATCGTCACTGAAAAACTGTTGTGACTGTAGGGAGAATCTGAAAGAGAACAGTGTCGGTGGTGAAAGTAATGGGAAACAAATCAGAAGGAAAAGATCACTGCAATGACAACACGTACTGATGTGTGGAATCATAGAAAAAAGGCCACAATACTCTCACCACCACTCCAGATGAAATTAATCCATACACTGCAACAATTTCAAACTTTACAATGCACTGCACTTGATCGCGTGTTTCACACTACCATTACACACCCATCAGTAAAATGAGAATGGGGAAAAGCATCAAACCTTGCAGCCTGTGCACTCAACAGGTCTGAATGTCTACAATGACTTCCATCTTGCATCCATCCTGACAGCGAAGATTCTGTACATCTTTTATTTATAGTATACTGAGGCTTTGCAAGCAATGTTTTGTTTCCAGTGCTGGGCAAGGCTTCGTTTCTTCCTGTCTGGTATGTATTACAGCAGACATGTCATGTTAAAAAATTACACCATGAAGAGACTAGTAGTATTTATAAAACCACATTTTACAGCTGCATCAGGAAGGGTCAATGCAGTTAAAAAGATCTTTGTGAAAGCAGGATGGTGTCTGGAACAACTCTGAGCAGGAAAGATCACGTTACTTGTTCTCCTTTCAGAATCTGGTTTATACCACATTTTTCTTGTCTCTCTATTAAATAAATCTTCTCACATTTACCAATTGACCCTTTTAGCCCAGCTTAGTAACAAACGTTTTAGTCAAATAACTTGAACATTATGTCTAAGAAAACTATTCTTATTAGCCTTTATGCTGTAAGCTCTCAGCTTCAAATTCTTGCTTCGATTACTTTTTTTTTTTTTTTTACATTAATATAATAAAGCAGAGCAATTTAAGAGACAAACACAAAAGCAAAAAACACTTTCTGTTGTTAGGACTTGCTTTGCACCACTCTACCCTCCATCAATTTGAGTTACACTACAAAATAAGACAAGGCTGACTAAATTTAAATCTGAATTCTTCTATTGTTTCACTCATTACTGTTTCCTCATTTTACTTGTGGTCTGTTAATCTCTTTTCAAGCAGATGATATCAGAGTGCCTCAGAAGACAAGGATGGAAGCTGTCGCAGGGCTGATGTTCAGCACACTCTGTGGAGCTACAACCTGCCTACAACCTGCAGTTTACCTCCCACCCCCTTCAGGCACCTTTGCCTGGCTATATGTGCCTTCATTTCAGACCTCCCACTTCTTTGTGCATCATGGTATCAATTAAAATGCTGAACTAAGCATCAGATTTTTGACATGGCCCTAAAACCGTACATCCAGCTTACTTGCTAGATCAGTTTATATCTGAATTTATATATTACACTCCCTAGCGACTGCAAATAGACATTGAGTACTTCTTTTATTTTTATCACGAGATGCACGAAAGCTCACAACAGAGCTCCAAGAATTTAAAAATAAAAAAAAGAAGAAGAATTTACAAACATGAAGCCTTTCTTCGAAAAAAAATGGAAACTGGTCAATTAGAAAAGAAAAAAAAGTAAGAGTGAAGAGGGAACAGCTAGGAACAAACAATCTAAACATTTCATTCAGCACTATGATGAACACTACACAACAAAAATGTATTCTATAAAGAAAATAAGTTTGTAATTACTAGTCAGGATCAAAACTGACAGTAAGAACTCGGTGTTCAGTCCCATGAAGTAAACAAGTTATCATTCCTATCCAGTAAGTAAAAGGGTTCAACCCTGAAAGGAGATGGGCTGTCGGTACAAAATCTCTACACAAACCTATCTGGAATCAGCCACTCCATCACTGAATGTAAAAAAAAATAAATAAAAGTAGATATTTTCCTTAGAATTATTGCAAGATCATAAGACTGCTATTAATACCATAGCCCACATTCACAGTAGGAATACCTACTTATAGCTGTGCATACTTTAAAAAAAAAACAAACACATTTACCAGGCACACAGCAACTCATGCACACATGGACTTTATAGGGTTTTATGCACCCATAAGCATGCAACCACCTAAAATATAAAAAAGTCCATGCATTCATTATTTATATTAAATAATACCTGTGTGGGAATAAATAAATACACTCCGCTAACTCACGTATGTCAAGCCCTACTCCAGAAGCAAAGAGATCCCTTTCAAACGGATCTTCTTCCACAACGTTTTCCCCCTCCTTCATTCACCATACTATAATCACTCATCTTTAAAAGTACCAAACTTCTCCACAGTTGTACTCACTCAAAGCTCCAATGAAAAGCTCAAACTTGCTGGAGGAATAGTTATTCCACAGCATAAAAGACAAAGCTGGATCCAGCCCTGGTCAACCTGATCGAGCTGTGCATGTCCCTGTTCATTGCAGGGGAGTTGGACCAGATGGCCTTCAGAGGTCCCTTTCAACCCTAAGGATTCTATGATAAACTAAAACCAAAGGTCAATGTGTTTTAAATTTGCACTTTTGCTTCTCAAAAACACATGTACAAGGCAACTAGAATTCCAAGAAAAAAAATTCAGGACATATGTTTGGGGTGTATATATGATGACAGCAGTCATATCCGGGTAAAGAGAAGTGAATGTTCCTTTGCTTGCAAGTGCTCTCTTTTCTCTTCTACCCCTTACTTCACTTCCACGCTTTCTCCTTCCTCTTGTTTTTAGCTTTCCATTTTCCTTACCACACACTGATTCCTCTTTTGCCTGTGTGTCCTGCCTTCCACCTTGCCTTCCCGTTTCTTTCATTACTGTCCTAACAAATGAAATTTCCAAATCTAGAGGTCATCTTTGATACCGGAAGAACAGAAATGGGGCAGCTGCCCGTACCTTGATTAATTTGTATTTTGTGACCTAAATGTGAGATTTCCAAACCACATGCTCCAGATTTACAGGAGCAGTTAAGGCCAATGAGTCTGTAGGGATTTTACCATTTAAGGCAGACTTCCCTCAAACTGAGAGCTCTCCCTAGACAGTACTGAAGAACAGAATGCAATACTTTTGCATAACAGACCGGGGATAAATCCTGAGATCTATATGTATTCAACCAAGCTTAACTTATTGACAGGTAGATGAAGTACCTGTCTGTGCAGGTTATAAACATTAAGTCATCTCATTGCTTTTCTATACCTTCAACAGGAGAACCTTCATTCAATGGCTTAGATTGGAGGGGACCTTAAAGATCACCCTGCCCCCCACCAGCTCAGACTGCCCAGGTCCCATCCAACCCGGCCCTGAGCGTCTGCAGGGATGGGGCACCCACAGCTCTAATGGGCAGCTGTGCCAGGGCCTCACCGCCCTCTGAGTAAAGAATGTCTTCCTCACATCTAACCTGAATCTTCCCTCTTTTTGTGTAAAGTAATTCTCCCTCGTCCTAGCAACATTCTAAAAATTGGTACTTTCTTAATGCCCACAGATATATGTTTATTCTCTTCGCTTAAAATAAAACACAATCAATTTCTCCATTCATCCAAAAGCGTACGGGGAGCAAAGAGCGAGGTCTCTTTGGAAAACCAAGCCGATGTCAGTGACTGACACAGAGCTCCGGGATGATTCCTGAAGTAAGCCAGTTGTCCTTTAGAGCAGACATGATAGGTGCAAGGATCCGAGTGGTGCTGCATAGACGTAGCGCTGACAGTGTTTATACCTTATAATGTAATCATTTCAAACTCACGCCAACAAAACTTTGTGTCTTTCCACACTTCCTGAGTTAATACTGTTCCCTTTTTCGAGTGGAGCAGTCAGCCAAAGTTGGCTTCAAGTTGTTTCCTTTGGAGAAAAAGAAGATGGAGATAAATTGAAACGTTGTTGGTAAGGTTCATTTCTGCCCATGTGTTTTTGGATTTTTTTCCTGCTTCTTCTAAACGCACAGAGACAAATGTTAACAAAACAACAGACAGTAAATACACCAGCATTCACATGCTTTTGTTTTGAGCAGGGACATGGAGATACTTTTCAGTGGAGGCTGCTATCATTTCAACTAAATCCTTTTAAAAAATATTTATTTTAAAAAGCTGTTATAACAAAAGCACGCTGCTCATCTGCAATTACATACATACACACAAACCAGGTGGAGCCACGTGTCCTACTACTAAACTGCTAAATGCTTCCCATTACAAGATCACATTTCCAGCTGCTTACAATTTTGTCAAACTAAGTTTTTGGGCTGCAGTTCTCGCAGGCAAAAAAACCACCTGGGTCAGATTAAGGGGGGGGAAATAATACATACATACTTTTTTTTTAATTATTATTATTTTTATTTTTGAGGATTAAACTGCCAACTTGCTCAGGCTTGCTTTGTGAAACAACTATTGGCAGGAAGTAAATGTTTCGGTTTGCTCCTGTCACAAATAACAGGAAGCATTATCTCAAGATGCTCTATCATTCTTCAGATTTCCAGCAAGGAATCAAAGCTCTGCTTCTGTGACCCTGTGCGCTGGGTCAGAGCAGCCAGTTGTGATCCCCTGACTGCCACAGCCAATGGAAACAGCAAGCCACCATCCACTAAAACACAAATTCTTCTCCTTCTTTCATTTTCGGATGCTATCTGCACCCCAACTGTCCATTCTCGGTGGACATACACCGTGCTCTGAACCACACCAGAAACAACACGGAGACGTCCAAGGACGTATAACCTAAAACTCTGTCAGTGAGTCTGCCAGCAGCACCCATGCTCACACACTTCTGACAGAGACCCATCTGTAACTGGAAAATCACCTTCCCTAAACTGCATCCCCAGTAAGGCTACTCCAGGTCTGACTTTTCCTTGCAGACAAATAAGGCATTTCTTGTATTGCTATATTTCTGCTGTAGGAGAATAGAAAAGATTAAAACATCTGCGTTCCTGAAGTTGGCTAAGCGACCTTAGATAGCAATAGTTTCAGCCACTACCCACAGTAACTCAGATTTTAACTTGAAAATGCACATTTTTAAAACATTCACATCTTTCTACGTGGTCCATAACATAAAAACATCCTAGTACAACCCATATGGTCCATCACTTAGTAATATTCTAGTATAACCTACACATTTTTATATTGCCTACTTGCTCTTATTAGCCCCTTTCTCTGCTCTATCTACCTGCTATCACTGCACAGCAGACCTGGAGGAAGGTTACAAACTCTTAAATCTTTTCAGGTTTTATTTAATTTCAGGAAAAAAAACAGCAAGTAAGGTTAGCAGTTCTGATGAAATCCCACATATCACCACAATCCAGCTTTGATGCATGCAAAGTTTTCCTCAATGCTCTGGATTCTGCAATTTCAATATTATTTCAAAAACGTGTATAAACATTATGGATGTAGAACAATGCAAACTCAATAAAGAAACTAATAGAACAGACAAGCCCCAAATGCTGATACTGCAAGCTAGAACACTTAGGTTTCACTTAATCGGTGGTATCTTTATATTACCAGAGTGTAATTCTGAGAAGTATTCCTGCATTTTATAGCGTGAGCTTTCAGGGAAGGAACTCAAAACCACCAACACACCAACAGAATGTCAAAGGGAGGAGAGGGACAGCTGAAGTATTTTCCATTTCAAATACATTACTATCCGAGGAAGAGCACCACCATAAAACAGAAGGTAAACACAGGCTATCTGACAGCAAATGGAACACCCAATGTAGCAGGCATACAACATAAAGAACAACAGCATTACTCCTAAGAGCATCGTTCTGCTAATTCATCTTGCAGCTAGACAAAATACTACATTGTAGATTCAAGCAACTGTTCAGCACAGCTGCTACAAATAAGGTGCGTTGTTACCCATCAAAACAAGGTACATGCCAACATGCAGGTCATCTGCAAGGGAACAAGTATCTTGCTCAGTATTTTCAAATTTTCTATAACACCTTTCAGTACGCACTTCAAACTTCCAAAAAGTTAAAAGAATTTGCTAAAAAGAGGGCTCCTTTTTAAGTATGCAATATAATTCAGTCCTGCTCAATTCA
Source organism: Perdix hodgsoniae (assembly GCA_035772895.1). NCBI lineage: Eukaryota > Metazoa > Chordata > Aves > Galliformes > Phasianidae > Perdix > Perdix hodgsoniae. The sequence goes on from JAPSGF010000006.1 coordinate 19,787,091, forward strand.
AGTAATTGCTAATAGCTGTAACGTGAATTAGCTGTGTTCACTGACTGGCCCTTCTACCTCCACGTAGGGCAATCTAACAGGGAAAAAAATAATAATAAAAAATACTCCAAGACCCGAAAGTGACTTCCAAATTAAGCAGTGTATTCAGAAAGGGATAATATGAATATCCTGAACTTAAACAATGGCATTTCAGAGGTCACATTAACTCCAGGTGCCAACTCAGAACTGCACCACCAATATAACAAAGTTCTCTGCAACGAAACTACTTTTAAATCAAATCACATCAAGCAGAGTGGGGAACTGATCTGAGAGGCACAGAGGACCTGAATATGGTTGAATTTGTGGATCATGTATGACTCCTGAACCTGACAACAGTATTATTTTTTTTTTAAACAGCTTATGCCTCAGCTTGTCATTTGTAAAATGGAATACCGCTTAAGTACCTTCCAAAATGCTTTTCAAGGACAAAATTCATACTGACAGAGTTCAACTGCAGTATTTGTAGGTATTTAGAAACAAATATTGTGGAGGGGGGTGGGGAAAGAAAGAAAGCAAGAAAGAAGAGTTGGAGACAGTGGCAATGACAGCAAACTCTCAGCAACATCCTGTTTGAACTGGCAAATGAAGGAATACTGTCAACATGACACTTAAGCACACTGCCTCCGCAAGAAAAGGTGCTGCCACCAGGACTGAGCTCCTCCACAGTTTATTTCTTATGAACTTTTCAAACTTGTTTTCTTCTGCTGCATAAAATCAGTACAGAAATGGGACGAATTGACTCTATAGGACCAGTCTGACTATTCATGGAAGCAAAAAAAATGCCAAAAAAGAAAATAAAAAATTAAAAAAAAAAAAAATCTTCTAACTTACATTCAAGAATTGCTTCTTACAGAAGCTGAAAAGCATAAAAGAAGTATAATTCTAAATTGCTATTTAAATGCTTAAAACAATGATTTAAGCACAAGGTTTTATGCCTCCAGTTATTAACAAAAGGCTGAATGCATAGTTATGTCACCTCAGCAGCGTACGCATTCAGAGCAAGCATACAACTGGAATTTAAAATACACACTACTGCAGAACGTGCCCATACACAAGCACAGGATTAGTAATCGTTGACTATAAATTACTCCTTAATTCACCTTCCAAATAGTTTCACAAATATTTAAGGTTTTGTGATTTTTAACGATCAATTACTCCAACTGGCATGAATTGCAAGCCAGGATATAAACATTCAAAATACACTAGGCTTAAAGAATGAGATATTTTAATTATTTTTTGTCTGAATGCACAAAACAAAGAGTCAAACTAAGTCATTCTTAGATGTCCCTTAAAGAAAACGCAGGATTACAACAGAATGACTACCAGGAAAATCTTGACTGCGAGCATTCCCTGCACTCTGAAAGCCCCTTAATGCACCCTGCAAACTTCTACGTATGTAGCACATACAGGCCAATAAGGTCAGGCTCTATTTCTGCACTTCCAGGTCTCCATTCACCAATGAATAAGAATCTGCTCAGTGTCACAGAACCCATGTCTGAAAACTATGCCTGCTGTTAACGAATTACAGTGTTAATTTTATTCTTCCACGTTATCACCATTCCATTTTCAAACAGAGCACACTTCCAGCATTCTACCCACCTCACAGACAACGCAGTCAGCATTAGAGTTCAACATTACCATGTCGATCAGGAAACCCTGTTTGACAGATTCCAATTCCCATTGAACACACACAGCACAGCCGCAGAGAACAGACAAAAAGAATGCTGCCTATCTCACAGCACAAAGCATTTAAAAACTTATCCAATCCTTAACCATCTACATTTTTTTTTTCCTGATGAAACGCACTCGTTCTTTTAAAGATAACGGTGCTCCCCTAGAAAGCAGCTGGCTTCTGCACTCCGCCGGGCAGGGCTACCTCTCGCACAGCCTGGGGCGATCCGATGGGGCAGACTTCCACTCCACGAGAAGGGCACGCCGTCCCCTCCGCCCAACCCTTCCTTCCACCCTCCTCCTCACCACACAAAGGACACGTGCTGGGTGCCCTTCAGACAGCCGCGTCCCGGCCCTGCTCTCGCTCCATCGCGCCCGTCGATGGCGTCTACCCGGGACCCATCCGCCCCGCGCAGGTGCGCACAGGTGTCACCCTCCAAGGAAGGTGGGACGCTGCACGCCCTCCCTGCCGCCCCGGCAGCTGTGTCAGCTCCGAGGCCTCCTGCGTGCAGAACTGACTTTTCAGAAGGCATCAGCTTTCGAGCAGTGCTGTACTCTAAGAAACGCGCTAACGCAGCACGTCGCCCATCAGAGCTGCTCTCCGGGACAACAACAGCGTGCTGCCGGACTGACGAGAAAACGCCGATTTTCTCTTCAGAAAGAGGAACGGCACGGAACGCCCCTGGGAGGACGCCTTCGTCGGGCGTACCGCAGGCCTGCGATTAGCGAACGGCCGCGCCAACGAGGGAGCGATCGCCGCGCACCTGAACAAAGGGCGCAGCCCCGCGGCCGGACTCGGGCCCCGGGAGGCGGCACCCCCGGCCCGGAGCGGGCGCTGCCGGCACCGCAGCGCTGCGGGGCAGCCGCTCCCCGGCGAGGACAATGCGCGTCTCCCGGCACCCGGCGCACGCTCCCCTCCTCCCGCCCCGCAGCCGGCGGACCCCTCCCCGGGCCCCGCCGCCCTCACCCGGGAAGCGCTGCTCCTCGTCCTCGCCGCTCTCCGAGTCGGTCTGCATGGGCTCCTCGGCGAAGTTGACCCCGCGGGCGTCGGGGGGGGCCCGGCGCGGCGCCTGGCCCCGGTCATGGCCGGGCGCTGGGGTGCCCGCCCGGCGGCCGCTCGCCTCCTTCTCCTTGGCCGCCGCCTTGGCCGCCGCCGCCTCCTCCTTGAGGCGCCCGAAGTACTGGAGGGCGAACTCCAGCAGGTCCGCGGGCTGGCTCCGCAGCACCTCCACCGTGAAGCCCTGCAGCAGCTCCGTCAGCCCCGCCGGGATGGAGATGCTCATGCCGGGGCCGGCCGCGGGGAGGGAGGGGGGGGGGAACAGGGGAAGGGGAGAGGCGGGGGCCGGGGGGCGTCCGCGGCCGGGGGTCGAGGCGGCGCCCGGCGGGCGCCCCTGGGCGGCGCGGGTGGGAGCGAGCGGGGGGGCGGATCCGCTGTGCCGCCCGCGGCTCGTGGCAGGCGGCGGCCGCAGCCTCTCTCTCTCTCTCTCTCCGCTTCGCCCCACACCCGGCGCGGCGGCGGCAGCGGCAGCCCCGTCCGTGACTGAAACCTCCCCGCCCCCGCCGCCTCCTCCCCCCGCGCCGGGGGAACCTCGCACACATGTGACCCGGGAAACCATGACAACCTCCCGCCGGGGACTGCGGCCCGCCGCGCGCCCCCCCACCCCGCGCTGTCGGGAGGAGCGGGCGGGCGGCGGGGCGCGGCGATGCGATGCGCCTCGCTCGGGCTCCGGCCCCGCCGAGGGGGTTCCGCCGTCCCTGCGGCGTTTCGCTGCTCGGTGCCGCTGTGCTTTTTTTGTGGGCCACAGGCAACCATAAAGAGATCCCCGCGCCGCTCGTACGCGTAGATACGCCATACGTTCACAGTCACATAATTTAGGAAGCGCGGTGTCAGAAAATGCCTCCGGTCAGCTGACGGCCTCAAGGTCCGCGGACGCCGCATCTAAAGAAAGAAACAACTGGGAAAAGCAAAAGTTCCATTTCAGCGTTGCCGCCCAGTGCCGCGAGCAGGTGCTGCTGTGGCTGCCGGGCGCTCAGGGCTGCAGGCTCTGCCCGCGGGCCCGTTTTGTCCCAGAGCTCTGCTGAACGCTCCTCTAAAAGTGAGGTCCTGGGAAGGCATGAAAACCGGTTTGCAATCATCGTGTTGGGATCATAGAAACGTGGAATCACTAAGGTTGGAAAGACCACTGCAGTCGCCTAGTCCAACCGTCAGCCCATCCCCACCACGTCCACTGCACCACGTCCCTCAGTGCCACATCGACACGGTGCTTGAACACCTCCAGGGTCAGCGACTCACCCACCGCCTCCCTGGGCAGCCTGTGCCCGTGCCTCACCGCTCTTTTTTAGAAGAAATTGTTCCTAATATCCAACCTGAACCTCCCCTGGTGCAACTTGAGGCCGTTTCCCCTCGCCCTATCACGGTTACAGGGGAGCAGAGGCCAACACCCATCTCCTCACAACCTCCTTTCAGGCAGTTGTAGAGAGTAATAAGTCCTTCCCTGAGCCTCCTCTTCTTCAGACTGACCCATCCCGCTTCCCTCAGCCGCTCCCCCACCAGACCTGTGCTCCCTAACCTTCACAGCTTTGCTGCCCTTCTCTGGACACACTGTGCCTTGACGTCCTTGTAGTGAGGGGCCCACAGCTCAATTCAGAAATTTCTGTCAGCCCTGGATTTGGGTGCAAAGTGAATCAGTGGCCCAAAGGTCCAATCTCAGGACCACTCTGCTGCTTGGAAATTGATTTTACTGGACATCATCATTGTTTCAGCCACCCTGAAATATATTTCAAAGGGAGTCTGGGTGAGAAAAGTTGCCAAAAATCAAGTTTGTCTCAGTAAGGAGATACTGAATGATGTGGCTTCAGCAAGTAACAACATGAAAATGCAGCAATTTATGGTGCTTTTTTTCATTCAAACAAAGCCATTTTTAATTGAATGCACTTCCAAATGAAGCCACAGCTTCCTGTGGAAGCATTTTTCCAGTTGTGCCTCGTTCATGAATTGGACGTCATGAGCTTGGCAAACCAGTACAGTGAGTGATCTGTACGTGGGGGTGACACCACTGCTCTACAGCAGGTGAAAGACACCTCTGCCAACAGAGCTATAGGACACTATTCAGCAGTGTCTTGTGGTTTGCTTTCTCTTTATGGGAAAAGCCAGTATGGAGCACTTACTCAAAATGAAGTTCACAGCTATTTAGCACTGCCCAGCCTGAGAGAGATCTCCATAACCACACTAAGTCTTGAAGACAAGCCTTGAGCTCACTCTGCACTGCAGAAGGCTGCTCCTCCAGCAGGCTCTGGGAATGCTGCAGCTTTCTGCTGGTGGCCAGAAGCCCTGGTTTCAGCCAGGCACAGTGCCAACATCACATCAGTGCTGTAGTTGCTGCAATGGGAGCTTCTTGGGGCCCCTTATGGGTGCCAGCAGGAGGTGAGCAGAGCCCAGACGGATCACCTAAATTAGGCTGAGGGTTATTCCATACCTATGTGATTGTAGGTAGTGGGCTTAGGGCTGACTGCTGCAAGATGGGATGGTCTTATATTGCTGGTGGGCTGCTGGCTTGATGGCCAGCAGGCAGTTAAATTATTAGTTAGGCATTGATCAGCCAGTAATTGCATTGTGGAGATTACATATATGTAGCTATCATCACATTTTTTATTATTATATTTCCTTTTATCTATCTTTATATATAGCTTTCATCTCAGCCTACTGGCATGTCTCAGCCATATCTGTCCCTACAAAGTACTGCCATCATGCTACGTAGCCACATACATTGCTGTCACCCAGAATCATGTGCAGCAGGACGGCTGACACCTGTATGTTATGGACAGGTGCATATCTCAGTCATTCCAAAAGGAGCTTTAGCTAGAAATGCCAAACTGGCTCATTTATAAGTCTAGCAGCTCAAACCCTCTAACAGTGAGCTCTCCTGATTGTGATCAGGTTGAGAGATGCCCAAACTCTGAGGAAACCAGGAACTGTTGACACGTGGTCCAACTATCCGCTTGGTCTATGTTCTGTGAGCATGGAACATTCCGTTTACTGGAGTCCTCAGGACTGAATGAATAGTCATCTCTGATGTTTTCTCCCAGCCAGACAAGGCTGTCTATTAATCCAGGGATTTACCAGCAGCACTGTCTTTCACCGTGTAGTCAAGGACTTCTCAGGCTTGCTAGAGCATCCCATTCTCCCAGACATCATTAGAGAGAAGCAGATTCCTCCTCTGGGAACATCCTCAAGAGCCAGACTTTGATGTTTGTAGGCAAAGTTGGCATTGTTTGAATAAGAGGTTCCTAATTAGTGGCACTCTAAAGAATTACTCTAATTTTATATTTTCGAAACACCCTAAAATGTGTGTCTAAGAAGGCAGCTTGAGATTTGTTGTATCTCAAAGAATGGCAGTGAACTTTGCAGTTCAAGTTGATGTTTTCTCATTTCCTTCCTGTTATAACTTGCCTTGACTTCAAATTGCTTTTAAATTGTTCCCTTGTAAGGGGAGCAGCTGTCCCAGAATGCGTTACACTCTAGCAGAGGGAACAGTTAGGTAATGAGAGGATCAGTTCACACCTCTTTGATGAGTTTCATTCGTTAGTACTAATTTTCATGTGTCATTCAGCAGTGAGCATTATCCTGACATGAAAGAAAATATAAAACTTTAAAAATATTTCTGTATTGAAAAAGGACTGGGTACAACACTACCCTGACAACTACCAAGAAAAGTAAGGACTCCTGTTATCTCCTTTCCTCCTTGCTGGTAGATGCCCTCTTCTTTACACTGCTTACCAGCTCTGCATGCCAATCTGGTCCTTTATCTGGTTTGAGATGGTGCTAAAACTAGGAGAATACAGGTAGCAGCTGAAAAATGGCAAGTGCCACATCTTCTACATGACAGATCTAACCAGCATATTTTGGAAACAAAAAGGTTGGGACTGCTTCTGTCAGAGATCAGAGACAGATCATTTCTGAGCATGTAGAGGTTACTGAATAGAGTGCAGAAGGGAGTGCAGACTCCAAAGGCTTATTTTTACTAGGGTGAAGGAAGACTTAGTAAGTTTGATAAACTTGAGCTAAATATGTCAATCCAACAGTCTTCTTCTTGCTATCTTTCAACCATTTGCATGATAGGAACATCTTTCTCCAGTGCTCCCAGAGATGTTCTCAACACCCATCTTCTCATTAACCCTGGCTGAGCTCTGCAATGCAATACACACAGAGGGGCAGAAGTATGCTTTTCTCTAGAGTGGAAAGTAAGCACATTCTTGGTGTACAGTACTTTTAAAAGCCCACTTTGTCGCCTTCTTGGAGGTAAGAGAGACTGTTGTGACCAGCTGCACAGCTAGCCCTGAAATAAGAGACCCTGATCTCTTCATCCATAGTAGTGTCTGTCCTACATCAGTAACCTGAGCTCCCAGCAGTGGTACTCGATAGAGTTTGTATTTTACTACAGAAGACACAGGACAAAAACTGGCCCTAAACCTATTGCAGCATATAGGAGAAGACTGACATGTGGGAGTATTTCCTGTTTGGTTTTTTTATGTATAATTTTTGCTTTGTACTGACTTAAATCTTTTGTCTTGACTTCTGAAATTGTAAATTCAGACACACTTTGCATTTGGCATGATTAAAAGCTGCTGCTGACAAGCAACTTGAAAATGCCTTCATGTTTTATGTGTATTTCAAAATCTCTTCAGCTGTGTGCCTTTGCAGGCTCTTGATCTTGCAATAGCTGACTTGTACATTTTAAGCAACCAGTTAGTAAGAATCACACACAATTTCTGATCTTCTCAAATACCTTTAAGATGTCACATAAATTGATCTTTTTTTTCTTCTCAGTTTACAAGGCAGCTCATGCTGTCTTGCTTGGCAAGTCTTATTTACTGAATTCTCTTGTTAACAGATTTCAGTGGTAGTCATTCAACCTTAGATTCTTTCAGCAATAACAAAACATGCAGCTGTGCATGTTCATGGTTTCTTTTCTTTCTTTTTTTTTTTTCCCCGTCAGATTAGAACGATATATCACTGTTATTACTGTGCCAAATCTTTGCCAAAATATAACCTGTTTGTCAGAAGAATGTTCAGTTCTATCATCAACATAATAAAGTAGTGCCTGTAATTCAAGGATCAAGAGTAAAAGCATTCCTCATGACTCCCCCTCAACTTGGTTCTCCAGTTCTTCTCATACCTTTTGTCCTGGCTGTTCCGTTCTATTCTTGCTGTGGATTTGAAGCATCTAACTCTTGCTGTGTCTAACATATATCTAGAGAGAGCAAGTAGCCACTTACATACTCAAGTAAAATTCTTACTTATGTTTCTTTGCTTTTATGCTCAGTCTAGCTCTTCTCAACCAAAAACTGGGCATGAAACTGGGCATAAAACTGGGCTGGATACCCTCTCTTAGAAAATCAGTCCACTTTATGTGCCTCGATTTGGGCACTGACAGGCAATCATTTCTAATTTCTCTCTCTCTCTCTCACACACACACACACACACACACACACACACACACACAGTCACTTTAAAGTCAGTGTAGTGAGTGCTGAATTTACCTTTAAAAGTAAAACTTCCTTCTCATTTTGATGTAATGAGATAAAATGACAGTGTAGCTGTAGTAGACAGGTTATTTTAGGGATCTTATGCTCATACAGTGTCCTGTTCACAAAAAAAATGGCATTCTACACTGCCAACACAACATGTTAAATGGCTAACAGACATCTCTCAAACTACTTGACAACAGAAAATCATCATCAAATGGAGGTGTTGTTCCCCAAGGACTGACAGTAGGCTGTTCTTGTTCAACATCTCCCACAGTCGCTTAGGAGTAAATATAAGTATTGCTGATGCAATATCCAGCTGACATAGAATCCAGTTAGAATGGTGCTATCAGTGAGCTCAGCTAAGCACAAAGTGGTCCAGATAACTTGTCCATTTAAATGAAATCTTTCTTTACACACCTACATTTTAAGTGATTGACTTCAGAACAAAGAGTGCAAGATGTTTCTACAGAGTGGGAGGATTTTATCTTGGAAAGCAGTGCTTCTGAAAGTGTTCAGGGATCAAAATGGAGAAACAGCTCAACTTGAACTCCCAATATAAATCTGTCGCAAAATGGGCTAATGAGATTCTTGGGTGTTTCAGGGGGAAAAAGTAAATGGGAAAGGGAGATTTTCACTTTGTGAAGCACTCTTGAGACCAGTGCCAGTATACAGCCTATAATTTTGGTGTTTGTGTGTTCAAAAGAATATTGAAAAATAAGAGCTGTGCAGGAAAGATACAGGAATTATTCATAAGCCGAAGAAAATGCCTTACAGTGAAAAGATTGGGAGAGCTCAGTACTTTTATCAAAAAGAAGATTGAAATTTGACCAAATTATAAATGCTTCCAGAAGGGGAAAAGCACAAGGTAAAGAAGACTTTTTAAAGTAACCAAGGGACAACAAGGAAACCATGGATGGAAATTGAAGTATAGCCTTCCAACCATGGTCAGTGATTGATAAATATTTAACAGCAAAGATTAAACAGTTGGAATCCAAGGTTGAAAAGAAGTAGTACATTTCCTGCCCCTTGACGTCAGCTCTGTATTCCTGCTTGGATAACAGCCTTTATCAAAAAAACTGTCATTATGCATAATAAAGTAGGCTTATACCAAATGATGTGAATGATTAAATCTGTTTTGGATAGTCTAGATAGTTTATTATGAATATGAATACAGTCTAGATAGTCTGGTAGTTCCTTGTAGTCCATTTAAAGAATAAAATAGGTCTTGTTTATCAGAAATGGCTCAACATTTTCTCTTGGAACATAAAACTCTTCAATGTCTCTAGATTCATACTCAAAGTAACCAAAGTTTAGTGAAGATTATGGCTGTCGTCTTAAAAAAATCAGTGTAACAACTGTTTCCACTGTTAATGTAAATAAAAATGGTGCAGTAATTGATATAAGTTATGACACAGAAACTGTCCTATCGTACTGCAAATTATTGATGTCTCTGAGATGAAATGAAACACAACTATCCTAAAATAGTACGGTGTTTCTTAGCTTTCATGAAATACGAAGCAATACTGGGAAATTTATGGTAAAAAAAATATGCTTTTAAAAACTTTCAGTCTCTAATGTGGTTGCTTGAGTATTATTTAAATGTAAAAGAACTGTAATGA
>JAPSGF010000006.1:19796957-19844840 GCA_035772895.1 Perdix hodgsoniae
GCTCATTACCTGCCAACTTTCCTCCCACAAAAAATCTATTATAAGTATTATTATACATTTCTTGGGACTTAACTTCCAAAAGGAGTGACTTATAGCTGCAGAGTCTGTGATTCTATATCCTCTCCTGTGGAAGAGGCAGCCTTTTCAGTGGGTATTAAATGCAATTGTCTTGTTCTGCTTTTCTGATGGATTTAATGTTTTTTTTTATATATTTTTTTTTCTCTCAGAAATTACTATTTACTATCTGCAAAAAGATTAAAGCATCTACATAAGAGTTGGTTCAGTAGGACACATAAGCACCAAGCAAAATGTTTTCCTGAATTTGAACCTTAATCTAGTAATAATATTCCTGCAAAAATTCATCCTGTGAAAACTAGGGATAGTGTTACTGTGACCCTAGTCAAAGATATGTTTCTTTCCACCTTTGGGTGTCTCTGCAGATCTACAGCCAACTTGAATTGGGTGGACACACCAGGCTGTATGACCGGCAGCTTTGTGCATTAGTGGGCATCAGACCAGAGTTCAGGTATTGCCGAGTCTGTGAAGGAAGGTGTGTGAGTGGAGTTGGAAACACTAGATTTGAGAGAATAACCTTAACTCAAACCATCAGGCTTTAAAGGACAAATGTGGACACTTCAGAGCTGTGTGCTGGAGTACCAAGTCTTCAGTTTGTCTCAGAATGGTTTGTTTATAAGAACTTGTAAATGTGCTTTTGATTAAAGAAAAACATCCAAATGCACTGACTTTTACAGATTCTGGAACAGAAGGACTCTCATTTATGTGTGCACACATGCATAACTGTATGTCTATATCTGACATTACTATTCTTATTTTGGTAGAACCAGGAGACCCCATCACATTAATCATTCTACAAATGCAAACTACGTATCTTAACTTAGCTGGTTTTCAGTAAGTTAGGATTTGCTATTTAGTTTAGACTTATGGATCTTATTATCCCATCTTAAGGATGAGATTTATTTTTTACATTTTTATCTAGAAAAAGAAATATTTACATTTTTAAGTAAAATTTGTAATCATAGCACCCTTTCAATATTCCAACTTTAGTCCCAGGAGTAGAACACAAACAGTGCCAGACATGCATTCCCCTGTGTTTTTTATCGTTGATTTTGGTATGCTCTATTTTTATTCAATTCTATGGGAAATGCACACACTTTGTGCAGCTGCCAGAATGTGATTCCCCAATGCCCCCTCTTCATTTCCAAGTGTTCTTTTTTCAGATTCAAGTCCTTTTGCGACAGCACTTTTTCTTGTTTGATCAAGTAATCCTTCCTCATACTGAACCCATTTGCTGAGGACAACACTTATGTATGCAGAGCTGAAAGGACAGACATGTGAGTTAAGAAAAGTCTCCCACCCTGACTGTAATGATTAGGTTTACTTCCTTTCTCAGGGTCTGCCATTATTTGTGCTCACTCCACCTAAGGGCTGTATGTGCACAGCTCTATCGGCAGCTAACAGGGGAGAATCCTTGCTTTGTTCAAATTCAGTGAGTGTAGCAGAGCTGGGCTGTTGTTGGGGTGATGGTCATGTCATGCTGAAATCCCTCTCTGGGCCTACCTTACAGGACTGTCTGGAGGCTGCCCAAGTTTTAGCAGATAGATCTGTAGGTGCCATCCATGTTCTGGGGCTAGCCAGAACACTTCAGGATTCAGACTGATTTACAAGGGTGCAGTTGCATAAGGAGCTATGGAGGAGCTAGAGCTGATAATGGATTTGTAGAACAGGAGAGCAGATTGAGCTGTGTAACCCCAAAAGGGCAACTTACTGAAATAAGCACGTGGTCCTGAGTCAACATACCCACTCACTTTAGCATGGTACTTTTCAGGGCAGCATCGTTTTCTGCCCTGAGATCGCTTTCATTGGGTGACTTTTTTCTCCTTTACATTACGGGTTTGTTAAATATTGTGTTAATATTGTGTTTATTGTGTTAAAATCAATCTGGCAGTGCCCTTACAGCCATAAAATCCACACTGTTATATCATTACCATAAAGCCTAGAGAAGGTCTCTTGTGTTTGAAAACACAGTTGCAGTCCCAACTCAGTCCTTCACCAAGTGCCCCAGGCATGTACTGATGGCAAAGAAACAGAACACCACTGGAGATGACATCTCTGAAATCCACCTGCACTGTGCCTTGTAAAAATACTGACTCACTTGTACCACGACACCCTGCATAAGTATCCTTCTCTTTTCTCGCAGAATTACTATGCAGAGCCTTCAAGCAAATGGGAAAAGGAAGAAATGTGGTCTTGAGGACAGATAGGTAGGCTGGTAGTCTTTTTTATTTCTTTGTGCTGCCTTGAGTTGTACCTCATAGCTCAGTCGTGTGCTTGTTCCTAGAGGTTTGGTCTACATGGCTGCTTGAAGAGAGGGTTATACACATTTGCCCATAAAGCGTATAGCAAGGATCAAGGACCATGGTACTCCTCTTGCTCTGTGGATTTCTCCATCTGCTGTCTAGATAATGTAAGAGCATCTTTGTCCATTTGGGACTTGGACCAGAAGCACCTGGGTTTGGCAGGAAGAGAAACTCATGAAGAAAGGAGAAGAAATATTTTGAAGACTGTCAGCATTGTGGAGATGGATCTCCATGGACTGAATGAAAGAAGTGGAGACTCAAACCGGCAACATCGAGAGGAATCTCCCAGGCCAGTATCTTCTACAGAATTCATGGTGTCAGAAGTACCTTTCCCTGAAAGCCAGTTTTTCCCACCAAGGAAAGGTACGGTCCTGTCCTTCCAGGTCAGCCTCCAAAACAGATGTTTTCACAAATGGTCTATTAGGTCTTTTGGCTGAGGGAAACCTATGTCACAGTTTCACTTTAGAGAGTTTCCTTCCTCCCAGAAGAGCAAAAAGAAAGAAAAGAAAAGAAAACAGCCAATGTATCTATCCAAGAACCTCAAGGGCTGTAGGCTCGCCCGTGGTAACATCTCTGGCCTGTCAGATATTTCTAAGCTGTGGGCTCTGAATGCCTCAAATGTTGCTATCCATAAAAGACCTGGCTTTGAAAATGAGATAAGACTTTTCTCACAGGATTTATAGACCACAATGAGCAATCTGCTAATTCATCCTACAACCTCTGAGCGGGAAATGGGTCTTGGCAGACAGCACAGCTTCCAAAGTCCTTACGACTTCTGAAAATCATGTCACTTGCTCCAGCTACGTGCAGTTTTCTGGAAGACCCAAATCTTTCCTTGTAGCACCACTCTGAAGGGTCCTAGGAGAGGCCACTGGGGTGGAAACACCCATAGAGATTTCAAAACATAGCCTGGTTCCCTGAATAGGAAGAAGATGAGGAAGTAAGTAGGTATCCAGTTTTACCACTATTCGTCTGCCAGATAGTCCTGTGGGAGCTGGCAGCAAGGTCCAACTAGTCTCATCCTTATTACAGAAGGGGGATAATGACTGCTGAGAGGACAGAAGGATTGTCAGCGTGTGATCAGTGCCCATGCTGCTGCCCTGGCCAGCTTCCAGTATGATACTCACCAGGCTGAGACTTTTTTCCTTAATCCAGAAAGTGCTAGCCTAGTTCTGTGGGTCTCCCATGGGAATCAGCATTGCATGGCTTGAGATATGGAAGGAACTGAGATCACTCTGCTCTCCTCACCTGTCCTGGGTCCCAGTCAGACACATCTGCAGATCTGGTGTGTGCTTCCAAAGGGAGACTGCTTTTTGTGAGTCTCTACTGTTTTTTCCCCACTCTCTTATCCTTACAAGATGCAGAGGAATATCTATTATCTTAAAATATTTATTACTTAGTAAAGATCAAACATTATTTCATTTTAAACATGATAAGTATTTAATATTTTAACTTTTAAAACAAATAAACATCTGCAAATTATTCTGTTGTATAAACAATCCATGTTTAGAAGGATGAAGTTTTGAAAAAGGCTTCTACAAAAATAAAAAATGACATATTTTAATTGATGGCTTTAATTTTCTATTTTGTGTCTCAACCACTTCAGTTTAAATGTCAACATTTTTATGCCTGGAAGCTGGGGAATAAAAATAGTTACACTCTAAGAAGAGGCAGTTCTGAGGGTAAGAGGTCCTGATCTTGCAAGTTCTTGCTCAATGGAAACTCAATGGCACTAGTAGGGTGAGGAGGAATCACCCAGCAGACATTACAAAATGAGGCTGAGCTCCTCTGCTAAAATGGTAATAGCTCAAACATGGAAAATCTTATTCACTGTGCTGAAATAGGGTGTAAAAATGTGTGCTTTTTGAAGAAGTGGCCAGAGCTGAAAGGCAGTGTATCTCTGTTTTGAAAGCAGATGAAAACCTCCTGCTAAGTGGTTAGGCTGTAATGTTGTCTTAACATTCATTGTGTGGTTTGATTTTTTTTTTATTTTTTTTTTAGTTTCTATATTTAATATAGATGAGCTACAGTTATTGCAGGATGGTTTGGAAGCCAAGTATGTATTCGTGTGAATATTAACAATGCCTTGGGCCAGTGAGAAAGCTTGAAAACTTTGTATTAACTTAAATAAAAATCAATGCATGTTTGGAATTACTTAATTATGTGACCTTAAAAACAGTTTTCTTGGTACAATAAGATGACCTTACCCTCAAAAATATGTGCTACATGACAGAAATGTACTATATGGCAAAAATATCTTTATTTCCATCACAAAAGAGTCCTGACACAGGACAGAAAACCTAATTTTATTCCAAGCAATCCAGCTGGTACATATGAAATTCAGAAAGAATGAACACATCACAGCACCAGCATACCGACTGTCTGACTCTCAAGATAAGGGTAAGTGCCTAAGAGCTGCTTTCCAGAAAAAGAGTACTCAGCTAAGAACCAGGGTACATGTCAAGGAGGTTTTAAAGTGGGAGCATTACTCACAGCTCAACAGTGATTAAAGAATATTAAAACAAGCCACAGAACCCTCTCTCTTCTTTTAGTACTCCAAGCGAATGGAAAAATATCCCCAAACACTTTTCTCCCCTGGCCCTTTCTTACCTGATGCTCTGTCTCTGAGTACCTCCATGTTGAAAGTCAGCTTAGGTTTGCTAAGAGGCAGCCCCCACTTCCAGGATTCAGTGTCTGTGCACATCCTGGGCTCCACCACACGTGACCAACTTTAAAGTCATTTGTAGCAAAATGAGTTTTACAACAGGAGGAGACCCATAGTTCTGAATCCTTCAAAACACCACAGTTAATGTATTAGCATCTTGTTCTCAGCCTGTGAAAGGGCACCTAACCTTTCCAATTGCTGGTCTTTTTGCTCCTTTTGTGACACTGCTGAATTTCCTTCTGAAAGACAGCGATTGCATGAATGATTAAGTAACTTAGTAATTTGCTTGTTGTCTGCAGTTTGTGGTAGTACTCCCTCGCTGTAGGTTAGAAATGACAATTTCCCCAGTATGAAACTTCTGAGTCCCTACTTAGTGCATCTTGGTGTTCAAGTTTATGGGCAATGGAAAACTCCTTTCTCAGTGCAACTGATTCTCCTCCTCAGCTGGAAAAAAAGAAAAGGTCAATGCTCACTTTTTCCCTTTGTTCTGATTATATTTGAACATATTTGTTGTATTTGGAATTACAGAGAAATTACCTTCCCCAGATCTCAGTGGTTTCCTATGTTGTTCTAGGTTTTGATGTCGCAAGTATCTATGTGCATGTGGATCTTTATGTCTGGCCAGCTTGTACTGTTGGATCAGAGGCTAACATCTTATTTCTCAGAATTATGTTTGTAAACAATTCATTTCCAGTGTACGACCACACAGCTTATTAGTTTTCTGGGGTAATGATCAGGGATGCTGAAAAAAACATGGACATTTCATATTTTTCTGTCAGTTTAAAGTTTGCTCTTGGAACATGTCAATGCCTGAGCTATTAGTGACAGGGACAGCCTGGCTCGGTGCTGGGGGATATGATCTGTGAGAAGAAATTCACAAAGAAGTTGATTCTTTTCCCATAAAAAGCTCATTTCCTGAGCAAAGTTACTCCTCATATAGCATTAAATAGATCTTCTATAGTTTGTTATTTATTAGCTGGCCTGCTTTTTTGTAGGTTAAGTCAATTCCCTTTTAAATCTGCTTGTTTTCTTGTTGCCCACTGTGACAACTGCGACAATCTGTTTGTCATAGAGTTTAGTGCATCTGAATTTATATATAAAAGTAGCAGGAAGTGGAGCATCCTTATTTGTGGGTTTAGGACCCTAAAACATAGTGTGAAGGTTTACCAGATTACACCCTGTTTGTTAAAATGATGTGTTAAGAAATTACTTCTTTACTTTGCGTTTTATGAATTCTCTTACAAGGGTGACTCTTTTGGAAATTCTTGATTATTCTCTGTGTTATGGGTGTGATGACGTGGCAGTATGATAATACAGCAGACCAAGGCAGGTAGCAGGCTGTTTGCCATTCTGGGGTGAATTGTTTCTGGCTTGGTACCATATGCCTGATTATGGCATGTGTCTTCTCAGGAAGGACAAATTGCTCTCCTTCATGTTTGGCAAGCTCCTGCTGGAAGGCCAAAGAGGTTTATATTTAGTACCGATGCTGTTTAGCCAACAAGCTGGGAAAATTGTCATGATGATGCAACTAGAGATTTACTGAGGCTGTTTTCCAGAGCTGAGGATGACACGGTTGAAATAGGCTTTGAATTTCCAGACCTGAATCGTGGTGTTCCTATTTTCCTGGGGTATGGTACATCTGGCTCCCACACCCAGCCTGAATCCAGAACTGGAGATCATTCCAATATTATACTGGTGGATTCCTACAAAGCTGCCTATTTTGATATATGGCTTGGTACTTAAAATTTGTCTCTCGTCATTTTGTCCTTCCCTTCTGGTGACTCATGGCTCCCTGTCTGCCTAAGCATGTGTGCTCCCAGATGTGCTGAGAGCACAGGTCCACAAAGCATCAGCTATTTTCCTATCAAAACCCTCTTTGCCTGCTGTGGGTGTGTCTCCTATGTACTACTCAAAACATTGGTAGGATTGAAAGCAATGCAAGCTTTGGTGCTCCCTGGGGGAATATCATCTCATCTGTTCTTTTCCTTTGTGAAACAGCAACACTGGGAACTTCCCAAAGACGGGGAGAGATGCTATGGGCTTATCTTAAATCTTATTTATCTTATTTCCACCTAGAATTGGCCACTGGGATATCAGCTGTTCACGTAGAGCATCTGAGTTGCCTCCATTCCTACGGGAATGATCACCATACAGAGATATACAGTGAAATTCATCCTCTTCTGAATGTTTGCTTCAATCTTGGATAGGAACTGTTTGTACTGAATGTCATGGTTTTATGATTTTTGGTCATCAGTATTCCACACCATAACATCATGTGATGCATTGGGGGTGGGGTTTGATTTCTGCCGAATGTTCGTCCGTCGGAGAAGAACTACATTTCCCCAGGAGACTTTGCGGTCAGCAAGGGGATATAACTCCAAGCAAGGTCACCTGATCCTTCTTCTTCGCCTCCTCTTCGCTGTCTGCGCTTCGCTGCTATCTGCGCTTTGCTGCTATCTGCGCTTCGCCGCCTGCGCTTCGCCGTCTGTACTTCAGTCACCCAACTGGACTGCACTTCTCACCCCAGCATTGTGGTGAGGTCTATACAATTCAAACAGACTCTCTCTCTCTCTCTCTCTCTCATTGTATTTCACTAATACTATATTTAGTAAAATCATTTGTTCCACCTCAGATCAGTGCTGTTGTTTTCAAGTATTTTGGGGTCCCCTGCTTCCCCTTTCCCAGAGGCGCGGATTCGCAGATCCCTCCGCCCTGCTGGTCACGGAACTGGGCCGGACCAGCACATAAACTGTTGACACTGAAGTTACGTTTTCAACTGAAAATTTCAGCTATACTTAAGCTTTGCAAATATAGCAGTGTTAGCAAGCTTAAGAAAGAAATTATCTCTTGAGGAGAAAAAACAAATATCCCAATGCAAACAAGATTTTATTGTCTTTGTTTAGGCTGTGTGAAGGAATGGAGAACCATTTGGGATGAGCTAAACTAAACAGGCTTTTTATTAACACAACTTTTCAAACACAACTCTGCTCAGCCTCTTGTCAAGATCCACAAAATAAAAAAGATTAAGGAGTCTACTTTCTTCTTCTTTGCTTAAAAGATCCGTACATCAGAATATTTGCTTGTGTTCTTCCACACATTCTCATAAGCAAAGAATGTTGAAGGTACTCCTAAAAGCGCTGTCAAGTTGCACCATAATCCTTCACTTGGGCATTTAAATCTTCTTTCATCTGAAGTAAGCACTGGTTTGGTTCTTGTAGCTGTAGCAAAACATGAGAAGTCACCTGTGCTTGTGTTGGCACTATTCAGGTTTTCTCTTCTATAAGCTAAGCAGGAGGTACTGTTGGCAGCATATCGCACAACTAAGAGTAAGGAGTCTATCATTTTCCTTGTTTGTCCATTCTCTGTACATAAAAATTAGGTTGTTCCGATGATTTAATTCCTGGGAGGACAGATCATCTTCTCTGGCTTCTTGTCATAACACTGACATTGCTTGTGGAATTTTTTCTTTCTATCAGAGTATAATTTCCAGCTCTTCTTCCAGTGAACAAACGCTGATTAGTAACTCTTGGCATCAGAAATAATTCACAGCTTTTGCTTATTTTCAGTAGCTTAGTAAACTGAGGGAAGGTCTTGACAACCTTCATTTGCTTTGATTAGTAGCTGATTGACTATTTTTGTGTCTTTCTCAGCTTTCTGTCCGTTGGGCTAAGAAAAATATGGAGAGCTGGTTGTGCATGTCTGTACCATCCATCCTGTACAGATCTGTTAACTAACCCCCTCAGATGTTTGTTGCTGACTATTACTTGAATAAATTAACCCTTTATATGCAAACCCTTTATTTAGCAAGTACTGCCACATGATGACTTAGGGATACGGACATCCTCCAACTCAGAAACCATCTCTAGTCCATTGATCTGTCAGTAAGATATTTGTTTGTATTTTCCGAAGAAGTCTTTTTTCTGTCAATGAAGTGGTGTAGAGAACTGTTCAAGCCACAAACCAGGTCCTGAAGGGTAGGTGCTCAAGTGATGCATGATTCTACCCCTATAGGAAAAGTTTTTCTTGCAAGCTTCTTGATCAGTGTTACAGAAAAGAATGCTTTCATTTGGGCAGAACAGTTAAGAAACTAAGCTAC
Organism: Perdix hodgsoniae; assembly: GCA_035772895.1. Lineage (NCBI taxonomy): Eukaryota > Metazoa > Chordata > Aves > Galliformes > Phasianidae > Perdix > Perdix hodgsoniae. Next base: position 19,806,097 of record JAPSGF010000006.1, read on the forward strand.
AGCAAGGAACATTCAGCCCAGTTTTCAGAGTCTTGCTGTCATCTAGACTGAAAAGCAGGTTCCATCAAGAGCTTGTCCTACTGCACTTCCTCTGCCAGCTGTCCCTCCTTTATAGGCCTTTTGAATCAAGAAAATCATTGAGCAGAGATGAATTTCCAGGCTGGTGACAGATAGCACCTTCCTCTTATTTCTTGCACTTACATTCAGATCAGCAAGTCGCTATGTGTTAGTTTAGGTGTTGGAAAGAGTGCTAGAGAAGCATTTTGCAAGTTGGTTTCTCAATTGGGCAGCTTGAGCGATGCCAACACAGCGTGCGTGTGGGATGAATCCTTCCACTGGCCTCTTGGCTTCCCAACCTCACCCACTCTATGCCAGACACTCCCGTTATCTTGGTGTAAGGCTTTGTTAACTGTAGGCTTTAATAAAATGTACAGAGTCAATTAACAAGGAATGTCTTGCTCAGGGCAAATCATAGAGACTAAAATGGGATACATAGATGTGAAAATGTATTTGGGATCGAAGGTTGTTATGTTGCACATCTCCCTCCATCACAGCCTGGGAGCTTTGTGGGATTCTGTCTCCGAATGATTTGCTATATTGCTGGCTCTCCTGTTGGTTGACTGAGTCTGGAAGACTACTGTAATAATCAGCTATCAGTGGGTAATGGTTTCCTTTGGGTCAAGGAAGAGCAGCCATCACTCCTGCCATGCTCTGCTGGATTCTTTGGGCAGCATCACCAAGCTCCTTGGCCTCTAGTTCTGGTATACTGAATGAAGGAAATAGCCTCTGACTGTTTTTGATGGGTCTTGCTTGCACGTGGTCCATCTTTCCCTGACTCTCCATCCGGGAGGTCTCCTGAATAGCTTTTTCAGAGCTACTGAGGAAATGGAGCTGTAATGACTGCGTTCTCTGTTTCTGTTACCCATCCTGTAGAGTCAGCTTTTTCTTCTTTCCGAAAGTCTTTGGTAGCCAAGAAAATTTGCTTCTTCTGTTAATCAGTTAACAAAAAGTTAAACAGATCTCCAAAGTTCTCCGAAAGAACTGATTGTCTTAAGGTATTTATTGCCTTGTAGATTTTTTTTTTTTTTTTGTCGGTTTGGGGGAATTATCTGTGTTTTTCCAGATGTCACTCTTTTTTTCAGCATTCTTAAATCATATTGTAGATCTTTTTTCTTTTGGAGTGTTATTTATTTCAATGCCATACTTTTATATCTTTTAAACCTCCTTTCTCACTGGAGCAGAAATGTTGCTATGTAGACATTTGTCCCTGGCTGTTCTCACGGAGCTTCTCCCCATATCGGTGCTCTTCTAAGTGATGCTGGCAGCTTGTCTGCTTCTAGTGCTACTTACATGTCTTTGAGTGTTATGCTTCCGGAGGTTTTGCTGTGAACTATGTGTTTTTTTTGCTGTGAATTATTTGTTATTTGCTGTATTTAAGCAACTCCTGGCAGGCAGTTCCTATCCAAGCTGTCGTTTCCACATTTTTTTGAGAAAATTGTGCTTTTAATTGCTTTCTTATGATTCAGTTTCAGGCTGTATTCTCTTGATCTTGTAACACTGACAGATACCTCATGTGCTTTAGCTTTGATGCCGTTATAAATGAGGATATTGTGTTTATGGCAAAGCCTTTTCCTTGTATCCTTTACAACATACCACAGGAGCTCTCTGAAGTCAATTTACCAGTGGGCAGAAAGCAGCCACCTTGCCTCTCTGCAGGTCCAGGCACTGACACCACTAGCTCTGCTGGTGAGTTTTGGGTAGCATTACCACCCTGTGGTGGGCTCACATTATTACTCTCTTCAAGTCTTAATCATCCAAAAGAAGACCTTTTTTTGCTGTTTCCTGCTGAGTTCTTGTTTGCCTGGCTTGTTTGTTAGAACTGCAGTGACAGCATGAAGATTTCTCCACTTTTCCAGTCAAATGTGTATTTACTATGGAGCTCACCTTGAGCCTGTTGATGCAGCACTCAGGAGGGTGAACATAGAGCAATACAGCAGGGAAAGCTTGGTCTCCTGGTGCTTTGCCCCTTGAAGACGCACTGTCAGATTTTTCTGATTTGTTTTGCTGTCAGATTCCTTTTCTAAAGGGATTCAGAGGCAGGAGAATTTTTAGCAGGTTTGCACTGGGACAGGTACAACTCTTGGCACTCAGTTCTCTGCTGTTCCACTGGGCGTTTCATGATTACTGCAGGCGGATGGGTTCTTCTGGCTTTAGTTTTAGAGCTCCAAGCAAAACCAACAAGAAATGGAGTTGAAAACTAAGGAGAAGATTTGGAGCAGCAGAGGGAATAATTGTTTATGTTACAGCTTTATATACTGAGAAAAAGGAAATGTAGTTTCATATTTTACAAACTGCATTTATTCTCACTGGATAGTCCTGATAATACCAGTACTTAATGTCTGCTTTGTGAGAAAGTTCTTTTCTTTATCAAAGGAGAAAAGCTGAGACTGGTGCAGAGCATCATAGAAAGGCACGGCACTGGTCTGACTCTCAGTGCTACACGCAGAGACCCAGAGCACACAGCTCATCTGGCACTTGGAGCCCACTGACTTAAACCTTGGCTTCTAAATGTACTTTCCCTCTGGTTTGCCCAGGGTTCTTGGAGTCCCACTGACTGGAAAGGTACAGCTGTGCACAATGGCCACCCCATGGAGCTGCCTTCCATCTCCACAGGACCTTCAGGTCTCCTCACCATTACAGTGACATTACAGTGATGGATTCCCAGAGAAGTTCCTCTGAAAAATGAACATTGCGCTAATTAACACCTCCCTAGGGCATAAGGCCTGCTGGTACCTGAAGAACAGTTGTGTGCATCTGTGTGAGGCATCACTTTAAGCAGAAAGGTCTTTGCTTCAGTGTTTTGGTTTTAGATTCCTTTAAATTCTTGAGATCTCCAGGTATTTTTCTCTTCAGGCAGTCAGAAACAGTGTTTTGCGTGGTTTGGAAAATACATCATAAACTGTAGGAAAGGAAGAAGTTTGTAAAACAGAGACATCATGAACTTCATCAAAATGAAGGATCCCTTTGGCTGGAGGAGAGCACTGGGGACAGGGATCTGCTTAGCCCAGGGAAATGCTTTGGTGCAGACACAGGACAGAAGCAGAGGAGCTGCCATTCTGCACCCAGCATGCATTTCCATCCTAATGGTAAATAACATTCCCATGTGAAGGGCTTAATCTGATCCCAAACACCTGATGTTGATTGGCACGGAAGCACAAGGCTGACAGTTTCTTCACTTATTTTATTTTTATTTAGTCTCGGGTAATTTAACAGGAAATATTCTTTGCAAAATTTAGCCCTGTCTTGAATTGTTGATGATTTCTGTACCAAGAAACGGTGCTGTGGCATGAGATTTCCCACATCACAAAACCTCTGGAGCCCCGGCAGCCTTCTGCAGGGTGGTTAGATAAAAGGAGATATATTCAAAGGCAAAGAAGGATCAAAGTCTGAGCTATGGTTTTAAGACTATTTTGCAGTGTGAGCCATTAACACATCTGTATGTTTTTCTCTCTCCTTTCAGAAGTCTTGCCTGGTTATTCTCCATTACATCAGATTTTACCTTCTTTGTGTGTCTACTCAGTGTTTACCTTTCCAAGCAGTGCTGCTACGTACAGGTTGCCTCCTCAATGTTTCTTCACACATCTGAACAGCAGAAAGCTCTACCCATAGGACTGCAGTGTGGGGAGCATGACTGGCATTTGCAAACTGTGACTTGCAGTGCCAAATGCCAGGGAGCTCGCAGCGAGGTGTGGGATGTGCTCGTACTCAATATAGCACTCCTGCCATACACAGGTTCCCTTTGTTATCTAAAATTAACCAGCATGTGCTTCTGGCATCGTGCTGCTGCTGTTTCCAAAGTGACAGCCTCTTCTTTCACATCCCCGGGAGATCACCTGAGAGGCGGCACACCTGTGTCTCAGCACTGCCTCTTTCTCTTTCCCCAGACCAAGGGGGGCTCTGGCGGTGTCAAAGCTGCAAGCCCTGAAGTGACAAAACCCATTCCCAGGGATAGGAAGGGACAAGGATTTCCTGTCAAGCGCCCACCTGCTCAGCATTAGCATGCAGGACATCATGTTTTCAAAATGTTCTGTTGTCAAAAGTTGTGAAAAGCTGTGTCTTTCTGACTGCTGCCTTCCTGCATTATGCTGGGACCAGTCGCCAGCGCCTCTACCGCTGTAGTGTTGCAAAAAGACGAAGTGCTGACAGCCATTTGCATCTTTGCATCAGTCCTAACTACTAATGGTATAGCTGCAAACAAACCGCTTTCTTTTCTCTAGCATCAATCTTACTTTCTTTAAACCTGCCACAAAATGTTAAAAGAAATAAGTACATTTTCTGGCCAAAACAGATGGCTGAGCGTGTGTGGGATGCTGGTGCTGGAGGACAGTTGACTTCTGGACCTCTACATCCAACATTCTGTGGAAGCAGCAGCCAAGAAGACACATGAACTACATCAATGCTTTCCAGGTACTTCATTGTTACTGGGATGCTCAAAAGGCCTGCTGGGCCTTGACAACATTTTAGTGTTTGAGATCTTCTCTTCAGAAATTTCTTAATTTCAAGACTCCATTTCAAAGAGGAAGAAACTCACTGGCACAGAGCTCGCAATTTACATGATCTCTGGGAGCGCTCCTGTGGATTTGCATAACGGTGTCAGCTGACAGTAAGGAAGGTTTATCGTGAAAAATGCCCTACAACAGTAATAACTTCCATTCACATTTTACTCGAATCAATTGTTCTCATCTGTATTTCTGTATCATCAGACACATTGTGCAGGAAGTTTTATGTTCAATAAAGCTGAATATTCTGTTAATGATAAACACCACAAACAAGTGCAACCACTGTGTTCAGTGTGACCAAAATACAACACTGTACACCTTTGATCTCTCCCAGCTTCTCTCTGTGTCCTGCAGCATCTGCAGGCCGGAGCTTTGGAGAATCGTTCCTCACCAACCACCATCTTTATGATCGGGCTGCAGCCAAAGTGGTGGTGAAGTCACAGCTGAGTTCGAAGCACTGATGCTAAGAATAGACCCAAATTGCTACTGCTTGGCACAGTAATGACAAGAATTTGGTCTGCTGAGAAAATATAATACATGTTGAAATAAAAAAATAAAAAAAAAGAAAACCTTAGACCTTAAAAGTAACTTTAAAAATAATTTGAAAAATCTTTGGGATCCCAGCAGAAAAGGATGGTAATTGAGACCTACTCAGAAACATTAGTAATTTCATCTCCCTGCATGCTGAGTTAGAGCCTGTGAAATATGTGGTTAGTGACTAATTTCCATTTCCTGCTTTGTAGCCCATATGAAAAAGCTGTTTTGAAGGGTTGGTCTATTTAGAGCGTGTTCCAGCATTGGAAGACTCAACTCTGCAAATGGCGCCCAACTCTCTGTGTTGGCAGTGGCAGCTGTCCAGTAGCTGCACCCTCCCAGGCCTGGGGTGCCCCAGGTGGCACCCAGCTGCACACTGACACATAGCAGCTGACAACCAGCAGTATGGGTGCACAGATATTTATTAACAAAGTGACGGCCAGCAGACAGCTTGTTCTGGAGTTAACAAGGGGATACAGCAGCTGCTCATACTCCTTGAAGCCATAGAATCACAGAATTGTAGGGATTGGAAGGGACCTCAAGAGATCATTGAGTCCAACCCCCTGCTAAAGCAGGTTCCCCACAGTAGGTTGCACGGGTGGGCATCCAGCTGAGTCCTGAATATCTCCATTGAAGGAGACTCTGTAACCTTCCCTGAGCCGCCTGTTCCTGTGCTCCATTACCCTTACTGTAAAGTTCTTCTGCATGTTTGTATCCATGTTTGTATGGAATGTGCTCTGTTCAAGTTTCAAGCCATTGCTCCTTGTCCTGTCACTACACAGCAGAGAGGTGCCCAGCACTGCCCAGGCAGCCCAGCAGCAGGCACAGAGAGCTCTGGAAACATCTGCTAATCAGCTCAGCACGGAGCTGCTGCAGAAGTCTGTAACAAACGTTGTATACAACTCAGCGCAGCACACTGTGAACTCCACAAAAATGACCTGTCTCAGCTTAGTGTGGGACGAGCAGTTTTCCTCTGGCTGTGGGTTCCTCACAGACATCCATCTGCATACAAAGGCTGCTTAAGGAATGCCATTCATTTCAAGTTGTGATTAGCATTTATTTCCCTATGCTGCATTCAAATATAGCAGCAGATTTATAATCTCTTACTGAGACTGCAGCCTTTAAAATATTGGGGAAAAGCTTATTCATGAAGGAAAAATCAAGTGAATAGAACATATCAATCAATTTATTTCAGATCTACAAAATACAAATCTAAAAATATCATTTTACAGACAGTATTCACCATTTACTTTGCATTTTAGTATGGTTTTAAGCCTATCTTGCACAGAATGGTAATGTAACAGAACAACAAATTATTCCACATTTTACCTTTTCAGATTTCCTTAACTCACTCTGTCATACACATCAAAAACATCATTGTGCATGGAATCAATTAAACATCTGTATTTCAAAAATAGATTGGCTCTATCTCATAACCGAGACACCAATTACAGTGCATTTAGTACACATCCTTCCAGGATAAGCTCAGTAGTAACAGTGGTAGCAGTAGTTAAAAACAGTTCTGTGAAATGATCAAAGCAAATGATAACAGAACTACAAAATTCAGTTCATCATTTAAATGTAAAGTAAAACCCATGTAAAATTACAATGGAAGAAGAAATTACATGGGCACGAGTGCAAAAAAGCAATACTGTAAGCCATCTTCTCTCTTTGGTAAGAATCAATCAGCAGGAAGTACATGGTAACAACTGGAGTCGAAGACTAATTCATGATATATAGTTACTCCTACCTTAGGCAGTCTAGGTGATTTGCAGGTATCCTACAGCAGAGAAGTTACAGTTTTAGTTAACAGTGATCATTTTTTCCTCTTTTAGCTTTAAATATTGAAATTATTTCTTTTCTTTCATAAATAGCTTTTCAGTAGTATAGTCTCTTAAAGAATTTAAAAATAAATAGCAAAATATACACAATTTCAAAGATTAAATTTAATTCTGTATGGGTATCTCCCAAAAATATCTCTCCAAAGAATAAATAACTTTGGGTTTCTCAAATATTTGGTAAAATGTCAATTACTTTTATGTGAGGAGCTTTCTCTGAGGAATAAGGAAGTACCATTGATTTTTCTACAAAGCTTTTACCATACAGGTGGAATTTCAGTAAATTTACAATAAGAATATAATCTGTAATATAATATGGAACTTCCCATTAAAAAAAACCAAACAAATCAAAACAGTAAAAAAATTGTCCAAAATTAAACCTTAAGAATTTCAGGTTCAAACCAGACGAGCTTCCAGGGAACTACGAAGCTCTCTTAAAGCAACAGTCAGGCTCAGCTGTGTATGTCAGGAGGCCACAATAACAATAAAGCAATTTCTTTTGGCAGTGAAGTCAAGGTTTTTTTCTACTGACGCATATTAAAAATCAGAGCAAGAATAAAGTGGGACAAAGGGAAGCGATGTGGGTGAAGAACACTTGAGTAAAAGCCATCCTGATAAAGAAATAAGTTTCCTGCAGGGATTTTAATATTACCATTGATTTTAAATGGACTCTTTTTTTCCCCCATTTGAAGCCTGGACTCCCATGAACAATTAAGGCAATGCCACTGAAAATTTCTATCTGAAATTGCAGGTTATCATCTGACCCAAGCTTCTCCTTCATTATTACTAAAGGAAAGAAGAAAATTGCAGGCCACATCAGCAAAGCAGCTATTCAACAGTCCGGCAACTGGAAGCATCATTAGCCATTAAAAATATATATATCTTAACTGTAGGAAAGCTCTTCGGGAGAGGCAGACAAAAAAAGCCTTTTTAGAAGCTGCAGTGAGGTAAAGGCAGTACTGACTGCTCATGTATTTGGAATGCATAAATAACAACAAGTACATCCACTAACTTCCTATTCACACCTACAGATAGTTTACACCAAATGTTAAGCAGAATGCTTTTCTACTCCTTGCTTGACTCCAAGCACAAGATGTAAGAACCAGTTAAATTGCACAGTCCAGCCCTTATCTCTGCAGACTTCGATCTGATCAAGGAAATGCTTTTTAGCATCTTCTTCGCTTTTCCCTACTGTCAGCGCATCCCGGATATATTCAATATCCTCTTTGCTGGTTAACTGGGGCATTCCAGTCATTAGCATCATGGAGAACAGGATGATGAGCAGGTTGGTGTGATGTCGGAGAGCTAAATAAGCCTTCACACACACATCCTACAAAAGAGAAGGATTTTCTGTTAAATGATGAGGTGCACAGAAAGGGATGGTTTAGCAACTTCACGGGAACTTGGGTATGAACTACTGCCACCAACCGACACCGTTCAGTCACCGGTGAGCCAGGGAGAGGAGACCCCAGAGAGCCCCTCATCTGAGCAGAAGCATTACGCTCACGTCTGCATCCGCTGCCACGTCGTTGGTAAGCATGCCTCAGGGCAACAAGTCCTGCTTTGGTGCACAGACTAAAGGCTCTTTTAAATAATATGATATTAGTTATTAAGGCTCAAAACCTCAGCTTCACCAGAATTTCAAATTAATTTCCCTGTCATGTAATCCCTTGCTGAGACTGTTAAAAAGGCAGCAGTAATTCATCGTCTTTCTTCACAACTGGTATGTTTCCATTTAAAGACCATGGGATAGCAAGTGATTCTGAATAAAGCAGCACCTCCAGGGCTCAATTCTTCATTTTATGTGGATGTCCTTAAAAGCTGTGGAGGTGACTGCCTGCTTAATGGAGATGGCTCTCCAGGCGTGGCGTTCTGTCACGTCTCTCCAGCTGACAGCTCTACTTCAAACACAGGCGTGCTGCCTCACTTTAGGACTGCTGTGGTTATGCACTGTCCTACTGGATTTGAGGGATCATTGCTGTTTTTTTAATTGTTTTTTTTCACTTCCATATGTAAGTAATCTGAGCTTAGCAGCATAAACTTCAGAAGAATTAACTTTCTCCAGCTTAGAAAAACATGAAATACCTTTGGAAAGAATGGTTAATGATAAGTGACTAATCCATAAATCGGAATGATTATTTCTTACATTGAATTCATTACTCATTTATTTTTTAAAATAGCATTTTAAGGAAAAGCAATCAAACGTTAGAAATCAAAATGAGGAAGTTAAATTAGGCCTGCAACGCGGTAATGGGAAGAGATGAGAAATAATTCCAAGAAGGTTGTTGCTATTAAAACCTAAGCTGAAGCAACACTGATTTTCACCCAAATAAAGATTCAGATTAACCTTTGCACAAATGTATTGAACTTATTTTAAAAGTCCTATGCAATTCAAGTATTTTCATATACCTTTCTAACAAATCTCATTAGCTCTGTAGAACTCTGGTTATTTCTGACACAGTGGGTGTTTTTTTTTTCCTCAGAAACAGTAAGAAAGGCACAAATAACCCTAACATCTATCACTGCTCACACCAGCAACGTCAGACAAACAAGCAGACAGGTCAGGAAAACACAAAGGAAGAAAGATGATATTTTGAACATCTGTCCGTAGGGTTTTTTTTTTTCTCTCATTTTTTCCTCTATTGCTTGGGCCCCTTACATTTCTTAATAAATCCTGTCCTGAAATAAGATGAGATCTTTAATGTCAGTTCAGCTCTGGCAAAGCAGAAGATGAATTGCAATGGCCAAAGCATGGTTTACAATAGAAAACACGATCAACTTTTCACAGGGACTAGTTTCACTTCATGACACCAAGAAATAAAAAAATTCTACTTATGTATACTGACTTCAAACAGGGAAATCTTGTCACAAGAGCTAGTGCGTTTTTGTTTCTCTTGAAAGAGATGAAAGCTCTTTATAGTCATATCAAAGGAGGTTTTGCATTTCTTTGTGCATGATACATCTCACTGCTGAAGGTGTCTGAGACAGAAAAACAATTATGCAGTCAAGAAACTGGCATTGCTGTCCTCGAAAGAATTCAAAGGATTTAAAACATCTGCACCTCCCTGTAACAGTTATTTATGCAGGCAGGAGCTGAATGGAGTTTGGAATTAACATCTCCCAGGCAAAGTCATTTCTGTACTTCTGAGAAAGGCAGAGGGAACCAAAAGTGGCACAAGTGCATGTCAGGGCTATGTGCACACCATGGGATTAGGAAGAAAGCTGTTAACTAATCAAAGCCACAGGCCAAATGAGAAGAGCTGAGGAGAAACCACCTCCAACTTGTCCATGCAACAACAGTGGGTTATTCTGGGAGCTTGAAACTGTCAAGTATTAGTTTCCTAAGGGTCAAGTGTTTGTACAATATGGAGTGCCCAAGTTGTTATACAGGCCCTCTCTTTCCTGTACATCACTTTTCAGTGATGAAGTGTACATCCTTCTTCCTTCTGTCACCTTTGTCTGACAACCAAATACATGGGATTTTGTAAGCAAGTGGCACAACCAGAAGAAATGATCAGGTCAGTACTAAAACCACAGATCCCTGTAACATCAAGTCTGCAGGGTAAAGTTAAAAAAAATGAATGAATGAAATAAATGAGACAATGAACAAAAATTCATTCAATGGCAAAAGCAGTAAAGAGAAATTTAGGCTAACTACATGTAATAATAGCTTGGTGGACAAAGCTCAAAAGTCTAGGGAGATCTACAATAAGGCTCTCTGAAGGGTTCCTACATGTAGGACATGAAAAAGTTGAACATACGTAGGAGTAAAAGAGTGGCATGGGCTTCAGCCAAAGCCGGAAAGGAAATGCCACGACATTTAACACTCACAGCAAGAGAAATCCGGACAGTACTGAGGCAGCTGAAAAATTCACAGATGGGACAGAGAAATAATTGTCTTCTCAGATGAAATCATGCTTATCAAATAATGTTTTCTACTAAACATTTCTGTCATTTCATTAGTAGCCTCTGGCATCTAATTTTTTTTTAAACCATTGTGAAAAGAGCAAAAAAGGAAGCAAAACGTGGAGTAACAGCTAAGAGAAGCAAGCTTTACAGTCACACTACTGCCAGCTTTAACAGTGCAGCAGTACCAGCACAGTACTAACTGCTGTACCCTGCTGCAGGGGGGGTGAAAGTCAGCTGTGTAGTTACACCTGCAGTAGGAGCTGTGTCTGACACATCTGTAGGGACCAACAGGTGACAGAACAAAGCCAGACAAACCCATGGGTATTTTAGAATATCAAGGAGACCAAAGCCTGTGAAAACAAAGCATTCTTCTGAAGTACAACATATTTAATGTAGCTGAAGCACAAATTAATGTGCAATGCTCTTAAAAATTAATGATGGATAAATGCTGAGACTTTTCCATTACTGCTTGCATGAGTCAGCAGGCACACTGAATGAATCCCTTGCTATTTGGGAACATGATACAACCCACTGGTTGGAAAGCAAGGTTTTCATTTTGTTTACATTTGTTATCTGCAAATATAATTAAAACACACTTTTTCACAGCAAGATAGGAGATGCGTATCTTGCTCTGTCACCCGTTTTCTTGTACAAAAGTATTTTGCTTTCAACTTTAAGGCATTACCAGTACAGTACAGCAGGTTGCATACAGTATGTAACACAGTAGAACTGTACACAAACTTACATTTTTTCAGCCCATATTATTGTCTGTCTGTGCCCACATCATCCCACATCAGATGAGCAGGTTATGTGTCATGGTCACTGCTCACAATGGTACAGCACGTTAAGCACTGTTCCTCTGGTTAATGACACTAATGGAACTGACACCGGCACTGTCGTGGCATTTCTGCACCAGTGGGATGGTAGCAGTATTTACTTAAGAAATTTGTACTGCAGTAGAAAAATAAACACATTCAGTCGAAGCCAGAATTGCTCTGTATGATGAGGGCTTACTGAAAAGAAGCTCAGACCAAAATCACCTCCTGTTACTTAAGCATTTGGACTGCTGAAGTAAAGGTCATACATTCTCTGAAGAGCTGGAAGATCCATATGTATGAACACAAAATCTCCTCACGACAGATGCTAAGAATTTGCCAGTCTTCCAGTTCTCCACCAGCACACTTTCGTATTTTCAACTATTTCCTGCTTCCAGAAACTAGAACCGTACACAGTCTAAGATCACTGTAAAACTCTGTCCAGAGGCAGCAGGTTCAGCCCTAGGATAAGAGGGCAGAATCAGGAGGAAGTAACAGTGGCACACCCAGCTGAGGAACACTGACCTGTACCACACAGAATACTCTGCTTAATGCTGTCTCTCTGCTTCACAGACACTGTCCCTTACAAAGTATTTTCAGTGTAAACAAGAAACAGACTGTCTGTCTGACTGCAGCTAGCTGAAGCTCTTCAGTGTGGCTTCACGGCTGTTTGCATCCTAGTTCCCCTAATCCTACAGATAGTGTTCGTTTTTAGAGCTAAAATAACCCAGAAATGTATTATGATTCAGTACATTACATTAATGCAATACCCAGGAGCACAGAGCTTGGAAGTCTAAGGCACTAATGTTCATTTCAGAGGGCAAAAAATGCCACTTAATTCATTTACAGTTAAATATTCACTTTACCTGAAACTTGTGGAAATGGAGACTTGTCTTCTTTCCAGAGGTCCCCATGACAAACAGAAAATCTGGAGTCAGCACAAAAGGAACTCTTTCCTTATTAATTCCAAGGAAGCTCTTATAATTCCCAAGAATATGGCCAAAATCAATATGAAAAAGGTTACCTTTAAAAAAGAAGTCACAGTTAGGCTCAAATGCAATAAACTGCCAAGAACACTCATATGCATTTACTGTATTTCCAAAACCATTTGTAGGTCTAAACTATGACTCTGCAGTTCAGCAGAAAAAGACTATTTTCTCTCTCTCTTTTTATTTTTAATGCATAATTGTGATCTTTTAGTGAAATTATTTTTTGTCTTTGGCAGTTTTTAAAACCAGGGAGGCCTGCTATGTTTTCTAAACATACACTCATAGCTTTTCAATCACAAAGTGAGGAAAGCTTGTGCCTCCAATCCCTAACAATCAGATCCCAGCACATCACTACATGAGAAAAGTTTCTCAATTATGGCACTAATTCTTAGCAACTCTGGAACTAGAACACGGTTCTTCCTCACATACCTGCATTACCAGTTTATATATCCTCCCACAGTGGACAGAGTAAGTTTCCCACTCTATGGATAACTTTGAGATTGCAGTATAGCGGGAAAGAGATGAAAAATTTCACTTTTAAGGAGTGCTACACCTATAGGACTGGAGTGACCCTCTCCTCTTTAGATTGATTTATTAGTTTCTTTGGCAAACAAGATGTAAGGATAAAAGAGTATGTTCACTTATAAACATGCATTTGTAATAATGACGTATACATACAAGAAGACAAAATATCGAATGACATAGGATGTTACTTAATAGCAATCCTGAGGTGTATCATCCTTATACGTGCCAGCATTTCAGCCAGCCTTTGAGTCCTCACAACCTACTCCAGCACTGACGTATTCTGCAGACCTCTTAGTCACCTCCTTCTCCCTTCTGTTGTTCCAGACAGCTCCCGTTAAACTCTGGCTAATCTGCACCTGACTATAAACAAATAACATTTCCTTTACTGTCTCCCTTTCTACTGACCTATCACGCACTTTCTGCTAGTACATAATATATATAGTATTAATCTATATATTAATACTGAAAGCATTAATATTGAAGCATTTCTTTGTCTTCTTTTCCACAAGAATTTCCGGTGAATTTTTTTCTTTTTTTTTTTTAATTGTAGTCTTCGATTAGCTCATTTCTGCCTTCAGGGTACTTCCTCTCTCCAGCCTTCAGCTGGTAAAACTTTAACTACAATATGATTAATATTAAATATACAGTCTTCTGACTAAAACCTGTCTGTCTCTTTGCATTATATGAAGACTAATTAGGAAGTAACAAACTCATGAAACTGGAACTGAATTCCTTAGGCCAGACAGAATGCCTTCATATGTACAGCTCAATCTGGGGTCCTTCGGGGTCCTTCCTGGGATGTCCACAAAGAAGTAATCCCAAAGTTCGTAATACAAAAAAATTAAGGTTCTTTCAGGAGGCGTGCAGCCTTGTGGGGAGAAGTTTGTTTCCTCAGGCATGGCAACAGGACAATAGCATGCTCATGTAACACATCTGCATAGACAAGTTTTACAAAGAAATCTGATTTATCACGTATTGGCCCTTTAGGATTTCAATGGCCAATTCAGAGCCGACCTGGTTGCGCTGACCCATTAAGTCGCTTGTGCACGTCCTAGACAATGCCCTCCTGAAGAACATGGATAGACTGTTCAGTAGACAACAGTTCACTATACAAAGACTGGCAACCTTCCAGAAACACATCTGGTGCTCTCGCATTACCCAGTTGGTCAGGTAAACACATGCAGCCACCCTTACAGGGTAGCTGAGCAACTCAGTTTTGAGGTAGCTCTCATTGGCTGCCACAGAAGAGCTTCCCAGGAAAGGAGACAAACAGTGGTGTGACAGAGAACACAAGAGATTGGCAGCTTCTTCTGGCTCATCAGCAGGTGAGATTAACCATTAAAGGTGCAATCCCTTGACAATCTGACAAGTATGCTTAGCTCCGTGCTTTAATATCTCACACATTTAAATTGTTTACATTTCATTTAGCCTGCTCATGTTTGAACTGTTGGCACTCTTGTTCCATGACACACCATTCCACAGACCTCAGTAACAAAACACCACACTCCATGTGCACTTAGTTTTTTGGATTTTCTACAAAGGTACATAAAACAGTTATGTTCCTTTGAAGCGATCACAGTCCAATAACATTTTAATTCTAATAGCACTTAGAATCCCACTCACAACCCCTTTCACCCTCCAGACAAGTGAGTATCTGTCTACTTTTAAAACCTTTTGGCCTTCAGATCTTAAATCTAGACATAAACATTTGTTTTGTAAGGCCAGATTGCTTAGTTTGTAACAAACTCATCCTTGGAAAAGAACAGCATTATTAACATAGAATGGCTTAGATCGAAGGAGGCCTTTAAAGCCCCCCATCTCCAACCGCTGCCGTGGGCTGGCTGCCCCCCACCAGCTCAGGCTGCCCAGGGCCCTATCCAACCTGGCCCTGAGTGCCTTGCAGGGATGGGGCACTCACAGCTCTATGGGCAGCTGTGCCAGGGTCTCACCGCCCTCTGAGTAAACAATTTCTTTCTAAATTCCCACTCTTTTAGTTTAAAGCCATTCCCCCTTGTCCTATCACTATCAACTGTGTAAAAAGTCTGTTCTCCTCCTACTTTTAAGCTGCGTTTAAGTACAGGAAGGCAACAATGAGGTCTCATGGAGCCTTCTCTTCTCCAAGCTAAACAAGCCCAACTCCCTCAGCCTTTTTTCATAGGAGAGGTGCTGCAGCCCTCTGATCTTCATGGTCCCCCTCTGGACGTGCTCCAACAGCTCCCCATCCTTCCTGTGCTGGGAGCCCCAGGCCTTGACACAGTACTCCAGATGGGGCCTCACAAGGGCAGAGTAGAAGGTAACAACCATCTCCTGTGCCCTGCTGGACACACCTCTTTTCTATTCTGCAACCCAGAATACTGCTGGCCTTCCAAGCTGCATATCTCTACAATTTAGAGATAAAAGTGTGGCGCAGGACCATGTCAAAAGCCTTGCACAATTCAAGGTAGACATCAATTGTCCTTCTTTCGTCCACTGATACTGTCACTCCAACAAATAAATATCTAGATCTTATATGAAGGCTCAAAAAGGGTAATGATAAGCTTCAATATCATAGAAGTATCTGAATTTGAAAGTAATGGTGACAGAACTGGATTCTTTACCTTCATTCATTATTATATGCACTACTTATTAGATTAAAACATAAACCTAGTGAGGTGCAGATAGTCCCCTCTTCTATGAAATTCCCCCCAAAAACCCAGACTCACCTGTTTCCGTGATCATAATGTTATCATTGTGTCTGTCTCCTATTCCAAGAACAAAAGTTGCCACACAGTAGCCAGCACAGGAATAAACAAACCTTTCCACAGCTGCCTGAAACTAAAAATAATTTTAGAGATGTTATATGCTTCAGTGTTAAAAATGTTCCTTCAGTCATTCCCAAATTAATATGCCTTTCTGTTGATGTGTATCAAGCAAAAGTCAAACAAACTGTCTTATAAAGTACACTGTTGCACAGCAGAGATAAAGATCACAGCCCTGCGCTGCACTCACTATGCTGTGAGAACAGGCTGTACTCTCTAGGCCAAATAAAATTAGCACATAGTAGTCCACACTTTCTGAGAAAATAAAGCTCAGACAGGTCACTGAACCTAAGCAAAGGAGTTGTGAGTACCCAAATCTGTACTTCAGTCCTCTAAAACCACAGTGCCTCTCAGTGTTCCTACATGTCCTTTCAATCTGCTCCACATGTATCACTTCTGTATACCACTGACAAATGAATCATTTCTAAAGCATTTTGTAACTCAGAAGCCCAGCTGCCAGCTGGATGCAGAAGACTCTTCCACAGACATTCACAGCTGAGTGCAGGGAAATGAATGGATTTTTCAAACTCGTGAGTAACACAACTCTAAACACAACTATGGACACTATGCTTCTCATTTACTAGAGTGCATTCAAAAATTGTGCCCTGGTTTTAGCTAGCGTAGATTTATCTACTTCGTAGTAGCTGGTATGGTGTTGTTCTGGATTTAGGATGAGAATAATGTTGATAACACATGGATGTTTTAGTTGTTGCTGAGCAGTGCTTATAGTAAGCCAAGGATTTTTTTTACCTCTCACAGTGTTATATCAGTGAGGAGCCCAGTAAGAAGTTGGGTGGGGACAGAAGCAGGACAGGTGATCCAAACTGGCCAAAGAAATGTCCCATACCATATGGCATCATGCTTAACCATAAAACCTAGGGAGTTAGCTGGTGAGGGCTTTATTGCTTGGAGACTGGCTGGGCATCATTCAGCTGGTGGTGAGCAACAGCACTGTACATTACTTGTTTTGTGTAGTCATTTTTGATGTTTTTTTCTTCTCTTTTTTCTCCTTTTCCTTTCTTTAAAATGTCTTTTTTCAATGCATGAGTTTTACATTTCTCCCCTCTTCCTGATCCAACCCCCCAGCCCACTTCAGGGGAGGAGAATTCAAAGAACTCACCTTCTCCTCAATGACACATCTGTCCTTGAGCCACTGGTTCAGTATTTCATCTTTAAATGCACCAGTGTTGCCAACTGTACTCTGCTGAATTTTGGCAATTGTTGTAGCATCTTTCACAATTTCAATCATTCCTAACAGAAAACAAAGAACAAACTAGAATTTATATTAAATTTATATCAAAGCATATAAAATACACATATTTATATTCTAAACTGTGCTCTTAAAACCTTCTGCATAATTTCAATAGCTTGTGAGCATCCACTTATTTTATAAGCAACACTGGCTTTTGCCCACTCGAAGCTGAAGCCAGCCAGAGCTCATAACAACACTATTGTGGAAATACAACCCCTGAAAACCACCACCAAATTGAATAGTCCTTCGGTTTGTGTTTGTTGGGCTGCTGTTTGTCTCTCAGGAGTGAGCTCCAGATCACATTCCAGCTGTTAGCAAGGTTTCTCTCCCGCCTCCGCTCACAAATCTCCCTCTGCTGGTGAACAGCTTCTTGATTCCAGGGTAGCAGAGCTGTTACAGGAGACATCTTTTGCTTCTCTTTGCATTTTCAAGTTCTCCCAGAATAGCTGTGTAGTTTAGCAGTGTGAAAAGTCTACAGATTTTAGAGCGGATGCAAATGACAACCATTTACTGATCATTCTCTGCTGTAGAGCTAAAACAGCAATACAAAACCTAGACAGAATGTTGTACAGCTTATTCTGCCTAAGCAAATATTCCAGCTATGTGCTGGAATAGTGTGTCTCTCCCGGCAGATCCTTCTAAGTAGGTACACCTCTCAGTAGGTATGATTAGTCCTACAGAAGGCTTCAGTAACTGGGACAGATCTCAACTAAGCTGCATTCGTCTGAGCAGAAAGCAGAAAAGCACACTGCTGCCTGTTACCGGGGATCTGTGGTACTGAGGGAGGTGACTTTTACATTATGTGCCAACTCGAGCTTTTTAAATTTGGTAGTGACCCAGCACAGTAGGTAGTGAAAGCTGCCTCATGAAACCACGAACATATGGCCATGCCAACAGGAGAGATAGGGAGGTATGACTGTTCACCCATAATACATGGTAGAGAAAGTTCCTCCTCCTGAGGTCTATTTGGCAGCAGCAATTGACGTTTTCAGAACTGCAAACTGTGTTGAAAACAGATGTCTTCAACAGACTGAGAAAGATCTACACAGGAGGGGATACCATCCAGGTGTTAGGAAATCTGTAGGACATCTGTCTGCTTCCCTATTTTCATTGTACAATGGGGTATTGTCCTTGTGTAAATACATATAAACTGTCCTAAGTTTCTTGAAAATATGAAGAGGAAGGGAAGAAGCAGTTTGGAAGAAAACCATCAAAAATATTGTGAAGGAAAATTTGCATGTCATCATTCTGGTTTTGTTCCAAACAAGCATAAGCTGTGTTTCAAGGTGTCCCACTAATTTAGGCTACAGGTATTTTCAGCAAGCCACACAGAAGTGAAGTGCTGGTGTGATTAACCATGGCCCTACCATGGTGCTGAGGGGATGCTGAATTCTTACATCTCCCTCCCCACTGCACGTACAAAAATAAACAATTATTTCCTTGAGATCACAGAATGGGGAACACATTAATAATTTAAGAAAGAATACTGAAGTCTGCAAGTTGAATATAAGAACACCATGGTCACTGGCAGAATTCCTACACCTTCCTCCATTAATTTAAAAATATTAGATTGCCTTAAGATGATTTTAAACAAGAAAAAAAATGAAAGCATTACATTTGTTATAACACAAGGTTAAAAAATGACCTATATTTACAGTTTAAGAGTAGTTTGTATTTTGGTATAGCATGACCATTTCCTTTGACTTTATTAGAATTCTATCAATATGATTTCTTTAGTTTTAAAAACACTTATATGAGGAGAAAAGAAACACTTATGTGTTGCACTTCCAAGTACTGCATCAGTGAGCTGGGCTTTCTGCACTCCTGAGAAATATTGAAGCCAAAAGAAAGAATGATAAAAATGTTACGTGGTGATTTTGGAGAGGAAGTACACTGCAGATACTTACTTAAAAGAGTTCTTAATTTTACTGGGACTCAGTTTATCATTCTTTGATCTGTAAAGCAAAATATACTGCAAAAAAATAAAACAACTAAAAAGCTGGAGATCATGGGAAATAAGTGGCACCATTTATACTGTAACAATTTTATCAATCCATGCAGTTCCTATCATACAGCCAGTTATACAGATGACAAGTGTTAACAAACTTGCTAATTTTTACAGATGTTCAAGATCTGAGTAAATGGCAGAGCACTACTTGCTAATCTGTCTCACTGATGAATGGTTTATATCAGCCAAAGTATTCTTTTCAGCAAGCTTGATTTGGGCACAGCCAATTTTTCTGCAGTGAGCAGGCTTTCCTCCAGCCAGCTGTGTGACAACTGGTCAACAGAATTAACTGTGACAGTCAATTCCATATTATCTGAATACTGGGAAACTGTGCAACGTGGATGTGCTAGGGTGCATAATACATGCAAACCCAACAGTGAGTCATGGAGCCACCGGGATGCATACATTATGCATCAGTTTGGCATTTCTAGATGTAAATGGACTTCTCCGAAGCTGAACAGGTTGCTCTACATATCATGACACAGTTCTCCAGGAAATTTTGTAAGGAACCCCTTGACTTCTCCCATTATGAACTCTACAAAATAGAAGATCTCCACTGCATGAACTTATGCTTACTGACAAATACTGTCTGAATGTCCCATCAAGTGATGCTGCTGCTTCTAGGAATTATGGAGTATGGAGTTTCAGGTCAGGAAAAAACACAAATGTTTTTCTTTAACTCTTTTCTCTATTTCACCTTTATTAGCACATTAAAACACATATTGAGGAAGTCACTTGCTTTTACCACTTTTTCATATCAAATATTGTTATTAAAGAGGAACTTACAGCTGGAATCAACAGTTGGATTAGCAAAGGAAGCACAATCACTTAAGCTAGTCTAGCAGTCTAAGGATATCCATCAGAACGGCAGAAACCACAGCTAAGAGATAAATGAAGGCTACTCACAGAAAGGTAAAGAAACTGATGCCGATTTTTGGACTGCAGAGTATACTGAATACTTCTCCTATACACAACTTCTGTAACTATAATCTTTTGAATTTCTAATTACAGTAAGTGTGATCTCATACCTATTTTGTTCCCTGTAGAAATACAGCCATATGGTAGCAAGCAGAGGTCCAAGGATTCTGCTTCCCAAATGGATTCCATAATTCGAAGAATCTAGTAAAAACAAAAAGGAATGCACAAAGTTATTACAAGTTCACAGAAACAAAGAATCACAGAATGGATTGAGCTGGGAGGGACCTTAAAGATTATCGAGTTTCAATCCTCTGCCATGAGCAGAGACACTTTTCACTAGATCAGGCTGCCCAGAGCCCCACCAAATGTGGCCTTCTATTGTAGAGAAAGCACATTCACAGCTTCTCTGACATCTGAGGGTGCCTTCATCATCTTTAGCATAAAGATTTGTTTCCAGTACCTAATCTACATTGTTCAGGCATTATGTATTACTTAGACAAATAGCACTGCACAGACTTCTGACATGAGACTAAACTTAATTGTCTATTTTGTGGCTTAAGAGAAGAACACAGAAAGTGTGCAGCCATTCAAGATTATTAGTTACAGAATCAGGTTATTTTTTTTTTCCTAACCTGTCCTGTGACTGGGCAATCTCTACTGTTTACTATCAATAAGTGTTTTCTATGATTTCTACATGATCTGAGATTGAATACATTAGCAAGTACACCCATTTTCCACCATAAATATCCCTGCAAATGCTAACAACTCAATTTGTCAGAGCAATCACTTAAATATTACTACAGATAATGCTATCATTTTTTTTCCATTTGTAACTTCACCTATCACATAAATCAATGAAAAAAATCAGAAAAATCAGAAAAACAAGGCATCTTGCACTAAATAACAGATTTCTTCTCTAGAACACCAAAATATTTTGGTTTGCATGGAAAAAAAGGTAACTAACTTAAAACACAGTAGTACAAAAAAGAAGATCCTGTTTCTGCTATCAGCTTGCCATACAGCTTACAAAATGAAAGCCTCCTATTTTAAGTAGACAGCACATCCCCCTCTGAAAAGAAAAACAATGTAAAAATATTTACATATTCAATTTATTGCTACACTACAGCATTTAAGCTACCTTACCTGTAAAATAAGCATATCCTGACGGAGGTCATCTCCATGTTTAAAGATGATGCCTATGGTTTCATTTGATAGAGCAGTTGGATCTGCACATTTAAACTCAAGCCAGAGGGGCTTCTTCTTGGATGCCATAACTTTACATTTTTCTATCTGTGAAAGAGACGTTTATCATTAGGCACTGTGCTCCAACTTTCTTATACACCAGCTAGAGAGCTGTTCACCATCTTCCAATCAGTCGAACCACAAGAAATACACTGAAAACACATGTAAAGGATGGTTTTCTGTTGCCAGAGAAAACCTCTGAACCTGCAAACTGAACCTGCAAAGCTTTTAACATTGCCCATGATGAAGGGAAACATAAGCCTTGACTTTTTGTAACTGATTTTAACTTGTCAATCTGCTTCAGACAGAAAGAACTTTTAAGCCAGGAGTAAGAGCTTCTGAAATAACTGAAAAACATAAAACCTCCCCAGCGCATTCTGAGATGCTTTGCAAAACAGGAAAGTCATCCAATGCAATTTGCCTTATTGTCTACCCCTGTGATTTTTCGAGACCTCAGTTATTACATACTACTTCATTTTACTCAATTTCCTTAGAAAATTGTGCAGTCAGATTCATGTAGAAAATGGCATTTGTGAAAGTAATTTAACACAGTAATTCATAAAATAACAGAATAAACATTCATTTAGTTTTACTAATTTTTCAGTCCTGTGAAGTTCAGCAATGAAACTACTCAAATTGTATTATTTCAAATGTTTTCTCAACTGATTATGTCTTATACAAATGTGGTACAAAATACTCCCTATTCTGGAATAATTATGCACACTAAAACCACATAAAATAATAAAAGCATTTACACACCAGTGTTTGAGAGCTGACTGAAGTGATGATGTCAGGAAAGAGTATTTCGGAATATTCATGTTTCATAGACTGAGGTTCTGAACTTTGAGTTTAAAAGAAAACAGCTTTTATCACTATTTCTATTAAAAGGGGAAAAAACTGTTACACCTTTGAACTTCCTTGAAACATTGGTTTTGCTACTAATATCTGGTTTAGATTCAAATTTCAGGCTGTGTTTTAAGCTTGTGGACAAGTAACACTTGCTAGAATGAAGACAAAATTAAAGCTTGCCAATACAAAATGTTGTATCAAATATTTCTGTGCATAGAAAAAAACAAAACAGCTGCAACCATTTTGGACATAGCTTCTTTTCTTTGTGAACCAGTTACTTCTTGTACCTAGGAAGGCCTTGGAAGGGCTGCCCACTTTCTAAGTAAAGAAAAACTAGAAAAGCCTCAATGGTATTTTATTTTGAAGTCCATTATTTTGGTCAAAAACTTAACAAAATAAATTTTAAAAGTTAAAACATGTATAAACCTACAAAAATTATAATTATTTAAATTAAGTTTCTGAAGTTAAAAGAAATGCTGTATTTCTGAGTAAATATTGTTTCAATTGACTTCTGTACAGACAGTACCTCTGTGGTCCTCAGCTGGGAGGTGTTCAGCTCTTTCAGTCTGAAGGCAGACAGGCCTACAGACTGTCTACCAAGGCATGGGCTTATTTAACAGAAACACAGATGGATTTGGAAAACAATTCTCAGTCACCTAGACGAGAACCCTACTGACTGGCAGTTCCTTAAGCTAGATGGTTCATCTGTTCTTAGCTAAGAGAAAAACCAAAGGATTCCTTTCCTGTAGGCTGCACATCAGGTGCATCCAAAGAACTCTCATTGTGCGGCTTTACCCAAATTTCACATAGCACAGTAGCTTCAAGAGCAAATGCACTGTCACGTTACACCTGCTGCTTTATTCATCATGTTTTTAACTGCAAAACATAGGAATTGGCACAGACCTCGACAATCACACAACGGCACTGGAGGAAACAGGTGCTTCTTAACATACTTCTAGCAAAACATTAATGTATTTTTAATAAAAGCAACACAGTCAGCAGAGATAATGAAAAAATCAGAAATAAAAAATCAGTAAAAAAATCAGTAAACACTTGTGTTAGTAAGACCGAGTTCTCAGATAAACCTTGAGGACATGTGAAGGTCAGACATCTTTCAGGTAAGTCAAGGAAAGCAAGAAGAAAAACTGAACATCCCAAAATCTCTGAGGTCTGCTGAAACAGTTGTATACAGGCATTTGATATAAATAAAATTCAGCCACCTGTTAAATCTCCAATTTAACTGACATTTAATGATTAGAATTTTTTAAGAGGAGCTGTTTTTGTGTTTGTTTGTATTTTTTTTACTGCATGGTAGCATGTCATCTCACTTAGAAAAATGCCATTAGGAAGTATACTTTTTTGAAGCCATGAAATGTCATCACATTCACAGGGAAATAAGGTGTTCAGATGTTTTTACCAAAGGAAACATACTTGCAGATAGGATAATTTTTTCAAAAAGGATTTGTAGAAACTCAAAATGTACTTACCACTAGGGCTCCTGCTCTTAGCCCAGGGTCATATGGGACTCTAAAACTTTCTGGAAGTTTGCTGCCCTGCAGTTTTTCAAGTTTTTGTCTAAGTTGTGCAATAACTGCAATTGCAAGCAAGAAAACACACTAAAATCAAAAGTTGGAAGTAAAAGCATTATAACTAATGAAACTTATTAACTCATTATTTAACTAAAAACAAATCCTCTGTTTAGCTACTTTTTAAAATGCATTCCTTGAAGACACTCATTTTGAGGAATGGAGGCAAACTCTTTAACTTCCATGATTAATGGGCTGTTTCAGATTCCAAAAGTCTTCAAGCACCTCACAACTCATGGTCCCTCTAAACAGTGTCAAAACCACACCGTGCTTGATATTCCTCAGAAGACTCCATCTCCACAGTTGAAGAGATTACATTAAAAATTCAACTTTCATTAAAAAAAATGACACAACACAAAACACATATATACATTTGTATATTTCCCTTATTACTGCCAAAGAAATGTTCAAATACTTCCCTCAAAGGCTCAGAAGGAAGGGGAAACAGAAAGTACCTTGCATTTACCAATATTATTTTCACCAACCCACTGCTACTACATCCAGATTAGTGGCTTTTGAATTCATGCAGTGCTGTACAGTGTACTCACAAGGAATTCAAACACAGATATGCTGAATTTCTTATTTAAGTTTTCTTTTTGAAGCCCTGTAAATCTCATATTACACTAAGAAGAAAATGTGGTGATTGATGTGATATCTAAACTGGTAAAAGTAAAAAATTAATTAAAATCTGCCAGTGAAGTACAGGGGCTAGTAAGTGAACAAAATAATTAGAATCACTGAATCACAGAATGGCCTGGGTTGAAAAGGACCACAATGATCATCTCATTTCACCCCCCTGCTATGTGCAGGGTCACCAACCACCAGACCAGGCTGCCCAGAGCCACATCCAGCCTGGCCTTGAATGCCTCCAGGGATAGGGCATCCACAGCCTCCTTGGGCAACCTGTTCCAGTGTGTCACCATCCTCTGTGTGAAAAACTTCCTCCTAATATCTAACTTAAACCTCTCCTGTCTCAGTTTAAAACCATTCCCCCTTCAGACAACTTTCTTAAGAATAGAATAGGTTGTGATAACCAAGAAACACAGAAAGTCCTCTAAAATTTAACTACTAATCCCTTACAGAAGTCTAGCCTGATTTCAGTAAGTCTTCTCACAGTGTCAGACAACGTAATTTGAAAACTGTATACTGACCAACTGAAATGTGTAAAAATTAGGTGTTAGCTGACATGGGTCGAAGCACTTCCTAAACCAATTTCCATGTAGATCTAGCTTAAAAACAAAGTACTACATATTTTAAGAGAAACGTTTCTTCTTTAAGAGAAGAAACAGCTGCACATACACACATAGGGATGACAAATCACTGAACAGCACAGTGATGAAAGCAGACAATTCAATACAAGCTGGTACTGCTGTATTCTTAAGAATTTATTTATTATCATTACTTGCTATGTTTTTAATATAAAGAAAGAGATTAAAACTAACGTGAATGTAACTTTGATGACATGACTGTTACTGGAATACCACAGGCCTTAAAGTAGTTTATTAAAAAATAAGAAAAACACAAGCACTGAAGGAAGAAAAAAACATATATAAAAATTAGATAAGACTGCAAGAGAGAATGAAATGAAACTGTTTAAAGCGTTCAGGCTTAAAATATAAAGAATAGGGGAATAAAAATGATATGGAAGAAAAAGAAGCAATAAACTAAAAAAGTGTAGGAAATAAATTTTTAAAAATTCAAGAAGCTTAGGATGCCTATAGAAAAAGCTGTATCCTCAGCAACCTGAGAATGAGTTAAACTAGATGTATCATTAGTAGGACAGTCTAAATGGAAGCCTTATTCAGTGGAAATTTCAATTACATAAAACCTCTTTAACTGTTCTGCAGTAGACTCAATACATAGATTCTTTAATTTCAAAATCCTCTGGGTGCTAAAGTGATTGCTTTCTCTTGAAACTTTTCTTCTTTTCCTCAGATTCTTCAAAGATAATACATTAAGGAAACCACTGCTGTTATAGACATGTACATCTGCAAGGCTCTAAGTTCCTTTCAGAAACATGGGATCTGACCAAATCTGTTTAGATTATACAGCACTTTTAGATACATTCAAAATGCTGTTTAGAAAGAATACTGTATAAGCATTCAGTGAGTCTCAAAATTCACACTAAGTGGTAGTGTAACTGATAGCATATTGTATATCAAAGAACAAATGCATATTCCCTTTACACTTTATGCAATCACAAATAAATTTGTTTTTCAACTGATACAAACAATTTCAATAAAAAGGCAGTACTGAATGCTCTGTATTTATACCATGTTTTCAATCTGGAAACCTCCAGCCCTGAAGAATACCTCCTGAGAGCTGGTAAGTACAGCCATCAGCTCCTCAGTGGACTCCTTACTTTCCAAGACAAGGTCTGTTAAAACTGCTGCACCACAAATACCACCCTAGACACTTTTCCAGTAACCAGAACAGGAATGTCTTTTGAACCAAGGACTTTGTGACCTAGAACAGACTGGTCTGAACATGTAGGAAGAACTGGTATGTCTCTCTCCAAAATTTTACAGCTTTTAGAATTTATTATTGCCAGATCTGAGCAACTAACAGGAATCTTAATAAAAATGCTTTTAAGGAAGTCACCTGAGAAAAAAGAAAAAAAAAAAAAAAAAGGCAGGAAAATACAGAGGTAAACAGGCATTGCATAACCCTAGTGTGGGGCCAAAGCAGTGCTTACAGGAACTGCAAATAACAATGTCACATCTGTGTCTCACAGGACTCCTATTCACTGCGCTGCAGAGCACCAAAGATGTGCTCTGTATATTCAGGGCTGATCCATCAGCTACTTGTGGTCTAGCAGAGACTGCTCTGAACTCATCCCCACTGCCCTTGCCAAGGGTGTTCCAGGCCCCGCTTGGAGTAAGGCTGTGTTTCTTGGCAAGTGCCATTTTTTACTCTGTACTTCCAGTTAATATTTGTGTCCTGGGTTGCTTCTATTTTTCAGTGCTGGTATTCAGCTAAGAATTAAATACAAAATTTTAATTTTCCAGTTGCGTGGCATGAGGCTCAAGAATATAAGTCAAAGAATGGAAATATTACATCTGTAATCTATCCATGATTTTTAAATAACTTAGGCAATCTGATGCCTGGATTTCACAGCTATACAGAAAAGAACAATACTATTACAAACAAAGAAATGTCTGTTAATAAATACCTTGAGATGTGACATCATATTTTTCCGCAGAAACTGATTTTATCTCCATTGTGACTTTATGCAACAATTCAATAACTTGAACCTGTTTCATGAAATCATGCAGCATTGCTTTTCCACAGCCCCTAAGATAGGCTTCTAGGATCACAGCGAACCTCTGTTGGTAGTGCATAGATTGGGCAATCTCACTTCTTAAAAACCAAAACAAGAAGTGACCGATTCTTTTGTTCTAGTGGTGAAGAAAGACATCACAATTAGCACATATGACAATTCCTTGAGATAATGCTAGTAACTTAGCATGAGTTGGCTGTATTTGAAATACTTACTCTTAAACCCCGTTTGAGCAGAAATCTGGCTAATGCGCTGTCATGATAGGGCTCAAATTTCACAGCCTGGAAAATACAGAGAAGACGTGTTAGCAACATATGTAAGGCCCTCTTACACTTCACAGATCACATGTACATAACACACTGCTGTAAGAAAGAGAATAACAAAACAGTTTTTTTGAGGAAACAAAATTGAAAAAAACAAAGCAATACTTCTCTGCGGGATTCAGCAAGCAACTTTTATCTGCAACAGTTTCTTTTCAGAGTAACGCAAGCAATTTGTGGCCAGCAGGGCAAGGGAGGTGATTGTTCCTCTCTGCTCTGCCCTCGTGAGGCCCCATCTGGAGTACTGTGTCAAGGCCTGGGGCCTCCAGCACAGAAAGGATGAGAAGCTGTTGGAGTGAGTCCAGAGAAGGACCGTGAAGATGATCAGAGGGCTGCAGCACCTCTCCTACGAAAAAAGGCTGAGGGAGTTGGGCTTGTTCAGCCTGGAGAAGAGAAGGCTCTTGGGAGAGATCACTGAGGCCTTCCAGTACATGAAGGAGGCTTAAGAGCAGGAAAGGGTCAAGTTTTTACACAGTTAGATAGTGATAGAACAAGGGGGAACAACTTCAAACTAAAAGACAGGAGATTTAGGTTAGATGTTAGGAGGAAGTTCTTTACTCAGAGGGCGGTGAGGCCCTGGCACAGCTGCCCATAGAGCTGTGGGTGCCCCATCCCTGCAGGCGCTCAGGGCCGGGTTGGATGGGGCCCTGGGCAGCCTGAGCTGGTGGGGGGCAGCCAGCCCACAGCAGGGGGTGGGGATGGGTGGGCTTTAAGGTCCCTTCCAATCCAAACCATTCTGTGATTCTATGACAAGCGCCGAGCTAACTGGTGAGACTGAGTAGGAAAGCCTAGCAAGATGAGAAAACAGCCTGCAGTCTGACCGACACAGAGAATGCTTGAAAAGATTACTGCCAAATGAAATAATGTATTTGTAAGTATTCTTTAAATAAAACATTCAGTAAGAGCATACCATTTCTGCCAACAGGCAGCACCTCAGGACAGGAAGAAGGGCTCCCTGCTGGGTGCCCCAGCTCCCACAGCAGTAGAGAAGCAGTTTATCAGTGCCCATCATCTGAAGCACTCTGGCCCTTAGTCCCAGCAAACCACAAAGAAGAAAAGCTCCAATACAAATACTATTCTACTATAGGATAGAACACAGCTAAAAAGAAGACTTAAGCAGAGCTGCTTTTTTCAATGGCTCTGTGAGCACAGATAGATATTTTCTCTTCCAGCAGCCACTCCCCTGCACCAAGCCCACTGATATTGCCAAAACGGGATGGAAACAAAGTCAACAACTTTTTTAAGTCTCAGGAATTTTGTTCTGTTATTCTCACCCTCACCACAATAACCAAGTGAGTTGGTCTATAAAACAAAACCTAACCCGTGTTCTGGGTTGGGCCCTGAGCTGTGATGGATAGCCTGGTGACTCCTCCAAGTGCTTTCTCCATCTGTTTCTTTTCTGTTGACTGAAGGACTCAAACTTACAGGAAGATCATACTGAGGCTAAAGGGGATGAAAGGTAGGCATGTAGACGCCAAAAGTAGTAGCAAACAAGCCCTGGAAGAAAGTCACTAAATCCCTTGTGAGGATAAAGGGGTTGGAGAGTGGTTTTGGGTTCTGGAAACAGTCAGGATGTGGGAGTGGGGAGATTAAGGGCAAACAAAAGGGATGTGCAGAGCTTGGGTGCATGCAGCGTGCACAGCTTTCATCACAGTACACAAACCTCCAGGGATAGCTATGAATGCAGCATAACAGCACTTTCAAGATCGCTGTGTTCTGCAACTTGCAAGGAAGCAACCAAGCCACGAGCATAGCTATGCTGAAGTCATTAAATATCTCCTAAATGTACTTCAGCACACAGTTGTACCTTTATTCATAAAATATCAACGCTAACTCTCCAATAGTTTAATTCACCCAAACAGCATCTTACTTAGGAAAGACAATAAGAACTCACAATCTTAAGTTGATTGTAAAATACATAGAACTTGTACTTCACATGTGAGATGACGAGGTATTATGTTTTTTAATAAAAGTTTATTTTCACTGCCATTAGGAACCCCAAAGCAATGACTACTGCATACATTCTAACAGATTTGCTTACAAGGAAGGCTATTAAAGACCTTATTCTGGTATACATCCTGCTGAATGTTCTCCATGCACATACCTGAAAAACAACTTCAGAATGAAACAGAGCCAAAGGCCTGGCCACCGCTTCAAAACAAAACTTCCTTACCTTAAAGTTGTAAATGTAAATTTCAACATAAGAGATACTAAAAAAAAAAAAAAAGCTTTATGTCTTTCCTTATTATACTTGTGTCTTGGAAATAAGTATTAAAAAAAAAGAATAAAAATCAATCCCTTTTTTTCTGCATAGAGACAAGTATTTGAATATGAATAATAAAAGCCAGCCATGAGAAAAAGCCTGACAGTATTTCCCTTCCTGGACCTTTGCTGGGTAAGGTCACAAACAGGAGGCACTGACACAATGCCACATAAAAGCAGTGTGATTTTCTTCACTGGCATTTCTTTTTCAATGGATTTTGCTGTGATTTAACTGTCCTTGCCATGTTTTACCACAGAGAGCTGCAGACCTTTATCGGATGCTCAGTGGATTTATTCATGGAATATCTACTTCTGTTTGGGATAGACCAGGTGGGAAATAACACGATTCCCACCTGCACTGGGATGTAGGATAGGAACACCCTATGCACAGGGAAAGAAGCTGTAAAGCTTTCACAAAGGTACTCATGTGAGAAGTCATGACTGTTTCAAAGACAGACATCCGTGACGTCCTCCTAGAGCAGAGCACTGCCAAGCATCCATTCGTACTCAGAAAATATTGGTGTCAATACTTGGCTGCATGGTGCCAAAGGTTTGTGCCCTGCAATTAACCATGGAAGAGAATCCAAGGAAGCAGCTAAGAAGTATAAGCTGGCACTTATTATTTTTTCCCTTTTGAGGATGAGGATTTAACATCTGGATAAATTTCTTACTAAAAATGACATGATGAAATTAAACTACTATGAAATTATATTGCACTCATTTAATTTACCTTTAGAGTGATTTATTCTCTTTAAAACTCTCTCCTAAAAGCATCTACTATCAAAAAGAAATTTTAAAAAGAGTATTTCCCCCCTTCTGTTAGGCTCTATGACATGGACCAATCGCCATCCCACGCCTTAACTTCGGTTCAGAGGAGAATGAGATAGCTGAGCTGCGTGCAGACTGCAGAGCCGCAGCCAAGCAGATCCAGCCCATCAATGTGGGAGGTCTGGGGAAGCAACCAGGGCGGTTCCTTTGGCTAATGCTAAGCACACCAATTCTGCCTGGGGAGCCTCATCTTCAGACAAGCGAAGACAAGGCTAAAAAGGTTTCTTTAAAGCACTGCCAGCGTGCAGTTAAATCTGAAAAATGAACTTTATTTTTGCAGCAACCAGGACCCTCTGAGCACATGGAAATCCAAAGCCCCATCCCACCAGTTCCCAGGTTTCTTTTTTTGTGGGGTGAGGGGGGAAAAGGTGGGGTTGTTTTTCATTTTTTAATGCCAATTCTGTTCTCTGATTCTTTGAAAAAAGCATTTCCTGCTGTGCAGGCTGACAGCCCTGCACGCGACCCAGAGACCTGCCAGGCCCAGGAAGCCGCAGCGCCGCCCCGCTTCACGGGGGGACATGCTGCCTTTGCAGTACTGCAGGTCCCACCTCTCAGAAGCCACAGGACTTTGCCACCAACAGCCAGCCCAGCTCCAGCCCCACTTTGTGAAAAACAAACCAACCGATCTGCTTGTGCGACTGATGCCAACTTCCCAGACATTTCACCTAGCAGACTGCACACAAAGCACTTCAGATAAATACCGTGGTGATTCATTTCCATTAAAAACATTTTTTTTTTTAACTCAACTTCCCAGAATGAATTAATTTTATCTATGAATAACAAACTTTTATTTACTTCTTAATTATTTTAGAACCTTCCAGATAAAATTTGGTCCCCTTAGCAGTCCACGACTGACAGCACTGCCACATGTCATATAACAGCATTGTCATTCCAGATCCTGAAATCCAACTCCAGATTTTTATTTGGGCCTTTGCTGTGTTAACATTTGCCTTTACTTTCTTTCTCTATGTTGGTAAAGGTAACCAACAGCATCATCCAGACATGACAAGAACAGGATTAGAGATTGCACAGTAAGGACTGGCTCCCACCACAGCCATGTTAAGTGTTGACAACATAACATATCCTTGTGGACACAAGATGCAAACTGTAAGGCACAAGGCAATGGCAATACCAAAATAATGATACAGACAGAAGGTGAAAGTTGAAAATGAATTTTGGGTTAGTTTGGTCACTACCATGCTTTGATTAAAATCTGAAGGCTTCAAAAAGGGTTGTTTGCTGGCATGGGAATGGTTATATGGTAACGTAATTATTCTCAGAAGCCAGAGATCAAAAATAAAAATACACCTTACCTGCACAAGTTGCAAAAGATAATGAAGAACATCATCATCTTCTAAACTTTCCAGTTTTTGAACTGCCATTGCTCGTACATTTTCATCAGAAAAGTTACAGTCCAGAAGCTGCATTGTGAGTCCAACATCTAAAGTGCTTTGATCCCACGCCTCTTTTTTAGCTAGCAACTGATATGTTTTGGCCACTATTTCTTGTTGTCCCCATTTGACAGAGCTAAGCAGCTTAGGGTATGCCTTAGGGTGCTTTATGCTTTCATATCTAAAGTGCCACAACAGTTCTTTGTCCTCAGGAGAAAGTGGATTAAGTGGGTCAGTTGCTATGATCTCTTCTAGTTGCTTGCGAAGCTGGTTGGGCATTTCAGCTCGTGTCCTGTCCCCCTGAGAGTCAGATGTTATCCTGTGTTTGGGCAAGGCGATTGGGTGACAATATTTGTCCAGCACAACAGAGATAGCCATGGAGTTTTCTTTATCTGGATTAGTTGCTGAGGTGAGTTTGTCTGCATTGATACTTCCTTGTTCTTCCCCTTTGCCTGGGATTTTCCACATGTGGAGAACATATTCCCCGCTTCGTAGCAGGAAACGATGATCTATCAATAAAAGATTCACATAATAGAGAAGTTGAGTTTTGCACTTTGAATCAGAGTTGGGGGATTCGTGCGTCTGAAGGTTTGTCTTTGTGGACAATCCCTGTGCTTTACCACAATATATCTGAAGATTCAAGAGTGCTCCTTTAGGCAAATCTTTGATTTTGATATCAAACTCCAACCAAATATTCCACAGAACCTCCTCAGTAAAAGGCTTTGAGGAAGTCCTCCTTTGTGAAAGGAGCTGTTGCCCATGCTGAATGTTAGCCTCCACAAAAACAGTAAGATCAGTATTTCTTGGTAAAACTGGGATATCGATACCAATTATTTTCACCCTGAATTTCCTATTACAATCCCACAAAGAGATAGTGAAAACTCTCTCATGATCTTTTCCATCTATTGTCAATTGTTCATGATATCCTGTAACTCCCGTACAGTCATCTACCAATGGCCACTCTTCCTTCTGCACCTCATCCTCACTTGGGTCAGGGGGGTTGTCTAACACAAGGTGGATTTCTTCCCCATTCTTAAGGCATTGTCTTATCCAGTGAAAATCCTTGATGGGTGTGTCTCCAGTAATGTACTCATCTCTGCCACAAATCCTAAGAACAAAATCCAGTTCGCTATGATCTTCAGGAATATCCATCAAAGATTTCTTCTTTGCCATTTTTGTGAAAAAGCTATGGAGAATCATATCTGGAGTGTCATCTATTGACACTTTAATTTTTTGGCTCGTCGTTCCTCTATGTATGATTATGAAAATGTTATTATTAGTTATCTTTCTGAACAAATATTCTGGGAGTGGCTTAGATGTAGTCCATGGGTGCATTGCATACAATTTAGGATCTCTGCAGGCTACTTCTATCATTCGTGGAGTGACTAATCTGCGTCGGGTAAATTCCAGTTCATCGTCATGCACATTGCTTACATCAGTAACATCATAACCAATTAAATCATTAAGCTGCCGCTGAAATTCCTGAACTTCTTCTGATGGTTTTTGTTTCTGGACTACATATATCTTGCCTACTTTCTTCTGTAACACTTTCCAGTACAGTATGCAGTCTAATGTCTGTAATAGTTGATGTTTATCATAAATTTCATACCATTGCCCCTTCTTCTGATACTGAAGAATGAACTGATCTGGAGTGAACGTGTGGTAGAAGTCTGTCGTTTGACTCATCTCTATTGCACGCATCCAAATTTGTGCTTTCATTTGCTCAACAGTACAGTTTCCAGCTATTTCGAGTAACATCATTTCCGGTACTTTAGTATGCTTATTGCTTGTAGGTAAAATGAACTCAATGGATATCAGTTCCATTGAAGACAAATTACTTGATGTACAATGAGGTTTCATTCTTCTTCTCCTTCGTTTGTTTTCTTCTCTCATAACAACAGGCTGTTCATAGTCACCCAACTCCATGCCAGAAGAAATCTAACAAAACATAAAAACATTTGATTGCGTTCTCATCTACATTTTCTTTACGGTTATTTTTTACTTATTTGTGATTAAAATCACCAGCCAGTCACAATCCTGCTACATGTTTTTTAGATTTCCTCTTCCCCTTAATTTCTGGTCTTAAATTCTTGCTTTTATAAACCACTCCAGATGTAATCTTTTGAATTCAAAACCAAATATAAGGGAAAAAACCAAACCCAATGATTAAATAATTAAAATAGAGCTTTTAAACAACCTTCCCAGATTTCACTAAGGATAAGCAGTCTGACAGTGTATTTCTGCCCCAGTGACTTGCTCTTTAATCAAACGCCGATTCCTCTTTTTTGATGTTGTTGGTACTAACAGAAGTGGATTTTCATAGAGATCAGAAGATACCGCACAGCATATGAACAGAATACTATCCTACCAAGTTCCAGGAATGACATAATATGAAAAAATGAATGATCAATTTTCAGACTGGACTCATTATCCTCTAACTCTCTTTTTCATGATGAGGAATAAGGACTTATACCAAAAACATTCCTTAAAATACTAAAACCTGCTTCTTGAGACAGACGTTTAACATGCATCTGAACTCAAGCCCAGTATCTTTAGATGTGATTTTTAAAATCAAACTACTCACCAGACTTATAACATACAACAATTTTAAAAGCAAGCACTTCTGATACAAACTATCACTATGTTACAGAAGAAAAAACTCCTAAGCTGAGGACATAGAAAAACTCCTAAGATGGGGGCTGGAACTAGATGATGTTTAAGGTCCCTTCCAACCCGAACTATTCTATGATTCTGTGACATTTTATTACCCTGTACCTTATTGGTATTTTGTTCACAATTTAACACTGTTCAGTGAAAATGAGTTTACATGGAAATTATTCAGCAAGAGGTTGGAAGACTGCACACACTTGTGCAAGCCGCCTGCTGAGTTTTCTTTCACTGGCTTACAGCGACATAAGAAACATCTTTCTCAATTAAAGCATTTTACAAAAAAAAATATTTCTCTAACTACTAGAAAAACTAAAACACACTGAAGTTATGATGCTTCACCAGATAACAGAACAAGAAGATAAAAACATTTTAAGCGAAAACAATCTAACATGCTAACTACAACTCTTTTTTCCAAGTCCCAGAAAGCAAACTGTGGACATCACTTCTGTAATGGACAAAACACAAGGAATTATTACCTGCTTATCAAATAAAGGCTGAATTGCTGAAGACGACTCATTTGTTTAATTTCTGAAGTTCCTATTTTTCAAAGGAAGATCATTCATACAAAAAAAAATACTTTGTTAAACTCTTCTGCTTTTCTTGCTCGCCCTCCTATCCAGATGCAAAGGAAGTGCTGCACTTAGCAGGAAGGAAGTTTTAACCAAGTTGATTATACGTATGATTGCTCATTTTAAAAAGAGGCAGAACGCTTTTCCTGTCATAACAGTAAAAATACATTTACAATGGAGCAATGTAATTTTAACACACATGCACAGGAGACACGCTTACAGACTATCTTCAGCACAGGCTAAAACAGCTAAAAATAATTTGGGCAATAAAACTAATGAATATAAATAAAACATTTTTAATATCAGCATGAGGATGGAGTACATTTTGAAGAATTTAACTTCTTTTTAAGAGATGAATAAGAATTCTAGACAAAAGAAAACTAAATCTGCGATTCTTCTTTATTTTTATTTGCATGGTGGTAGCACTTTGAGGACCCCATCTTACATTAATTACTGTTTTTTTAAGCCAATTTCTCTATAAACATCACACGGAGATGGTATATTCCAAGGATCTTGCATGTAACCTCAACACCAGAATCACTGGGCAATCTTCCTCCTCATCCTTTTAACGCATGCAGTTACAGTTACAAACATGTGGTGAAACCCATTAGAAATGACAACTTGAGATTTGGGAAGAATTTTAACTATGAATTTCATCCTTAAATTTGGAGGGCGTGACTTTGCAGCATCCTTCCAAAGTCTGTATTTTAAAGTGTAATTTCTAAAAGATATAATATAGTCAGGAATTTAATGCATTTTTCTTTATTTAAAGGTAAGCTATTAGCAGGGAGATTTCTCATGCCCAAAGGATGCATATGTTTCTTGCAAGTATCTCTCATCCCAAAAGTCTCTGTGATGACCCTACTAAGTAAACCTGGACTCATTACAGTTTCACTGTTTTTTGCCTGCTGAAAACATCCTATTTTGCCATTGTGCGATACGTACTTAAGGATAAATTTTCAAAACACGTATACGCATAAATTCCTCCTGATAAATTATTCCAGCATTAGTAAACTGATCAGCACTGTCAAGACATCCAAGTGAAGCATCTCTACCTCATGCTGCAGAGAATTACCCCATATGCTGCACAACTACAGTGACTGACAGCTTCATACCCTTTTAGGGCCTACCAGTAGAGCAGCAGTATGAAAGAATCAGATATTCTCCAGCAAACTGCATCAGATACAGTGCCAAATGCACGACAACTGTGCAGCTGCCCATATAAGACTCTCCTCCTACATTCATTTGGAGTTGCAACCTGCCATGTCTAATTCAGTGCTAAGATCCAACTCCATCTCTGACTCAGCTCCAACAGCTTCAGAAGTCAGTTCTTGGAACAACGACCATCTCTAGCCTGTGTTTGTACAGTGACAAACACGTAAGTGTCCCCTCTTACTTGGAGACATCAAAATTGTAACTATTTCCTGCTAATCCATGCGTGGACATGGCACAGATTTATGTTTAGAACTGAAAATCTTTTAAAATTACTTCTTAAATCCTCTGCCATGCCTAAGTGTTACTTCCAGTACAGATGTTTCTATATGCCTATTCCAATGACACACACACAAAAATTTAAATTAACTTTTTTTTTTTTTTTTTTTTTAAATTCTTATGAGCCCTCATCGAGTCTCAATATCCTTGTAATAACTGAAGCATCCTACCACTGGCCCATGTCTCCTGCAGGGTAGAACAGAACACAGAAGGAGGAGGGCCTTTAGGGTAACTAAAAGAAGCAAACAGGTTCACTCCCATCTCCCATTAAGTTCCCACCTCTTTGCTCAGCAAAGTCAGCAAACTGACTGCAACAACAACAGAAAAGATTGGTTAATTTTCAGCTGGATCAGTTCCTTGATCTGACTCATCAGTTGCAGGGGTGGTAGGGCAGGGAAGGGAATGGAACCACTGCTGTTCACAGTAGCAGAGACTGAAACATAACAAATAGTAATACTAAATCAGTGCACCTGTCAAACTTCCCTGCCTGGTTAAGACTGTTAGAGTTTTACTATTGCTTACTATTTACCATTTATACTTATGTTTCTACTAGTTTCTGCATTTAGTTAATCCATTGTATGAAAAATACCTTAAATCAGTCTTTTCACTTTACTGTGAATCTACAGGAAAACAGGCACTCCAAGCAAGAATTATATGTTATGCAAATACAATAATGATTCACTTACACTGATGCTCTGACATAAAGCTAACTGTAAAGATAAATGAAGAAAAAAAAACACATATATGACACAGCCCAAAGGTGTCTAATCACACTACATCTACATGCCAGCACTGCTTTGTAGCTGGAGACTGCTTTGCATTTGATGGATGAGTAAATTTTATCTTCCTGCTATACTCACTGCGATGCAGTTGTGTGCTATACAGGGAAGATGCAGCACTAACATGTTAAGCATGAACACAGCTAAAAGAACTGCCTTGATTGGTTCTTCTGTCAAATCCACTAGCAACTACCAACTCTCACCAGGATCAAATCAACACAAGTTCCTTCCATTAGCAAGTAAACATTACAGATAACGTTGCAGACTCCTACATCAAAAAGTATACTCATCAGCAGGTACAGCTTAACAGGAGGTTGTAGAGTGAATCTGACTATAATTTGGGGAGGACTGCAATATCTTCAGGGCCCAAGTCTTTCCTAAAGACTTCTGCATATTTTGGTTTCTACTGAAGTTCTCTATCTGGCATAGATACCCAAAACTAGAAGAAACAGTAACTTCTAGCTGGTTCTACAAATAAAGATAGGAAGTTTGGAAGAATCTTGGCTAACCAGTTAACGTGAGCAATTGGTAATTTACTTTTAAATTAATGCAGGGTCTGAAAACCCAAGGATCACAGCTCCGGCTGCTGCAGTAACACACTGTCATTTCAAGTTGCACCTGTTTTTTCCAAATATTGACCTCAAACTGTATCAAAAGATCATAGAATCACAGAATGACTTAGGCTGGAAGAGACCTTAAAGACTATTGAAGTTGAACTCCCTGCCACTGGCAGGATCTATAGAGAATGCCAGCTCCAGAATGTCCTAAGCTTTATTTCAGACATTTCATTTTTGGTCAGGGAAAGTTTACGACTTAAACACACTGGGTCACACAAGAGATTATTATGTGCCTGATGAGGAAATACAGTCAGTTATTGTTTAATCTCTATGCGCAGCACAGCTAACTCGCAGACCTTAAGAACACAGGCAGGCCGATCACCCACTCGGCACAGTTTGCTCAGCGAACCAATGATTTCACACGGAGGGTTTCTCATCAGTTCTGCAACTCCTCGTCAAGCCGAGCCCTAACTCAGCACCGAGGCCACGCAGAGCGAAGCACCAGCCGGGCTGGACGCACTCAGCCCTGCCTCAAGGGCCGCGGTGCCGACGAACGACTCGGCAGAGCCGAGCAGAATTGCTCTCAGGGCCGAGCGCGTCGCCCGAC
Source organism: Perdix hodgsoniae (assembly GCA_035772895.1). Taxonomy (NCBI): domain Eukaryota; kingdom Metazoa; phylum Chordata; class Aves; order Galliformes; family Phasianidae; genus Perdix; species Perdix hodgsoniae. The sequence continues at coordinate 19,844,673 of JAPSGF010000006.1, forward strand.
CCCGGGCCGGGCCGGGAGCGCCCCGCGGCCGTGCCCGCCCGAGATGGCGGCCGGGGCCGAGAGCCCGCGGGAGGAGCGGAGCCGGGAGCCCACCGCAGCCCGGCAAGGAGCCCGAGCCCGCTCGCCTCCACCCGCCGCGGGGCCGGGCCGCGGAGCCGCGCCGCGGCA